>JAQPPZ010000672.1:7500000-8750000 GCA_028583015.1 Wollemia nobilis | reverse complement strand
CAATCTCATGAATTTACTTTCTATCATATTTGTAAATCTTGTGAATGTCATCTCCCATTGTGCTATACCTCAAAAGCTAATAGTGGTATCAGAGCCATGGTAGATCTAGTCACAGTATAACTAGCTACTGTAGATTGAGAGGAGAACCACCATTATTATTGATCCTAATTTTTTGTGAACCTGATTCACCATAGTGCATAGGCTATTACAAAAAACTTTAGAAGAATCAAGGTGGTAGGAAGAGCTTCAAAAAAGTACTATTATTGAAAATTGGGCCAGTCACCATAGCTTCAATTTTTACAAATCAGATGTTCTGTTGACCCGTTGCATGTAATTTTTTTTACCTTAAGATTGTTTTCTAAAATAGATTGGAAAGAGATATACTAAAATTTATTTGGCTCAAAGTCTTCCCATAAAGTTGCAAAAAACTCATGAAGATAAGGACTTAGCATTTGATCCACTAGTTTGATGAATCAACTAGTGAAGCTCATCTAAGAGATCTGAAAAGTTTACTATTGCCCGAAGTTTATTCTATTCTAGGGAACTAACTATTAATTTATTGGGACACCTCCTAAAATAACAAACTAGGAGATTTCAACTTTATTTCTTGAAAATCATAGTGCCTTCATAGTGTAGAGACTAGTTGTTGTAGAGAAGAATATTACAGAAGAGAATCTAGGAGAAATAGTCATGGTGAAGTCTGGAGATTGAAGATATCCATTGATAGATTCAAATTCACAGTAGAAAAGGCCATATAAACCTTGATCTAAAAAATTTCACAGAAGCCTTGATCGGAAAAAATGCCATAGAAGCCTTGATCATAAAAAGGCCACATAAGCCTTGATCTAAAAAAGGCCATAGAAACCTTGATCCAAAAAAAAGGCCATAGAAGCCTTGATATGAAAAAGGCCACAAAATTCTTGATCTGAAAAAGGCCACAAAAGACTTGATCTAAAAAATACCATAGAAGTCTTGATCTGAAAAATGCCATTGAAGCCTTGATCTAAAAAAAGGCCATAGAAGCCTTGATCTAAAAAAATGCCATAGAAGCCTTGATCCTAAAGAAGAATCCAGAAGAGAGTACTTGATTCAGAAGCAGATTCAAATTTTAGTACTAATAATTTCTTGCAGGGAAAGGAAATTTAGTGAGTTTGGAAACTTCCTACAAGAAATTTAGGAAGAGTATTTTCTTCATAATCAATCCAACACCTGAAGCAAACTTGAAGGTGAAGAGATTAGGTGAAGATCTCATTGAAGAAACTTCCATTCTTGGAAGGATGAGAAGGACTAGGAGAGTCCTATTCAAATTTATAAGTAGCTAAATCAAGAGATCCATGAAGGATATCTCAATTCTATAAGTTGAAGAAGAATGTCTCAAGGAAGACCAAAGAAGATATAAAATCAAAGACCTAGGAGAGGTCTAAAGGAAAAAGTCTTGGAGAGCCTTATTGTTGAAGCAAGATCATCAAAAGAGTTCCTAGAAGAACTCATTAGATAATTCTCCCTTAAGGAGAAACTTCTTGATAAGGAAAAGAATTGGGATAATTATCGCCATCCGATAATAAGCCCAACAAGGAGAAGATGAATTGGCAAGGAGTACCAAAGAAGATACAAAAGACCTTAAGACATTTAGAGTCTTGAGAAGAAGATCCTACTTGAAGTCAAAATTTGACAAGAAGACTTGAAGATAGAAGAAGCTTACCAAATTTGAGAGAGAATTGAAGATTGCATTTCATGACAAGAAGGCATAAATATTTCTCCAAATATATAGTAGAAAGGAGAAGATTACTGTTGGGCACTGAATTGCACCAAGCTTTCACTTGATATTGTGGCTTTCTATCTTACTACTTTTTGTGTAGGCTTGCACCTGATAGCTGTAGCTCAACACTCAACATTGGATGGACTAAAACAGGGGTTTTTGATTCAACCTCCAGAGTAGGCTAGTTCCTTGTCAACTTAGCAAGTTGTTGACATAATTATGCTCATTTAGGGTTTTGGAGTTTAGGGTAAGATAAGGTTAGGGTTAGAGAGATGTGGATAATGGTGGATGGATAGGTTAAAAATGTTGCACTACCATAAAAAGCTCCCAAAAAACCATGCTGAGGACATATACTTAGATCAACATTTATCCCAAAATATATTGTTTCATATATTAAAGCACAACAGAGAAATGTTGCAGAAGGCAATTTCAATATCCAGGGAATGATAATTTAAATAAAAAAATTCACCAAACACTTAGATTTCCCAGAAATATACTTCCTAACCACATAGAACGAATTGAAAAGCATATTTCAATTACTTATAACAGCTAGTAATACAAAATTTGGCACAAACTAACCATCAAAGTTTTTACAAAAATGCAACTTAGAAATCTGAACCTCTGAAATCAAGCATGAGAATGCAAATTTGAGGCGAAGATCAATGTATTGCTCCTTTAATTTAGCTCTTCAGGAATATTTACAATGGTACAGGCAAACATGCTAGAGCTGACCCTTAAAAACAAGGGTTCGACCTCTACTTATAGTTTTATTATTACAATAAATAAGAAACAATACCAAAGATCTTATTACAACACAACAAAGATATTTACCTGGCATTAGATCATTGGTATGTCCTCTGGGAATTCCACTAAATAAAAGTCTGCCATGGCAGCTCGGGGTCTCTGCAACTTGTTGATCACTTAGTGGAACTAAAGTTTAGACCATTAAAGATCATGCATCTCCGTCGATCCTTCTTGGGAGTGAATTACCACCGCTGATCTATAATTGCTTCTGGTTTGATCTTCTTGGAAAACCCTCGATGCTTCATAATTCAACCGAATGTTACAAATTCTAATGCAATAATATATTTTAAACCACCAAGATTTGGTAGCTTAACCTCCACCGTTGATTCTCTTCATCACATGATTTAGATTCAATCCAACACAAGCTAAACACCATTCCACTTTAAAATTGATGATGTCATATTTTAATCAGAAGCAATGGAATCTCCAATCCGGATCTTTAATATCTAAACATCAAATTCCCTCCGAGATCTATTGTATTTAGCATTATATTCTTCAATCTGCATTATATTCTTCAATCCGAGTTCGAAGCTAGTCACATACCTCTTCCATCGCGAATGCACACTTTCGTTATTCTGCCACCCCGTATTATCTTCATTCCAGAAAGGAAAGACTTGTTCATTACCCGAATCACCAATCCACACTTTTCTATCAGTGACATCATCATCTCCTTGAAACTTTTACGAATTTGAAGGTAGCATTAATCCGAAGCCAAAAACAAAAGGACTTTCTCAAAATTGGATATTCAATATACAAAGATGCCATTCCATACTTTTCCATCATTGAAATCATCATCTCTTAGGAACTTTTGCGGATTTGAGATCTGCCATCATCCCGAAGCTGGAGTGAAATCACCCAAAATCACTCCAAACATGAAAAATTCACTAACTATTGAGCAGATTCATATCTTCTGACCCAGTTTCACTTCAAAGCATATTACAAGGTTTGCGGAATGATAATTTTATCACTTAGTCAAAATTATACAAAATTTTACTAAGTATGTGGCCATTTTGGGCCTACATTCTGGCACCTCCCGGGTGGATTTTCTTGCAAAGCCAATCGAATCCAGAGTCTTATCCATTGGGCCTTAGGAGTCAAAACAATACTTATATTTGAAGATATATTTTAAGGAATAATTTCCATACAAACACTACCCTCTGAAAGCTCAAATTTTTCCTATAGGGTAAAGTTTCATATAGAAACAATACCAAAAACATCATAGAACTCACTTTTTCAACTAGAGACTGTATCCATAATATCAATATCACTACTACCTTCAAAAACTATGCATAACTCTACCTCCTTTATAAGGCTTCACTTCAAAAAATGCCTTCACACAAAAAATGATGCGTTGTAGGCTTCATGCCTTTATTGCTTATTTCTGACAATTTTTAGAGTAAGAAGAGAAATACAAAACTGATGTATAGAAACACAAAACTTATGTATATGTACAAACAAAAATGAAATGATTTAAGCGAGAGCCCCTCTTGGGCCTGTAGCTACTCAATATTATCCTCATTCTTCTATAGCCTCTTCATCCTCATCTTCTCTTTCCTCTTCTCCCTATTCTTTTGGAGCATGTACTCTCTGGTTATCCTCATCAAAGGTGTATCTAAACAACTGGACCATTGATTCCAAAGACTGAAGAGCCTATTTCCATGCTTCCTCAGAGGGATTTGATGTTTCTTTAAGCTGATTATAAATATATTGTAGTTCCCCAACATCCTCATAATTAGTAGCATTCCCTCCAGTCACCAAATCCTCCATGAGATGTCTTAATCAGGTGTAATCCATAATCAGTTTGGCAGCTTGTTCTTAGGATAGTGTCTCTTCTAGTGAATCAATTACAACCTCATCCTGTAAGTTATCCTTGATGCTTTGCTAGGATTATTCCATCGATAAGAAGTTGTGATCCTCATTCTAGAGTCCTTTGAAACCAACATGAATAATTTCCTTATTTATTTCAATGATTTCTTTAATTCCTCTTTCCATTATTTCAAAACACAACCAGGCTCTCTAAACTACCTTGTGCTTCTTCACCACTATTTTAGCAGCAACCTCGATAACATTCCATTCCCTATTGGAAATTGGTTTAGTAGGATCACTGAGCCTACTTCCAACCAGCCTGTACATTTGTTCTGCTGGAATCACCATAGACTGTAACTCTCCAGTGATTTAATCTAAATCTTTCTAAATAGTAGAGAGCAACTGGCTGGCATATTTCAGGTAGTCGATTATGAGTTGAAGACCTAAACATTTTTCTTGAACTTTAAAAATCAACTCCTGCTTTATCCTTCTCAAATAATCTTTGGAAAAACATGAGGAATTGGCTTTCTCAATCTGAAGCTAATGCTTTAAATTTTGAATTTATTTTGTTTGATCCTCATTCAAATTATTTTGTTCTTCTAACTGGTCTTTCCACTCATTAGCCTTTTGAAACTTTCCTTCTAACTCTTAGCCTCTTTTCTCAGATATTTCTCTATTTCCTTTTGATCATTGAGGCTCCTCTTAAGATTTTCAACTTGTTGTTTTAGCTTATTTACCTTCTCTTTAGCTATATCAGTTTTGACATAAAAGGTATCTAAGTGAGCCTTGGAAATCCCTAACTCATCCTCAGCAGGAAGTTTGTCAATATCTTCTATGATTTCCTCCGCTCTATAATCCTGAGCAGTCATTTTATTTTCAAGTTTTCTCACTTATAGAATCATGGACCTTGAAACCCTTTGCCTAGTGACATGGTTAACATACATACTTTTTCTTGTCACAACCATCCTGTTGGAAGGCCGGGTAAGCTTCTCTACCCAATAGTCACTTATGCTCTGAGTGGCTACCTGTTATTTGATATAGTAACATATTTTGAAAAATTAGCAGCCAAAGGAGATAATGACATCAAAAACATGAGGGCAGATAGACCTGCTATTGGTGGGGGTGAAGAAATATTGACAACAGCCTCTGTTACAATGGTAGATTCTATGATTATTGTTGTTGTGGATATAGGTAAATTTAGAGAAACATGAACATAACTGACAGTAGGAGGGGTGGATGAAGTTGGAACGCAGTGTCCCATGGATGGTGGTAATGAAATAGATGAGGGTGCAATAATGGTGGATATTGAAGTGGACATCTCCGAAGTGGAAGGTGGGTCTTGAGGAAGTTGTGACACAACATAACTTACTAGTACCTCCATAACTACTGATAAGACGAGGGAAGAGCTGTGAGGTGGAGGAGGTAAATTTGCCATATTTTTTTGACTAGAAAGGGAGGGAAATCCTTTTGGGGATTCATGGAGATGAAAAGGAGAGGAGGGATTAGAAACTATGCATTCGCCTACATATGGAGGATGTTCTTGTTCAGCTTCTGTCTCTAGCTATTTTTTTTGTTCAACTAACCCTTCTGTATTAAAAACAGCTACCTCTTCAGCAATTTCTTCCATACTCATTTTTTGCTTCTTGGAAACCTCTCTCTCATTTGTTTTTGGGGTTCTCTTAGTCCTTTTATGAACTAATCAAAAAGCATCCATCTCATATTTGAAATCTTCCTCTGATAAATCTCCTTGCACTTCCCCAAGAAGTAATGATTGTTCAGTAATGGATTGCGATTTAGTTGATGCTGCAGGAGCAAAAGAAAGTGGTCTGAACCCAAAAATCTTATCCTTCTTCTTCCAATTAATATATTTGTCCCGAGGCTGCTCCCCTAGAGCAAAATGTGAAGCCTGGATCTTATTTCAATAACAGGGGTACTGAAAATATTCAATATGTTCATGAAAATCCAACCATGGGGGTAACTGATCCATCTTGGAGACATTCTACTCCAAAAGAGTAGTTTCATCATTATTCCTTCCCTATTCAAAATTAGCCTTGGGCCTTTTCTCAAATTTATAGGCCTTATATCTGTTTAGGGTTTTATTTCTTGTAGTGAAAATATCATGAGGATCATAAATCCACCTCTGAGGAATATAAAATAGACCTAATCTATCCAGATATTAGTCAATTTTCTGACTCTGCCACTTCTTGGTAATGGTTATATCACTCAAAGTATGATGAGTAAGCAAAGACTTCCTTTTTCTCCCCGAACCATATTTCACATCAATGTACTCTACTTACCTCAAATATTCCAAGGCAAAGAGTCTCTCCATGATAAAGTGGGGCAAAAGAAAAGGTTTACCCATGAAACCATATAATATGATGATTGTGCCTTCTATTAACAAATACAAGTCTCCTTCCTCTACATCTTTAGTCCTTAGAATCTCCTTGGTCAGGGGTGGCAGTTTGTGGAATTTATCATACATAATTTTGAGGGCTAGCCCAAGAAATTCTAAATTAAATCTATAGTAAGATTCACTATTTCTTAAATGGTTTATCCAATAGTAAACTAGCATAGGTTCTTCCTTATCATTTTTATCTTTGATCGAAATCCATGACATTCTATCTTTAATAGCTGCATAAAAAATCCATACCAAGTTTGAGCAATGCCTAGAACTAGGAGCATCAATGCCCCTCTTCATGCTTACTAGATACTCATGTATCCTTTGGGTGAGAAAAGCTGGACAATTGAAATAGATCACCCTTATCCCTTTCTTTGTTGCATCCTTTTCATAAATTCTCTTGTTAGAGATACAATATGCAGCGGTGATTTGCCAACCATGAACCTTTTCATTAGAGTCCAAACCCTCCATGCAAGCCAACATAGAGAACAAAACAAGATTTGCAAACTTGTTTATAGATATGGGGACTTTAGGCAAATATTATTGGGGTTTGATATTAAGCTACTTATAAACCCAATTCTTAAACGACTCACTGTCATTGGCCCGCTTCTTTGTGGACTAAATCCCAGTCTGTTCAACAACCTTAAAATGTTTTTGTGGTACCGATGGGTCAGACCCTAAATAAAAGAGCTCATGATAGAAAGATGTAGTGATGCTAAAAAGGGTCTCACCCTCACGGGTTTTTACTGCCTTGGCCAGTGGGTCATAGAATTTAACTATTACAACTATTAACTCAAGACATGGGTGAACAAAATCACAAATGTAAAAGGATAGATAAGAAATGATGGAGCATCTACCTTCTACTGATAAAGTAGTGTTCTTTTTGTATATGTCATTCACTCTCTTTCTTAGTCTCATCCTTTCAGTGATGGTCATCTCCGTGTCTGCTACAACCTTAGATTTATCAAGGTAAGGCACCAACGTCCTATCCTCCAGAGTTTCAAACTCTGAAACATATTTTGTGGCCTCCGTGGGTGATTTCTTAGGAGCCATCTTGCAGCAGTAGGACTTTGCATGCTATAATAAGTGGGGAGAACTTAAGAATATTTTTGCACTTATTAACAGCCTTGTGGTTACTAAATTAACCCTGTGCATGACTTCGTTACTTTTATCTCCTGGAACGTGCGTATCATCCACCATAAATGCAATTGTTGCACGATATATTTGTTGGCACACTTCACCATCCTTCTATTATTTCTTTGGTGGCTCAAAGGTGGTGTCCTATATTCTTATTGGTCAAATTTTGAAATTGTGCTGCCATTTCATCACATCCCTTTGGCAAATATTTGGTCCATGCGTGAGTTTGTTAGAATTGAATGCGAAAGCACTCTTTAGCCTCCACGTGTCAGATTGAAACTTACTATTCAGCTTTGGCCTAATTCTGCTCCGGTATCTTAAGAACCTTCTCAGTCCACTTTGGTACTTGAAGCTTACACGCATGACACTCTACCTCGATTTTGCTCTGACTATCTCCAGCTTTGAGAGGTTCTTGGATTAGTGTCATCCTTTGTCCTTCTATATAAGGGATAGAAACTGATAGACCACTCCATGAAAATCTAGAATTAACCATGCGGACTTGAGGTATGAATGTCATTTTGGAGAGTTTTACACAACATCGTGTGTGGAATGGAACATCACCATGCATTTGGCCAACACTTAGTCATTTCTTGCAAACTTTCTTCTCTCTTTCCCCTTTTTTTTAGAATTTCTTTGAAAAGAACTATTACAAAGTGTAAAAAAGAAATCAAATACAAAGTGCAGAAAGGAAGGGGAAATATTTGTACAATGTATATACATATGTTACAATGAGATCACTTCTTACATATAGTAGATCTTGAGGTGGAAACCATTCATCGAAATTGGTTGTATGTTTCCCTATGGATCCTTCAACTGAAATACATTAGACTCTTTAGCTTCCACTATTTCAAAAGGACCATCCCAAAAGGAATCAAAATTTCCATGCTTGCCTGGTTTTGCCCTATCAATATTCCATATGAGAACTAAGTCTCCAAATTGGAGTTTTTTGAACCTAGAATTTTTATCAAACCATGCTTTAATTTCTGATGAATGCTTTTGAAAATGATCATATGCTTGAGTTCTGCTCTCTTCCAATCACAGCAAATGTGTCAACCTGGTTTTTAGTGGATCATCCTCTGACATTTGTATCTCTGAAATTTGTCACAAGCCTGGGGAACTTTAAAAGTATCATTGAACATAGAAGGCCAGTAATAGCCTGTTCTTATTATCTTCAAAGTTGTAACTCTGCCCGAGCTATGACCACCTTCTAACCCTCGATGAAATTCTTCTATGACTCTTTTTGTTGATCCTCCTTCAAACATTTTAGGAGAATACCATCCAAGTTTCTTTTTAATAACCCTTCAGGTAGTAATACATATTTTAGAGCATGAAGTCTATACCTTCTTATTTGAGAAGGATTCAGATGAAGTGGGCAGATCCCAGTTTGGAAATACCTGGTCATTTGCTTTATCCAATCATAATCTGGAGTGTGTACAATCTCTATTTTATCCTCTTTTGTTATCTGACAAGCTGTTATTTCTGCCAATGTTGAAGCATATGTCAATTCTTACCACAAGGCTATACCTCTTACCAGATTGGTGGTATGTATTTCTACATCATATTCCTAGATCTTAGTAATCCAACCAACCCTTTTATCACCTAGGTCACCTTGTAAAATAAAACTTCTTACGTCTAGATGAACCACATATACCAGGGTTTTACTCTGTACTAGATATTGTCTAAACTTCTTTAGTGACTTCATCACAACAAACACTTGTCTTTCAATAAAATTATATTTTACCTGATAATCAAGTAAATTTTGAATCCAAAAGAACACATGGTGTTCATCCCCTTGACTATCTTTCTGGGTTAGTATCGAGGCATAACTCTTTTAAACTCCATAAGCATAGAGAATAAAATATTTAGTGAAATCAATATTTATCAAGACTGGGGCTATTGCAATGGATTTCTTGATGACCTCAAAAGCTTGCTTCCTAACCTCGATCCACTTGAACTCTACCTTTTTCTTGAGTAGTTCAGATATAGGCCTCACTTTCTGTGCAAAATCAGAAATGAATTTCCTGACAAAATTGATTTGACCTAGGAAGGACTACAAGGTATTCTGATTAGTAGGCAAAGGAATAGCTAGAATTGCTCTAATTATTTCTGGATCTATGGCCATACCTTCCTTTGAGACCACATGGCCTAATAGTTTTCCCTCATGTACTTTGAAAAATGACTTCTTAGGATTCAGTGAGATACCAAATTCTCTGTATTTTTGAAAAACCTATTTCAAATGAGATAGATGATAATTTTTATCATGAGAAAACACTTACATGTCATCTAGCTAAATCATAATAATTTTTTTTATAAGTGTACCAAAGGCATAGTACATGGTCCTCTAAAATGTAGCTCCAGCATTAGATAGCCCAAAGGACATTCTCTGATAGGCAAATGTACCCCATTTTGTGGTGAATGTTGTTTTGTATTGGTCTTCGTCTTTTACCCAAATTTGGTTATGTCCAAAGTAACCATCCAATAGTGAGAATATTTTTGCTCTAGCTATTGTTGGTCATAAAATCCACACAGGAAAGGACTTTCGATGGGTTTGCGCACCCTGGACCTGCGACCAACATTGAAAGGCTGAGGGGAAGAGATGCCCCTCGTGCCGATCTCCAGAGAAAGGCCGGCTCCTATACTAATCTACTTTTGGGGTTTAAGACAAGAGTGTAGGAAAGAAATAAATAGAGTAAGGGTTAGGAAAAAAAATAAAAGGGGTAAGGGTTAGAGATGATGATTTAAGGTGGGAGAGAATAGGAAGCACGATTACTCGCTAACAACTCGAATAGCAGCAAGAAATACCAAGAACAACATGAAAGAAATGAAATGCCAAACTTCCTATGTATCCTCTGGATGGCTTCACAGGGTTCTCCTTTCTCTCTCGCTGGAATTCAGGGTTCAGAGTAATAGCGATTGAGATGAGGGAATAACAGAAACCTCGATCCACTAGGCAGCATAAAGGAAAGCGACAAGACGTTTTTCCTCTCCTATGTATCCTTCAGGGCAAATTTTAGGGGTTCGGTCCCCGATCACACACCGGATTCAGGATTCAGAGTCTCAGTATGCGAACGAGAAAAGACAAAAGAATTAAGCATAGAAGGCAGCATAAAAGAGATAAATAGAGCACACAAGTCTTTAGTATTAAACGCAGGACATCAAGTTACAACAACTTTCTAGTAAAAAGTTCCCCCCCTCTTACATTGTAAAACCTGGGTTTTTATAGAGGACCCGATCCTCTAAATCATTATTACAAAAAACGATGAAGTACACCCTCGGGCCTTGAGAAATCGGTGCCTCGCTGCTGCTATGACTGAGCTTTCAAATCGGTTGCCGAAATTGGCAACTGCGACTGGGTCAACCATGGAAATGTTCATTTAATGCATCGCCCAAGTTTCCTTGGCTTCTGGATGCTGTGCTTGAGTGATCGTTACGCCCACCGTGTTTTACTTCGAGGACTGTTACATCCCTTTTGTTTGCAAAAAATGGTTAGCAGGCTTATCGGGCAAGAAAGGAGGTATTTATAAGGGGCTTTCGATTACCTTGGGAAGCTGCCTGCCTTGGAACATGGGACCAAAAAGTGCTTCACTACATCTCCGCTTCGTCGAAGCCTTGGGCCGAAGTAGATCTTCCTTGATTTGTTCTTTGCAAAATAATGCTTCGCAGAAACTACTTCGGGGATGTCGAGTGCCGAGCGGGCTCCATCTTTGAAATGGGGTTCTTTTGTCCTTTGCTGGTGAAACTGCTTTGGCTGGAAAATGTTTTGGCCTGATTCTTTCTCAAAACTGCGGTTTAGGGAATATCCTCCTGAAGCACTTCTTATGTTTTCGACAATGTCATTTCGCTTTGGGCACCACTGCTTCGGGTGAAAACTGGCCGAAGTAGGTGTCAGGAATACTTCGGGCCCGAAGTAGTTCCCTTACCTTAGCTTATTTGGATTATGCTTTCCTCCTTCGGCGAAGTCGCTTGGATGTTGCTTCGCAAAACTTTCGCCTGAAGCGACTGCCAAAAATGTTTCGGGTACGAAGCATTATCTTTGTCTTTTCTTCGACGAAATTACTTTGCAAGGTTTTCGCCCGAAGTGGTGATTTGACGTGCTTCGGGCCCGAAGCTCTTTTCACATTCTCCTCCTTTTCTTTTGGCGAAGCAATTTTCTTTGGCTTGTTTGGTAGCGAAGCTCTTTCTTTTTTCATTTTATAAAAGGGGCGACAAGGAGGGTCAAAATTGCTGTAACTTAAAATAAAAGAAAACTTTCAACAAGGAAATATTATACAAAATTCTACTATTCTTCTACCCCTTGTATAATGTGACAAAAAGTGTCAACATTCTTGGCAGCTCGCGGGGTGACGAGCTCGTCTCGGCAAAAGAACCCTTTAGCCCTGATCCATTGGGCTGCTGAGTTATTGGTCTTCTCCAGACCTTGCTTCTGCGGTATGTCCCTCCTCTTGTTCCTTTTTTGCTTCTTCTTCTCCCTCTTCTTCTTCCTCTTCTTCTCCATCTTCCTCTGTCACGGCTTTTGGCTGAGGTGATGGTTTGAGGCGATCATGGATGCGCTTCATTGTTCTTCAGACATGAGTCCAGGCACTCTTTTGGAATGGTCCTTGATCCTGTAATGCCTTAACCAAAATGCGAAACTGATCAATCTACCCGATGTCAGCATGTTTGGCCCTGATGAATAAATCGTTTAAGCATGCTACCATCTTGCAGTATTTCAAGATGAAATATGTTATCTACCCTTATGAGATCAGCTCCACCCATCCATCTATATCTGAGACATCACCCTTGAATTGGAGCCAAATTGGCTTAAGGTCATCTTTAGTCAGAAGGTTCCCATCATCGTTTGTGACACTCGGGAAACCCGAGGAGGAGAGGTCCTAAAAATAATTCATCGAGGCACGTTGCTCGTTTTCAAAAATGTCTTGGAGCCTTGTCACCTTCTGAGCTTTCCGCACCTTGGAGAAAAAAGCACAAATCATGGCCTGAGCTGTGGACCAATCTCTAGTCATCCGAGTCATTGCAGTGACCTGCAAGTCCTGATATCTCGCATTTTGGACGTCGAAGGCTAACTTGAGCCGGCGTCTGGCTTTCTGTGTGACTTCATCAATGATTGGCCCTCCTTCAAAAATAGTGAGCTGGGCTTCGATGACGAAGGTTAGTATCATGAGGGCGTTGGAACACCAAGACCTAAAATTCTTGAGCAAATGGGCACGAATCTCCTTAATCCTGCTCCTGTCAAACACCGTTAGGTCTTCCTTCTCGTACAGCTGGGCCTGTATTTGTGCAACTCTACCTTCTAGCTCTTTGGCCTTTAGATCATTTTTGGCCTATCTCTGTGCCTAATTTTCTTCAGTATTATGGAGTTGTAGAACTTGCAGCTTCAGGGCGCATGTTTCCTTTTTCATGGCCTTGCACTGCTCCTCGGCCTCTGCCAACTTGGAGCGGACCCTCGCAAAATCTTCTTCTAGCTTAACATTGGTGGCCTTGGCCTCAATCCTATGCTGGTTGGCGATAACTGCATGAGCCCTAAAGATCTCAATTCGGACATGCATGGATGCCGATTCATTGTCTACATTTAGATGCACCAGGTCTTTAGGTGTTTCCTGGTAATCATAGTCTGCTAGAGTCATTTCATCCAGAGGTTTTTGCACCTTAGGGACCTTCTTGATTTTGTGCATCTTCCCAGCTTTCAGATCAAACATGGTGCATTTTTCAACTTGAGCCATCACTCGCCCTCTTTTCTTTCTTGTCTTCTTAAGGATTTTATCGGTATTTTGTCAGGCTTAGAGCAGCTTCTCGATGAGGGGGCGTTCCTTAATAAAGGACATCTCAGACTCAAACAAGGCTAGGTCACCAGTCGAGGGAGTGAACAAATACAGGGAGTGTATGGGGGATGCTTCACAAGGAGGTTCGATGGTGGGGCTCGATGTCGAAGCGATACCTCCGCTTCTACTAAGAATTAATGGGGCGGCTGTGTGAGTGGGTGAAGTGACTTCAATGGATTTATCCTGGTCAAGATCATGGGATGGACTTGGACTAGCTGCGGGCAATGTGCGAGGGGATGGTGGCCTTGCAGGGGAGACTGATGGGATCCTTCGGCCATGGCCCTAGTGGACATGGGTGAGTCCTGAGCATAGGGTGGAGAATGCGTACCTGAGTGCCCTCTTGGCAAAGCATCCATAGTGACTTCAGGTGCAGTCGTCCCCTGTTCTTCTTTTGCTTTAGCATCTTCAACCTCCATGGTTTCTACCTTGGCTTCCCCTTCGGATTGGAGGAGTTCCTCCTCATTGATGACATTGATATCTGGGATAGTCGCGGCACTTGGCGATGTAGCACTCTTAATAATTGCTTCAGATGGACCCAATGTAGGTCGCCTAGTGGAAGGGCTCAAAAAACCTGTGTGAAGCCGCTTTGGATGGCTTGGAGGCACTTGGACTGATTTTGACCTCTTTCTCTTTGTTCTCACCAGTGGTTGTTCTGACTCCTTGGAACTCATGCCTTGGCCTCCCATAGGTACTGGAGGTGGCTTCTATGGTGTGGCTTTGGACCCCTTCCCCTTCTTTGGCTCTAAAGTAGTTTCTTTTCTCTTTGGGATTTGGCCCGAACTTGGGATAGCTAGAGGAATGAGGTCGGCAAAGGACAGGGGCTTCCATGTCTTGACATTGGCCTCATAGACCGTTGTGAAGTCCTTTTCAATCGCCAAAAGTTCGTAAGAGTTCATATTTTTGTGGTGGACCCTCATTATCCACCATTCTCTTAGCTAGGCCACATCCCAATCTTTTGCCACCTCCTTCAAGTCGTCCTTTGCCCTCTTCCAGAAGGTGGAGTTGGGTCTCAGGAGAGGGTGCCAAACTGGGTCATATGTGACCTCCATCGGGTAGAACTTGTGCCAGGGAGGTAGCATGTCCATTTTATCCAAGTGCCACTCTAGATTCCTCCCGTTGGGATTGTTCCTCTACTCCACAATTTTTGGATAGGGGCAAGTGTGGAAGTTCTTAAATCGAAGATGGTCTCTCATTACCCCCAAGGGGTCATAGAGCCATTGCTGAGGAAGCTGGACTAGGCCAAAATTGGCGAGTTTCTCCTCCAAGAAAACATTTTTTTTGAGGGCAAACACCTCAATAACTGCCATTTTGAAAGGGAAATCACAGGTGTGAGCCCATTTCCATCCATGGCCATAAATGGCGTTTGTTGCATCGCTCTGCCAAGCGACCTCCAATGCGAAGTGGTACTCAGAGGGGTAGACTGGCAGTAGAAAAGGCTTCCCTATGAAGCCGAATATGCGAATTACAAGCCCCTGTGTCAGCTGAAAAATATCTCCCCTCCTCTCTTGTACCATTTTGTCCCTTAGGAGGAGGGGAACCCGAGGGGAAGACCCTGTTAGCATGTGCATTGCGAGTCCCAAAAATTGTTGATTAAAATAATAATAGGACTCCATATTCAATAGGAGAGAGGTCCACTGGTATACAGGCAGAGGATTTCCATCCTCGCCGCTTGCCATAGTAGCAATATAAGGGAAACTCTTATGTACATGAAAGAAAAATAACCAAACAAGAAGAGAACAGGGTGAAAAGTACTTATTTGTCCCAACATTCTTCATGCTGGTGAGCCATGTATGTAGGGTCCTGGCCACCCATTCTGCCTAGTCAAAAAATACTGGGTTGGTGCTCGGCCTCGAAGCATCGAGGGCATAAAATTCCCCTCTAGAAATACACTCGACCAAAGACACCTGCCATGGGTGCACCGAAGTGTCAGTGGATAGGCCTGCCACCCAAGCAATGATGGAGAAGATGTCAACATTTTTGAAGGCCTCCAAGGGTAGGGGCATCTGGGGCAATTTTCCCGAAGGGAGCTCGCTTTTGAGGCTTTGCTACAAAAAATTGATTATGTAGTTGGAGGATGCAAACCTCTGCATTTGTTTGCTAAGAATAACGTTGTGAACCGTATACCCCTTAGGAGGGCCCTGCTATGGTGCAAAGGATGCCTAGACATCTTCCTTCAGAATAGAGAACAACTTATGGCTGGAGGCGTCTACTACTTTCTTAGAGGCGGGTTGATAGTTCCGCACAATGGCATCAATTAGCTCAGGACAGTGATGTGTGGGGGGCGTCAGATACCAGTATATCTAGGAGTAGTAAGCGATAGCTCTTTTGCTATCTGTCGAGAGCCTGATTTTCATGAACTCGATGGTGCTCCTGAGTTTAGCCACGCTCCTTGATAGCTTGGTGTCTCTGATCCTATCCCACCTATCGACTGGTGGTTCTTCAGGCTGTACATATCCAAAATCCTCTCTTTCTCCCATGATTTTTTTCTCAGGGCGACGGATAACATCGACCTTCTTCGGCCCTTTGTCATGGCCCTTTGCCTTTGGCTACTTGGGGGCTGCCACTTCTGGTTCCTTCCCCTTTTCCTTAGAGTTTTTCTTCCCCATAGTGCTAGGGGTGATGGAGAAAAAAATGCGAAGGGCTTCGGGATTTTGAAGCGCAAGATAGGAGAGTTTGAAGACTAGTAGCAAAGTTTGCATGAATTATCGGGAAAATAGCTTCGTTACTGCTGGAGGCTACGTTATATAGCCGTAGAAGGAAACCACCAGTATTTATGGCACTTGCCAGAATTAACTTCATGTTGCTTCATCCAATTCATCGCATGGTGGAGTCGTACACAGGGTTGTGTGTTGTGATGATGGCGGCTTGCTTTGGAAGCGTGACCCTCTGCCACTTTGTACCCGAGCATGAAATTTTATCCTAATTGAATCCCTAAAGGATGTACCTGCCACATTTTCATTTAACTCACCCACTTCAGACATTTTTGAAGGCTATTGTCGACATGTTCCCATAGGCACATTTTAAATGCCCTCGCCTTCTCTGTCGTTGGGTTGGTGAAGCCGAAGTCAGAGTTGAAGTGCTTCGGGCGAACCCTTGGTGCGAGCTGTTTCTCTACGCTTCAGGCCCGAAGTAGTTCTCTTTGTCGAAGGTGGCTCACCGGTCCTCCTTTGGAAACTGTTTTGCTTGAACTCCCCTTGGAGAAGTACTTCTCGGGCCTTGATCCGAGTCGTTGCGAACCATTTTTCATTGGTTACTTCGGGAAACCTTTTCTCGAAGGAGTTTTTTTTTTGTTTGGAGTGTTACCGAGTCAAAATTCAACCTGAGTTTCTGAGCAGCACTTTTATTTAATAGCTGAACTATTTACAATATTCACACAGACCTGTGGCATAATGGGCATGCCGCCACCATGGACTCAACTTCGGGTGATTATTCAGTGAACCTGCAGTGACCCGACTAGATCAAGTTGAACTTTAGCTGACTGTCAGAGTTCAAATCATTTCTACTTGAAGTTGTTAATGCTATGAACAAGAAGCAACATGATTGATTTTCATTTTTGCCAGTGCCCAAATTATTGGCGAAGAAGTTTGCCACTCGAAAGCCTTCTTGGGGCATCGGTCTTAGGGATAGCTGGAACCAGTACTAGACCCAATGCCAAAATTTTATAGATTCTTCCAAATGAAGGCCGGGTACAGGTTATTCCATCCTACTGATATGGTAACAAGGTTCCTCCGACGAAGAGTAGTCCTCCAGGAGCTCTTCGAGCTCATCCTCTGAATTGGACAGGCTTGATGAGCTTTGGCTAAACTCTTGCATGCCATCTTTCGGGACACAAAAAGGGTGCAAAAATGTGCCCTCTTTGTTCTCAAGTTCTACCACTTGAGTCTGCTCCTCTTCTCGGTTCACCTCTTGATGGAGATTGCGACCAGCCCTATTTTCCATTGGGTGGGCCATGCTTGCGTATTTCCATTGTTGAGCTAATATGAGGTCTGCTTCTCGAGCTCCAAATGATTGCATCTCAGGTCTTGGCTTCATGTGAGGAATGCCCCATGATGAGTACTGCGTTGGCCAGATAGGAGCAGTAATTATCAGAGGAAGTGATGAAGTTTCTCTCCACTGCAACTTTCTCGATAGGAGCATAAGCTGTTCTGCTCGTATTGCCTCCTCAAATATTTGAGGGACCCTTCGTTCCCCTGATTGCAGTAGAATGAGGCTTACATCTGGGTGGAAGGCCTGAACATAGAAGAGATGGGCTTGGACGGGTGTCGATTGGATCTGCAGTGGGATTCTCTTCCAACTTATTCAGAATCAGACATTGAAGTCCGTGATACCCTTCGAAGTTGCCCTCTTGATAGTGGAGAGGTATGCGAAGAGATGGAAGGGGTCTTGAGAGCCATCGAACGTCTCGATCAATGCCCCCACTAAGTCATCCCATGAGTAGATACTTTTGGGCCTGAGAAATCTATACCACCACAACGCCCTTCCTTCCAGAGATAGAACAAGAAGTCTGATCATGACATCTTCATGGATAATGTTATGGAGGGTCGCTAAATCGGCAACATCTTCAAGGTGTTCTCGGGCCATTCCCACGGTGCCGCTGTATTTTGTCAATGATTTCAAGGAACTTTTGGGAATCTCATGATAGCTTTGGATATTCAGGGGGCCTGGATCATTCCAGCTAGGAAAGCTTCTCCCAGCCATTACGACAACAGTCTATGGAAATCGTGGTTGTTGTCGTTGAGTCGGAGTTGTTAGGCAGACATTATTTCTCCGCTTATGAGGTCAAGGCTGCTCACCGAAGCTTGGTTCCTCTGGGATATCTTCTTTCAGATTTGAAAGGCACCTACGATCAAGAAATTTGGATCTTCAGCTCAATCGAGTCACCAGGTTATTTTATCAGATGAAGATAGGCCAAAGATTCATCGAACTCGGACCTTCTCAAAACATGGGGTCTCTTGGTTACGAAAACTAGGTTTAGGTACTGGTCTCCATGACTTCAGAGATTCTCAGTTAAAATAGAGTTGGCAGATGCTAAGAGTCTTTCAGTAATGAGGGCATCGATTCTCACTACTACTCGAAATATGAGACTGACCAGATCTCACCGGGAACTTATTAGAACTATTGGCTTTGGTGAAGACGAGCTAGAAATTTTCTCAAATATGGGACCTTGGGTCCCATCGGGCATGCCAAAAACTTTTGGTCATCTATTCCCCCCGGCCTTTCAATGTTGGTCATAGGTCCAAGGCACGCAAACCCACCAAAAGTCCTTTCCTATGCAGATTTGATGACCAACAGCTACCACTTGTAAGATCTAGTCAATCGAAGGGAGGGGGTAGTGATCCTTGAGGGATGCTTGATTCAAATTTCTAAAATCTATGCATAGGCATATATCCCCATTCTTCTTTCTTATGGGTACCAAATTGGCTACCCAAGTGGAATGTTTTATTGGATATATTATCCTAGCCTTTAGTAGCTTTAAGAGTTCCTCTCTCATAATGGATTCTATCCTCGGATTGATAGGACTCTATTTTTGTCGAATGGTTTAGCATCGGGTTCTAACTCAATAGTATGCTGGATAATCCTTTTGTCATACACCTTAAGGTCTTCATATGACCAAGCCACAATGTCTTGGTATTTTAAGCATAAAGTTTTAATCTCTTCTGCTTCCTCAAGTGAACACTGGATCCCAATATTGAGCTTCTTTCCTGTTCTGACCTCCACTTCTTTATAGATATTTTTACTGTCCTTCATTATCAAATAGACTTTCAAGGGTGACCAATCCCCTTGGAATATGATTGTTTCTTAGTTGGATAAAGTCTTGTTGATCTATTTCCTCCAAGTATTCCTCTTGGATAGTTTAGAAGAATGCTTCTCTTATCATAAAATCTAGAATTTGTTCATCACTTTCAAAAACCTGCTAGAATATCTGGCTTTTTGGCACTGTAAGTCTGAAAACCATTTTAATTCCCTTGGTATTCTTAGTTCCAAAATCTACAGGAGGATTGAAATTAGCTCCCTTCGTTGCCAATGAATCTGCTAGGTGATTCTCTTCTCTAGGCACAAAACTTAGATTCAAGGCATCAAATGAATCCATTAGGTCCCATACCCTATTTATATAAGCTTTTAAGTAATGGTGCTTATTGCTGCACTTATTCCTTACATGATGGACTATCAACTCAGAATCACCATATATGTTCAAAATCTTGATGCCCATGCTTTCTGCTTGCATCAATCCGAGGCACAAAGTCTCGTACTCTGCAACATTGTTAGTACATGACCATGTTAGTTTGTAAACAAAAATATTTATCCCTTTCGACTGTGATTGTAGAACCACACCAGCACCTACACCATTTCTACATTTAGCACCATAAAAATTCATAACCCATGTTTCCTTGTTTCTTAGGTATTGATTAGAAATAGCAAGGAGTTTCTTTTCCAATTCAGTTGTGATGTTGTATGTACCCATACCAGTTCCAAATTGACTATAGTCTTCTCTGAAAAGCAAATCATCTTCAATGTATAGCTCCTCAATATTTTCCACTAGCTCAAATTCCTCCAAAGGATTAAGATTGCATAGATCTTCTTCAATATTTTCAATATGATAAGCAACTAGTTTCTTAGGTGTTATCCTTATCCTTTTTCCTTTGAAAGGGATTACCATGCTAGAATAATCCATATACATACATCCCCCTAGCTTTACAGTAAATTATCTTAAGAGGCATAACCCAAAATATGGTTCTAAGTACACCACCACTATTTCCTGCACCACCATTACCTCAAGAGCTCTGTGCAACCTCATCAGTACATATTTAATAACCCTAACTATCTTGACAGGAGTCCCATCTATTTGTAACACTCCAGGACAAGATCGGGTATATTCCAAACCCATTTCTTCATAGACCACCTTAGGCATAATTGTGGTTGATGCCCTTGAATCAATCATACAATTTTGGACTACCCATCCTTCCATTCTTAAGAATATGTAGAAAGGGGGAGGTTTATTTTTTAGAACAGTAGGTGTCATTTCTTTCTTTTCTGGTGGTATACTAAGGATGGTGGTGGTTGGTCTGTTCTGGGGATTTTTGCTAAGGGAAGCTATAAGCAGGTCAATATGGCCTAGAATGAAAAGAGTGTCATACAGGCTAGCTTTTTATGGAATCCTTTTCATCTCCTCAAAAATGTTGTACTCAGACTTGGTTAGGGATAGTCTTTCCAGTCCTCTATCTAGCTCACCATATGTCCTTTTGTATTGTTGGATTACATCTAATATTTGTCTTTTAGTAGTAAAGGGTAACTTGAGCCTTTATTAATACTCATCCTTGGATTTCATTCTGTCTCCTTCTGTTTCTTTTTCAGGATTTTTATGGAGACTATCTGTCTTCTCCTTTCATCTAGCTCGAGGAATAGAAAAAGTGTCACTGCTTTGAGGGGAGAAGTCAGATTTCTTTTGAGAAGGGACCTAGAATTGTCCCATCTTCTAGGGGTCTACTTGTAAAGCTTTCTTTCTAGACCTTGTCATAACAATAATCAAGATTTCTTCCTCTAACTCTTTTTTGACCATGATCTGATTAGGGTGCCATAACATATTAACCCTCCCCTTATGATTCATTTCAGCTTGATCCATAGCTTGTTGAACATGGTGTTGATACATCACACAAGATTGTGAGTCATGGGGGTCATTGCATACCAAATACCAAACATTTGCAAGAGTGGTATCTGTAGAACACTGAGGCTCCTCATATGCTGCATTCACCCTAACCCTAGTACTATTACTAGGATTAGGCCTTTGATCTTTGTTTTACATATAATAATCTCCTCTATTGTGACCTTTCCTGATCTCTCTTTTCCATTGAATTCATTATGTTACTCAAAGTTTTCATGGTATTTTGTATATCTAGAATAGTAGAAAATTCTTGAGAAGTTTGAGAAGGAAGGGGAGGGAAAGGAGGTGTAGAGGATACAAGTTTAGACCAAGGAATCAAATTAATTTGTGGAGATGGAGATGGCAAAGAAAGGGGGTCCATGTAGGAGGGCTTTTTGGGTTTCTCATGGCCACTGTTGGTTTCTGAGTTATAGGGCAACACAATTTTGGAGGAAATTCTTCCCATATTGATCAAGATATTTTTAGCATGGACGACTGCATTATAAACTTGGGGGAAGGTTTCTACTCCATATTGTTGTGTTTGCAAACCTAGCTCTGATCCCAAGGCTCAAATATAATACATGTAAGCCAAAAATATAGCTAGTCTAGCAATGGGAGGAATTCTCTTCCATGTTCTGCTAAATCTCAAATTAAAATCTGAGATAGTTTCTTGTTGGGTTTTTTGCATGGTTGTAAACTGATTCAACAGAGAAAATGGATTAGTAGATTCATTAAATTATTCTATGAATGGCTCAACCAATGATTTCCATGAAGTTATAGAATTATATTCCAGATTTCTAAACCAATGCAATATCTTTCCATGAAAGGACAGGGCTAGAATTATGACAATAATATTTTCCTCTTTTATGTTATGGATTACTACCATATTAAAGATATCTTGGTAATGCTCATAAGATATTTTCCCGAATCCATCATACGTTGGGGTTGCCTTAGATATAGCCTGGGGGAAGGCATCCATTTGGGTTAATCTAAGGGGCCCAGTTGAATCCCTGTTAGGGTACTTTTGTAGTGACTAATTAGGAGCTACATTTTGTGTCATATTTTTGGCTACAGGTCTTCTTGGGGGAATTATTGGGTTTTCTTCCAGAATCTCTTCTTCTTCAATAAAATCTTGATCTAAAATTTTGATAATAGCAGTCCCTCTTTGAGGTAACTCACAATGAAAGAAATAATCAGGGTTGTTCCTCTTGAAAGACTTAGTATACATGAAAGGGTATTGGTCTACAATATTTTTTTGGGATCTTCTAACCAGGGAGTCATAGGTGAACTTTATTTTCTTCGCTAATAAGGTCAAGACAATTCACCAAATATTGATTCCTTCAGGTTGAGATAACAATAACTCTTTAGATGGGTTTCGTGTTCCTTATGAACTGTTCCACCGAGCATGCCAAAAATTATTGGGCACCGAATTGCACCAAGTTTTCACTCGATACTATGGCTGTCTATCTTCCTAATTTCTATCCAATCTTACACCTGATAGCTACAAATCAACACTCAATATTAGATGGACCAAAATAGGGGTTTTTGATCCAACCTCCAGATTAGGCTGGTTCCTTGTCAACTTAGCAAGTTGTTGACACAATTATGCTCATTTAGGGTTTGGATTTTAGGGTAAGAGAAGGTTAGTGTTAGAGAGATATGGATAATAGTGGACGGATAAGTTAAAAAAATTGCACTACCATAAAATGCTCCCAAAAAACCATGCTAAGGACATATACTCAGATCAACATTTATCCCAAAATAGATTATTTCATATATTAAAGCACAACAGATAAATGTTGCAGCAAGCACTTTCAATATCCAGGGAATGATAATCCAAATAAAAGAATCACCAAACACTTAGATTTCATAGAAATATACTTCCTAACCACATAGAACGAATTCAAAAGCAGATTTCAATTACTTATAACAACTAGTAATCCAAAATTCAACACAACTAACCATCAAAGTATTTACAGAAATGCAACTTAGAAATCTGAACCTCTGACATCAAGCATGAGAATGCAAATTTGAGATGAAGATCAATGTATTGCTCCTTTCATTTAGCTCTTTAGGAATATTTACAATGGTACAAGCAAACACGCTAGAGATGACCCTTAAAAATGAGGTTTCGACCTCTACTTATAGTTTTTTTATTACAATAAACAAGAAACAATACCAAAGATCTTGTTACAACATCACAAAAAATATATTTAGCTGGCATTAGCTCATTTGTCCGTCCTCCAGGAATTTCATTGAAGAAAAGTATGCCATGGCAACTCGGGGTCTCTGCAACTTGTTGATCGCTCAGTGGAACTGAAGTTTAGACCATTAAATATCATGCATCTCCGTCGATCCTTCTTAGGAGTGAATTACCACCATCGATCTATAACTACATTTGGTTCGATATTCTTGGAAAACCCTTGATGCTTCATCTTCCAGCTAACTGTTATAAATTATGATGCAATAATATATTTTAAACCACCAATATTTGGCAGCTTAACCTCCACCATTGATTCTCTTCATCACATAATTCAGATTCAATCCGACACAAGCTAAATACCATTCCACTTTAAAATTGATGATGTTATATTTTAATCAGGAGCAGTGGAATCTCCAAGCTGGATCTCTGATATCTGAACATTGAATCCGCTCCAGGATTTATTATATTCAACATTATATTCTTCTATCCGCATTATATTCTTCAATCTGGGTCAAGAACTAGTCACATACTTCTTCCATTGTGAATCCACACTTTCGTTATTTTGCCACCCCGTCTTATCTTCATTTCAAAAAGGAAATACTTGTTCATTCCCCTAATGACCAATCCACACTTTACCAGTGACATCATCATCTCCTTGAAAATTTTGTATATTTGAAGCTAGCATTAATCCAGAGCCAAAAACAAAAGGACTTTCCCAGAATCAGATATTCAATAGACAAATATGCCATTCCACACTTTTTTTCCACTGACATCATCGTCTCTTAGGAACTTTTGTAGATTTGAGATCTGCCATCATTCTGGAGCTGGAGTGAAATCACCCGAAATCGCTCCAAACATGAAAACTTCACTAAATGTTGAGCGGATTCATATCTTCTGACCCAGTTCTACTTCAAAGCATACTGCAAGGTTTGAGGAATGATAATTTTATCACTTAGTCAAAATTATACAAAATTTTACTAAGTATGTGGCCATTTTGGGCCTACAATTACTAGAGAAGAACAAACCACCAAAACCTAAGCTCGTGAAAGAATGTTTAAGACATCTTTTGGTGAAGGAGGAGCTTTTTGGAAAATCTAAAAAAATTTGCAAAAATCTAAAGCAACAAGTTTGAGCTACATCCTCTACAAAATTTTTTCAAAAAGGTAAGCAACTATTGGTGCAAGTAGATTCATTAATTGGATTACTTATCCGATTTTTTAAAGCACCTTTTATTGGATCAAAATTTGCAAAGAGGAAAAATGTAATTACAGTCTTCTAAAATGCAAAAGGGAAAATTTCCTTTTAAGGTTCATTTACACATTATGAGTTGATTAGATTTTAGAGTTACAATAAACTACCTATCTTATATTTTGAAGAGAAAAATAAGACTATATCCTACAACTGTGTTTGTAGTGAAATTTGAAAGAGTTCATTCGAAATTATGCTTAAAATATTGTAGTGGAATTGTTAAGTGCATTTTTGAGAAATTAGTGGAGCAATAAGATGATATTATTGTTACCATTAAAAGTGCATCTATTAAGCACCATACTAGTTGATTTTTTAACTAGTTATTCTCAATTAGTTTGTGTTGTTTTTATTTTATTTTATTTTATTTTACAAGGTGGAATTAGTAGATGCCACGAATTTGAGTAGGATATCTAGATATTTATGGCTACCACAGTATTTTATGTTGTCTACCACATAATACATCACACAAATATCCATGTTGTTTGCCCCTATAACCACCATGCCACAATAATTTAAAATCTTTTACGTCATTGAAAGCACCAATAAAGGGACAATTTTTTAGTTTGGTGAGGACCAATATTTGAACCTTGGATCTTCACCCCCCTTGTGGTGTTTGGCGAACCAATTAGTCTACACCTTGAACATAATTAGTTTGTGTTGTTAAAAGCACAAAACCTATAAAAAAAATTGCACCACTTTCATAGCCAAAAGAAGCCTCCATTCTAAATAAAAAGGTGGAGTAGAAAGCCACCATTGAAGTCCTTGAAGGAAGCCTCAAATTGAGACCTTGGAAGTCTCAAGATTTAAGGAGAATATAAGGGTTTATTTTTCAATACATAGTGCAAGAATCCTTATTCAAAACAATATTTCATTAGCTTGGATTGACTATTATCCAAAGAAGAAGAAGAAGCAGGAAGGATTACATAAAAAAATATTCATTTTGGTGGAAGATAAATCTATTACAAAAAAAAGTACCTCTTTTGTTCCTTTTGAAGGAAAAAATTATTACTATTTACAGTGGGTAGTAAGGACATTTTATCCAATAATTTTTTAGCAATAAGAAGGGGCCACCGAAGAGGTCACATGATTGTTATTCCAAAAAAAGGAAGGAGCCATAGAAGAGCTCACATGATCAGCAAATTTTTGGCTAGAGGAAGGAGCCACCAAAGAGCTCACATGTCTAAGAATCAAGGTGTTTAAAAATACCATTTTCCTTCATAAAATCCAGTGCTATAAGCAGCACACCACCTGCAATAGTGGAGCCATTGAAATAAGGTATTATCACTTGTGCTTACATAGAAATAAGGGTAGCATTCAGTAACAGGTTATCTCTGTAAAAGTTTAAGAAAAAGAGCTACCTATTGGTTGTTATATATAGCACTATTTTTCAAGCATTGAAGAAAAGCACAAATCAACATTAGAACAAGCTACAAAATCTGAAAATAGATATAGAAAAAATAGCTATACTAGATCTTGCAATAAATAGAAAACCAGAAAAACAAGAGCCCAAGATTTTGTATTCAATACTTTGGAAGAAATTTACAAGAATATACAGCCAAACTGCCGTTTGCCAACCCCCTCTCATTACAATCCATGGGTTTTTATTGAGGTCCCGATCCTCTGTGCTTTCCCACTTCCCACGATCTACAATTGCCACTTGGAACAATTCTGGAAAGTTGCATTGATGAGACTCTTGGTGAGGTGCGCGACTGGCTGCCATATCCAACGAAATCTACTTCTCGATCTAGCCGCTTGTCGTTAGTTGCTTTAAATGCGTCTTCCGGATATCCTGCGCGAGTGGCCAACATGCCCGTTGAAATCCTCCTTTGGAACTGCTGCTTCACTGCCTCTAACTTGCCGCGCACGAAGGGACGTCTTTATGAAAGCTGGAAGTGTGTGTCTTTCTGTTTGGTCGCGATATCGCGACATGTCGCGATATCGCGACCATTTTCCTTCTGCACCTTCTCTCTCCATTTTGGCCGCGATATCGCGACATGTCGCGATATCGCGCCATTTTTTCTATCGGCCTCTGTTTTGCCGTTTCGGTCACGAAATCGTGACATGTCACGATTTCGCGACCTCTGGTCTCCGTGCCTTCGTTTCTCCTTCGTGGTCACGATTTCGCGACATGTCACGATTTCGCGACCTCTGGTCTCCGTGCCTTCGTTTCTCCTTCGGCGGTCACGATTTCGTGACCTCTGGTCTCCGTGCCTTCGTTTCTCCTTCGACGGTCACGATTTCACGACCTTTGGTCTCCGTGCCTTCGTTTCTCCTTCGACGGTCACGATTTCATGACCTCTGGTCTCTGCGCCTCCGATTTCCTGCCTTGGGTCGCGATTTCGCGACATGTCGCGAAATCGCGACATTTTGTCCGCTGCTCCCCTATCTTCAGTTTTGGTCGCGATATCGCGACACTTTTGTGTCGCGATATCGCGACACATATTTTTACTTGCAACACTTAGAAAAATAACATTGCAACACTTAGAAAAAAATAACAACAAAAGTTTGGTTGATGCCCGATTGCTTTGCTGCCCTCGGATGCTCCTGCATCAGACACCCGGGTGGATTGAGAAGTGATCCTCACTTCTGATCTTTGGGAGGAAGACCCAGGCGGTCAACCTCGGCTTTTGATAACCAAGTTGCATCTTCTATAGGTCTGCCTTTCCACTTGATCAAATACTCAGAATATTGTTTGTTCCTTGTGCTTCTGCCTTCACGAGTATCTAATATTTCCTCTATCTCTTCTTTGGTTGGGCTAGACGCTGGAATGTTCCACAATTCTGTGCTTGGTGCCTCTGTACTATCTCCTTCATGGTATTCTACTAAATCAGATATGTTAAAAATAGGTGAAATGTCAAGCCCACTTGGCAATTCCACTTCATATGCATTGCCCGAATCCCGTTTTTCCAAGTATTTTGCATGGCCCAAACTTCTTCATCTTCAACTTGTTGTAAGTTTTGGCTGGAAATATTTCTTTTCTGAGATGGACCATGACTTCATCTCCCACTTCGAACTCTTTGAACCGCCGCTTTTGGTCTGCTCTTGCTTTATACTGAGTATTCATTTTTGCAATTTGTTTCTTTACTTCTTCATGCAGGCTTCTCATCTATTTTGCGAATTCCTCAGCTTTTGCACTGCACTTTTCTCCTTTATCTAATATTCTCAGCTCAAAAACGTTTCTCGATCGTTTCCATATATGATTTGGAATGGAGATTTGTTTGTGCTCTTATTGACATAATTGTTGTATGCAAATTCCGCTTGCGGTAAAACCAAATCCCATCCCTTGGGTTTATCTGCTATCAAGCATCTTAGCAAATTACCCAGACTTCTATTTACCACCTCTCGTCTATCCATCGCTTTGTGGGTGGTATGCGGAACCGAACTTCAGATCTCGTCTTCAGCTTCTTCCACAATGTTCTCCAGAAATACCCAACAAACTTTGTATCTCCGTCAAAAACTATGCTTCTTGGTAGACCGTGAAGTCGTACCACTTCCTTGAAAAATAACCCCGCAATGTGAACTGCATCACTTGTCTTCTGGCAGGGAATAAAATGTGCCATTTTGGAGAATCGGTCAACCACCACAAATACAGAGTCATTTCCCTCTCGTGTTCTCGGCAATCCAAGAATAAAATCCATGCTTATGTCCTCCCACGGCCTCTCGTGCATAGGTAACGACCGGTATAATCCTGTGTTTTGCCTTACGCCTTTTGCCATCCGGCATATTCTCGCAACTTTGCACAAACTTTCTCACATCTTGCTGAAGTTGCGGCCGTAGTAATTTTCATTCACCAGGGCAATGGTCTTATCCCGACCAAAATGCCCAGCCAATCCTCCGCTGTGCTTTTCCTTGATTAAGTTCTCCCGCATGGAACTCCTTGGAATGCATAATTTACTTCCCTTGAACAACATTCCATCTTGGATTAGGAAATCTAACCATTTTGTCCTGTCCACAGTAACAAGTGCCAAGCAAGCCGTCCAGGTTGCTGCAAAATCAGGATCTTCAGGATAAAGACCCTTTAGTTCTTCGAATCCTACTACTTCCACTGTCATTTCAATCAGCAGATTCTGCCTTCTACTTAAAGCATCTGCAACTCTGTTTGATTTCCCGCTCCTGTGCTTTAACACAAAGGTATAGCTTTGGAGAAACTCTACCCACTTCATGTGCCGCTGATTCAGTTTTGTCTGGTCGTTGATGTACCGCAATGCCCGATGATCAGTAAATATAACAAACTCTTTTGGCAACAAGTAATGCCTCCACTTCTTCAAAGCCTGAACTATAGCATAAAATTCCTGGTCATAAATCGAATACTTTTTTCGAGCATCATTGAGCTTTTCACCGAAATAAGCTACTGTGTCCGCCTTCTTGGCTCAAGATAACCCCTATTGCACCGCCACCGGCATCACAATGAACCTGAAATACTTTGTTAAAGTCCCGGAAGTGCCAAAACAAGCTGTTCTGTGACCTTTTTCTTTAATGCATCAAAGCTCCTTTCAGCCCCTAAGGTCCACTTGAACTCTTTCTTATCCCCTCTCATTGTTTCTGTGAGGGGTGCACAAATGCTGCTGAAGTTTCTTATAAACTTCCTATAAAAGTTGGCTAGACCATGAAATGATCTTACCTCTGTTGTGCTTCTTGGGGTAGGCCATTCTATGATAGCCCTCACCTTCTCTCGGGTCCATTTTCAGACCTTCTCGCTGAGATTACAAATCCCGGGTATACTAACTCTTTCTTGACAAAATTACACTTTTTCAGATTTATTAATAACTCGCTCCTCCCGTAGCTTTTCAAAAACCCTCCCGATGTGCATCGGGTGTTCCTCCAGGGTTCTCGCTGAATATTAATATATCATCTAAATAAACAATGACAAACTTTCCTAGAAACTCCTTCGAGACCTCATTCATCAGCCGCATGAAGGTACTTGGTGCATTGGACAGCCCAAATGGCATGACCAACCACTCATACAAGCCCTCTCTTGTCTTGAAGGTTGTCTTCCACTCATCTCCTTCCCTAACACGGATCTGGTGGTAACCACTCTTGAGGTCAATTTTGGTGAAGTACTTGGCTCCACTCAAACAATCCATTATGTCATCCATCCTTGGTAGTGGAAATCTGTATTTTATTGTTATCTTGTTGATGGCTCGAGAGTCTGTGCACATTCTCCACTCTCCATCCTTCTTGGGTGCTAGTACTGCAGGTACCGCACACGGGCTAAGACTCTCCCTAATCAACCCTTTCTCCAAAGAACTCCCCGGACCTCGCCTCGTTTAGTTCTTCAGTTTCTACAGTGTGTCATTCTATGTGCAGCTTTATTGGGCAAGCTTGACCCTGGCACCAAATCAATATGGTGACTGATTTTTCTTACTGGGGGTAAACCCTCAGGCACATTATCAAATATGATATCTGGAAATTCCCTCAACAGACCTTGGACTTCTGCTAGGGCATCTTTGCATTCTGTATTCCTGACTCTAGGAACTAATGCATAACACATATGCTCATGCTTTAAATCATCTAAAAATTTTCTTCCATCAACCAAGCAAATTCTTGCACTGCCACATACCTTTTCTTCCACCTCCTTCAGGGGCTTCAACTTATGACGCATTCCATTCTTGGTCACGGAATAGGTGTTGGCACGGCCATCATGAACTGCACTCCTATCAAACTGCCATGGCCTTCCCAATAGTAAATGGCACGCATCCATGGGCAGAATGTCGCATAGAACCTCATCACGGTAATTCCCAATACTGAACTTTACCAGGCACTGTTCATTGACCAAAACCTTATGGTCTTTTTGCAACCACGCAATCCGATATGGATGCGGGTGTTTCTTTTTCTCCAGTTGTAGCTTTGTAACCATTCCCTCCGAAACCAGGTTATCTGTGCTACCGTTGTCAATGATAATGTTGCAAATCTTACCCACGCATTTACACCTTGTGCGGAATAAGCTTTTCCTCTGATCTGTAGCTCCCTCTTCATTAAGCAGGACTCTCCTTGCAATCATTACTTCTCCTCTCTCAGCTTCTTCTGAATGCTCAGACCCAGCATCTTCATCCACGACTGCTACTCTGGCATTTCCTTCCGGCCTTCGATTATTTCTTTCTCGCTGTTGTGGGCACTCATATTGGTGATGTCCCTCTTCACCACACTGGAAGCAAGTCCCTCGAAACCTTCCTCTTCCTTGTCCACGTCCAGCTCGGCCTCTTCCCCCTCGGTAACCATTATTCTGATTACGGGAGCGGTCTGTATTTTCTCTCCTTTGTTCTTGATTGCTGCTACTTTCTCCATTTTTTTGAGATTCTTCATTTCTTCTTCCACTGTTCCTTCCGTCGGTCCTTCCGCCATGACCTCTTCCTCTTTGCTTGTTTTCAAACCTCCTATTGAGCTTCTCTTCAACCTTTAAAGCAAATTGGTAAGCGTCCTCTATGGTGGTCATCCGGACTAGACTTAGTTCTTCCCGAATGCTTGCTCGTAACCCATTAATGTAACGGGCTACCTTCTCCTTGTTGGCCTCTGAGTGGCCTGTTCTAATCATTATTTTATGAAATTCTTCTATGTATTCTTTCACAGACTTGCTTGATTGCCTCAATCCTTGCATTTTCTTCAGCAGGTCTAACTCATAATCACCAGGGATGAACCGCCTCTTTAGCTTTTCTACCATCTGTTCCCACTTAGTTATTCTCTCTTTCCCTCTTTTATTTCACTCCAACTGCACTCCTTTCCACCAAATGCTAGCATGACCTTTCAGCTTGGTCTTTGCGAATCTGACCCTATCATGGTCCTCAACCTCTTCGTACTCAAAGTACTCTTCCAGATCGTTGATCCACTCGATCAATTCCTCTGGCTCAAGGTTCCCAAAATATGTGGAAACCTCCATCTTCGGCCTCTTCCCAATCTGGGATATGGCTTTGTATAGTCTGGCCTGGAGCTAGGATCTACTGCTTCTTCTTCTTCCTCAGGTTGGTCTTCTTCTTCATCATCTTCCTCTTCACTACCTTCATCTCTTCTTGGCTCCAATCTTCTGCACATTTCTTCTTGCAGAGCTTGCATTTGCCGCCGCAAAGCTCGAACATCTTCTGCCGCCGCCATGCCTCTCCCACCAACAGGATTTCTCCTTGGAGGCATTCTCGTTCACCCGATTTCAAGCCCTTCCACAGGTCCCGGTGTAACTGCCTCTCCTCCGACGATCTGCTACACACTCAAGAACTACTGGCTCTGATACCACTTGGTGGAGAACAGATCTTGCGTAACATAGAAAACCAGAAAAACAAGAGCCCAAGATTTTGTATTCAATACTTTGGAAGAAATTTACAAGAATATACAGCCAAACTACCGTTTGCCAACCCCCTCTCATTACAATCCATGGGTTTTTATTGAGGTCCCGATCCTCTGTGCTTTCCCACTTCCCACGATCTATAATTGCCACTTGGAACAATTCTGGAAAGTTGCATTGATGAGACTCTTGGTGAGGTGCGCGACTGGCTGCCATATCCAACGGAATCTACTTCTCGATCTGCTGCTTGCTGTTAGTTGCTTTAAATGCGTCTTCCAGATATCCTGCGTGAGTGGCCAACATGCCCGTTGAAATCCTCCTTTGGAACTGCTGCTTCACTGCCTCTAACTTGCCGCGCACGAAGGGACGTCTTTATGAAAGCTGGAAGTGCGTGTCTTTCTATTTGGTCGCGATATCGCGACATGTCATGATATCACGACCATTTTCCTTCTGCACCTTCTCTCTCCATTTTGGCCGCGATATCGCGACATGTCGCGATATCGCACCATTTTTTCTATCGGCCTCTGTTTTGCCGTTTCGGTCACGAAATCGTGACATGTCACGATTTCGTGACCTCTGGTCTCCGTGCCTTCGTTTCTCCTTCGACGGTCGTGATTTTGTGACATGTCACGATTTCACGACCTTTGGTCTCCGTGCCTTCGTTTCTCCTTCGACGGTCATGATTTCATGACCTTTGGTCTCCGTGCCTTCGTTTCTCCTTCGACGGTCACGATTTCATGACCTTTGGTCTCCGTGCCTTCGTTTCTCCTTTGGTGATCACGATTTCGCGACCTCTGGTCTCTGCGCCTCCGGTTTCCTGCCTTGGGTCGCGATTTCGTGACATGTCACGAAATCGTGACATTTTGTCCGCTGCTCCCCTATCTTTAGTTTGTCGCGATATCGCGACACTTTTGTGTCGCGATATCGCGACACATATTTTTACTTGCAACACTTAGAAAAATAACATTGCAACACTTAGAAAAAAATAACAACAAAAGTTTAGTTGATGCCCGATTGCTTTGCTGCCCTCGGATGCTCCTGCATCATATACCTAAGGCATCCATTGAAGCAAACATTCACCAAAAGGAAGCTCAAAACATGTGCCATAGAACCATGGAGAAATATAGCTATAGCCATCCATACCTCACCAATCCAGTGTGAAAAGAAAGCTTGCAACTCAAGAAATATAGCAAGCTCATGTAGAGTGCAAATATAAAGGAAAAATTAGGGTTGCAAGGTCATATTTGAAGCATTATAAAGAAGACTTGCATATACAATCCTTGAGTTCCACTTGGCATAAATTCTCTAAGATTCCTAATGTTCATGAAGACCCTAACACTCATATACAAGGGAGTTACATACATTTAGAGGGATTTAAGAATCTTTGGAGGTTACCACCAACTTCATCATTGTTGAAGGTACGTTGAAGACACCTACCTTGTAATAATTCGAGTGACACTTGTCACGAAGTCCACCCTACTTAAGAAGCCTATATTAGAGAATGAAGAAGAGTGAAGAAGAACATAGCATAAATAAGCTAGAGTGAAGTCAAACTAGGTCAATAATTGAAGCTTATTTGAAGAAAAAGGCTAATTCAAGTCATACATCATTCAAAGGTGTAACATAAGCATTAAAGACGTCATAAAACTAGCAAACTAGCACTTGCATTTAGAGGGGCTTTATCATAAGTAGAGCACATATCAAGGAGCTTTTGATGCCATTTGTAAAAGAGAAGCACTAGCCTAAGATAAAACCATCATCGGTCAAAGAGGGCTTTGACTTCCCATGAGCGCTATGCTCCACAAAGCTACTAATTAGCCACTGCACAACATTGAAGGATTATTAAGGTAAAGGTTGATTTTATTATTTGATTTCTTAAAACCTAAAGTTTTGGAGTTATAAGGGTATATTACAACATTAGTGATTTATTAAGAAGGCATATTTTAGAATTGTTAATATTTGCAAAAGGTTAGCAAGGAGAAATAAGGGTTATTATTGAAATTTAAATTACTTGCAAATATTATTTTGTAATCTTTCCAAATTTAGGAGTTATAAGGAATACAACATAAAAATTAGGAATTGGAAATTTTAAAACATTAAAAATCAACAAAAAGGGGTATTTAAAAGAGGTTTATTAAAAAATTTCAAAGGTAGGAATTTTTATAATAGTGTTATCTCAAAACACTTAAAGGAGACAAAATAAATCCAACATGAAAACCTCTTCAAAAATTGAAATGGTGCTTAGTTCAATAGGAGCAATAAGGAGATAAAAATTTTATTTTTGTGTTTACAAAATTTCACAAAATTAACTCAAAATTGAACTACAATTAACAAACAGCATTATATTGATTATATATCCTATCCAAAACACCCTAGGGAGTCATAAGGTATTCTACAAAACTTGGTAATATTAGCATCCACCAAAAATTATCATGTTCTAAATTCATTGGATATATGTAATCTTTCTACAAAACATAAAATCTTATTAGGTTTTGAACTCTCATCATTAGGGAGACATAAGGAAGTCCACAAAATCTAAGATTTGATAAAAGGAAATTCAATGGCATCCAAAAAATTCTTCCTAGTTGAATCCCAACTACTCAAGGGCCCAAATTATTTCTCTTGGAAGAATAAAGTAAAAGAAATCTTGGCATATGAAAAACTTTGGGATATTATCCAAGGGAAAACAAATAAACTTGCCACATGTGATACTGAGATTCTAAAATTTGAGAAAAATGATTCAAAATCCCTAATTATCATAACATTTGCTATCACTGATGAAATACAACCTTATATCAGTTCAGTAAAAATATCTTCTAAATATTGGACAAGCTTAGAGAAAATATTCAAAGGAAAGAATAAAGCCACCATTCTTCATCTACATTCCTTGAAAATGAGCAGTGGGGGAAGCATATAACTTTTTATAAGGAAGTTAGTATATATTAAGGGGAAATTGATAATTCTTGGAAAAGAGCCTAAAGATGAACTTATTACTCAAGTAACCATGAGAGCACTTCCATACAAATATAAGCATTTGGTCACATCTTTACAAATCCTAAGTAAAGATGCTTCTTTTGATGATTTAGTCAATATCCTTCAAGAATATGAGGTGGAACACACTGTGAAAGATGAGATGACTAAAACTACATTGATATCAAAATATAATCCATTGGAAAATATTACTTCATCAAAAAAAAGATGGAGAACATGGTATTGTTAGATATGCCAAAAGAAAGGTCATAATACTAGTTATTGCAAGTACAATCCTAGAAACTAGAATCAAGAAAATTAGATAAACAATGGGAATTAATTTAAACCATGATAATATCAAAGGCATTCTCGTAAAAAAAAATTTCAGTGACCAGCCAATTATCCTCAATTAGAGTATCTAAAGGGGAATAAAAAAGGATACCTGGTTCAAAGGATAGATGAAATTGAAGATCTGGATGATCACTCAAAAAATTATGTAGAGAAAGCTCTATTGGCAAATGTAACACATTACAGATACACTAACCATTTGATTGAACATGTTATAAATAATCCAAAAGAAGAGTATAAAGTTCAATATGACTAATAAGATCCATATTTAATACTAATATCTTCAATACCCAAATAATGGAATACAAGGGTGTTAGAGTTAAATTCTATTACATCATTTGGGTCATGTAAATGTAGCTTTCTAGGTACATACTTAGGACATTAGACTACTTTAGGGGAAGTTATCTAGTTACTTTATGCAATGTAATAAATGCACAAGTGTCAATGTGCAAGTTGTAAATGTGTAAGGTGTCCCTTATACAACTAGGTAGATTGTTGGCCAGGGAACCTATATTCCATTATAAAAGGGCCTCATTGTAAGATATTGTCAAGATAGTAGGTAGTAGTAGTATTACTGTGTAACTACATTAGTGATGGAGTACAATGTAGTCCTATAGCTTCTTGCATAAAGTATCCATTTCCTCCATAGCAATATTGTATTCATTTCCGTCATTTCTATTTATAGCATATTTATGCAATATCGTGAATTTAATTTCTCTCATATTTTTGCATATTGTGATTGCCATATCCCATTGCGATCTACCTCCAAATCTAATAGGTGATATCATCACGTTCTCTATATAATTCCTAGATTTGGTGGACTTATTCATCTAAACAATCCACTCCTATTTTTAGGTTCTTTCCTAGTGAAACCTAAACTTCCTTGTAGCCTTTGGAATCTATTTTGATCGTGTGGTCTGTTTGTTGGTCACTATTGTCAAATAAGCTTTCAAGGGTGATTAACCCCTTTGGTATGTGATTATTTTTTAACTAGATGAATCCCCTTATTCTTATTCATCTTAATTTTCTAGACATCCATCAATTGAGCAATTCATTTCATGGACCAAAAAATCCACCTATCTATTCATCACTTTCAAAGACTTGCCAAAAAATATCCTTGTTTGGAATGAAAGGCTTGTATATCAACCTAATTAATTTTTAGCTTGTGAATGGTGTTAGACACTGGATGGAAGTTTGCTCCTATGGATACTTGTATGTGAGAATGCCTATTTTGATACCTTGGGATAGCCTTGATGTTCAGGATCTCAAACATTTCTAATAGATCCCATACTCTATTCCTATAAGATTTAAGATAGTGTTGCTTGTTGACACTCCTATCAATAATTTGGTTGATCATAAATTTAGAGTCTCCAAATATTTGTAGTTTCTTGACTCCAAGCTTCTTCGCTTTCTTCAGACCTAAGGATAAGGCTTCATATTATGTTGTATTGTTAGTGCAACTCCATGTCAATTTGTATGAGAAAGCCTTTTGGGATTTCATTGGTGAAATTAGAACTATTCCAGTACTTGCACCATTCTTGCATATCACCCCATAAAAATAGAGCCTCCATAACTGGTTGGGTGGAGGAGACAATTTTTGTTGAGAAAATGTTTTCTTTGTGTCTAGTTTTTCAATAGTGTAAGTGCCTACTCCTGTCTCTATTATAGCATTGAAATACTTAAGAGAAAATTGACCCTCTATTTGTAGTTCCTATAGAACTTTTTCCATCATGTCCTCCTCTTTAGTCTAGATACTAACTATGGGTGCTTATTGTTATACCTCTTCTAATTTCTCAATATGGAAAGAGGAGGGTTTCTCTTAATAGACCTTGACTCTCCTCCTCTTGTATGGTATTTCTATATGAGAATAATAAAGGGAGAGGTAGCCTCCTAATTTGGTAGTAAACTCCCTTGAAAGGCACATCCCAAAGTAATGCTCCAAGTCCACCACCACCATCTCCTGAATCATACTCACTTGAAGCAATATGTGGAGTACCATAAGTACATCTTTAATGATCCCTATGATTTTCACTATAGCACCATCCAAATGCAGGACACCAAGATAGTTTCTAGTATATTCCATGCCCATATCATCACATACTACCTTAGGCATGATTGTAGTGGCAACACCTAAAATAATCATGCAGTTGTTCACCATCCAAACCTCCATTTCCAGGGACAAATAGAATATGAAAGGCCTATTCTTACCGACCCCCATAATAGGACTACCTTGAGCTAGATTCTATTTTGGTTGAGCCTTATTTTGGCTCTTGATCATCTTAAGAGTGGCCTAAAGCAAATCAATATACCTAGGGATTACCAAATCATCGTACATGGTAGCCCTTGTAGGTATTTTCTTTAATTCCTCCATAATATTATAGGTAAGGATTTTAGAATGCCAATCCTTGTCCTTGGGGTGTTCAAACTTGCTCATATACTCATGAGTGGCATCAATTTTTTGCTGATTCATCAATGAAGAATATTTCAGCTTTTCTCTAGCCTCTACCTGATTTTAAATCCCTTTTTGTTGAGCTTCACCAGGTTTGGATTCCCTCCTCTACTATTGAAAAGACTTGTGAATGGGAACTTTTGGGAGACTTTCCTTTTTAGCTTCATTCATTTCTTTAGCATCAATGGGTGCCTTCAGGGGGTATAACTCCTTAATATTTACCTGCAGTAGTTTCTTTCTAAACCTCTTATGCACATAGACTTGTTCAATATATGGCACCATGAAGTTGTAATCACCATATCTAATCATATTGATATATCTCTTCTAGACTCTTTTCACCTTCTCAATGGCCATTCTTTGCACATAATGTTGATGCATCATATAGGTACGTTTTCCATGGGGATCATTACACATAGAGCACCAATAATTTGATTTAGATGCAAAAGTTGAGGGCTCCCCCTCTTCATTAATAAGGACTACGTTGGTTCTTTCAAGAGGTCTAATAGTGGAGGTGGAATGATATTTGGTCACATACAAGAACCTCCTTGGATGAAAATTTCTTTCATCCTCCTTTCTTTTCATCATAGTGATCTCATTAGATAGGTCCATGAAATTTTGCATTTCATGTATGATAGTTATTTGTGGATTAGGGGAAGGTAATCTAGGTATTACACGAGGGCTAGGTAAGGTTGGAATCATTGGTGAGTGGGGAGTGTTGGGACTGATGAGGAATTGGGCCAGTGAGAAAAGTTCACAGGAGGCAAAATTGCAAGGTTAGGAGAAGTTGAGACAACTGGTTGCTGCTAACTTTAAGTTAGCTCAGGGAAGATAGGCATCAAAGGCTTAGGAGGCAACCTACCTATAGCAATGATAACATTTTTCTACTTTATAGCTCCTTGGAATATTTTAGGAATGGTGAGGACATTTGATTGTTTTATGATCAATCCTAAGTTTGAACTAAAGGCTCTCAAATAATAATAGACAACCTGCTCATTGGTTGGCCTGAGACCATTGGGAACTCTTTACCAAGTACAACTAAACCTAAATTTAAAGTCCACTATTTCCTCTTGTGGGTGCTTCTATATCACCATGAACTAGGTGAGAAAGGAAAATGGATATGTTTTCTCACTGAAATATTCTATTAGTTTGGTTGCCAAGTCTACCTAGGACCTTATACTTATGTTAGGTAGGGCTCTATACCAATAAAGCATTTTACTTTTAAATAAATGACTAACAGGCGCATCATGATATCTTCTTCTTGGATATTGTGAACATCTTCTAATGAAGCAAAATATTGAAAATGTTTATATTTTGTTTTCCCCGTGCTATCATATGTTGGTAGGGCTTTCAAGGCTACGTGAGGAATGGCATATTGATAAGCAAGATCAAGAGGACCTGTGTGATTCTAGGTGGGGACTCCTAGATTGTGATTCTAAGCCATTATTATTTTAAGGATGATAGGTGCTTTAAGTGGGGGTACTGGGTGAGTACCAATCTGATCTTTCTCTTGATTTTTAGTAGGAGAAGAAGATTCAACACCCGATATGGGTTGCTTTCTTCTATAGGAAAGTTCCAAGAATTCAATTGGCTCTTATGAGAGGCTACCCCTATGTCGTGTGAACATGAAATAATAGCAAGGATGATATGGATTTCTAGTTGTATCTTTAATGAAGTCACCAAGTTATTAAAGGGAATTAGACAAATCAGGTACCACCAACCCCCTAGTTTATCCCAAGTATGGGATAGAGTCCCATCGTGTGTGCCAAAAATTGTTGATCGAAAGTTTATGTAATGGTAAGGATTGTGCACCCAAAAAATTCAACCAACTTTGAATGGTATCAAAGCTAGAATTTTTGATGGCAATATCTGTAGAAGATTGGTTCCTAAGGGATCCTAGCTAACTATGCCTGAGAATAAAAGGGAGCAAAGACAAAATAAAGGAAGCTAAAGCTATAAATTTCAAGGTATGGGTTAAGCTACATCAAAATACATGCAAGATCCTAATATTCAATAAATTCACACATATCATCTAACAAACCATCAAATATTTTCCATTTACATTAAGCACACAGAGCTCAATTATGAATTCCAAAATAAAAGAATAAAATGCATAAATCTAGAATGTAGAATTATAGCACATCCATTCATTTAATTTTAATAGAAATAGATAACTGAACAAAACATACATACATGAGAAGTTTTGGAGGCCATACAATGATCCACTTGTATTATGAGTATTTCAAATATTACATGCAAGTTGTAATGGCCAAAGAGCTGACCATTTTTATGCCTTACATCCTTGCATATATGGCCTCTAAAAGAGCCCTCTCCACAAGGGAATACAATACTAATAACTGAGGTTGGCCAACAACCTCTACTACATGCAATTAATACACATTAATTAAGCATGATCAAGCTAGGGAAAGTTTAGGCTGTATACACCAACCATCATCCTGTAGCCTATTTTTATCCATTAATTAAAGTACCCTTCACTTATTGCATATAAATATTCCTAAAATTATTGTATTGATATCCTAGGGACTCATAATGTCTCCATGCACCTAGGGAAGAAAAGTTGTTGGGATCATTAATGCAACCTGTAGCTTACCGTAGACATTGTACTCCATGGTAGATCACTTATGACTCTTTCCATGGGCTGCTTGATAAATGCTAGTTGTGCGTAGGTGTATTTCTTGACCAGGTATTAAATTGCTTACCTACCTCCTCCATCTTGGACATGGTGCCTCCTTACTATTGGTGGGAAACTAAGGTCTTTTTAAACTCTGATCCGTCTCTTCTGGCTGGGCAAAAATTTGGGGTGATTGCTGAGCTTATGGTGTTTCTTATTTCTACAATTGATCCTAATTTATCTTGAGGTAGAATTTTGGGCCAACCCATAGCTAGGCCACTCCCCATATTTTTACCCATCACACCCTTCTCTTTTCTTATGGTAGAGATTTGGGCTCAACCTTAGGATCATCAATCTACATTCTTCTACCCATTTGTATCTCTTTTCATTTTTGAGGTAGAATATTGGTATCCGTGCATTACTTAGCCTCATATCACTTTTCTACCTAGTTCAAAAATTGATCAAGATTCAATCATTAACTGTAGCAGGCTTTCGAGGTCTACCAACTTTGGGAAATCTCTTATTTTTTTCCCTACTTTTTTATCTTTATCATCTCATGGTGAAGTTTTAGGAGAGCTAGTGATTTATCATTTTCCTAATTTTTCACTCCTCATTTCATCGAGGCAATACTTTGGGACCCACTTAGGAAATAGGGGCTCCCATTTTCCAGCTTGCCTTAATACTTAGTTAAACTTTGAAAACTTTGGGTGGACTTTTGAGGTTGCTTCAAGAGGTGACCATGCCTATTTTCGCACCCAACACTTTTATTTTTCTTTCTTGCAACAAAATTTTTGGGTCTACCCCACTTTATCAGGAGCATAAGGTGGGTTTGGGAAAAACATCCCATAATACTATAATGTACCACCTCCCTATAACAATATGGTTGGAATGACAACGACAAATACAAAGCAACAAGCTTAGGCTCAACCAACTCAACAATATTAGCAGGAGATGAGTTCTACTTCCAATAAACCTCCTAAACCTGTTGGCAATTTTGGGTACTTTGAGTACATTGCATTTGCTCAAGTGAATAAGTTGTCATTGATGTTAAGAAGCTTTTGAAAGAATTTGATTTGATGTAAAAATAATGTGTTTTGTTGAAGGTTCGGCTTGACAGGTTCGAAATAAAGTAAGTTGGAAAAGTGTCGCGATATCGCAACATGTCACATTTTTGTGACTTAGGCAAGAGAGAGAAAGTTTTTTGAAAAAGTGTCGCGATATCACGACATGTCGCATTTTCGCGACTTAGGTAGGAGAGAGAAATATTTTTGAAAAAGTGTCATGATTTCGTGACATGTTGGAAGAGAAAGAAGAAGCTGGCAAAACTGTCACGATTTCGTGACATGTTGGAAGAGAGAGAAGAAGCTAGCAAAACTGTCATGATTTCGTGACATGTTGGCAGAGAAGGAGAGCAAGATGGAAAGTGTCACGATTTCATGACATGTCGCATTTTCGCGACTCGAAAAGTGCAGGAAGGCAAAGAAGGAAAAGTGTCACGATTTCGTGACATAATGCAAGGAAGGTTGTACGGACAAAAAAGTGTCACGATTTCATGACATGATGCAAAAGGGAGAGTCCGTAGTGTGAACTGTCACAATTTCATGACAAGTTCGAAGAGAGATAAAGTATCTCGAAAAGTGTCACAATTTCGTGACATGCTGCAAAATACTGAGGACTATTGCAATTTCACGACATGCTAAAAAGCTCAAAGTGAGAACTGTCATGATTTCGTGACATGCAGCAAAGGGAAGAGTCTGAAATGAGAAGCGTCATGATTTCATGATAGGTTGAAGAGAAAGCTTGCGAATGTAGAAAGTGTCACGATTTCGCGACAGGTTGAGATGGCAGCTTTTAGTTGGAGAAAGTGTCGCAATTTTGCAATAGAAATAGTTAGCAAGTCTTCAACAGAAGAAGTATCATGATTTCACAATGAATTGAAGAAGGAAGAGCTTGAAGGCGAAAGCGTCATGATTTTGTGACATGTTTCATTTTTGCTAGTGCAAGCAGAGAAGAATGCCATGAAGACAAAAGTGTCGCAATTTTGCGACAGGAGTGAAGATGATGTCAGCAAAGACAGAAGTGTCGTGATATCACGACAAGAACATAGTCAAGGTAGACAAAAGCAAAAGTGTCGCGATATCATGACAATAGCCAAACAAAAGTGTACGACTGCAAAAAATGTCATGATATCGTGACATGTTGTGGTTTTGCGATAGAAGTTACTGAACCACAGAGGCGGTTGAAGCCGACAGAGTTAAAATTGGGTCGACAAAGATTAGGGCATGCAGCCAACGAAGTTAGGGTTTGCATTTGCATAACAGCCGACTAAGACCAAGGTTTAGATCTTGATTGTTAGTATAAAAGGAGGGCTGTTTGAAGAGATTTGGCATCAATCAAAGTGTGCATTCGAAGTGCGACTTTCATAGATAGATTGCGGGGAGAAGTTTGATCGTCGAGAAGTAGAGTGCAAATTTTATTGCAGTGTACAAAGTGCATTCCATTGAATCTTCTAAGTGAAAGAGATTGCAAGGAAGTAGAGTGCGTGAAGATCATGCTGTTGTGATTGCGTAGAGGTGCATAAGTTGATGTTTGATCAAGTGTTGTTGTGATTGCACAGAGGTGCAATTTTGAGGACATTTGTGCCAGACCGAAGGACTATATTTGGTGTAGAACAGAGGAAGCAATTGAGGACATTTATGCTGAACTGAAAGACTATTTTTAGTGCAAATTTTAGGATCACCTTTGGAGGTGAAAGAGTTGAGGATAGAGGTCTCCAGCCATAGCAGGGAAGATAGGTGTCTTCTATGGATAGAGTTCCACTTGCTAAGGGTAGAGGAGGCAGAGGTTTTCTAGAGGATCACCAGCCAGAGTAGAGCTAGGGGATTGGTGTCTCCTTTGGGTTGGTGCCCATAAAATTTGTAATCGGGAAAGGTTTCCCAGAATTTGAGGTGATAAAATTTAGTGAAAGATTTTATCCGTGGAGTAGCCCGCATTGGGTGAACCACGTAAATTGCTGTCTCTATTGTGGATGGTATTTTGTGCATTGCTTTGATTATTGTTTTTGATACTCCTATCTATTCACTGCATAATATTAATTTGAAAAGTTGAAGGAAAAAGTTTAAAGTGGTCTTATACTATTCACCCCCCCTCTTAGTATAAGCTTGTGTTCTTCAATTGATATCAGAGCGGGTCTCTCCAGAAACAGCCTAATAGCTTGGAGAAGGATCTATCAGAAGAACATACAGTTTCAAAAAAGGATGAAGAGGTTAAGTTCGATCTCAAAAGTGAATTCTTCTGGGCTTTAAGAAAATTTTAGGGAAGAGAGTTCTGTTTTCAAGAATCATGATAGGAAGAAGAGACAACAAGATCAATCTTCATCCTGAAGAACGATGGATTCTAGTTGGTCACAAGAAGAACAATCATCCAAGGCATCAAAACAAGGTTACATAATACTTTCCATGGCTACTATTTTTCTTGCAAGAAATTTGGTCACAAAGCTATGCATTGCAATAAATCCGTGAATAGCCATAGTAAGGAAAATGTTAACTCTTTTGCACCTCTTATGGATAAAAATGTCATGTGTTACAAGTGCAAGAATTTTGGGCGTATAGCAAGGATGTGCAGTTTGGATAGATCTAGCCTTGAGTTCACTAAAAAGAGAAATGAGATCAAATCTAAGTCAATGATAGTTCAAACTGCTTTTCATGCTCAAGAAAAAGTAAAGAAATGGTATCTTGATAGTGGTTGCTCAAAACATATGACTGGTGAAAAGGAAAAGTTTTTGGTCTTAAAAAACACAAACAAAGGAATAGTTAGTTTTGGAGATAACAGGTCAGCTAAAATCTGTGGTAAAGGGACTCTTAGTTTGGATGGGAAATCCAAAACAGAAAATGTGCTTTATGTAGAAGGCCTAAGACATAATCTTCTAAGTGTGAGTCAACTTTGTGATCAAGGACACATAGTATCTTTCTTTTCAGATAGATGTGAGATATGTAAAGAAAAAAATGGAAAACTCATTGCTAGTGCTACAAGGACTCCAAACAATATTTACATGCTAAGTGAGATAAAAAGGGAAAAGTGTTTTCTAACTCAAGAAGATGAGAGTTGGTTATGGCATAAAAGATTGGGGCATTTGAGCTTTGATAATCTTGTCAATATTAGTAACAAGGAAGCAGTTAGAGACTTGCCCAAAATAAAAAGGCCCCATAACACCATTTGCGGTCCTTGTCAACATGGAAAACATACTAGAACTAGTTTTAAATCAAAAGGGTATACTTATTCAAAACCATTAGATCTTATTCATACTAATTTATGTGGCCCCACCAGAACTCAGAGCATTCAGGGAGAAAGCTACTTCATACTGTTTATAGATGATTATTCTAGAATGACTTGGGTTACTTTTCTCAAAGAAAAATCCGAAGCTTTTGAAAAATTTAAAGCTTTCAAAGAAATGATTGAAAATGAGACTGACAAGAGAATCAAATGCTTAAGATCGAACAGAGGAGGAGAATTCACTTCTAATGAATTTATGGAATACTGTGAGAAACAAGGAATCAAAAGAGAATATTCAGCAACAAGAACTCCTCAACAAAATGGAGTAGTTGAAAGAAAAAATAGAACTATTGAAAATATGGCTAGAGCTATGTTAAATGAGTCAAAACTTTCAGATGGTTTTTGGAAAGATGCAGTCAATACAGTAGTCTACATTATCACCAGGGCCCAACTTAGAGTCAATCATCATAAAAATCCTTATGAGTTGTGGAAAGGAAGACCAGCTACAGTAAAACATTTCAAAGTGTTTGGGAGTAAGTGCTTCGTCAGAAGGGAAGATCAAAATTTGGGTAAGTTTGATCCTAGGTGTGATGAGGGAATTTTTCTTGGTTATTCCAGCAGAAGCAAGGCTTACAGGTGCTTCAACAAAAGAACGCATACAGTCGTAGAGAGCATAAATGTAATAGTTGATGAAAAGATAGGGATAAGAGAACCTGTCAAGGAAATCAGTGATGAAATTTGTCAAGAAGAATTCAGAGAGGTTTCAAATGTAGAAGAGGAAAGAAAACAACTCCTTCCCAAAACTCCTTCATGATATGTTTAGAAACATCATCCCAAAGATTTGATCATTGGTGATCCAAACAGCAGGAAAACTAGAAGAAGAGTCATTCCTTCACACAATTCTACAAATGTTTCATTATTATCTCAGATTGAGCCAAAATATTTTAGTGAAGCATGTGCAGATAAATTTTGGGTAAAAGCAATGGATGAAGAGCTAAATAAAATAGAGAAAAGTGAAACTTGGGATTTGGTTACAAGACCTAAGGACAAGAATGTCATTGGCACAAAATGGTTATTCAAAAATAAACTCAATGAGGATGGAAAGATTGTCAGAAACAAATCTAGGTTGGTTTGCAAAGGTTATGCTCAAGTAGAAGGTGTGGATTTCGAAGAGACGTTCACTCCTATTGCTCGTCTGGAAGCTATCAAAATGTTTTTGGCCCTTTCAAGCTTCAAAGCATTCAAGGTGTATCAAATGGATGTAAAGTCAACTTTTTTAAATGGAGTGTTGGATGAAGAAGTCTACATAGAACAGCCAGAAGGCGTGTCTCTCTCAGATCAATCAGACTATGTGTGTAAACTAAAAAAGGCCTTGTATGGGTTAAAGCAAGCACCTAGGGCTTGGTACTCAAGACTTGACAGTACCTTCATGAGCAAGGCTTCAAGAAAGGTGTGGTAGATAGCAATTTGTATATTAAGGATGAAGGTGATGATATGTTGATTGTAGTTGTCTATGTTGATGATATCATTTTTTGGGGAAATAATACTCAGATGTGCAAAGATTTTGCTAACACCATGCAGAAGTAATTTGAGATGTCTATGATTGGAAAGCTGTCATTATTTTTAGATCTTCAGATTGCTCAATCAAAATATGGTATATTTCTCTCTCAAGGAAAGTATATCAAAGAAATGTTGAAAAAATTCGGGATGATGGACAACAAACCTGTATGTACTCCAATGACTACAAGGTGCAAGATGAGTAAAGATGATGAATCTCCAACGACAGATCAGAGGTTGTACAGATCAATGATTGGCAGTTTATTATATGTTACAGCTACCAGACCAGATATCATGCAGGCTATTGGGTTAGTAGCCAGATTTTAGGTAGCTCCTAAAGATTCTCATGTTATAGCAGTTAAAAGAATATTTAGATATCTGAAGGGCACTATGGAATTTGGGCTTTGGTATCCCAAAGGTGATGATTTCACTCTCATAGCCTATACAGATGCATATTGGGTAGGCAGTAATGATGACAAGAAAAGCACCAGTGGTGGAGCATTCTTTCTGGGAAAGAGTTTGGTTTCTTGGCTAAGTAAGAAACAACCTTCAGTTTCCTTATCTACGGTAGAGGCTGAATACATAGCAGCAGTGGCTAGGTGTACACAGGTTTTATGGATGAAAACCACCTTGGAGGATTTCAAAGTCAAGCATGAACAACCCATATCCATATTTTGTGATAATACAAGTGCCATAAGTATTTCCAAAAATCTGGTAATGCACTCAAGAACAAAGCATATTTCCATCAAGTATCACTTTCTAAGGGAGAAAGTGCAAGACAAGCAGGTCAAGGTAGGAGCAGATTACAGATATCTTCACAAAACCTCTTCCAAGAGATACGTTTGAGTATTTAAGGGAGAAATTGGGAGTTGTAATCCCACCCCAGAATTAATCACCTCATCAAGAGGTGGGGGAGGGACTAAGCTAAGAAGCTCATTCTTAGTCCCGAGCCCCAAAGGTGACCCTTTGCCATTGATGAAAAAGGGGGAGAAATTTGAGTAAGAGGGAGAGATATGAGTAAGGGGGAGAGATTCAATGTGAAGAGGAAAGCTTCAATTCAGGGGGAGCAAAACTTTAAAAGGAGATTCTCAACTGTTAGCACAGTTGGTTTCAGTTTTAGCTCCTGAGACGTGTTTTTAGTAAAGGGTTGCCATCAATGACAAAGGGGGATATTGTTGGCAATTTTGGGTACTTTGAGTACATTGCATTTGCTCAAGTGAATAAGTTGTCATTGATGTCAAGAAGCTTTTGAAAGAATTTGATTTGATGTAAAAATAATGTGTTTTGTTGAAGGTTCGGCTTGACAGGTTCAAAAGAAATTAAGTTGGAAATTGTCGCGATATCGCGACATGTCGCATTTTTGCAACTTAGGCAAGAGAGAGAAAGCTTTTTGAAATAGTGTCACGATATCGCGACATGTCGCATTTTCATGACTTAGGCAGGAGAGAAATATTTTTTAAAAAGTGTCACGATTTTGCGACATGTTGGAAGAGAAAGAAGAAGCTGGCAAAACTGTCGCGAATTCGCGACATGTTGGAAGAGAGAGAAGAAGCTGGTAAAACTGTCACGAATTCGTGACATGTTGGAAGAGAGAGAAGAATCTGGTAAAACTGTCATGATGATTTTGTGACATGTTGGCATAGAAGGAGAGCAAGATGGAAAGTGTTGCGATTTTGTGACATGTCACATTTGCACGACTCAAAAAGTGCAGGAAGGCAAAGAAGGAAAACTGTCACGATTTTGCGACATAATGCAAGGAAGGTTGTATGGACGAAAAAGTGTCATGATTTTGTGACATGATGTAGAAGGGAGAGTCTGTAGTCTGAACTATCATGATTTCGTGACAAGTTCGAAGAGAGATAAAGTATCTCAAAAAGTTTCACGATTTCGTGACATGCTACAAAATACTAAGTGAGGACTGTTGCGATTTCATGACATGCTGAAAAGCTCGAAGTGAGAACTGTCACAATTTTGTGACAGACAACAAAGGGAAGAGTCTGAAATGAGAAGCATCGTGATTGTGACAGGCTACAAAGAAGTTGTATGGATGCAGAAAGTGTTACGATTTCGCGATAGGTTGAAGAGAAAGCTTGCGAATGCAGAAAGTGTCACGATTTTGCGACAAAAACAATTAGCAAGTCTTCAACAGAAGAAGCATCACGATTTTGTGACGAATTGAAGAAGGAAGAGCTCGAAGGCAAAAGTGTCGTGATTTCACAACATGTTTTGTTTTTGCTAGTGCAAGCAGAGAAGAATGCCATGAAGACAAAAGTGTCACGATTTTGCGATAGGAGTGAAGATGACGTCAACAAATACAGAAATGTCACGATATTGCGATAAGAATGTAGTCAAGGCAGACAAAAGCAAAAGTGTCACGATATCATGACAATAGCCAAACGAAAGTGTATGACTACAAAAATGTCGTGATATCACGACATGTTGTGGTTTCGCGATAGAATCTACTGAACCACAGAGGCGGTTGAAGTTGATAGAGTTAAAATTGGGCCGACAAAGATTAGGGCATGCAACCGACAGAGTTAGGGTTTGCATTTGCATAATAGTCGACTAAGACCAAGGTTTAGATCTTGATTGTTAGTATAAAAGGAGGGCTGTTTGAATAGATTTGGCATCGATCAAAGTGTGCGTTTGAAGTGCGACTTTCACAGATAGAGTGCGGGGAGAAGTTTGATCATCGAGAAGCAGAGTGCAAATTCAATTACAGTGTACAGAGTGCATTCCATCAAATCTTCTAAGTGAAAGAGATTGCAAGGAAGCAGAGTGCGTGAAGATCATGCTGCTATGATTGCGCAGAGGTGCATAAGTTGATGTTTGATCGAGTGCTATTATGATTGTGCAGAGGTGCAATTTTGAGGACATTTGTGCCAGACCGAAGGACTATTTTTGGTGCAGAACAGAGGAAGCAAATGAGGACATTTGTGCTGAATCGAAGGACTGTGTTTAGTGCAAATTCGAGGACCAACTTTGGAGGTGAAAGAGTTGAGGACAGAGGTCTCTAGCTAGATCAGGGAAGATAGGTGTCTTCTGTGGATAGAGTTCCACTTGCTAAGGGCAGAGGAGGCAAAGGTTTTCTAGAGGATCACCGACCGAGAGCGAGCTAGGGGATTGGTGTCTCCTTTGGGTTGGTGCCCATAAAATTTGTAATCAGGAAAGGTTTCCCAGAATTTGAGGTGATAAAATTTAGGGAAATATTTTATCCGTTGAGTATCCCACATTGGGTGAACCACGTAAATTGCTGTGTCTCTATTGTGGATGGTATTTTGTGCATTGCTTTGATTACTGTTTTTGATACTGCTATCTATTCACTGCATAATATTAATTTGAAAAGTTGAAGGAAAAATTTTAAATTGGTCTTATACTGTTCACCCCCCCTCTCAATATAAGCTTGTGTTCTTCAAAACCACCCTTAGTTTTGAAGAGTACCCAAAAAGGAGCACAAGAGTAGAAACCCACCCTTAGTGTTGAAGCCACAACAAAAAGTCTCCTTTGACATTCAACGGTAGTTAGTTAGTACCCCAACCAATATTTACCTCCTAGAGCTTTTGAAAAATTCTCTTATTCATAGGGAAGCCTTGTTGAAGCTTCTAAGTCAATAATTTGTTCCTCAAGACATTTACCCTAGCTCTATAGTTGATGTTGTAGGTTCCCTTAGGATACATCATATCACATTTTTATATGACGATATTCCTTCCTCAAATTTTCAAGGAGATTATTCCCTCTACATCACTACATATATTGGGGAAATATTTATAAAGCCAATTTTGATAGATAATAGTTCCTCCCTCAATATATGCACTTATAAAATTTCTAAAATTTTGAATTAAAAGAGGAAGATTTAATTAAATCTGATGTCATCATCAAAATTTTAATAATGAGTCCCAAGAGGCCTATGAATTATATCCATTCCCCTTAGGGTTGGATATAAGATCTTAGATACCTAGTTTTATATAGTCCCTTTCCCTACATGTTTTAATCTCCTCCTTGGATACCCTTGGATTCATGCGATGAGGGTTGTCCCTTGTGCTCTTCATCAATCTTTCAAATTCAAATTCAAATATTAGCTTGTCACCCTTCTAGGTGACCCTTATCCAACCAATATTATTTAATGGTTGAGCAAGCTCAATCTAGTCTCAATTTATGTCCTTCAGTTTCCTCATCTCACATCACCAAGAAAATCAAAAAATTGAAGGTAAGTGAGGAAATACTAATCAATGTATCATAACAAGATTAGATCAATCCTTTTCTTCAAGAACCACTTCTAGATTTAGCCAAGCTACCACCTTCACCTCGAAATATGATTTTACCTCATAAGAAGTATGAATTAGTACACATTGGAATGTGTACCTATATCTATGTGGGTATATCCCTCAAAGAAAATATATATGGTAGCAACCCTCTTCTTGTAGAGAATTAATTTACCCATTGTTACCTATCCAATGATTACTCACTTCCCAAGAAGATCCTATCAAGTATGGGATATGTAGGTAAAGGTTTGGGGCCACAATAGAAAGGTACTCAAGAGCCTTTGCAATTTGAGCTTTGGCCTGGGATATGTAGTATAGGCTAAATCCCCAATAAAAACAAACATCTACCATTTTATTATGATGATCACCTCATTACTTATGCTAAATATTTGGATCATCAAGGCTTGGAGTGCAGTGATGGGATGAGGGACCACCTTATCCCACTAACATTATGTTTTGCAATATGGTAACTTTGGTGAATTCTAAGTTAGTTGTGACCCTAGGGGAGTATAGTTAAGGGGATACTCTTTGTGGCATGGATCATGAGGATATCCTTTTAATAGCTTCTTCTTTTATGGGTTAGTCCCTTGTGTTGTGCATGTCGAGTCTTCTAGTTCTCAAGAGGACCTTGTTACTATGTCTCCTAAAAACCTTGAGCAATTAGAAGTCTTTCCCATTTCATTAATAAGGATAACATAATAAAATTTTGCAATGAATTTCATTTAGTGACTCTCAAATAATATGTTGTGGATGATCCTCTTTGTGATATGGGTCATGAAGATATCCTCCATAATAGATTTTTCTTTAATGGATCAATCCCTTGTACTATCATCCTTATCATTAAGATAGGAGGCACAATCAAAATTTTTGTCCACTATCATTTAGATCATTTAAACCAATTGGAGTTTTTGGATGGAAAGCACATTCATTCCTTAGAGCATCTTCAAGCCTATCAAATAGGCTCTAGTGATCTTATTATAAGAAAGTACACAATCATTCTTTTGAGATTGGGGACCTTGTCCTCATGGAAAACCAAAAGAATACCAATGCTCGTTCAGATCTAAAAGGCAAGTTTTAGCCCAATTGGATAGGCCCCTTTGTCATAAAAACCAAGTTTGGCTCAAAAGCCTATAATTTAGTGGTGTTAAATGGTATAAATTTAAAAGAACCTATGAACATAATGCACCTAAAATGATATTATGTATGAATCTGCATTTTTATTATTCATCCTACATTTTGGCTTACTTGTTCATACTGCATGATTGCTCGTCATATTTTGCATGGTTAGCCTGACATTCTGTTCCACTTGCATTTTTGCTTACCATATAGTTGCATTGTTGCTTGATCATATTTGCATAACTACTTGATCATATATATTCTTGGGGACTTTGTGAGGATGGTAAGTTATGAACCTATTTAGGTTATATCTGACATGCATTGCACTCATACTAGGGATCTAATGCCTAGAAAATCCCCAACCTAGAGCCCATATTCATGCATTTTCATCATTGCATTTGCTCATGTCTTCTTTCTCCTCTTCTTCTCTTTTCTTATATTCCTTGGCCTTGAAAGTTTTATTCAATTCTAATTTCTCAAAGTCAAAGGATATGGTTCTTCATCACTTGTATGTCCTTTTCCCTTTGAAATTTTTAATTATTTCTTCTTTTCCCCAAGATAAAAGATATATGTTCCTTCTTATATCTACTCAATTTGCTTTCGCTCACACTTTTCCTTTTAGATATTTTGATTGTTAAGGGATCCTCATGGGATAGGGTAGATACCATAGGAATATATTTTATGGTGTTCTTATGTCCATTGACTATCTTACACACGTCTCTTATCTCTCAAATGTCCAATAAGGATAAACACACACATTGTTTTTATTTTTTGCTTTGCTCACTCATATCTTGCACACACTACACCCCTATTAGGTATTACTCATTCTAGAAATTTCACCCTATACAGGATAATTTCATGGTCACAAGTGAGGGGCAGCCTCCATTCGACCATTTGCAAGCATACATCCTAGAAGGTATCTCTTCAACTCCATCCATCAGCAAGTACTACACCCATAGTGAGAATCGCTCCACACTTGATCATTTTTTTTATGATCATAACACCCTTACAAGATAGTTTCACGATCATGAGTGAGGAGTAGCCTCCATTCAATCATTTATGAGCATACATACCTATAGGGTTTCACTATACTCTTTCCTTTTTTCTTGGTCTATGTTCGTTTGATCACACTGATCTTTCACAGTCTACACTGATTCAAACATCATATTCAAAGCACGTTTTTCTTTCTTGACATTCTCCATATTCTACTTCTCCTTCTTATTTTCTTCTTTTCTTTTCTCTTTTTTGAATTTTTTCCATGTCCATATGGGGCACAAATTTGCTCTATGTCAAATTCACGATCCATTTTAAGGGGGCACAATTTTTACTAGAGCCATGTTTTTCTTTCTTTCTTCTACTCTTCTTTCTTCCATCATATTTTTTCATCTCCTCATCCATCCATGCATTTCATGCATTAGTTAGATTCATTTCATCATGCATTGGATTAGTTTAGGCCATTCATGCATCCATTATTATGATATTTTCACTCATTCATTATAAGCAATTTTCAATATAGTAGGTAGTAGTAGTATTACTATGTAACTCCATTAGTGATGGAGTACAATGTAGTCATGTAGCTTCTTGCATGGAGTGTCCATTTCCTCCATAGAAATATTGTATGCATTTATGTCATTTCTATTTATAGCGTATTTCTACAATCTCATGAATTTAATTTCTATCATATTTTTAAATCTTGTGAATGCCATATCCCATTGCGATCTACCTCAAAAGCTAATAGTGGTATCAAAGCCACAATAGGTCTAGTCACAGTAGAACTAGCTATTGTAGATTGAGAGGAGAACCACCATTATTACTGATCCTAAATTTTTGTGAATCTGATTCACCATAGTGCATAGGCTCTTGCAAAAAAAATTAGAAGAATGAATGTGGTAGGAAGAGCTTCAAGACAGTACTATTGTTAAAAATTGGGCCAATCACCATAGCTTCAATTTTTACAAATCAAAATGTTCTGTTGACCCGTTGCATGCAAATTTTTTTGCCTTAAGATTGTTTGCTAAAATAAACTAGAAAGAGAAATACTACAATTTATTTGGCTCAAAGTCTCCCGAAAAAGTTGCAAAAAAGTCATGAAGATAAGGACTCAGCATTTGATCCACTAGTTTGATGAATCAACTAGTGAAGTTCATCTAAGAGATCTAAAAAGTTTACTATTTCTTGAAGTTTCTTCTATTGTAGGGAACTAACTCTAAAATGATTGGGACACCTCATAAAATAACAATCTAGGATATTTCATCTTTATTTCCTAAAAATCAAAGTGCCTTCATATTGCAGAGACTAGTTGTAGAGAAGAATATTACAGAAGAGACTCTAGGAGAAATAGTCATGGTGAAGTCTGGATATTGAAGATCTCCATCGATAGATTCAAATTCACAGTATAAAAGGCCATAGAAGCCTTGATATAAAAAATGCCACAGAAGCCTTGATTTGAAAAAAGGCCATAGAAGCCTTGATCAGAAAAAGGCCACATAAGCCTTGATTTAAAAAAATCCATAGAAACCTTGGTCCAAAAAAAGGCCACAGAAGCCTTGATCTGAAAAAAGGCCACATAAGCCTTGATTTGAAAAATGCCACAAAAGCCTTGATCTAAAAAAATACCATAGAAGACTTGATCTGAAAAAGGCCACAGAAGCCTTGATATGAAAAAAAGCCATAGAAGCCTTGATCCTAAAGAAGACTCTAGAAGAGAGTACTTGATTTAGAAGTAGATTCAAATTTTAGTACTAATAATTTGTTGTAGGGAAAGGAGATTTAGTGAGTTGGGAAACTTCCTACAAGAAAGTTAGGAAGAGTATTTTCTTCAGAATCAATACAACACCTGAAGAAAACTTGAAGGTGAAGATATTAGGTTAAGATCTCATTGAAGAAACTTCCATTCTTGGAAGTATTAGAAGGACTAGGAGAGTCCTATTCAAATTTATAAGTAGCTAAATAAAGATATCCATGAAGGATATCTCAATTTTAGAAGTTGAAGAAGAATGTCTCAAGGAAGACCAAAGAAGCTACAAAATCAAAGACTTAGGAGAGGTCTAAAGAAAAAAGGCTTGGAGAGCCTTATTTTTGAAGCAAGATTATCAAAAGAGTTCCTAGAAGAACTCATTGGATAATTATCCATTAAGGATAAACTTCTTGACAAGGAAAAGAATTGGGATAATTATCGCCATCCGATAATAAGCCCAACAAGGAGAAGAATAATTGGCAAGGAGTGCCAAAGAATATACAAAAGACCTTAAGACATTTAGAGTCTTGAGAAGAAGATCCTACTTGAAGTCAAAATTTGACAAGAAGACTTGTAGATAGAAGAAGCTTACCAAATTTGAGAGAGATTTGAAGATTGCCTTTCATGAAAAGAAGGCGTAACTATTTCTCCAAATCTAAAGTAGAAAGGAGAAGATTACTAGGAAGAACAAATCACCAAAACCTAAGCTCATGAAAGAAAGTTTGAGACCTCTTTTGGTGAAGGAGGAGCTTTTTGGAAAAGCTAACAAAAGTTACAGAAATCTAAAGTAACAAGCTTGAGCTACATCCTCTAAAAAAAGCTTTCAAAAAGGTAAGCAACTATTGGTGCAAGTAGATTCATTAATTGGATTACTTATCGGATTTGTTAAAGCACCTTTTATTGGATCAAAAGTTACAAAGAGGAAAAATTGAATTACAGTCTTCTAAAATGCAAAAGAGAAAATTTCCTTTTAAGGTTCATTTACACATTAGGAGTTGATTAGATTTCAGAGTTACAATCAACTACCTATCTTATATTTTGAAGAGAAAAATAAGACTAGATCCTACAATTGTGTTTGTGTTGGCAATTTGAGTTATTTTATGTTGTCATTGATGTCACATGGATCATTGATGTCACATGGATCACATTGAGTTTTGGTGGCAAAAGCACTTCATAAATAATCATTTATGATATTTTGGAGAGCATGGATATATACAGGTTTTTTGTGAAAACCAAGGTAGGAAAAATAAAAGGTTTTATTTAAAACCATGGATGGCAGATTTGAAATGGGTTTTTCTTAAAACCCAAGTTGGATTTTCGTTTCATCGAAAAAGGTGCCCCGGTGATGGAGATATTTAATTTTAAATATTTAGTTTAAATTTTAAATTATTTAAAATTTAAATTTAAATTTTAAAATTAAAAATAAAAGTAATCCATCGACGTCGTCGAATATGAGGGAGAAAACTATATAAAAGGATGCCTAAGGTTTATTAATCCTTAAGCTTGCTCTCGAGAATTAATGCGATTGTTGGAAAGCAAAAAGAGCCTGTGTGTTGAATTTGAAGCATGTGCGAAAAAGGCTTGTGAAAGGTTTACGAAATTTTGGGTCTATTGAAGAAACGTTCATGGAGGATAACCAAGCACGTAGGCACCTTTGGCCTAGTGGTTCATGTGCTGTGTATGAAGCAGGAGGTCCTACGATCGAGTCTCACCGGGGATGCTTGTTGTGTTGAAACGCTCGAAGCGCTTTTAAGTTTTCGAAGGGCACAAAATATTAAGGTATTTATTTTGATTCATGCCCCTTTGAACACGTGAGGGCGTGTGGCCCAATGATGGCTTGGCCATGGTTAAGGCACTGAGCAAGGAGGCGTCGAGGGATCGAATCCCATCAAGGACAAAGGCAAGTTAATATTTTTTAATATTTTATTTTTCTAAAGTTGCCCTAGGAGAAATAAGGGTTGTGATGCACTTTAGGAAAAAGAGAGATTTCTGGTGATTTTATTTTTGGAAGTATATCATATTATATATCGTTGGAAAGCTTATTTCGAGGGCTATTTGATTAACTTGCTTAGAGGGAGAAATAAGGTGTGTGTAAAGAGATATTTCTGATTTTGTAAAGGGGTTCAAAAGTGAAGGTTGCTTTGTTCTTTTTCAAAGGGGATTAATTCTTTCATGAGGGGACATGGTGTATTTTATTGAGTAGGAGTAATAAGGTGTTATTTGGATATTATTGTTGTGTTATTAATCAAGATCTCTAACCCTTATTGAAAGTTGAAAAAGAAATTTTGTTGAGTGTGGCAGATTTAGTGGACAACTAATAAGGCATCAAAAAGGTATGAGCAATATTCTCCATTGACTTTGTTTATGGTGGTTGATTTCTGAAATATCATTGGAGAGAAAAGGATTGATTGTGGTTTCCTTTTCGAAAGTTATTGGTTGAATGCTTCAAGGTTTTCTGGTTTGAGAGTTGTGATTAAACCTTGTTTTATAAGCATTGTTGTTGAAGCCCATTGCTTGTACAAAGAACTTGAACTTGAGTTAGAGGAGAACATGAGTATCATTGTTATGTGAGATTTGTGGTTGAGCATTGTTGGAAATATTTTGAGTTGATTGATTCATGCTTGAACTAGGGTTTGTGAGAAAAAGTTATTCCTTGTGGTGATTGGTTGAGTAGAGTTGTTTGAGCCTAGTCAAGTGATTGTGTGAAGTGGTTGTTCAAGTTCCATGAAACAAACTATTCTATATTCTGATTTGAGTTGAGTTTGAGTTGAGAAAGAAATTGAGTTTGTGAATAGAACATATTGAGTCTCTAACAATTCTCTTTATGCTTCTATAATATTGAGTTGAGTTGAGATTGATTTGATTTGAGTTGAGTTGAGATTGATTTGAGTTGAGATCATTGTGGATCATTGTTGTCATCCATTGAAGAGTGCATTGCCATTCATTGTTGAGTTCATCATTGAGCCTTGCCTTCATAGATTTGTGGATGAGATTTGAGTGCTACTTGAGCATGATTGATTGAGCCTTTGAGAAGGCTTTTGGGATAGATTTCTGGACAGATTTGAGGTAGTTTTGAGATGATGATTGGGAAGATGAAAGGAAGATTTGATTTTATGATATTGATCCTTTGAGAAGGTTTTGGGATAGATTTGTGGATATATTGGAGAGATTTGAGCAAGTTTTGTGAGATTGATTGAGAATATTTGAGAAAGTTCTTGGTGAGTTGTAAGATTTGAGAAGTTTTGTTGAGTTGTTGGAGATTTGAGCAAGTTCTTGGTGAGTTTGAGAGATTTGAGCAAGTTCTTGGTGAGCTTGCTGAGTATATTTGAGCAAGTTCTTGGTGAGCTTGCTGGAGCATATTTGAGCAAGTTCTTGGTGAGCTTGTTGGAGCATATTTTGAGTAGGTTCTTGGTGAGCTTGCTAAAGTAGATTAGTGGATAGCCTACCTGAGTAGATCAGGATTGCCTAGCTAAGTAGATCAGTGGAGTGCCTAGCTAAGTAGATCAGTGGAGTGCCTAGCTGAGCAGATCAATGGATTGCCTACTGAGTAGATCAATGGATTGCCTACTAAGCAGATCAAGATTGCCTAGTGAGTAGATCAGTGGATTGACTAGTGAGTAGAGATCAGTGGATTGCCTTGTGAGTAGATCAGTGGATTGCCCACCTGAGTAGATCAGTGGATAGCCTAGCTTTGAGCAGATCAAAGTAATCATTTGTATTGGGATAAGGATCCCTATTTCTTTGTGAAATATTATAAGGATATTATCTTGTGGACTACCCCACATTGGGGGAACCACGTTAAATCTTGTGTCTCAATTATGTGTGGTGATTTGTGCTCTTGCTTACTATTGCTATCTATGTCATTAATGCACACTGCTATATTTGGTTATTGCAATTAAGGACACTAATTGATATTGGTTTGGAAAGAAAGTAAAAAGTGGGTGCTATACTGTTCACCCCCCTCTCAGTATAAGCTTGTGTTCTTCAATTGGTATCAAAGTGGGTTCCTTCGAAAAGGCTAACAGCTTGAGGGCAGATTCTACAAGAACACAGATGGCTTCATAGAATGGATCATCTACAAGTAAGGCTCCACTATTTGATGGTAACAATTATGCTTTCTAGAGCATGAGAATGAAGAACTACTTGATATCACAAGGATATGAGGTATGGCAGATGGTTGCAAAAGAGTATAAGGTTGAAGGTGATCCCGAGGTAGATAAGACTATCAAGGAAATTGGTTGAGATCAATGCAAGGGCAATGAATTGTATTTTGAGTGGGCTACGTGAGACAGATTTTGCAAAGGTCATGGTATGTAATTCAGCTAATGAAATGTGGACCAAGTTGTGGAATACCTATGAAGGAGATTCCAAGGTAAAGTTGGCAAAACTACAAACTCATAGAAAAATATTTGAGGAATTGAAAATGGAAGACTCTGAAGATATTGCAAAGTTTTTACTTCGAGTTGATGAGATTACTAACACCATGAGAGGTCTAGGATTTGAGATGAAAGAATCAGATGTTACTCAAAAGGTTTTGAGATCACTTCCCATGAAGTATGATGCAAAGGTTTCAACAATAGAAGAAATAATGGATATCAACAAGCTAACAATGGAAGAACTACAAGGAACTCTCACAACTTATGAGATGAGGATAAGTAAGCATCAGGTTCCAATGAAAGAAATTGCATTCAAGGCTTCAAATAAAGGGAAAGATCCAGAGATAGATAGAGATTCAGATAATGATGAGGAAGCTAACTTCATCAAAAGGAAAAAGGACTTAAGAAATTATAGGGATATGAAGAAAGTCAAATGCTACAAGTGTGGTGATTTTGGTCACTATGCAAACAAGTGTCCACATGAAGAAAATAGTGATGATGAAAAATAGGGTCACAAAAGAAAAGAAGATGGAAAGCATAAGCATGACAAAGATGACAGATACAAGCAAAGCAGGTATGAGAAGAAGAAAAGTTTTTGTAAGACAAAGAAAACTTTCTACATTGAAGAAGCAAGTGATAGCTCAGATCACAGTGATAGAGACAAGTCAGATGATGAAAAGGAAGAACATCTATTCCTAGGAATAGAAGGTGAAAGAGAATAGTGCTTTGTGTGTGGTCAAAGAGATCACAGATCAGGATATTGCAATGGCTTCAGTGATAGTGAAGATGAGATGACACATCAAGGAAACATGCATGGTCAAAGAAATCATGAGAGTTTGTTTGCTATAGAAGATTATAATGATCTTAGTGACAGTGAAGATGAAGAAGGGTTTTTCTATGGGATAAAAGAAGTAGAAGAAGAACATTCACTTCAAACAGAAGAAGTTAAACAAGAGAATATTGTAAGAAAGATAGAAGTCTCAGTTGATCTAAAGGAAGACTTCAATGATATCCATGAGCAACTACAAGAGGTTAAGGAGAATCTAAAATAATTGAGATGTTCCATACTTGAGAAGTTTGATCCATCACATGACTCAAAAGGTCAAGATATTTTCACTAAGAAGGAAACATGTATTTCAGAGACAATAAATATGGATGCCAATTTGCTATTTGACACAAATGAAGAGAAAGAAGAGGAAGGTTCCAAAGCACCAAAGGTCTCATATTTCAGGTTTGGGGAATCACACTCAAAAGGAAAGGAAGTTCTAAAATATGAAAGCAAGGAAGCACCTAAGATTTATGAAGAAAGTTCCAAAGTTCCTATGGCTCCAAACATCCAGTTTGGATCTTGTTTTGAGATAGGTGAATCAAGTTCAAGAGGAAAATAAATTCTTGAAAAGGAAAGCAAGGAAGAAATTAAGGAAGAGGATTTAGATACTACAAATAAGGTTCAAGGATACAATGCACAAGTCAAAGATGATCACAAGGATAATGGTCAAGAAAGGTATGAGGAACCAAGGCATGAACAAAAGGCTTTTCAAGGACATTGTTTTTCTTGTAATGGATTTGGACACAGGGTTATACACTCCAGGGTCTATGGATCAAAGAAGTTTGATTTTTCTAGAAGGAACTTCAAAGGAAGAAGGTATGGTTTTTAGGGACATTGCTTCTTATGCAACAGGATTGGTCATAGAGCTTCTCAGTGCAAAGAAAATGAGCAACATGGTTTTGGTTTTAGAGCTACACAATTCAGAAGTCATGGTCATAATGATTATGAAAATAGAACTTCACAATACAGGGTTTAGGAAAGGAATGGATATGGAAATTATTTCAAGAAAGAATTCAGGATATGGGCACCATCCAAAGGCTACAATATCAAGTGTTTTAATTGCAATAACTTTGGACATATTGCAAAATGGTGTAGGACTCAATTCCAAACAAGTTCAAGGCAAGAAGGTCAAATAGGTTCAAGACAAGAAGATCAAGTAACTCATCAAGAAAAGGATATCAAAAAAATATGGAAGGAAGTTGACAGAGGAAAGAAACAATGTAATATGGGAGTAAAAGTACTCCCACCCCAAAATTAATCACCTCAAGAGAGAAGGTGGTGAGGGGGCTAAGCTTAAGAGTCATATCTTTTAGCCCCATAGGTGTCCCTTTTGCCATTGATGTCAAAGGGGGAGAGATTTGAGTAAGGGGGAGAGCATTGAGTTAGGGGGAGTAGCCTCCAAAGAGAGCATTGAGTTAGGGGGAGCAGCCTCCATAGAGAGTATTGAGTCAGGGGAGCAACTTTGATTCTCAGAGATGGTTTTTGCAGTGATTGTGGTGATTTGCATTAGAGGTGTTGCCATCAATGACAAAGGGGGATATTGTTGGAAATTTGAGTTATTTTATGTTGTCATTGATGTCACATGGATCATTGATGTCACATGGATCACATTGAGTTTTGGTGGCAAAAGCACTTCATAAATAATCATTTATGATATTTTGGAGAGCATGGATATATACAGGTTTTTTGTGAAAACCAAGGCAGGAAAAATAAAAGGTTTTATTTAAAACTATGGATGGCATATTTGAAATGGGTTTTTCTTAAAACCCAAGTTGGATTTTCGTTTCATCGAAAAAGGTGCCCCGATGATGGAGATATTTAATTTTAAATATTTAGTTTAAATTTTAAATTATTTAAAATTTAAATTTTAAATTTTTTAAAATTAAAAATAAAAGTAATCTGACATCGTCGAATATGAGGGAGAAAACTATATAAAAGGATGCCTAAGGTTTATTAATCTTAAGCTTGCTCTCGGGAATTAATGCGATTGTTGGAAAGCAAAAAGAGCCTGTGTGTTGAATTTGAAGCGTGTGCGAAAAAGGCTTGTGAAAGGTTTACGAAATTTTGGGTCTATTGAAGAAACGTTCATGGAGGATAACCAAGCGCGTAGGCACCTTTGGCCTAGTGGTTCATGCATTGTGTATGAAGCAGGAGGTCCTACGATCGAGTCTCGCTGGGGATGCTTGTTGTGTTGAAACGCTCGAAGCGCTTTTAAGTTTTCGAAGGGCGCAAAATATTAAGGTATTTATTTTGATTCGTGCCCCTTTGAACACGTGAGGGCGTGTGGCCCAACGATGGCTTGGCCATGGTTAAGGCACTGAGCAAGGAGGCATCGAGGGATCGAATCCCATCAAGGACAAAGGCAAGTTAATATTTTTTAATATTTTATTTTTCTAAAGTTGCCCTAGGAGAAATAAGGGTTGTGATGCACTTTAGGAAAAAGAGAGATTTTTGGTGATTTTATTTTTGGAAGTATATCATATTATATATCGTTGGAAAGCTTATTTCGAGGGCTATTTGATTAACTTGCTTAGAGGGAGAAATAAGGTGTGTGTAAAGAGATATTTCTGATTTTGTAAAGGGGTTCAAAAGTGAAGGTTGCTTTGTTCTTTTTCAAAGGGGATTAATTCTTTCATGAGGGGACATGGTGTATTTTATTGAGTAGGAGTAATAAGGTGTTATTTGGATATTATTGTTGTGTTATTAATCAAGATCTCTAACCCTTATTGAAAGTTGAAAAATGAAAGTTTGTTGAGTGTGGCAGATTTAGTGGACAACTAATAAGGCATCAAAAAGGTATGAGCAATATTCTCCATTGACTTTGTTTATGGTGGTTGATTTCTAAAATATCATTGGAGAGAAAAGGATTGATTGTGGTTTCCTTTTCGAAAGTGATTGGTTGAATGCTTCAAGGTTTTCTGGTTTGAGAGTTGTGATTAAACCTTGTTTTATAAGCATTGTTGTTGAAGCCCATTGCTTGTACAAAGAACTTGAACTTGAGTTAGAGGAGAACATGAGTATCATTGTTATGTGAGATTTGTGGTTGAGCATTGTTGGAAACATTTTGAGTTGATTGATTCATGCTTGAACTAGGGTTTGTGAGAAAAAGTTGTTCCTTGTGGTGATTGGTTGAGTAGAGTTGTTTGAGCCTAGTCAAGTGATTGTGTGAAGTGGTTGTTCAAGTTCCATGAAACAAACTATTCTATATTCTGATTTGAGTTGAGAAAGAAATTGAGTTTGTGAATAGAACATATTGAGTCTCTAACAATTCTCTTTATGCTTCTATAATATTGAGTTGAGTTGAGATTGATTTGATTTGAGTTGAGTTGAGATTGATTTGAGTTGAGATCATTGTGGATCATTGTTGTCATCCATTGAAGAGTGCATTGCCATTCATTGTTGAGTTCATCATTGAGCCTTGCCTTCATAGATTTGTGGATGAGATTTGAGTGCTACTTGAGCATGATTGATTGATGTAGGAGCATCCAAAGGCAGCACAACAATCTTGCATCACCAAAAACAAAAGAAAAGAAAAATATTCTAAGTGTTTAAAAGTGTCGCGATATCGCGACATACAAGATGTCGCGATATCGCGACATGTTTTGAAAAATATTCTAAGTGCTGAAAAGTGTCGCGATATCGCGATGTATTTTGAACAAAGGCAAGGGCCAAAGAAAGTGTCGCGATATCACGACATAAAAGATGTCGCGATATCGCGACGTATTTTGAACAAAAGTAGGAGCAAAAGAAAGTGTCGCGATATCGCGACATAAAAGGTGTCACGATATCGCGACGTGTTTTTACCAAAAGCCAGAGCAAAAGAAAGTGTCGCGATATCGCGACATAAAAGGTGTCGCGATATCGCGACGTGTTTTTACCAAAAGGGAGCAAAGGAAAGTGTCGCGATATCGTGACATAAAAGGTGTCGCGATATCGCGACGTGTTTTTACCAAAAGCAGGAGCAAAAGAAAGTGTCGCGATATCGTGACATAAAAGGTGTCGCGATATCGCGACAGGTTTTAAACAAAAGCCAAGGGCAAGGAAAGTGTCGCGATATCGCGACACATTGACAAAGAAGGACCAAAGCCAAAAAGGTGTCGCGATATCGCGACAGGGTGACTAAGGAGAAAAGGTGTCATGTTTTCATGACCCGAAGAGGAGAGAGAAGAGCGGGATGAAGAGATGTCACGATTTCATGACATGTTACTTTTTCATGGACCGTTATAGAATGACATTTGACAGTTACCAGAAGTCATTACAGCAGTTCCATAAGTCGGTATAGTAGTTCCAGGGGATCGTGGCAGCGGTTACAGAGATCGTGACGAACGGTTGCTGCAATGAGAAACTGACGCTATAAAAGGAGATTGCTCGAAGGATCTAGGGAGGCTGGAAAGACGAAGACTGTGACTTCTTTTGCATTTTTTGTACTTTGTAAAAATCTTCCATGGTTCGAAACTGTAAATCTTTCCATGCTTCTGAATAAAATTGAGTCTTTTCTTTGTGTTAAAAATTTGGCTCTCCATCAAGTGGTATCAGAGCGAGAAGATTCTGAGTGTGTAAGCAGAGCGCCGAACGTGAGGCAGCTTGCACCAGGATCTGGGGTTAAGGGTTGTGAGAAGAAGTGAAGAAGAATGCCACCATGAAGAAATCATGGTGCTGGCAGAAACGTGGTTCCTGAAGGAGACTTCAGAGCATTGCAGAGGCAAGTGCAGGCCCTGCAAGAGGAATTGCGAAGAGGAGTAGAGCCAAGAGGAGAAGACCAAAGTGATGATGAAGCTTGCGGGGTTGATGACCCATCAGAAGAAGAAGAAGAAGCAATGAGTTCTACGGAATCTCGAATGATTAAAGCCATCTCTCAAATTGGGAAAAGGCCGAAGTTAGACGTCTCCACATATTCTGGAAATCTAAATCCAGAAGAGTTGATTGACTGGATCAACGATATGGAGGAGTATTTTGAATATGAAGAAGTTGAAGATCCGCATCGGATAAAATTTGCAAGAACAAAGTTGAAAGGCCATGCTGGCATATGGTGGAAAGGAGTGCAGCTGGAACGAAATCGACGAGGAAAGGAGAAGATCACCAGATGGGATCGAATGGTCAAAAAGCTGAAGCGGCAGTTTATCCCAACAGATTACGAATTGGATCTGCTGAGGAAAATGCAGAGTTTAAGACAGTCCAGCAAAACTGTCAAAGAGTATACCGAGGAGTTCTACAAAATTTCAATTAGAACCGGTCATACAGAAGCCAACAAGGAGAGAGTAGCCCGTTACATCAATGGGTTGAGAACCATCGTGCAAGAAGAATTGAGTTTGGTTCGAATGAGCACCATTGAAGATGCTTACCAGTTTGCTCTGAAGGTGGAAGAGAAACTGAACCGAAGATTTGACAGTAAACAGAGAGGAAGAGGTCGTGGTGGAAGAACTGGTGGCAGAACCAGTGGAGGTAAATATGACGACCAGAAGAAGACTGGTGAAACAAGCAATCACCAGGAATAGAAGGAGGAGAATGCATACCGGCCCCGTAATCAGAACAATGATTATCAAAGGGGAAGAGGTAGAGGTGGACGCGGATATGGAAGAGGAAGATTTCGTGGAACCTGCTTCAATTGCGGGGAAGAGGGGCATCGATCATATGAGTGTCCCCAACACCAAGAGGCACCGAACAGAAGGCCTGAAGCAAATGCTCGAGCTGCGGTCATTGAGGATGGTGTTGAATCTGAGCACTCTAAAGAAGCAGAGCAAGGAGAAGTGATGGTCACACGGAGAACCTTGTTGAACGAAGAGAGGGAACCAGACCAGCGAAAAATCCTGTTTCGCACGAGGTGCAAATGTTCAGGTAAAATCTATAATATTATTATTGATAATGGTAGTACAGATAACTTGGTCTCTGAAGAGATGGTGACTAAGTTACGGCTGGAGAGGAGGCAGCACCCGCATCCATACCGGATTGCGTGGTTACAGAAGGATCATAGGGCATTGGTCAGTGAACAATGCTTGGTCAAGTTTCAGATTGGAAGATACCAGGATGAGGTCCTGTGTGATATTTTGCCTATGGATGCTTGCCATTTGTTGCTGGGAAGACCATGGCAATTTGATAGACGTGCGGCGCATGATGGGCATGCAAATACCTATTCCCTGACAAAATATGGAGTGCGCCACAAACTGAAGCCATTGAAGGAGGTTGAGGAAAAGGTATGCAATAATGCTAGAATTTGTTTAGTAGATGGCAAAAAATTTTTGGATGGTCTAAAGAGGGATTCAATGTGTTATGCATTAATTCCTACTGTAAAGAGAGAAGAAACTACAGACATTCCAATAGAAGTTGAACATCTGTTAGCAGAATTTCTTGATATTATATCAGACAATGTGCCTGAGGGTTTGCCGCCAATGAGGAAGATTAGTCATCAGATTGACTTAATGCCAGGATCTAGCTTACCCAATAAGGCCGCCCATAGAATGTCCCCTATCGAGAATGAAGAATTGAACCGCCAGGTTCATGAGTTGTTGAAGAAGGGATTAATTCGAGCAAGTTTAAGTCCCTGTGCAGTACCTATCGTACTAGCACCAAAGAAGGGTGGAGAATGGAGAATGTGCACTGATTCAAGGGCAATAAACAAAATTACCATTAAGTATCGATTCCCATTACCTCGAATGGACGATATAATGGATTGTTTGAGTGGAGCTAAATACTTCACTAAGATTGATTTAAAGAGTGGATATCACCAGATACGCGTCAGAGAGGGTGACGAATGGAAGACAACCTTTAAAACCAAAGAGGGTTTGTATGAGTGGTTAGTTATGCCATTTGGATTGACTAATGCACCCAGTACGTTCATGAGGCTGATGAATGAGGTATTGCGAGACTTCCTGGAAAATTTTGTGATAGTTTATCTGGATGATATTCTAATTTTTAGTAAAAACTTGGACGAGCATTTGATGCATGTTCGGACAGTTTTTGAAAAGCTGCGAGAAGAGCAGTTGTTGATAAATTTAAAGAAGTGCAGTTTTGTACAGAAGGAGTTGATATACCTGGGATTTGTCATCTCAGAGGAGGGTCTAAAAATGGACCCAGAGAAGGTGAAGGCTATCATTGAATGGCCTACCCCAAGGAATGTAACAGAGGTAAGATCATTTCATGGTCTTGCAAGTTTCTATAGAAAATTTATTAGAAACTTTAGCAGTATTTGTGCACCCCTAACAAAAACTATGAGAGGGGACAAGAAAGAATTTAAGTGGACTGCCAAGGCAGGTACCAGTATGGACATATTGAAAAAGAAAGTGACAGAACAACCCATTCTGGCACTTCCAGATTTTAATAAAGTGTTTCAGGTTGACTGTGATGCCAGTGGCAGTGCCATTGGAGCTGTATTGAGCCAAGAAGGTAAACCTGTTGCATACTTTAGTGAAAAATTAAATGATGCTAGAAAGAAATACTCTGTTTATGATCAAGAATTCTATGCTATCATTCAGGCTCTTAAGAAATGGAGACATTATTTGCTAGCCAAGGAATTTGTTTTATATACTGACCATCAAGCTTTGCAGTATATAAATAGTCAAGGTAAACTGAACCAGCGACATTTGAAGTGGGTTGAATTCCTACAGAGTTATACCTTTGTCCTGAAGCATAGAAGCGGCAAATCTAATAGAGTTGCAGATGCCTTGAGTAGAAGGCATAATTTGTTGATAGAAATGAGAGTGCAAGTTGTTGGGTTTGATGAACTCAAGAGTTTATACCCAGCGGATCCAGATTTCGTAGAGGCATGGACGGTATGTTTGTCTCCTACTACTGTGGATCGCACTAAGTGGTTGGATTTTGTGATCCAAGATGGGATGCTATTTCGGAAGAACCAGTTGTGCATTCCTAGGAGTTCCATGAGGGAAAATCTGATCAAAGAGAAACATAGCGGAGGACTAGCAGGACATTTTGGTCGAGATAAGACCATTGCTCTAGTTAGTGAAAATTACTTTTGGCCACAGTTGCAGCCGGATGTGACAAAATTTGTGCAGGGTTGTAGAGTGTGCCAGATGGCGAAAGGAGTAAGCCAGAATACAGGAATGTATCAGCCATTGCCTGTACCAGAGAGACCATGGGAGGACATCAGTATGGATTTTGTTCTTGGTCTGCCAAGGACACAACGCGAAAATGATGCCATTTTTGTTGTCGTTGACAGGTTTTCAAAGATGGCCCATTTTATTCCATGTCAGAAGACAAGTGATGTTGTTCATGTTGCAGGCTTGTTTTTCAGGGAGGTCGTACGCCTTCATGGTCTACCCCAAAGCATTGTCTCGGATAGAGATACCAAATTTGTGGGTTATTTTTGGAGAACTCTGTGGAAGAAGCTGAAAACAGAATTGAAGTTCAGTTCTGCGTACCACCCGCAGACTGATGGACAGACAGAAGTAGTCAACAAAGTTTGGGTAATCTTCTACGATGTCTGGTAGGCGATAAACCCAAGGGATGGGATCTGATTTTACCACAGGCAGAGTTTGCTTACAATAATTCTGTCAATCGAAGTACTGGTAAATCCCCATTCCAGATAGTGTATGGGAACAACCCAAGAAATGCTTCTGAGTTGAGGCCGATGGATAAAGGAGAAAAGCGCAATGCTGAAGCTGAAGACTTTGCAGCGCACATGAAGAATTTACATGAAGAGGTCCAACAACATATCAGTAAAATGAATGCTATGTACAAATCCAGAGTTGATCAGAAGAGGCATTTCAAGGAATTCCAGATAGGAGATGAAGTCATGGTTCATTTGCGCAAGGAACGGTTTCCTAGCAAAACCTACAACAAGCTGAAGATGAAGAGGTTTGGACCATGCAGAATCATAGGTAAACGAGATTCAAGAAATGCCTATGAAGTAGATCTACCAAGTGAGCTGAATATTTCACCTATTTTCAATATTTTAGACTTGGTCGAATATCATGAAGGAAGTAGCAACGAGACACCAAGTCCGTATTTGTGGAGTATTCCAACGTCTACTCCAGCCAAAGAGGAAATCGAAGACATACTCGACACTCGCGAAGGCAGAAGTACCCGAAACAGACAATATTTTGAGTATTTGGTCAAGTGGAAGGGCCGACCTATCGAAGATGCAACTTGGTTGTCCAGAACAGAGGTTGATCGCCTGGGTTTTCCTCTGACCATCCAGAAGTGAAGATCACTTCTCAATATACCCCGGGTGTCTGATGCAGGAGCATCCAAAGGTAGCACAACAATCTTGCATCACCAAAAAAACAAAAGAAAAGAAAAATATTCTAAGTGTTTAAAAGTGTCACGATATCGTGACATACAAGATGTCGCGATATCGCGACATGTTTTGAAAAATATTCTAAGTGTTTAAAAGTGTCGCGATATCACGACATAAAATATGTCGCGATATCGCGACGTATTTTGAACAAAGGCAAGGGCCAAAGAAAGTGTCGCGATATCGCGACATAAAAGGTGTCGCGATATCGCGACGTATTTTGACCAAAGGGCAAAAGAAAGTGTCGCGATATCGTGACATAAAAGGTGTCGCGATATCGCGACGTATTTTGAACAAAAGCAAGAGCAAAAGAAAGTGTCGCGATATCGCGACATAAAAGGTGTCGCGATATCGCGACGTGTTTTTACCAAAGCCGAGAGCAAAGGAAAGTGTCGCGATATCGCGACATAAAAGGTGTCGCGATATCGCGACGTGTTTTTACCAAAAGCAGGAGCAAAAGAAAGTGTCGCGATATCGCGACATAAAAGGTGTCGCGATATCGCGACGTGTTTTAAACAAAAGCCAAGGGCAAGGAAAGTGTCGCGATATCGCGACACATTGACAAAGAAGGACCAAAGCCAAAAAGGTGTCGCGATATCGTGACAGGGTGACTAAGGAGAAAAGGTGTCATGTTTTCGCGACCCGAAGAGGAGAGAGAAGAGCGGGATGAAGAGATGTCGCGATTTCGTGACATGTTACTTTTTCATGGACCGTTACAGAACGACATTTGACAGTTACCAAAAGTCGTTACAGCAGTTCCAAAAGTCGGTACAGTAGTTCCAGGGGATCGTGGCAGCGGTTACAGAGATCGTGACGAACGGTTGCTGCAACGAGAAACTGACGCTATAAAAGGAGATTGCTCGAAAGATCTCGGGAGGCTGGAAAGACGAAGACTGCGACTTCTTTTGCATTTTTTGTACTTTGTAAAATCTTCCATGGTTCGGAACTGTAAATCTTTCCATGCTTCTGAATAAAATTGAGTCTTTTCTTTGTGTTAAAAATTTGGCTCTCCATCATTGATTGAGCCTTTGAGAAGGCTTTTGGGATAGATTTCTAGACAGATTTGAGGCAGATTTTGTGTATGATTGGTTGAGCCTTTGAGAAGGCTTTTGAGACAAATTTTTGGACATATTTGAGGTAGATTTTGTGCATGATTGGTTGAGCCTTTGAGAAGGCTTTTGGGAAAAATTTATGGACAGATTTGAGGCAGATTTTGTACATGATTGATTAAGCCTTTGAGAAGGCTTTTGGGATAGATTTGTGGACAAATTCTAGAGTATATTTGAGCAAGTTCTTTGTGAGCTTACTAAGCAGATTTTGAACAAGTTCTTGGTGAGCTTGCTAAAGTAGATTTGAACAAGTTCTTGGTGAGCTTGCTAAAGCATATTTGAGCAAGTTATTGGTGAGCTTTCTAGAGCAAATTTTGAGCAAGTTCTTGGTGATCTTGCTGGAGTAGATTTGAAAAATTTCTTGGTGAGCTTGCTAGAGAATATTTAAGCAAGTTCTTGGTGAGCTTGGTGGAGAATATTTTGAGTAGGTTATTGGTGAGCTTGCTAAAGTAGATTAGTGGATAGCCTATCTAAGTAGATCAGGATTGCCTAGCTGAGCAGATCAGTGGAGTGCATAGCTAAGCAGATCAGTGGAGTTCCTAGCTGAGCAAATCAATGGATTGCCTACCTGAGCAGATTAGGATTGCCTAGCTAAGCAGATCAATGGAGTGCCTAGCTGAGTAGATCATTGTATTGCCTAGCTGAGTAGATCAGTGGATTGACTTGCTATGCAGATCAATGAATTGCTTACTGTTGGAACTGATTCTTGCATCCATAGGATTTTGATTATCACGCTAAAAGAACCCATTTGAAACCAACGAGCTATTACAGGCTCTGGTTGACCTGCCTCATGTTCTGCTAAACACAAATATTTCTAAAGAAGACTACAAAATGGGTAAGGAAACCCCAATGGAAATTATTGAATTAAACTTATAATTTGCACGCTCTAGATTTATATTATACTATATGTATTAAAATAATTAAGTATGAAAACAACCAGTAGTTATGCCTTATGTAGACCGGTGCCTAGATTCATTGGGCTGTTATAGAAATTTAACAATAATTTTAATATGAAGCAGAGAGAAGGGGAGAAGAAAATTGGCATTCTTAATCTCATTTGAATATCGTAATAAAATCAAGAGTTAACCAATGAAAGAAACGTATATAATATGTTCAAATAATGTAACCCATTACATAGTGACACATAGTACAATGACAAAGATATGATAGGAATAAAACCCAAAATTGTATTGATTTCATAAAATATTACATGTAGAGTGGGCAGGATGCCTTTTAAATATATTTTTCTTAAATAATATATCAATATAATGAAGATGACTCTGTTCAAATAATGTAACAGGTCTCTCCAACTCTCCTTGTTCCAATCTGGTAATAGGAGAGTCTTTGAATCCCAAGCTCCAGAAGGTAGGAAATGATCTTATATTCTTGAACATTTTCCTATCACAATATTGCAAAGCAAAGGGAAGAAAAAGAAATGAGAAAGAAAAATAGACACAGAAGGGAATACAACAACACAACTAACCAGACACTCAAGTATACCTCTTAGCAAAAATGTTATTCTCTCTAATTGCTTGATGCAAAATCTTAACACAGTTGCTTTCTTTTATAGCCTTGGGTTCTTGATTATGTTATTCTTGGTTCATCCCTGACTATACATATGTCAGCATCTAATTGAATTTCAAAATTGGTATAGCTGTCTCCCACTGCTCTTATAACCTTTACTGTATAATTCTATTCCATTGGTGATTAAGGTATGAGGGATGCCATTATCTTTTTCTGCTACTTCCTGGTGCGTTTGGCTTCTATCTTATGAACTGGTCTTTTTTGGGTTGACCCCCTTTGATTTCTTGACCCTCTAACTATGCCAAAAATATTACCCGTTGTTTACTATTGTTTGTTGTGTTGAAATCACTTTTGATTTTTGACTGTAGGTATTGACCTTTTTTCCTTTTTTACTTCGTTGCAGCTATTTTATATCTTCATCTATTAATATCCAAACTCCTGTATCAAATGTGGCTGCAATTCTTAGCATGTTCATCTCCTGCAAGATTTTGTTTTTCTGTATAGCAATAACAGGCATATTCTTGTAGATTTGAGACAGTAATCTTTCCATAGTATATACCATAAATGTGGTTTGCTTAATCATTTATTCCTCATCATCTAGTTCACAATCGAATATTTTAAAATTTTCTTTAAATACCTCTTCTATATCTAAGGCTTCTAAGCATTGGTCTAGGGATAAGCCAATATCTACTAGTTTCACTGTAGCATCTTTTATTAAGTCATTTTTTTTTGTTACAAAACTTATCCATCTCTCTAGGTTTGCTCCAAACAGGGCTACTTTGAAAAACTCAAAATTGATCTGGATCTTATTGTCGTTTGGTGTCATTATTTCTTGCCCCTGTAACTCTTCAAAATGATCTCCTACAAAATCTAAGGTAGGGTGGATGATTCCAAAATCCTCTTCCCTTTCCTACATCAAGGTCATAATTTCTTGAGCAGTTATTTGGATTACCCTTATTTGTCTGAACATTTCAGAAAAACCTTTGGCATGAGCTTTTATTCTTTTCAACATATCCTTTTTCATTACATTTAGGTAATATACATGATCTTGCACCTTTGTCACTGATGGAGGTTGTGCACTTGAAGTGTCTCTTTGAGTCAATTCTTCCTATTGCTTATTTATCACTGCTTTTAATTCTGCCTTTTCTGCCTCCTCTTTGCTTAGTTTTTTTCTTAGTTTATCAATTGTTTCAACAAATCGGTCTATGACTTGGACCTGCACTGATTTGGCAAATTTTACTATTTATCCCTCTTTTCCTAGTACTGATGAACCCCCTGTTTCCTCATTAGCTCTGAAGACTAGTGGACCTTGCAGAGGAGGAAGATTAATTTTTGCTATATCTGATATGTGTGCTTCTGATTTACCTTCTTCAGTGAGTTGTTCTCCCATATTCCCCATCCCTGCTACTAATTGTAATTCTTGTTCATTTGCAGTAGTGAAGGCGGTCTGATCATATGTTATTTCCAAAATAACTTGGGTAGTGGATAAAGACAATTTGGGTCTCTTTGCTTCCATAGGAGTTACCTCTTTTTGATTCTTCACTAGGTGGCTTCGAAAAAGGCCACCTAATCCACTAGCTACCCTAGGATTCATTTGTATTACTGATGGGATTTTAATCTCCTATCCCTTAATATTTATAGAGGTAGGGATAACCATAGGTGCTAACTTTTTCACACTGGTTACAGCCAATACATGATCAAAAATGGGAATTATAGCTTGCTCTATGGGTGACGTTTCTTGGGTGGATGTTGTTACCATTTAATTTCCTTTATCTGTACTGGTTTGTTGAGAAGCATCTTGAGGAGTGTTTGGTGCTGCTTCTATTCTAAGTTGAGCATCCTCAGGGAGCTTGACCTGTTGCTCTATTACATCAACAGTTTTAACAGTGACCTCCATCAGGTCAATGCCTTGTTCTTCTATCATTTCCAATAAGGGGTATTCCTTGATTGTTGGGCCTGACCTTGGTAAAATAGGTGCTACAACATCTACTAAACCTTCCCAAAGCCTTCTCAGTTCTATAGGATAATCATAGGCTTCATAAACCTGTGTGCTACCTCTTTTTCCTAGGGGGAAATCATCCCAAACTATCTGTAAACTTGTTCCTTTTTCTATAGCTTCTAATAGACTCTCTTCAAAAGCATCTTCTTTGTGTTGGATCCGGGCATATTCTCTTTTTTCCATCATTTTACTGTAGGTTCCCTTTGGATCATAAAACCTCCATGATACTTCATCGAATCCCATATTGTCTAATTCAAACATTCCTTTGAGCAGTGAAGGATATCCAACAAATACATAATCCCCAAAATAGTAGGGAACATCAAGCCATGGGACCTTGTCATGTTTCTTAACCAGTATCATTTTTGCCTCTTCTGCCACTTGCCTGCATAATTCTAAAGTTGCTATGGATAAAGGGCAGTACTAAGGCAACACTTTAGGAGGGATCTTGGCCCCATACAATCTGATATAAGTAAATCCTTCTATGAAGAAGAAGTCTCCAATTTCCTTTTCTTTGATGAAGGCTTTTACCCCTGGCCCTAATCTCTCTGGAACTAACCCAGTCAAGGCCCAATGGATTTCTACCATGAAACGATCATAGAACCAGCCCATGTGGGTTCATCCTTCATGAAGTCTCCAAAAACTATTTTGAACATAGGGGTTGTTGAGGGCTTTTACTCTTTTGTGAGCTTCTTCTCCCAATTGGCCCACTATTAGGTGAATGAGAAATGAATACTATGAAAAACGAGGCATCTCCTACCTCTGTTCAAAAATTGCCCTTCTTAATTCCATCATTTCTTTATGTATTTGGGTACTTATTTCTAGTTCCCAAGCATAGATCGAAGTATTATATGCCCTATTGCATTGTGCAACTAAATATAAAACCATTTTTGTTATTCTATTTAGATATTGTACCCCAAAAACTATGTTTATCATGTCACAAAAATCTTGTACCCAGGGTTTAAAAGCATTTTTATTGATTGGGAATTTTTTATCTATTTTTGCATGCGTGTCGAACAAACTTTTAAAAACTTCCATATCTGTAAACATACGATATTGGTGTTCGATTACCTGGTCTACCAGAAAAGTGATATAATTCGTTAAGTTGAACACCTTCTAGATATCTTCAACCTTGATGCTGAACACCCATCGATTCTGGTGGTCTCGAAAGGTCCTTGTTCTTTCATCGTATGCTACTGCCAGCCAAGCCATCAAATCTAAGGAAAAGTGCACTTTCAAGCATATCATCTTCCCAAGGTTACTGTTCCATCTGTTGTTTCTAGGAAAACCCTTGTACTATAACCTATGAGATTTATGAAATAAATCCACCATTATCCATGGGATCTTGTTATCGTCTTCCATCACTTGGGTGAAACTCTTAATACAGACGTTGTTTATCTCGTACAATTGAGCCGTGTTAGGTTTTTTATCTACCCCACATTTTTGGGTAAACTCATACTTAGTGGTACGAGGAACAGGTTGCCCAGAGATCGTAGAGTAAGGTGACCTATCTGTGATAAATTTCATGGATTCTCATGTATCTTCTGGCATGAAAACATCTCCCCATTATGCCATTGCTCTCGCGACTGCGGATCAAGTTCTTCTTGAGTTCTCAAAGTTTTAATACTCCCTTATCTTTGTGCCTCTAATGTATTGAATTTAATTCTTGGATTACCAGGATAGTGGCCTTGACTATTTTCCTAAGTTTATATATAGGGTGGTGGAGTGAGTTTGATAAATTTGCACGTTTCATCATCGATCTGATGCCACAAAATGTTGTTCAAAATTGGCTAAAAAAATCATGCCAACTTGTCCTTTTTTGGAACTTAGTGTTTTATGACGGGTAACGTCCATATATTACGTGCCTTGGGCTCCTTTGATTCGTGTGCCTATAATCATTTAAGCCTTATATTCATTTGTCGATGAAGACCTTTTAATCTGACGTGGAACTGGTAAATACGGTGAGGATAGTGTCTTTTTGAACCTCGTGCCACCTCGGATCTGAGTGATAACTAAATCTTCGAGATCGATTATATTTCTTTCGGGTCTTTTGTGACATTTGGTTTTTGGTGTGAGTGTCAGCTTTTTAATTACCTTTAAGGTCCCTTTTTCCCTAAGTCAACTTTGATTAATCACAACCGTTGGATGTAAGTGATTGATTTTGCTCTCGAAACGTCGATTGATGCACTGTCGTCCAATATTGATAATTTTTTTAGCATGACCGTTGATATATCGAGACCTGCACGACAGTTAGTATACCTAGCTGCATATAAATATTTGAAATGAAATAGTTTATTGGTCCTCGTTTAATCATGATTATCCATTATTAATATTCATATTTTTAAACCTTAACAACTCGTATTAAGAGATGGTAATATATAATATGTTTACTATCATTTTGCAATCACTTTTAGATGTTACTGTGGTAGGACGTGACCGTTGGATCATACACATGCATGTAATTATTAACAAATGGGGAAAACCATACGTACCTTGGATTAATTAATCAATCATTTGAAATAATCATGTTTAGACTAACCTTCGATCATCTCTAAGCACGTGCACCATTGGATCTGAGGAGGAATGAACACCGCCATTTGATTTAAACATCTTCATTTAGTTTTGGATCTTTTGCCGCCACTACTAGCCTTCGCATATGTTGATTCTAGGATTAGTTTGGGCGCTGTCGTTGGATCTCCTATAAGATGCATGCTACATAACCAAAAACATAAACTCTTTGATTTATATTAATCGTGATTAAGTCAAAAAGGGGGGTAATCATGCAACGTATTAGACCCTTGCTAATCATGTGATTAATATTTACCTTTATTTTCATCTTATCATCTATGATTTATGTGCGACCGTCGGATCTGAGTGGTGACAAGTGCCGCCATTAGATTTGGTCAACCTACGAGTTAGTTTATTCAAGGGTGTATAGCTTTGATATTAATTAAGCTAAAAAGGGGTGATTATCTAACGTGTTTAGACCCTCATTAATTTTTTTTAACCATTTTAATTAATCTTACGAAGTCTAAAAAACTTCAATGCATCTTTAGTGAATGTGCCACCGTTAGATCAAATATTGATTGAGCACAACCGTTCGATCCTCTTAATTAGCCTGATGATTAATCCAATGGGGGAGCATTCTTTTAATAATGGTTTTTAACTAGTGATTAACTCAGAGCATGCGTGACTGTTGATCTAGACGTTGCATGGGTGTGATCATCTAATATATCAAACTTGCTTAGATTTTAACTCTACTATTTGATCGATGTTGACTTTCTTTAAACCTTTGAATTTTTGGAGATTACACAGTTGTCAGATCTATTTTGAATAAAGCGCATCTATTAGATTAATCAAATATGCTGAATTTTAAAAATTTAGATTAAACCTCATTGACACTATGACTTATCTTTCAAATTTATTTTAAATGCACGTCTATTAGATTTATCCTAATGAAAGCGCAACCGTCTGATTAAAATTAAGATGCAGTCGTCCGATTTCTTTTGGATCGAGCACGACCCTTGGAATAACCCTGAAATGCTCGCTTTTAGCTTAGTGGGGCACCTACCCTTAGGTTTTAATTTATGTTTCCTTCGGAGTTAGGTTTTTTGGATTTTTAGACCATGATTATTAATTATTCCCTTATATTTAGCATACCTTAAGACTATGATTTTATAAGTTAATTTAGGCCCAAGGGAACTTATTGTTTATGAAGGTCAAACTTCGACTTTAGAATTTTTGATTAATGAAACTTTGCCCTTTCTCTTTTTGGGAAATTCAATTAATAAAGAGAGGCATACCTTATAAACAATCAAGGTTTTGAATTCATTTAACCAACCAATGGAATTATTTTAAGAAACTCACAACAACTCAAGCAGTGACTAGCATTAAGGATACTTTGATTGAAACCAAAAAAAATAAATTTGGGGGTTTCAAAGTTGAGTCAAATTTGGCACCAAAATAGGCTCTAAATAGGACAATGTGTTGAAATCATGAAGCACTTGAGAACCACAGAATCTCCTGGTTTTATTTTGCAAAAAATTTAACAAAAAAAAAAACAACTAAATTTTGATTACTAAGCAAAACTTGAAATGCATAACAGAAAAACTTCCTTCCTCTTTTTCTTTCTTTTCTTCGTCATTTTTTTTTTATATACTGAAAAAAAACTGTATGAATAACATGATATCAAAGCAAGTAGGGTATGAAAAACTATAAATCCCTTTTCATTCAATTTGGAAACAAAGGTTAGGAATTTTAGAAATCAATGAGTTTTATTTTGAAATATTGTAATGCTTGTTTTAGCTAAGTCATAAGATATGATTACACAGATTTTGTCATAGCCATTTGTTTCATCATATTTTTGCCCATGTGTGTGTTTGTGCATTATTTTTTTGGATTTCTAAATATTTCAGAGCTTTACTATATCTGAGCAAAATAGCCAAGCCTAATATGTGATTTCACTCTTTAAAAAATTTCACCATTTTGCAGGGCTCCACTACCAGTCAGGCGTCTATAGCCTCAGTGGAGTTGCTTCTAATCCCATATTAGTTTCACCCTACTACCATTCAAGTGTCTATAGCTCCAATATAGGTTTTCCAAGATATCTCAGGCAATGACTCAGTTTTACTTTATTTTTTATTTTTCTTTCTCGTGAGTGAAGTGTTTGGATATATAAGAAAATTGTGCAATAAGTATGCCTGAGTTGAGGATTAGTTTCTGGCTATAAAATATGAGTGTAATAATTTTTGGCTCAACTACCCTCTCAAATATAACTCAGTTATTTGGACCTTTAAAGTCACTTTAAGTATCATTTGTTATGTGAGTCTTGACATGATGTTTCAATCAAATTTGTTTTCTATCTGTTCTATCTCATATCAAACAACTATTGCATAAACACTCATTTTTGACAGAATTGTAAAGCTCATCAGAATCTAAAATAAATCTCCTTTTTTCTTATATTGTCTTTGGTGGAATAAACAGTTAGATATACTCATCAAACTAAGATATCATGTGTACAGTAAACTCAAAATTATTCAAGAACAAAAGGGAAGCTTAACTAATAAACAAAATACACCACTCTATTTTTAGATTTTTGTTTTTCTATATATTTTTTGTGTAATGATTTTTTGTAAGTGCACCTTCAATAGGGATTGTACATTTTGAGGTGTTGGCCATTAATAGGGATATCCATTATTTATCCTTGCAAATTTTGTAGCTTGTAAGTATTCTGACTGATAACATGGGCAATTTGGTATGGGCCAATCCATTTAGGTTCAAACTTACCCTTTTAACCATGCTTATTATTTTAGGATCCCAATAGATGATTATATATCCTTGAGAAAAAGGAGTACCTTTGGATTTCTTATTAAACTATTTTACAGTTTTTTGGGTTTGTTCCATCATTCTATTGAGGGTCTCTCTTCTTTGTTCTTCTAACAAGACAATTTGGTCAAGACTTCTTTTAATGGGATCAGGGTTTTCATGATCTTGCAATAAAAGGGAAAGTGCCATTTTTTCCATTTTTAGGGGCAGTAGGGATTTTTCTCCATAAACCATCTCATAGGGGGTTCTTCCAATATTTCTTTTAATAGATAGCCTATCAGCCCATAAAGCAAATTTAAGTTCACTGTCCCATCCCATTTTGTTTTTACCTAATGACCTTTCTATTCTTGTTATTACATTTTTGTTTGATGACTTAGCTAAACCATTTCCTTGGGGATAATAATGAGCAGAATGAGATAATTAAATTCCATATTCAACACAAAATTCTACCAATTCATATGACACAAAATATTGAGCATTATCAGTTACTAGCTTTTTAGGAACTCCATACCTGGTCAAGATATTTTCTTCTATGAATCTGATGATTGCAGCAGTTGTAGACTTAAAGGTGCAACTTCCACCCACTTTATGAAGTAATTTGTTGCAGTTATGATCCACTTATGTTGGCTAGATGAATTAGGCTTGATCTCTCCAATTAGGTCAATACCCCATTAAGCAAAAGGTGCTTCTATAATTACTGGCTTGAGGGGCATGGCTGGTAGATGCTTTTTTCCTATAAAAACTTGGTAGTTATGACAATTCCTAACATATTTATAAACATCCTTAATGTTCAACTTCCAGATTGTCCATTGCATATAAGAAACTTTTGATACGATCCTCTCCAATTACTGCACTATTTCCTAAAAACTTAGGGAGGTATTTGTGAGCTTTACTGAGCAAGGCATTTAAATTTACTAGTAATACAAAAGGCCTATATTTGTTAGTTCTCCACAAATTAACATTACCCTGAGCCATTGCTACTGTAGAATTTAATTTGACAGGAGAGCTACCTATAGGGATATGGTTTTGAGTAGCCTAAATGTAATCATATTGATTATCTACTGTAGTATTACTATTTATTGTATGATGAGAACAATTGCATATATCTTCTACAACAAGATTTACACACTCATCAATAGTAATATTAGTAGCAATAATATTTTGATTTTTCTTTACGTACTTTTTATCGCTAGAATTAGATCTACTATATTATGTAGAATTCTTAAAAAATGGTGATTTTTGGGTATGTATAACTACCTCTAGAGTTTTGGGAATAGCTCCTTACCACTTCTCCTGGTTTTTGCCAACACGTTTTGTTCTCTCCTTTTTTTATATATTTTTCTTCTGGGTTCGTCCAGTAGAGTTGCCAACACTGGGGTGTAGAAAGAACAACGTATACTCTTATTAAGAATGCTTGATATTATATCTCATCCTCATAGGAGTGGGTTTTTGGGGAAACTCAAGAAAATCAAGAAAGAGAATTCAATAAAATCAAGAAACGGGAATGGGGAAAAATAAAGAACGTAAAAATAGTGAAAATTAAAACAAACATTCTTTATTCGAGCTGGCCACCTGTTGTTTAAAAATAATGTCATTAGGAAAAAAAAATTAAGATGTTATGATCTTAAAATTTAAGTTCATCCCTAAAAATGATGACAAAAAAATATTGGAACCGATTCTTGCATCCATAGGATTTCGATTGTCACGCTACAAGAACCCGTTTGAAACCAACGAGCTATTATAGGCTCTGGTTGACCTACCTCATGTTATGCTAAACACAAATATTTCTAAAGAAGACTACAGAACGGGTAAGGAAACCCCAACGACAATTCTTTAATTAAACTTCTAATTTGCACGCTCCAGATTTATATTATACTATATGTATTAAAATGACCAAGCATGAAAATAACCATTCGTTATGCCTTATGTAGACCAGTGCCTAGATTCATTGGCTTGTTATAGCAATTTAACAAAAATTTTAATATGAAGTAGAGAGAAAGGGAGAAGAAAATTGGTGTTCTTAATCTCATTCGAATATCACAATAAAATCAAGAGTTAACCAATGAAAGAAACTTATATAATGCGATCAAATAATGTAACCCATTACACAGTGACACACAGTACAATGACAAAGATATGACAGGAATAAAACCTAGAATTGTATTGATTTCATAAAATATTACATGTAGAGTGGACGGGATGCCTTTTAACTCTATTTTTCTTAAAGAAATACATCAATACAATGAAGAGGACTTTGTTCAAATAATGTAATAGGTCTCTCCAACTCTCCTTGTTCCAATTTGGTAACAGTAGAGTCTCTGAATCCTAGGCTCAAGAAGGTAGGAAATGATCTCAACTTCTTGAATGCTTTCCTATCACAATCCTACAAAGCAAAGGGAAGAAAAATAAATGAGAAAGGAAAATAGACACAAAAGGGAATACAACAACACAACTAACTAGGCACTCAAGTATACCTCTTAGAAAAAATGTTATTCTCTCTAATTGCTTGATGTAGAATTTGAACACCGCTGCTTTATTTTATAGCCTCAGGTTCTTGATTATGTTATTCTTGGTTCATCCCTGACTATACATCTGTCAGCATCTGTTTGAATTTCAAAATTGGTACAGTTGGCTCCCACTACTCTTGTAACCTTTACTATATAATTCTATTCCACTGGTGATTAAGGTATGAGGGAGGCCTTTATCTTTTTTTGCTACTTCCTGGTGCATTTGGTTGCTATCTTCCGAACTGGTCTTTTTTGGGTTGACCCCCTTTGATTTCTTGACCCTCTAACTATGCCAAAAATATTGCCTGTTGTTACTGTTGTTTGTTGTGTTGAACTCACTTTCGGTTGTTGACTACAGGTATTAACCTTTTTTCCTTTTTGACTTCGTTGCAGCTATTTTATATGTTCATATATCAATCTCCAAACTCCTGTATCAAATGTGGCTGCAATCCTTAGCATGTTCATCTCCTACAAGATTTTGTTTTTTTGTATAGCAATAATAGGCATATTCTTGTCGTATTGAGACAATAATATTTCCACAATATTTACCATAAATGTGGTTTGCTTAATCATTTCTTCCTCATCACCTAGTTCATAGTCAAATCTTTCAAAGGTTTCTTTAAATACCTCTTCTATATCTGAGGCTTCTAAGCATTGGTCTAGGGATAAGCCAATATCTACCAGTTTCACTGTAGCATCTTTTATTAAGTCATTTGTTTCTATTACAGAACTTATCCATCTCTCTAGGTTTGCTCCAAACAGGGCTGCTTTGAAAAACTCAAAATTGATCTAGATCTTATTTCCATCTGGTGTCATTATTTCTTGCCCCTGTAACTCTTCAAAATGATCTCCTATGAAATCTAAGGTAGGGTGGATGATTCCAAAATCCTCTTCCCTTTCCTGCATCAAGGTCACAATTTCTTGAGCAGTTATTTGGATTACCCTTATTTGTCTGAACATTTTAGAAAAACCTTTGGCATGAGCTTTTATTCTTTTCAACATATTATTTTTCATTGCATTTAGATAATATACATGATCTTGCACCATTGTCACTGATGGAGGTTGTGCACTTTGAAGTGACTCTTCGAGTCAATTATTTCTTTTGCTTATTTATCACTGCTTTTAATTATGCCTTTTCTTTTTTTTTTTTTTTTTTATTGTTTTCAACAAATCGGTCTATGACTTGGACCTGCACTACTTTGGCAACTTCTACTATTTCTCCCTCTTTTCCTAGCACTGATGAACCCCATGTTTCCTCATTAGCTCTGAAGACTAGTGGACCTTGCAGAGGAGGAAGATTAATTTTTGCTATATCTGATATGTGTGCTTCTGATTTACCTTCTTTAGTGAGTTGTTCTCCCATCTTCCCCATCCCTGCTACTAATTGCAATTCTTGTTCATTTATAGCAGTGAAGGTGGTTTGATCATGTGTTCTTTCCAAAACAACTTGGGTAGTGGGTAAAGACAATCTGGGTATATTTTCTTCCATAGGAGCTACCTCTTTCTGATTATTCACTAGGTGGCTTCAAAAAAGGCCACCTAATCCACCAACTACCGTAGGATTCATTTGTATTACCGATGGGATTTTAATCTCTTATCCCTTAATGTTTATAGAGGTAAGGGCAACCATAGTTGCTAACTTTTTCACACTTGTTACAACCAATACATGATATGAAATGGGAACTATAGCTTGCTCTGTGGGTGATGTTTCTTGGGTGGATGTTACCATTTCCTTTCCTTTATTTGTACTAGTTTGTTGAGAATCATCTTGAGGAGCGTTTGGTGCTACTTCTATTCTAATTTGAGCATCGTTAGAGAGCTTGACCTATTGCTCTATTACATCAGTAGTTTTAACAATGACCTCCATCAGGTCAATGCCTTGTTCTTCTATCATTTTCAATAAGGGGTCTTCCTTGATTTTTGGGCCTGACCTTAGTAAAATAGGTGCTATAGCATCTACTGAACCTTCTCGAAGCCTTCTTAGTTATGTAGGATAATCATAGGATTCATAAACCTGTGTGCTACCTCTTTTTCCTGGAGGGAAATCATCCCAAACTGCCTATAAACTTGTTCCTTTTTCTATAGCTTCTAATATACTCTCTTCAAAAGCATCTTCTCTGTGTTGGATTCGGGCATATTCTCTTTTTTCCATCATTTTACTGTAGGTTCCCTTTGGATCATAAAATCTCCATGATACTTCATCGAATCCCATATTATCTAATTCAAACATTCCTTTGAGCAGTGAAGGATATCCAACAAATACATAATCCCCAAAATGGTAGGGAACATCGAGCCATGGGACCTTGCCATGTTTCTTAACCAGTCTCATTTTTACCTCTTTTTCCACCTGCCTACATAATTCTAAAGCTTTTATGGATGAAGGGTAGTACTGAGGAAACACTTTAGGAGGGATCTTGACCCCATACAATCTGATATAAGTAAATCCTTTTGTGAAGAAGAAGTCTCCAATTTCCTTTTCTTTGATGAAGGCTTTTACCCCTGGCCCTAATCTCTCTGGAACTAACCCAGTCAAGGCCCAATGGATTTCTACCATGAAATGATCACAGAACCAGTCCATGTGGGTTCATCCTTCATGAAGTCTCCAGAAGCTATTTTGAACATAGGGGCTATCGAGGGCTTTTACTCTTTTACGGGCTTCTTCTCCCAATTGGCCCGCTATTAGGTGAACGAGAAATGAATATTGTGAAAAATGAGGCAAATCCTACCTCTGTTTGAAAATAACCCTTCTTAATTCCATCATTTCTTTATGTATTTGGGTACTTATTTCCAGTTCCCAGGCATAGATCGAAGTATTATATGCCCTATTGCATTGTGCAGCTAAATATAAAACCCTTTTTGTTATTCTATTTAGATCTTGTACCCCCAAAACTATGTTTATCATGTCACAAAAATCTTGTACCCAGGGTTTAAAAGCATTTTTATTGATTGGGAATTTTTTATCTATTGTTGCATGCATGTCGAACAAACTTTTAAAAACTTCCATATCTGTAAACATACGAGATTGGTGTTTGATTACCTGGTCTACTAGAAAAGTGGTATAATTCGTTAAGTTGAACACCTTCTAGATATCTTCGACCTTGATGCTGAACACCCACCGATTTTGGTGGTCTCAAAAGGTCCTTGTTCTTTCATCGTATGCTACTGCCAGCCAAGCCATCAAGTCTGAGTAAAAGTGCACTTTCGGGCATATCAGCTTCCCAAGGTTACTGTTCCATCTGTTGTTTCTAGGAAAACCCTTGTACTATAACCTATGAGCTTTATGGAATAAATCCACCATTATCCATGGGGTCCTATTATTGCCTTCCATCACTTGGGTGAAAATCTTAATACATGCATTTTTGATCTCGTACAATTGAGCCATGTTGGGTTTTTTATTTACCCCACATTTCTGGGTAAACTCATACATAGTGGTACGAGGAACAAGTGGCCTAGATATCGTAGAGTAAGGTGACATATCTTTGATAAATTTCATGGCTTCTCATGTATCTTCTGGCATGAAAACATCTCCCCATGATGCCATTGCTCTTGCGACTATGGGTCAAGTTCTTCTTGAGTTCTCAAAGTTCGAATACTCCCTTCTCTCTATGCCTCTGATGTATCAACTTTAATTCTTGGATTACTAGGATAGTGGCCTTGACTATTTTCATAAGTTTATATACAAGGTGGTGGAGTGAGTTTGATAAATTTGCACGTTTCGTCATCGATCCGATGCCACCAACTATTGTTTAAAATTGGTCAACGAAATCATGCCAACTTGTCCTTTTCTAGAACTTAGTGTTTTATGATGGGTAACATCCATATCTTATGTGCCTTGGGATCCTTTGATTCATGTGCTTGTAATCATTTAAGCCTTCTATTCATTTATCGATGGAGACCTTTTAATCTAACGTGGAACTGGTAAATGCAATGGGGATAGTGTCTTTTTGAACCTCGTGCCACCTTGGATCTGAGTGATAACTAAATCTTCGGGATCAATTATGTTTCCTTCGGGTCTTTTGTGACATTCAATTTTTGGTGTGAGTGTCAAATTTTTAATTACCTTTGAGGTCCCTTTTTCCCTAAGTCAACCGTGATTAATCACAACCGTCGGATCTAAGTGATTGGTTTTGCTCTCGAAACGTCGATTGATGCATTGTCGTCCGATATTGATAAATTTTTTAGCACGACCGTTGATATCCCAAGACCTGCATGATAGTTAGTTTACCTGGCTGCATATAAATATTTGAATTGACAATTTATTGGTCCTCGTTTAATCATGATTATCCATTGTTAATCTTCATATTTTTAAACCTTAACAACTCGTATTAAGCGATGGTAACATATAATATGTTTACTATCCTTTTGCGATCACCGTTAGATCTTACCATGGTAGGACGTGACCGTTGGATCATACACATGCACATAATTCTTAACAAATGGGGAAAACCATACGTACCTTGGATTAATTAATCAATCGTTTGAAATAATCATGTTTAGACTAACCTCCGATCATCTCTAAGCACGTGCACCATTGGATCTGAGGAGGAATGAACATTGCCATCTGATTTAAATGTCTTCATTTAGTTTTGGATATTTTGCCACCACTACCGGCCTTCGCATCCGTCGATTCTAGGATTAGTTTGGATGCTACCGTTAGATCTGCTGTAAGATGCACACTACATATATGAAAACATAAACTCTTTGATTTATATTAATCATGATTAAGTCGAAAAGGGGGGTAATCATGCAACGTATTAGACCCTTGCTAATCATGTGATTAATATTTACCTTTGTTTTCATCTTACTGTCTATGATTTTTGTGCGACCGTCGGATCTGAGTGGAGACAAGCGCCACCGTCAGATTTGGTCAACCTGCGAGTTAGTTTATTCAAGGGTGTATAGATTTGATATTAATTAATCCAAAAATGGGTGATTATCTAACGTGTTTAGAACCTCATTAATTTGTTTTAAACATTTTAATTAATCTTACAAAGTCTAAAAATCTTCAATGCATCTTTAGTGAATGCGCCACCGTTAGATCAAATATTGATTGAGTGCAGTCATTCAATCCTCTTAATTAGCTTGATGATTAATCCAATGGAGGGCACATTATTTTAATATTGGTTTTTAACTGATGATTAACTCGGAGCATGCACGACCATTGATCTAGACGTTGCATGGGCACGATCGTTCGATCTATCGAACTTGCTCAGATTTTAACTCGACTATTTGACCTATGCTGAATTTCTTTAAACCTTTGACTTTTTGGAGATTGCACAGCCATCGGATCTATTTTGAATCAAGTGCATCTATTAGATTAATCAAAGATGCTCGATTTTTAAACTTTAGGTTAAACCTCATTGACCCTTTGACTTATCTTTCGGATTTATTTTAAATGTGCATCCGTTAGATTTATCCTGATGAAAGTGCAACCGTCTGATTAAAATTAAGATGCAGACTCTTTAACTTTTACCAAGGCTTTGACCTTTGGCTTATCCCTTGTTCAATTTTATTAATGTGTTGTCATCCGATTTCTTTTGGATCGAGCACGACCCTTGGATTAACCCTGAAATGCTTGCTTTTTAGCTTAGTGGGGCGCCTACCCTTAGGTTTTAATTAATGTTTGCTTCGGACTTAGGTTTTTCAGATTTTTAGACCATGATGATTAATTATTCCCTTATCTTTAGCATACCTTAGGACTTTATGATTTTATAAGTTAGTTTAGGCCCAAGGGAACTTATTGTTTATGAAGGTTGAACTTCGACTTTCGAATTTTTGATTAATGAAACTTTATCCTTTCTCTTTTTGGGAAATTCAATTAATAAAGAGAGGCATACCTTATAAACAATCAAGGTTTTGAATTCATTTAACCAACCAATGGAATTATTTTAAGAAACTCACAACAACTCAAGCAGTGACCAACATTAAGGATACTTTGATTGAAACCAAAAAATTTAAATTTGGGTGTTTCAAAGTTGAGTCAAATTTGGCTCCAACACCCACCTGAGTAGATCAGTGGATAGCCTAGCTTTGAGCAGATCAAAGTAATTATTTATATTGGGATAAGGATCCCTATTTATTTTTGAAATATTATAAGGAGATTATCTTGTGGACTACCCCACATTGGGGGAACCACGTTAAATCTTGTGTCTCAATTGTGTGTGGTGATTTGTGCTCTTGATTACTATTGCTATCTATGTCATTAATACACACTGCTATATTTGGTTATTATAATTATGGACACTAATGGATATTGGTTTGGAAAGAAAGTAAAAAGTGAGCACTATACTGTTCTTCCCCCTCTCAGTATAAGCTTGTGTTCTTCAGTTTGTAGTGAAATTTGAAAGAGTTCATTTCAAATTATGCTTAAAAGGTTGTAGTGGAATTGTTAAGTGCATTTTTGAGAAATTAGTGGAGCAATAAGGCGAGATAATTGTTACCATTAAAATTGAATATATTAAGCACCATACTAGTTGATTTTTAAACTAGTTATTCTCAATTATTTTGTGTTGTTTTTATTTTATTTTACATGGTGGAATCGGTAGATGCCATGAATTCAGGTAGGCTATCTAGATTTTTATGGCTACCATAGTATTATGTGTTGTCTACCCTAGAATTCACCACACAAATCTCCATGCAGTCTACCCCTATAACCACCATTCCACAATAATTTAAATCCTTTTATGTTATTGAAAGCACCAAGAAAGGAACAAGTTTTTAGTTTGGTGAGGCCCAAGATTTGAAACTTGGATATTCACCCCCCTTATGGTGGTTGGAGAACCAATTGGTCTACACCTCAAACTTAATTAGTTTGTGTTGTTTTTTTTTGAATTTACATGGTGGAATCGATAGCCGCCATAAATTCGGGTAGGCTATCTAGATTTTATGGCCACCATATTATTCTACGTTGTCTGCCCCAAAAGCTACCACATATATCTTCATGTAGTCCACCCCTATAACCACCATGCCACAATCATTTAAATATTTTACACCGCTGAAAGCACCAGGAAAGGGACAAGCATTTAGTCCGACGAGGCCCAATATTTGAACCTTGGACCTCCACTTTAGTTTGTGTTGTTAAAAGCACAAAAACTATAAAAAAAATTGTACCACTTTCATGGCCAAAATAAGCCTCCGTTACAAGACAAAATATGGAGTAGAAAGCCACCATTGAAGTCCTTGAAGGTAGTCTCAAATTGAGACCTTGGAAGTATCAAGATTTAAGGAGAATATAAGGGTTTCTTTTTTAGTACATAGTGCAAAAATCCTTATTCAAAACAATATTTCATTAGCTTGGATTGACTATCATCCAAAGAAGAAGAAGAAGCAGGAAGGGTTACGTAAAAATTATTCATTTTGGTGTAAGATAAATCTATTACAAAAAAAAGTACCTCTTTTGTTCCTTTGGAAGGAAAAAAGTATTACCATTTACAGGGGGTAGTAAGGACATTTTATCCATCAATTTTTAACAATAAGGAGCCACTAAAGAGCTCACATGATTGTTATTCCAACAAAATGAAGGACCCATAGAAGAGCTCACATGATAAAAAAAAATTTGGCTAAAGGAAGGAGCCACCAAAGAGCTCACATGTCTAAGAATCAAGGTGCTTAAAAATATCATTTTCCTTCATAAAATCCAGCCCTATAAGCAGTGCACCACCTACAATAGTGGAGCCATTGAAAGAAGGTATTATCACTTGTGCTTACATAGAAATAAGGGTAGCATTCAATGACAGGTTATCTATGTAAAAATTCAAGAAAAAGGGCTACCTATTGGTTGTTATAGATAGCACTATTTTTCAAGCATTGAAGAAAGGCACAAATAAACATTAGAACAAGCTACGAAACCTGCAAATAGGTACAAAGAAAATAGCTATACCTTAGGCATCCATTGAAGCAAACATTCACCAAAAGGAAGCTCAAAAAGTGTGCCATAGAACCATGGAGCAATCCAGTTATAGCCATCCATAATCCTCACTAATCCAGTGTGCAAAAGAAAGTTTGCATCTCAAGAAATATAGAAAGCTCATGTAGAGTGCAAAGAGAAAGGAAAAATTAGGGTTGAAAGCTCATATTTGAAGCATTAGAAAGAAGGCTTGCATGTACAACCCTTGAGTTCCACTTGGCATAAATTCTCTAAGCTTCCTAACGTTCATGAAGATCCTAACACTCACCTAAAATGGGGTTACATACATTTAGAGGGACTTAAGAATCTTTGGAGGTTACCACCAACCTCATCATTGTTGAAGGTACATTGAAGACGCCTACCTTGTAACACTTCGAGTGACACTTGTCACGAAGTCCATCCTACTTAAGAAGACTATCTTAGAGAATGAAGAATAATGAAGAAGAACATAGCAGAATGAAGCTATAATGAAGTCAAACTAGGTCAAGCATTGAATCTCATTTGAATAAAAAGGCTAATTCAAGTCATACACCATTCAAAGGTGTAACATAAGCATTAAATATGTCATAAAACTAGCAAACTAGCACTTGCATTTAGAGGGATTCTGTCATAAGCAGAGCACATATTAAGGAGATTTTGATGCCATTTGTAGAAGAGAAGCACCAGCCTAATAGAAAACCATCATCGATCAAATAGGGCTTTGACTTCCCATGAGCGCTATGCTCCACAAAGCTACTAATCAGCCACTACACAACATTGAAGGATTATTAAGGTAAAGGTTGATTTTATTATTTGCTTGCTTTAAACCTAAGGTTTTGGAGTTATAAGGGTATATTACAACATTAGTGATTTATTAAGAAAGCATATTTTAGAATTGTTAATATTTGCAAAAGGTTAGTAAGGAGAAATAAGGGTTATTATTGAAATTTAAATTACTTGCAAATATTATTTTGTAATCTTTCCAAATTTGGGAGTTATAAGGAATACAACATCAAATTTAGGAATTGGAATTTTGAAAACATTAAAAATCAACCAAAAGGGGTTTTTAAAAGAGGTTTATTAAAAAAATTCAAATTTATAATAGTGTTATCTCAAAACACTTAAAGGAGGCAAAATAAATCCAACATGAAAACCTCTTCAAAAATTGAAATGGTGCTTAGTTCAATAGGAACAATAAGGAGATATAAAGTTGATTTTTGTGTTTACAAAATTTCACAAAATCAACTCAAAATTGAATTACAATATAAAGTTCTAAATTCATTTGATAGATGTAAGCTTTCTACAAAACGTAAAATATTATTAGGTTTGTGAACTCTCATCAGTAGGGAGACATAAGGAAGTCCACAAAATCTAAGATTTGATAAAGGGATTTCAATGGCATCCAACAAATTCTTCCTAGCTGAATCCCAACTACTCAAGGGCCCAAATTATTTCTCTTGGAAGAATAAAGTACAAGCAATCTTGGCATATGAAAAACTTTGGGATATTCTCCAAGGGAAAACAAATAAACGTGCCACATGTGATACTAAGATTCTAAAATTTGAGAAAAATGATTCAAAAGCCCTAATGATCATAACATTTGCTATCACTGATGAAATACAACCTTATATTAGTTCAGTAAAAACATCTTCTAAATATTGGACAAGATTAGAGAAAATATTCAAAGGAAATAAAAAAGCCATCATTCTTCATCTACAAACTCAACTACATTCCTTGAAAATGAGCAGTGGGAGAAGCATATAACTTTTTCTAAGGAAGTTAGCAGATATTAAGGGGAAATTGATAACTCTTGGACAAGAGCCTAAAGATGAACTTATTACTCAAGTAACCATGATAGCACTTCCATACAACTATAAGCATTTGGCCACATCTTTACAAATCCTAAGTAAAGACGCTTCTTTTGATGACTTAGTCAATATCCTTTAGGAATATGAGGTGGAACACACTGTGAAAGATGAGATGACTAAAACTACACTGATATCAAAATATAATGTTGGCAATTTTGGGTTTGAGATCCTAGCTTCTTGTCTATGAGTTGTCATTGATGTCAAAAGGAACTGACATTAATGTCAAGAGGATTTATTGGCTTCAAAGGTTGAAGATTCCAAAGAATATTTTCTAGAAGATTTCGGAGAGATTCCATGTGGCAGATGAAAAGGTTTTTATCAAAACCATGGCGAGGTTTAAGGGTTTTTATTAAAACCAGGTGGATGCATTAAGGGTTTTTCTCAAAACCACTCTCAACTTAATGCAAAGGTTGGAGACACTTATTAATTAAATAACTTAATTAATAAAACCTTTTTAAGGTTTTTTAATTAATTATTTATTTGATTTAGTGATTAAATTATTTTAATAATTTAATGGGTTCTCCACCTAAGGTCTAAGGTCTAAAAGACCTTTGATTATTTTTTAAATAATCAAAAGGGTTTCATAAACCCTAAAGTTGTTTCGAAGGTGCCAAAATAATATTAATTCGAAAAGTTTGAATTATCCTCCCATCGACGTCATGCATAGCATGGAAGTTTGGCTATATAAGCCATAACCTATAGTCCAAAGCAAATGGTGTGAAAGAAATTCGAATTGCGCAAAGGTTGGGAAGTAAAAGCTACGGCTATCATTTTTTCACCACGTTTATCCGTCGCCAAAGGGTTAAGGAGAAGGAGACTCTTGCTAGCCTTCAAGCTAGCACCGTTGGCCTAGTGGCAATGACTGTTCTGCGAAGGCGCTTGAAGGGAGGTCAAGCGTTCGACTCCCACCGTGGAGTGTGAGAAGAGTTTTTGCGCTCCGATTTTTTCGGAGGCATTGTTGACCCACGATTTTTGGAAGCATTTTTTTTGTAAGGTTTTTTAAATAAAATCTGCATTTTGTTAAAGAAGAAGTGGTTGGGCAGATTTATTTAAAATTATTTTTGAGGTTAAATGCTTCTTTGGAGATATAAGGTTGATAGTGTGTGGTTGAGATTTTTGGCTTGATTGTTGAGTGAGATTTGCTTAGAAGCTATTATTCCTTGAGCATGGTTTAATTAATTTGGAGAAATAAGGTGTAAAAGGATATATTGTTTGTATGCTTTATATTTTTTGGTAGTTGACTTCTAAGGATTGGAGTCATAAGGTGTTTTATGGAATAAATATTTTTGTGGTTACTTTTATGATCTAACCCTAACTTGGTGGCAAAGTTGAGGGTGGTGTTGGTAAGAGGTTGAAGAACTATTCTCTTCTTCCTCAAACAAAGGTATGGGCAACTTCTTCCATGTATATTGTTGATGGTGTATTTTTTGAAATTGAGTTTGGAGTGAAAAGGTTGTCTACTAGGTATTCTTGTTGGTGTAAATCCCATTTTCTGGATATTGAAGATTGTTTATGCATTAAAATCATTGATGAGTTTTTTGGGTGAATGCATAATTCTGGTTGAGGAAGAGGAAGCATTTTTGCACTAGGGTTTATGTTAGTAAGTCTTGCTACTTGCATTGAGATGGTGAAACCCTTAGTTGGCTGTTTTGAGATTGATGGTTGAGTTGCTTCCATAGAGGTTGTTTTGATCAAGTTAATGCTTTACTTGATACATGATTTGGGCTTACTCCATTGAGATTGATTTGAGCAAGTTATTCTTTGCATTGGTGATTTATGTTGGTGGCTGTTTTGTTCAAATACCTTTGGAGGGAAAAGGATGTCTACTAGTTTCCTTTTCATGTAGTGATTGGTTGAATGCTTCAAGGTTAATGTTGAGTTGAATGATGTTGGTTAAACCTTGTCTATAAGCATTGTTGTTAAAGCCCTAATTGGTTGAGAAAAGATATTGGTTGTGGAAAGAACATGAGTATCATTGTTATATGAGATATTGCATGGTTGGCAATTGTTGGGTTGTGTTTCATGTTCTTGAGAAAAGCATACTACATCTATCTTATTCTTTTGAGATTGAGATTGAGTTGAGATTGAGATTGGGAGTTAAGTATAGAACATATTGAGTCTCTAACAATTCTCTTTATGCTTCTATGAGGTTGATGAATCACATTGGGTCTCTAACAATTCTCTTTGTGGGTTCATGCTAAGCAAGTTTTTCTTGATGAACTTGTGAGCTGATTTGGACAGGTTCTAGTGAGGACTTGTGAGCTGATTTGGACAGGTTCTAGTGAGGACTTGTGAGCTGATTTGGACAGGTTCTAGTGAGGACTTGTGAGCTGATTTGGATAGGTTCTAGTGAGGACTTGTGAGCTGATTTGGACAGGTTCTAGTGAGGACTTGTGAGCTGATTTGGACAAGTTCTAGGGAGGACTTGTGAGCTGATTTGGACAGGTCCTAGCGAGAGGACTTGAGGACAGAGTTGAAGTGGTTCTTTGAGAAGAACCTGAGGACAGTTTTGACAAGTCTTTGAGAAGGCTTGTGTGCAGTAGAGATTGATTTGTTCAAGCTTTATGAGTTGAGCTTGGGATAGATCTGACAAAGTGAGGAAGACTTGTGTTGGACCGACTGACTGTGTTTAGTACAGGTTGATGAGTTGTTGTGGAGGTGATCAGTGAGGACAGAGGTCTCTTGAGGCTGAGCATTGAGGACAGGAGGTCTTCTATGGAAAGGAGTTCCACGTGCTAGAGGAATAAGAGGAAGGTGATCTTCTGAAGTATCATTTCCAGAGCTGAGGGGAAGGATTCTCCTTTGGGCAGGAGGCTCATAAATTCGTGAGGAGGGGAAGGATTCTCCTTTGGGTAGGAGGCTCATAAATACTTGAGTAGGGGAAGGTTTCTCCTTTGGTCTGAGGCTCATAAACATTGTAATTGGGAAGGATTCCCAAAGAACTTTGAGAAAGCTTTTTAGAGAAAAGTTTTGTGGATGTAGCCCATGTTGGGTGAACCACGTTAAAATTGGTGTCTCATTGTGTGTTGCTTTATGCATTGCTTTGATATTGCTATTGGTTCATTGCTTTGCGAAGTTGAAGTTAAATAGAGAAAGTAAAAAGAGGTCTTATACTGTTCACCCTCCCCTCTCAGTATAAGCTTGTGTTCTTCAATTGGTATCAGAGCGGGTTCCTTCGAAAAGTTTAACAACTTGAAGGAAAATATTGTAAAGAACACAATGGAATCTACAAGTGGTAATGCAGCACCTATTCTTGATGGGGCAGATTTTGGGCTTTGGAGTGCTAGGATGAAGGTTCATCTTATGGCTCTTGGAAATGAAGTTTGGGAAGTGATTGAGGATGAGTATACCATTCTTGAGCATGGTCCTTCTACTAAGGAAGAGAGGCTCCTACATCATAGCAATTCAAAGGCAATGAATGCAATCTTGAAGGGTTTACAGAAGGCAGATCTTACCAAGGTGATTCACTACAAGACAACTAGTGAAATGTGGAAACAGTTGAAGGTGGTTCATACAAGTGATGCAAATGTCCGAAAGGCCAAGTTGAGACACTTCAAAGGTATGTTTGAACAACTCAAGATGAATGATGAAGAAAATATTAGTGACTATATGCTTCGTATGGATGAGATTGTTAACTCTATGAAGGAACTAGGTCTTGAGCTTGCTGAAAATGATATTTGTGATAAGATTTTGAGGTCTCTTCCAAATAGATTTAGTGAAAATATTTCTGCTATTGAGGAAGCTAAGGATTTGGATAAGTTGAAAAAGGATGAGCTTCATAGTATACTTGCAACATTTGAGTTGAGAACTCAAGTGAAGGTTGATGTTAAGAAGGAGGCAACTTTCAAGGCTACCAAGAAATCCAAGGGTAAAGAGCTTCAAGATAGTGATGAGTCTTCTAGTGATGAAGAGGCATATTACAACAAGAAGGGCAAGTTCTCAAGAAAGCACAAAGGTATGAAATATGTCAAGTGTTTCAATTGTGGAAAGTTTGGTCATTATGCTACTAACTGTACTATTGCCAAGGATGAAAGTGATGAAGATAAACAAGATTATAAGAGCAAGGATTCTGAAAGGCACAGGCATCAAAGGAAGAATAAAGATGAGCAAAGCAATCAAGGAAAGAGGTACTCTCACAAACACAAGAAAAGTTTCTACCTAGACAAGGCAAGTAAGTGTTCTAGTAGTGATAGTGAAAGTTCTTCAAGTGATGTTGGAAATGAGATGTTGTTCCTAACAGAAAAAGAAGAAGAAAAGAAACATAGATTTGTCCTTATGAAATGTTTTAGATGTGGAAATTTTGGACATCTTGAGGATGATTGCACAAATGATGGATTGATTTCTAGTTATACTATGTATGAGGATGCTTCGGAAAATTGTAAGGAAGATCTTTGTATGGCTTTAGAAAAGGGTAGCACCTCTAGTGATAAGAAATCTGAAAAAGTCATTGATGTTTCAAAAGGCAAACAAATAGAGGAAGTTATAGAGGATGGTGAAGTAGATCTTGAAGCTGAACTTGTTAGTGCTCTTAGTGCTTTGAAAAAGGAAAGAAAGAAGAATGCTAGACTCAATGATAAATTGGATGAATGTTGTATTGAGAGAGATGAGCTTATAGAAAGTCTTGACTTCTCTATAGCTAAGACATAGAAACTTAAGGATAAGTTAGAGTCTAAGGTTCTTAAGTGTAGAGAGTTGGAACATAAAGTGGCTTCCTTGAAAGAGGAAACTAAAGAGTACAAGGAGAAGCTTTACAAGTTTGAAGATAGCACCAAAAAGGTAAATTCAATCATCAAAGATCAAAGAAGGACAACAGATAAAACAGGTCTTGGTTTTGGTAAGAAACACATGGAACAGGTTGGGGAATCTAGTAAGAGATTTCGAAAGGAAGAGAGTTCTGATGAGGAAAGTATTTAGAAAAGATTCCTTGAGTGATAGATGCATAGAATCAGAAAACAGGAATCAAAAAAAGGGAGAAAGTTTACAGGACCTAAGAGGTCAAATCAAGGAAATTTTAATGGCAGATGTTTTGCTTGTCACAAGTTTTGTCACATGGCTTCACATTGCATGACTCAAATGAGGAAGGTAAATGACAGATTCAGAGGTGGTAATTTCTTTCAAGGGTATTGCTACTCTTGTAAACAGTTTGGGCACAAGGCTGTCTATTGCAAGGCTAATAAGGGAACATGGTTGGTCGAACAAATGGAGTCAAAGATCAGGTATGCCTCAAAGAAATACCATTGTTAGTTGTTATAAGTGCAACAATGAAGGTCACATAGCTAGACAGATGTAGAGCTGAAATTCCAAGGTACGAGAACAGGACACTGGGTATGAACAGGCACAAGAATCAAGACATGGATAAGAACAGGAATGATAAAAAGAACAACAACAGTGACATGAATAAGAAGAAGAATATGGACAAGGAAAACAAGAGAAGACATGGTAAGGTTTTTTAATTAATTATTTATTTGATTTAGTGATTAAATTATTTTAAATAATTTAATGGGTTCTCCACCTAAGGTCTAAGGTCTAAAAGACCTTTGATTATTTTTAAATAATCAAAAGGGTTTCATAAACCCTAAAGTTGTTTCGAAGGCACCAAAATAATATTAATTCAAAAAGTTCAAATTATCCTCCCATCGACGTCGTGCATAGCATGGAAGTTTGGCTATATAAGCCATAACCTATAGTCCAAAGCAATGGAGAAAAAGAAATTTGAATTGCACAAAGGTTGGGAAGTAAAAGCTACGGCTATCATTTTTTTGCCACATTTATCCGTCGCCAAAGGGTTAAGGAGAAGGAGACTCTTGCTAGCCTTCAAGCTAGCTCCGTTGGCCTAGTGGCAATGACTGTTCTGTGAAGGCGCTTGAAGGGAGGTCAAGCGTTCGACTCCCGCCATGGAGTGTGAGAAGAGTTTTTGTGCTCTGATTTTTTTGGAGGCACTGTTGACCCGCGATTTTCGGAAGCATTTTTTTTGGTAAGGTTTTTTAAATAAAATCTGCATTTTGTTAAAGAAGAAGTGGTTGGGCAAATTTATTTAAAATTATTTTGAGGTTAAATGCTTCTTTGGAGATATAAGGTTGATAGTGTGTGGTTGAGATTTTTGGCTTGATTGTTGAGTGAGATTTTCTTAGAAGCTATTATTCCTTGAGCATGGTTTAATTAATTTGGAGAAATAAGGTGTAAAAGGATATATTGTTTGTATGCTTTATATTTTTTGGTAGTTGACTTCTAAGGATTGGAGTCATAAGGTGTTTTATGGAATAAATATTTTTGTGGTTACTTTTATGATCTAACCCTAACTTGGTGGCAAAGTTGAGGGTGGTGTTGGTAACAAGTTGAAGAACTATTCTCTTCTTCCTCAAACAAAGGTATGGGAAACTTCTTCCATGTATATTGTTGATGGTGTATTTTCTAAAATTGAGTTTGGAGTGAAAAGGTTGTCTACTAGGTATTCTTGTTGGTGTAAATCCCATTTTCTGGATATTGAAGATTGTTTATGCATTAAAATCATTGATGAGTTTTTTGGGTGAATGCATAATTCTGGTTGAGGAAGAGGAAGCATTTTTGCACTAGGGTTTATGTTAGTAAGTCTTGCTACTTGCATTGAGTTGGTGAAACCCTTAGTTGGATGTTTTGAGATTGATGGTTGAGTTGCTTCCATAGAGGTTGTTTTGATCAAGTTAATGCTTTACTTGATACATGATTTGGGCTTACTCCATTGAGATTGATTTGAGCAAGTTATTCTTTGCATTGGTGATTTATGTTGGTGGCTGTTTTGTTCAAATACCTTTGGAGGGAAAAGGATGTCTACTAGTTTCCTTTTCATGTAGTGATTGGTTGAATGCTTCAAGGTTAATGTTGAGTTGAATGATGTTGGTTAAACCTTGTCTATAAGCATTGTTGTTAAAGCCCTAATTGGTTGAGAAAAGATATTGGTTGTGGAAAGAACATGAGTATCATTGTTATATGAGATATTGCATGGTTGGAAATTTTTGGGTTGTGTTTCATGTTCTTGAGAAAAGCATACTACATCTATCTTATTATTTTGAGATTGAGATTGAGTTGAGATTGAGATTGGGAGTTAAGTATAGAACATATTGAGTCTCTAACAATTCTCTTTATGCTTCTATGAGGTTGATGAATCACATTGGGTCTCTAAAAATTCTCTTTGTGGGTTCATGCTAAGCAAGTTTTTCTTGATGAACTTGTGAGCTGATTTGGACAGGTTCTAGTGAGGACTTGTGAGCTGATTTGGACAGGTTCTAGTGAGGACTTGTGAGCTGATTTGGAAAGGTTCTAGTGAGGACTTGTGAGCTGATTTGGACAGGTTCTAGTGAGGACTTGTGAGCTGATTTGGATAGGTCCTAGCAGAGGACTTGAGGACAGAGTTGAAGTGGTTCTTTGAGAAGAACCTGAGGACAATTTTGACAAGTCTTTGAGAAGGCTTGTGTGCAGCAGAGATTGATTTGTTCAAGCTTTATGAGTTGAGCTTGGGGCATATCTGACAGAGTGAGGAAGACTTGTGCTGGATTGACTGACTATGTTTAGTACAGGTTGATGAGTTACTGTGGAGGTGATCAGTGAGGACAGAGGTCTCTTGAGGCTGAGCATTGAGGATAGGAGGTCTTCTATGGAAAGGAGTTCCACGTGCTAGCAAAATAAGAGGTAGGTGATCTTCTAAAGTATCATTTCCAGAGCTGAGGGGAAGGATTCTCCTTTGGGTAGGAGGCTCATAAATTCTTGAGGAGGGGAAGGATTCTCCTTTGGGCAGGAGGCTCATAAATTCATGAGGAGGGGAAGGATTCTCCTTTGGGCTGAGGCTCATAAACATTGTAATTGGGAAGGATTCCCAAAGAACTTTGAGAAATATTTTTAGAGAAAAGTTTTGTGGATGTAGCCCATGTTGGGTGAACCACGTTAAAATTGGTGTCTCATTGTGTGTTGCTTTATGCATTGCTTTGATATTGCTATTGGTTCATTGCTTTGCGAAGTTGAAGTTAAATAGAGAAAGTAAAAAGAGGTCTTATACTGTTCACCCCCCTCTCAGTATAAGCTTGTGTTCTTCATATAATCTATAGGAAAATATTACTTCATCAAAAAAAGGATGGAGAACATTGTATTGTTAGATATGCCAAAAGAAAGGTCATAATACTAGTTATTGCAGGTACAATCCTAGAAACTAGAATGAAGAAAATCATATAAACAATAAGAACCAATTTAAACCATGATAATATCAAAGTCATTCTCATCAATAAAAATTTAGTGACCAACCAATTATCCTCAATTAGGGTATCTAAAGGGGAATAAAAAAGGACACCTGGTTCAAAGGATAGAATAAATTGAAGATCTAGATGATCACTCAAAAAATTATGCAGAGAAAGCTCTATTGGCAAATGTAACACATTATAGAGACACTAACCATTTGCTTGAAAATGTTATAAATAATCCAAAGGAAGAGTACAAATTTAAAGATGAATAAGAGGATCCATATTTAATACTAATGTCTTCAATACCCAAATAATGTAATATAGGGGGTTTTAGAGTTAGATTCTATTACATCATTTGTGTCATGTAAATGTACCTTTCTAGGTACATACTTAGGATATTAGATTACTTTAGGGGGAAGTTATCTAGTTAGTTTATGCAATGTAATAAATTCACAAGTTTCAATGTGCAAGTTGTAAATGTGCAAGGTGTCCCTTGTACAACTAGGTAGAGTGTTGGCCAAGGAATCTTTATTCCATTATAAAAGGGCCTCATTGTAAGATATTTTCAATATAGTAGGTACTAGTAGTATTACTGTGTAACTCCATTAGTGATGGAGTACAATGTAGTCTTATAGCTTCTTGCATAGAGTATCCATTTCCTCCATAGCAATATTGTATTCATTTCCATCATTTCTATTTATAGCATATTTATGCAATCTCATGAATTTACTTTCTCTCATATTTTTGCATCTTGTGATTGCCATCTCCCATTACGATCTACTTCCAAAGCTAACAGGTGATATCATCATGTTCTCTATATAATTCCTAGATTTAGTGGACTTATTCATCTAAACAATCCACTCCTATTTTTAGGTTCTTTCCTAGTGAAACCTAAATTCCTTGTAGCCTTTGGAATCTATTTTGATCGTGTGGTCTGTTGGTTGGTCACTATTGTCAAATAAGATTTCAAGGGTGATTAACCCCTTTGGTATGTGATTATTTTTTAACTAGATGAATCCCCTTATTCTTATTCATCTTAATTTTCTAGACATCCATCAATTGAGAAATTCATTTCATGGACCAAAAAATCCACCTATCTATTCATCACTTTCAAAGACTTGCCAAAAAATATCCTTGTTTGGAATGAAAGGCCTGTATATCAACCTAATTATTTTTACCTTGTGAATGGTTTTAGACATTGGATGGAAGTTTTCTCCTATGGATACTTGTATGTGAGCATACCAATTTTGATCCCTTGGGATACCCTTGATGTTTAGGATCTCAAACATTTCTAATAGATCCCATACTCTATTCCTATAAGCTTTAAGATAGTGTTGCTTGCTGACACACCTATCAATAATTTGGTTGATCACAAATTTAGAGTCTTCAAATATTTGTAGTTTCTTGACTCCAAGCTTCTCTACTTTCTTCATACCTAAGCATAAGGCTTCGTATTATGTTGTATTTTTAGTACAACTCCATATCAATCTGTATGAGAAACCTTTTGGGCTTTCATTTGTGAAATAAGAACAACTCCAGTACTTGCACCATTCTTGCATATCACCCCATCAAAATAGAGCCTCCATAACAGGTTGGGTGGAGGAGACAATTTTTCTTAAGCAAATGGTTTCTTTGTGTCTGGTTTTTAAATAGTGTAAGTGCCTACTCCTATCTCTATTATAGCATTTAAATCCTTAAGAGAAGATTGATCCTCTATTTGTTGTTCCTATAGAACTTATTCCATCAGATCCTCCTATTTAGTATAGATACTAACTATGGTTTCTTGTTGTTATACCTCTTCTAATTTCTCAATATGGAAAGAGGAGGGTTTCTCTTAATAGACCTTGAATATCCTCCTCTTGTATGGTATTTCTATATGAGAATAATCAATGGAGAGGTAGCCACCCAATTTGGTAGTAAACTCCCTCGAGAGGCACATCCCAAAGTAATGCTCCAAGTCCATCACCACCATATCCTGAATCATAGTCACTTGAAGCAATCTGTGGAGTACCATGGGTACATCTTTAATGATCCCAATGATTTTCACTAGAGCACCATCCAACTATAGGACACCAAGATAGTTTCTAGATATTCCGTGCCCATAACATCACATGCTACCTTAGGCATGATTGCAGTGGCAACACCTAAAATAATAATGTAGTTGTGCACCATCCAACCCTCCATTTCTAGGGACAAATAGAATAGGAAAGGCCTATTCTTACCAGCCTCCATAACAAAAATTTCTTGAGCTAGGTTCTATTTTGGTTGAGCCTTATTTTGGCTCTTGATTATCTTAAGAGAGGCCTAAAGAAAATCAATGTACCTAGGGAGCATCATAAATCGTAGCCCTTGCAGTTATTTTCTTTAATTCCTCCATAATATTATAGGTAAGGATTTTAGACTGCCAGTCCTTTTCCTTGGGGGGTGTTCAAACTTGATCCTATACTCATGAGTGGCCTTAATTTGTTGCTACTTCATCAATGAAGAATATTTCAGATTGTCTCTAGCCTCTACCTAATTTTAAATCCCTTTTGGTTGAGATTCACCAAGTTTGGATTCCCTCTAATAATGAAAAGGCTTGTGAATGGGAAATTTTGGGAGACTTTTCTTTTTAGCTTCATTCCTTTCTTTAGCATCAATGGGTACTTTCAGGGGGTTTAACTCCTTAAGATTTACCTGTAGTGGTTTCTTCCTAAACCTCGTAAGGACATAGACTTGTTCAATAGATGGCACCATGAACTTGTGATCACCATCTCTAATCATATTGATTTATCCCTTCTAAACTCTTTTCACCTTCTCAATGGCCATTATTTGCACATAATGTTGATGCATCATATAGGTATGTTTTCCATGGGTATCATTACACATAGAGCACCAATAATATGATTTATATGTAGAAATTGAGGACTCCCCCTATTCATTGATAAGGACTACGTTGGTTCTTTCAAGAGGTCTACTAGTGGAGGTGGATTGATATTTGGTCACATACAAGAACCTCCTTGGATGAAAATTTCTTTCATCCTCCTTTCTTTTCATCATAGTGATCTCATTAGATAGGTCCTTCATGAAATTTTGCATATCATGTATGATAGTTGTTTGTGGATCTGGGATAGGTAATCTAGGTATTACAGGAGGGCTATGTAAGGTTGGAATCATTGGTGGAGTGTGGAGTTCTGGGACTACAGAGGAATTGGGCCATTGAGAAAATTTCATAGGAGGCAAAAGTGCAAGGTAAGGAGAAGTTGAGACAATTGGTTGCTGCTAACTTTAAGTTAGCTTAGGGAAGATATGCATCAAAGGATATGAGGCAACCTACTTATAGCAATGAGAAACCTTTTTCTACTTTATAGCTCCTTGTAATATTTGAGGAAATATGAGGACATTTGATTGTATTATAATCAATCCTAAGTTTGAACTAAAGGCTCTCAAATAATAATAGACAACCTGCTCATTGGTTGGCCTGAGACCATTGGGTACTCTTTACCAAGTACGACTAAACCTAAATTTAAAGTCCACTATTTCCTCTTGTAGGTGCTTCTGTATCACCATGAACTAGGTGAGAAAGGAAAATGGATATGTTTTCTCATTGAAATATTCTATTAGTTTGGTTGCCAATTATACCTAGGACCTTATACTTATGTTAGGCAGGGCTCTATACCAATAAAGAATTTTACTTTTAAGGAAATGACTAATAGGTGGATCATGATATCTTCTTCTTGGATATTGTGAACATCTGCTAATGAAGCAAAATATTGAAAATGTTCATATTTTGTTTTCCCCATGCTATCATATGTTGGTAGGGCTTTCAAGGCTACATAAGAAATGGCATGTTGATAAGCAATATCAAGAGGACCTATGTGATTCCAGGTGGGGACTCCTAGATTGTGATTTTGAGACATTATTATTTGAAGGATGATAGGTGCTTGAATTGGGGGTACTGGGTGAGTACCAATTTGATCTTTCTATTTATTTTTAGTAGGAGAAGAAGATTCAACACCCAATATGGGTTTATTTCTTCTATAGGATAGTTCCAAGAATTCAACTGGCTCTTTTGAGAGGCTAGCCCTATGTCGTGTGAACATGAAATAATAGCAGGGCTGATATGGCTTCTAGCTATATCTTTAACGGAGTAACTAAGTGATTAAAGGGAATTAGACAAATTGGGTACCACCAACCCCCTAGTTTATCATAGGTATGGGATAGATTCCCATCAGGTATGCCAAAAATTGTTGACCAAAAGTTTATCTAATGGTAAGGATTTTGCGCCCACAAAACTCAACCAACTTTGAATTGTCTCAAAGCTAGAATTTTTTATGACAATATCTGGAGAAGATTGGTTCCTAAGGGATCCTAGATAACTATGCCTGAGAATAAAAGGGAGCAAAGAGAAAAGAAATGAATATGAAGCTATAAATTTCAAGGGATGGGTGAAGCTGCATCAAAATACATGCAAGATCCTAATATTCAATAAATTTGCACATATCAAATATTTCCCATTTACATTAAGCACACAAAGTTCAATTATGAATTCCAAAATTAGAGAATGAAAAGCATAAATCCATAATGTAGAATTATAGCACATTCATTCATCTAATTTTAATATAAATAAATAACTAAACAAAACATACATACATGAGAAGTTTTGGAGGCCATACAATGATCCACTTGTATTATGAGTATTTCAAATATTACATGCAAGTTGTAATGGCCAAAGAGCCAACCATTTTAATGCCTTACATCCTTGCATATATAGCCTCTAAAATATCCCTCTCCATAAGGGAATACAATACTAATAACTGAGGTTGGCCAACAACCTCTGCTACATGCAATTAATACATGTATTAATGAAGCACGATCAAGCTAGGGAAAGTTTAGGCTGTATACACCAACCATCATCTGATGGCCTACATCTATCCATTAATTAAAGTACCCTTCACTGGTTGCATCTAATTATTCCTATAATTATTGTATTGATATCATAGGGACTCATAATATCTCCATGCACCTAGGGAAGAAAAGTTGTTGGGATCATCAATGCAACCTGTAACTTACCGTAGACATTGTACTCCATGGTAGATAATTTTTGACTCTTTCTGTGGGCTGCTTGATACATGCCAGTTGTATGCAGTTGTCTTTCCTGACCAGGTATTAAATTGCTTACCTACCTCCTCCATATTGGACATGGTGCCTCCTTACTATTTGTGGGAAACTAAGGTCTTTTCAAACTCTGATCTATCTCTTCTGGATGGGTAAAAATTTGGGGTCATTGATGAGCTTATGGTGTTTCTTATTTCTACACTTGATCCTAATTTATTTTGAGGTAGAATTTTGGGCCAACCCATAGCCAAGCCACTCCCCATAATTCTACCCATCACACCCTTCTCTTTTCTTATGGTAGAGATTTGGGCTTAGCCTTAGGACCATCAATCCACATTCTTCCACCCCTCTGCAACTCTTTTCATTTTTGAGGTAGAATATTGGGATTCGTGCATTACTTAGCCTCATATCACTTTTATACCTAGTTCACAAATTGATCAAGCTTCAATCATTAATCGTAGTAGGCTTTCGAGGTCTACCAACTTTGGGAAATCTCTTGTTTTTTTTCCCTAATTTTTTATCTTTATCATCTCGCGATGAAGTTTTAGGAGCACCAACGATTTATCACCTTCCTAATTTTTCATCCCTCATTTCATCGAGGTAAAGCTTTGAGACACACTCAGGAAATAGGGGCTCCCATTTTCCTGCTTGCCTTAGTATTTAGTTAAGCTTTGAAAACTTTGGGTGGAATTTCGAGGTTGCTTCAAGAGGTGGCCATGCCCATTTTCCCACCCAACACTTTTCTTTTTATTTCTTGCAATAAAAATTTTGGGTCTACCCCACTTTATCATAAGCATAAGGTGGGTTTGGGAAAAACCACCCATAATACCATAATGTGCCACCTCCCTATAACAATATTGTTGGAATCACAATGACAACTACAAGGCAACAAGCTTAGGCTCAACCAACTCAACAATATTAGCAGGAGATGAGTTATACTTCCAATCAACCTCCTAAACCACCCTTAGTTTTTAAGAGTACCCAAAAAGAAGCACAAGAGTAGAAACCCACCCTTAGTGTTGAAGCCACAACCAAAAGTCTCCTTTGACATTCAATAGTAGTTAGTTAGTACCCCAACCAATATTTCCCTCCTAGAGCTTTAGAAAATTCTCTTATTCATAGGGAAGCCTTGTTGAAGCTTCTAAGTCAATAATTTGTTCCTCAAGACATTTCCCTTAGCGCTATAGTTGATGTTGGAGATTCCCTTAGGATACATCATATCACATTTTTATATGACGATATTCCTTCCTCAAATTTTCAAGGGGATTATTCCCTCTATGTCACTACATATATTGGGGAAAAATTTATCAAGCCACTTTTGATATATAATAGTTCCTCGCTCAATATATGCACTTATCAAATTTTCCAAAATTTTGAATTAAAAGAGGAAGATTTAATTAAATCTGATGTCATCATCAAAATTTTACTAATGAGTCCCAAGAGGCCTATGAATTATATCCATTCCCTTTAGGGTTGGATATAAGATCTTAGATACCTTATTTTATATATTACCTTTCCCTACATCTTTTAATCTCCTCCTTAGATAATCTTGGATTCATGTGATGAAGGTCATCCCTTGTGCTCTTCATCAATGTTTCAAATTAAAATTCAAATATCAGCTTGTCACCCTTCTAGGTGACCCTTATTCAATCCAATATTATTTTATGGTTGAGCAAGCTCAATCTAGTCTCAATTTATGTCCATCAGTTTCCTCATCTCACATCACCAAGAAAACAAAAAAAATTGAAGGTAAGTGAGGAACTACTAATCAATGTCTCATCACAAGATAAGGTCAATCCTTTTCTTTAAGAACCAATTCTAGATTTATCCAAGCTACCACCTTTACCTTGAACTATGAGTTTACATCATAAGAAGTGTGAATTAGTACACATTGGCATGTGTACCTATATCTACGTGGGTATATCCCTCAAAGAAAATATCTATGGTAGCAACCCTCTTCTTGTAGAGCATTCTTTTACCCATTGTTACCTATCCAATGATTACCTGCTTCCCAAGAAGATCCTATCAAGTATGGGATATGTAGGTAAAAGTTTGGGACCACAATAGAAATATGTGAGACAAGCAAAGTCTCCCTAAGATCGAAGAATGCTCCACAAGATCAATCACACATAAAAGAGGTAAACCCACAACACAAATATTGAGTGGTAAAACCCTACTTCAAATGAAGAATGGAAACATCCACTATGAAGCTCACTATATTACTCAATGATTCAATAGTACAAGAATGCTTCAATGTTATGCAATAATATGCATCAACGTAAACTACAACATAATTCAATATGACAAGATATGATTATATGTATTAGAAAACACCCCTATTTAAAGAGAATTTTTTCTACTACAACCCTAAATATTATCACAATCTATCAAATATTAAAAAGTGCTTTAGTTACTTTCTAATTTTATCACAATCTAATCTTTGAGATATGTGATAAGTGGCATCTATCAAATATTAGAAAGTGATTAGTGATGAGGCCCAAGAATGCCTCATTATTGCACAATGTTTGACTACCATATGATAAGTTAATTGCCAAATAGTTGACTAGAATATACTATTTGTTAAGTGTTTGCATGATTTTATGTTAGGAATACTATATCTCTATTTTTGACTATTTTCAGCATTTTATGACTGATTTTGCTTGATTAAGTAGCAAGTAATAACATGCATTTCAATTAACCAAATGTGGTATGCTGATATCCATTAACTTCTCAATGGTTTTTGAATGTTTTCCTGCCCTTCAACTTGTTTCAAATCCACATTGAAGCCAAAAGTTTAGGACTGTCATAAATCTGAAAATCTGAGAAAAACAGCCATATAAAAATCAGCAAGCTGTCACTTTATAGGAACACCTTGAAGTTGTCAAGCAAAGCATGAGGATATGGATGGAATGAGTTCAGAAGGACTACAGAAGACATCTGACCTATTTAGAAGCATTCCCACATGATCTAAATAGGCAACAATAGGGTATAACAGAGCAGGGACAATTGTGCAGCACTGTTGCACTATTTCAGCATGGTTACTTGGTGAATGAAGTGTATAAATTCAGTAGCAACTTGATGTACTCCTTCATGTTGATACTTGAATAATTTTTCCATGTTCTAATTTGTTTGAATTTGCAAGAAATGCCAATATTTTACAACTGTGCAGTAGAACTGGAAAATGCAGTAATTTACCATGTAAATTCCAGCAAGCTACAAATGAATGGCAAGGCATGGAATTCACACATGGAGAGGAATGAAGGCTATTGCAATCTGATCCTGAGGGCTAATACACCTGAGAAATGCAGCCAAAACCATTTGGAGTCAACACAGTTGGTCATTCTAAAGATCTTCGGAATGAACACAGTGTCTTCGAAATGAACATATATCTTCGAAATGAGAAAACATAGTGTCTTCGGAATGAACAGATATCTTCGAAATGAGAAAACACAGTGTCTTCGGAATGAATGGATCTTCAGAATGAGAATTGCATTATCTTCAGAATGAGCGGATCTTCGAAATGAGAATTGCATTATCTTCAGAATGAGAATTGCATTATCTTCGAAATGAAAACAGAATGTGCTTTTTGACTTGTTGACTGACTTTTGGCGGTGGAAAAAGGGAAAGAAGGTTGAGAAGGTTAAGGGAAAATATCTCCCATATGATTTTGCCGTCCTTGCCGTCCAAAGCCACCATTTATGGAAAAGATCAACTTTGATCCTCTTCTAGGATTAACACGGAAATAACTACAGACATAATAGGAAGTTGTTTGCAAAGATAGAAATGGAATATTATGAAGTGGAGAAATATGTGTGAGATATTTCTGGACTCCTCCCACGTACTCCCACCACTGAAGATGCTTTCTAAGGGCCAATGACTACTGCTTGCAACACAAACTGTCCAGATTTGCATTTATTTTAGATCCAAAATTATTGGCAAATGACTGTAAAATAGCACATAGGCTGATTTGAGCATGGGATATATTGTAAATATTTATATAAATAACACAGCTCCCTCCTTGGTTGAGCCAGTTAGGAATTAGAATAGAGGAGAGTTTTCAATAGCAGCAATTAGGACTGTATAGTGATTTTCTGTAACAGTTTTCAGCATGTTTTGTCATCAATAAAAGTGCAGTATTTTATCATTTTATGTTCTGAGTGTTAATTAGTTAAGGAGTGTTTTTCACCTCCTTCTAGATCAGGAAGTATGGGCCCACTTTCAGATCTAGAAGGAGGGATTTTATGGCAGGTTTTAATCTATAATTTTGCTACAGTAGAATTAATAGATTGCTTGCCAGATTTCATTTTCTTGTTTTTATTTTGTATTGTGTGATTTATGTTTCCTATTATGTTTGTGTACAGAATTTGTGTGTATGTCAGCTGACAAATTATATTAAGCATTTTCCTTTATGTTTTCCCTGCTTTCTATTTTAGCAACTTTCCATTTTCAGCATATTTCATTTTGCTGTCAATTCCTGTAGCAGAAGCTTGACGACCTTTTGTGGCAGGGCATTGACAGGTGTTTTAGAATAAGTTTCAATTCTACAAAAGTAGATTAGATTTCAATTCTGCAAAAGTAGATTAGATTTCAATTCTACAAAAGTAGATTAGATTTCAATTCTGCAAAAGTAGATTAGATTTCAATTCAGCAATTTCAATTCATGCAATTGTAGTTAGATTTCAATTCTTGCAAATTAGAATTAGTTTTCATTTCTTGAAAGTTTCCATTCTATAGACTAGGTTTAGTGTGACACCAAAAGGCTAAACCAAATCTGCTTCACCCAATAAATGCTTGAAATCTGAATGCCTGAATTGTACTCTGCCCTAGCCTTCTATCGTAGACAGCCTTGGACACCACCCCGAATTGATAAATCATTGAGATTAAATGATGAGATTCAATGACACTCATCATTTTGGCATCGTTGTCGGGGAACATGGTGTTGTTAGAGGGTAAAAGCAGTCAAATAATTATTATTGTGCTAAGTTATGAAGTTCAACGTTAAATCTGAATGTAATAGTTGGTATAAATAATAATTATTGATAGTTGCATTTCAGTCCATTTAGAAAACAAGCAACCACCACCTTCAGCCCAACCTAGACAGGCAACCCCTGTCTATGTAAGTTGAATCTATTAAAAAAAAAATCACAAAAACTTTTGCACAATAAAAATAGGAGTTTACAACTTAATGATGATCCTAGAGTTTTCCATTATTACTTAAATATTGTTAGGATTTTACCGTGCTAAACCGCAACCTAGCAATTCTTAGCCTACACAGACAATAGTTGATCTCATTAGAGGTGATCCTACCCGACAAGTAGTTGATCTGCTAAAGTTGTACACTTCTTGTCTTATTGTGCAAACCAAAAATATTTTTTTAGCCCAACCTATGATCAGTCTGAATAATACAGGATAGGCAACCCCTGTCTATGTAGCTGAATCTGGTATAAAAAAAAACCTACAGGAAATGTTATTGACTACAGCAACATCCAACTGTGCTCAAACAAGAACTTACCTGAGCTTGAAGAGATAAAAATCAATGGAGATACACAGAAAACCTTTAGTCCAAACACACAGAAATTAGCCTTGGATAAAAGAGAAAAACTAGAAAAACTGCACATAGAAAATTTACTTCCATTGAACTCCTTAGTAAGAAATTACAAAGGGGTAAATTTTGTCCTCCTAGGAATGAAACAAATTGAAGTGCAGCCAAGAAAATACTTGAACATTATTAGCTGGCTGACTTATAAACAAAAAGCAAAATTGTTGCTATTTTGAAACAATATTTCAATCCCTTTACATAGAATTACAAGGGTATATCAAGATTTTATCTTGATGTAAGCACTTAACATCTTTTGGGAATTGGTATTTAATTGTTTCAAGAATAGATTGACAAGATTTTGCAGACTAGGAGGCATGGACAACACTTGATTGAAGAAGTTTTCAGATATGGAGCAGTGCTTCTTTCTCCCATTGGTAATTCATGGAGGATGTTAGTGGTGAATGGACATTGCCTTCGGGTATACCATGCACCATTAACTAAGGAGGAGTTCTTGAAGGAGATTCCATTGGATGTACACATAATGGAAGAGAATTTCTCTTCAATATCAGATTTAGAGTGATGATAAAAAGTTTGAAAAAAAAAAAATAATACAAGAAAAGCAAAAAAAAGAATAGTCTTGTTTGTGAACTTCCTTCTTGGGTACAAGCAAGACAAGAAAAATTGAAAAAAAAAGGAAAAAAAGAGAGAGAAAGAAAAAAAATTGCAGCAAAGGCATGTCCCACAAAATGGGGATACATGAGGACAAGCATCAATTTCAGCAAGAAAGAGGAACAATGGAGCCAATACTTCATTTCCAGCAATAAGGAGGCAATGATGATGTAAGAAGATTCTTACTGCTCATCTAGTAAGGAAGGTTGCATCAATGTTGCAGGTTTCAACAGAAAGAGATGGTGTTTTCATACAACAATTGACATGTTTTTGCAGAATAAGGATTGGTCTTATCCAAATAAGAGTGAGAGATGTTCTCTCTGATTGAAGCACTTGAAAAAAAAAAAAGGACAGAAGTTGGTTGAAAACCAGAAATGGCAGCCTCTTCTGATGAAAAAAATGAAAAAAAAGAGATGAAAAAAAAATGATGAAAAAAAAAAAAAAATGAATAATTCAGTAGTGAAAACCTTCTTGGAGGCGCTACTGAGTTGGCTTGCATGAAAACCGATTTTTCGGCATGCATTGCCTTGTTGATCTACCCATCATTGTTCCACCATTGTACAAATCTCACACTGCACATGTGTTATGTTTGTTTATGTTTTCAGATAACCTGCTAACAATCATCAAAAGCAACTTGTAAGGTGCATGACCAATTTTCAGGACAGTAAGGTATGTGTTTCTTGCATATAATTCATAGTAAACATTTAGCATTTAGTGTATGATAGTCGGTATTTGGCATAAACTATTCATACAATAGTGACAAGTTGAAAAAGGAACATGTTCAAGATGTCAAGAAACACCCCCTTATGCCATTAATTGCATGGAAATTCCAAAACTATGCAAAAACCTGATTTTGGGACAGACATGGCAGCAATTCTATTTCAATTTGTAGGGCAAATTTTAGAAGGAGAACTGCAAGTTTATATCTCACAATTGTCCGATAAATTGAAGGAGGATAATCAACAAAATGCACCTGAAGGTTCTATTTTAGTACTACTGGAATAAAACAGCAACATACAAAACAAAGAATAACATCTAAACAAAAGGATGAAGAAGGGATTTTTGATGTTATGGAAGGCTTATACACTCTAGAGATGGACCCACAATAGAATCTATAGCTAACTTTTGCATAGGAGGTCATTTCTGCATTTTTTTGAAGATCTTCGGAATGAGAAATGCAGTCTCTTCGAAATGAACAGACATCTTCGGAATGAGAAATGCAGTCTCTTCGGAATGAACAGACATCTTCGAAATGAGAAATGCAGTCTCTTCGAAATGAACAGACATCTTCGAAATGAGAAATGCAGTATCTTTGGAATGAGCAGGATATCTTCGGAATGAGCAGAAACTATACCAAAATTGTTGAAAATGCTACAGAATAGCAAAAAGAGTAGGGTACATCAAATATTGAGGTTTATAAGGCTCTACCACAAGTAAGTACATCCCTCAAGCATTTCAAATCAAATATTTTATCAATTTTGTTCAAAAGGTGCAAACAACAAAAATAAACATTCGGGCTGAAATGTTGTTAAGAACAAAAAATTCCATCAGTAGTAGTGCATCTGTCAAATACGGTTCCACAATAAGACTATTGCAAGATGAATCATATGATATCAAGCCTTTAAGAGGTACCTTGCAACACTAAAACTTGTAGAAAAATAGAAAAAAGTCATACATGTGCTTAATTACAAAATACTTGATATAGTGCAACAAGGAGGAATTTCTCAGTTAGCAGGTAGCAAAGGATGTTGTTCACAAGAATAAAACCTGCATATTACTATGGCCTACTAAGATGCATGAGGGCATGCATCAGTTCAAGTTGGGGGGGATGATGAGGCCCAAGAATGCCTCATTATTGCACAATGTTTGACTCATTATTGCACAATGTTTGACTACCATATGATAGGTTAATTGCCAAATAGTTGACTAGAATATACTATTTGTTAAGTGTTTGCATGATTTTATGTTAGGAATACTATATCTCTGTTTTTGACTATTTTCAGCATTTTATGACTGATTTTGCTTGATTAAGTAGCAAGTAATAACATGCATTTCAATTAACCAAATGTGGTATGCTGATATCCATTAACTTCTCAATGGTTTTTGAATGTTTTCCTGCCCTTCAACTTGTTTCAAATCCACATTGAAGCCAAAAGTTTAGGACTTGTCATAAATCTGAAAATCTGAGAAAAACAGCCATATAAAAATCAGCAAGCTGTCACTTTATAGGAACACCTTGAAGTTGTCAAGCAAAGCATGAGGATATGGATGGAATGAGTTCAGAAGGACTACAGAAGACATCTGACCTATTTAGAAGCATTCCCACATGATCTAAATAGGCAGCAATAGGGTATAACAGAGCAGGGACAATTGTGCAGCACTGTTGCACTATTTCAGCATGGTTACTTGGTGAATGAAGTGTATAAATTCAGTAGCAACTTGATGTACTCCTTCATGTTGATACTTGAATAATTTTTCCATGTTCTAATTTGTTTGAATTTGCAAGAAATGCCAATATTTTACAACTGTGCAACAGAACTAGAAAATCTAGTAATTTACCATGTAAATTCCAACAAGCTACAAATGAATGGCAAGGCATGGAATTCACACATGGAGAGGAATGAAGGCTATTGCAATCTGATCCTGAGGGCTAATACACCTGAGAAATGCAGCCAAAACCATTTGGAGTCAACACAGTTGGTCATTCTAAAGATCTTCGAAATGAACACAGTGTCTTCGAAATGAACAGATATCTTCGAAATGAGAAAACACAGTGTCTTCGGAATGAACAGATATCTTCGAAATGAGAAAACACAGTGTCTTCGAAATGAGTGGATCTTCAGAATGAGAATTGCATTATCTTCGGAATGAGCGGATCTTCGAAATGAGAATTGCATTATCTTCGAAATGAGCCACTTATCTTCGAAATGAAAACAGAATGTGCTTTTTGACTTGTTGACTGACTTTTGGCGGTGGAAAAAGGGAAAGAAGGTTGAGAAGGTTAAGGGAAAATATCTCCCATATGATTTTGCCGTCCTTGCCGTCCAAAGCCACCATTTATGGAAAAGATCAACTTTGATCCTCTTCTAGGATTAACACAGAAATAACTGCAGCATAATAGGAAGTTGTTTGCAAAGATAGAAATGGAATATTATGAAGTGGAGAAATATGTGTGAGATATTTCTGGACTCCTCCCACGTACTCCCACCACTGAAGATGCTTTCTAAGGGCCAATGACTACTTCTGCAACACAAACTATCCAGATTTGCATTTATTTCAGATCCAGAATTATTGGCAAATGACTGTAAAATAGCACATAGGCTGATTTGAGCATGGGATATATTGTAAATATTTATATAAATAACACAGCTCCCTCCTTGGTTGAGCCAGTTAGGAATTAGAATAGAGGAGAGTTTTCAGTAGCAGCAATTAGGATCTGTACAGTGATTTTCTGTAATAGTTTTCAGCATGTTTTGTCATCAATAAAAGTGCAGTATTTTATCATTTTATGTTCTGAGTGTTAATTAGTTAAGGAGTGCTTTTCACCTCCTTCTAGATCAGGAAGTATGGGCCCACTTTCAGATCTAGAAGGAGGGATTTTATGGCAGGTTTTAATCTATAATTTTGCTACAACAAAATTAATAGATTGCTTGCCAGATTTCATTTTCTTGTTTTTATTTTGTATTGTGTGATTTATGTTTCCTATTATGTTTGTGTACAGAATTTGTGTGTATGTCAGCTAACAAATTATATTAAGCATTTTCCTTTATGTTTTCCCTGCTTTCTATTTTAGCAACTTTCCATTTTCAGCATATTTCATTTTGCTGTCAATTCCTGTAGTAGAAGCTTGACGACCTTTTGTGGCAGGGCATTGACAAGTGTTTTAGAATAAGTTTCAATTCTACAAAAGTAGATTAGATTTCAATTCTGCAAAAGTAGATTAGATTTCAATTTAGCAATTTCAATTCTGTCATTTCAATTCTGCAAAAGTAGATTAGATTTCAATTCAGCAATTTCAATTCATGCAATTGTAGTTAGATTTCAATTCTTGCAAATTAGAATTAGTTTTCAATTCCTGTAATTTATTTTAGTTTCCATTCTTCAGACTAGGTTTAGTGTGACACCAAAAGGCTAAACCAAATCTGCTTCACCAATAAATGCTTGAAATTTGAATGCCTGAATTGTACTCTGCCCTAGCCTTCTATCGTAGACAGCCTTGGACACCACCCCGGATTGATAAATCATTGAGATTAAATGATGAGATTCAATGACACTCATCATTTTGGCATCGTTATTGGGGAACATGGTGTTGTTAGAGGGTAAAAGTAGTCAAATAATTATTATTGTGCTAAGTTATGAAGTTCAGAGTTAAATCTGAATGTAATAGCTGGTATAAATAATAATTATTGATAGTTGCATTTCAGTCCATTTAGAAAACAAGCAACCACCACCTTCAGCCCAACCTAGACAGGCAACCCTTGTCTATGTAAGCTGAATCTATTAAAAAAAAATCACAAAAACTTTTGCACAATAAAAATAGGAGTTTACAACTTAATGATGATCCTAGAGTTTTCCATTATTACTTAAATATTGTTAGGATTTTACCATGCTAAACCGCAACCTAGCAATTCTTAGCCTACACAAACAATAGTTGATCTCATTAGAGGTGATCCTACCTGACAAGTAGTTGATCTGCTAAAGTTGTACACTTCTTGTCTTATTGTGCAAACCAAAAATATTTTTTTTAGCCCAACCTATGATCAGTTTTAATAATACATGATAGGCAACCCCTGTCTATGTAGCTGAATCTAGTATAAAAAAAAACTGCAAGAAATGTTATTGATTGCAGCAACATCCAAGCTGTGCTCAAACAAGAACTTACCTGAGCTTGAAGAGATAAAAATCAATGGAGATACACAGAAAACCTTTAGTCCAAACACATAGAAATTAGCCTTGGATAAAGGAGAAAAACTAGAAAAACTGCACATAGAAAATTTACTTCCATTGAACTCCTTAGTAAGAAATTACAAAGGGGTAAATTTTGTCCTCCTAGGAATGAAACAAATTGAAGTGCAGCCAAGAAAATACTTGAACATTATTAGCTGGCTGAATTATAAACAAAAAGCAAAATTGTTGCTATTTTGAAACAATATTTCAATCCCTTTACATTGAATTACAGGGGTATATCAAGATTTTATCTTGATGTAAGCACTTAACATCTTTTGGGAATTGGTATTTAATTGTTTCAAGAATAGATTGACAATATTTTGCAGACTAGGAGGCATGGACAACACTTGATTGAAGAAGTTTTCAGATATGGAGCGAGTGCTTCTTTCTCCCATTGGTAATTCATAGAGGATGTTAGTGGTGAATGGACATTGCCTTCGGGTATACCATGCACCATTAACTAAGGAGGAGTTCTTGAAGGAGATTCCATTGGATGTACACATAATGGAAGAGAATTTCTCTTCAATATCAGATTTAGAGTGATGATAAAAAGTTTGAAAAAAGAAGAAAAAATATATACAAGAAAAGCAAAAAGAAGAATAGTCTTGTTTGTGAACTTCCTTCTTGGGTACAAGCAAGACAAGAAAAATTGAAAAAAAAAGAAAAAAAAAAGAGAGAGAAAGAAAAAAAAATTGCAGCAAAGGCATGTCCCACAAAATGGGGATACATGAGGACAAGCATCAATTTCAGCAAGAAAGAGGAACAATGGAGCCAATACTTCATTTCCAGCAATAAGGAGGCAATGATGATGTAAGAAGATTCTTACTGCTCATCTAGTAAGGAAGGTTGCATCAATGTTGCAGGTTTCAACAGAAAGAGATGGTGTTTTCATACAACAATTGACATGTTTTTGCGAGAATAAGGATTGGTCTTATCCAAATAAGAGTGAGAGATGTTCTCTCCGATTGAAGCACTTGAAAAAAAAAAAAGGCACGAAGTTGGTTGAAAACCAGAAATGGCAGCCTCTTCTGATGAAAAAAATGAAAAAAAAAGAGATGAAAAAAAAATGATGAAAATAAAAATAAAAAAATGAATAATTCAGTAGTGAAAACCTTCTTGGAGGCGCTATTGAGTTGGCTTGCATGAAAACCAATTTTTCGGCATGCATTGCCTTGTTGATCTACCCATCATTGTTCCACCATTGTACAAATCTCACACTGCACATGTGTTATGTTTGTTTATGTTTTTAGATAGCCTGCTAACAATCATCAAAAGCAGCTTGTAAGGTGCATGACCAATTTTCAGGACAGTAAGGTATGTGTTTCTTGCATATAATTCATAGTAAACATTGAGCATTTAGTGTATGATAGTCGGTATTTGGCATAAACTATTCATACAATAGTGACAAGTTGAAAAAGGAACATGTTCAAGATGTCAAGAAACACCCCCTTATGCCATTAATTGCATGGAAATTCCAAAACTATGCAAAAACCTGATTTTGGGACAGACATGGCAGCAATTCTATTTCAATTTGTAGGGCAAATTTTAGAAGGAGAAGCTGCAAGTTTATATCTCACAATTGTCTGATAAATTGAAGGAGGATAATCAACAAAATGCACCTGAAGGTTCTATTTTAGTACTACTGGAATAAAATAGCAACATACAAAACAAAGAATAACATCTAAACAAAAGGATGAAGAAGGGATTTTTGATGTTATGGAAGGCTTATACACTCTAGAGATGGACCCACAATAGAATCTGTAGCTAAATTTTGCATAGGAGGTCATTTCTGCATTTTTTGAAGATCTTCGAAATGAGAAATGCAGTCTCTTCGGAATGAACAGACATCTTCAGAATGAGAAATGCAGTCTCTTGAATGAACAGACATCTTCGGAATGAGAAATGTAGTCTCTTCGAAATGAACAAACATCTTTGGAATGAGAAATGCAGTATCTTCGAAATGAGCAGGATATCTTCGAAATGAGCAGAAACTATACCAAAATTGCTGGAAATGCTACAGAATAGCAAAAAGAGTAGGGTACATCAAATATTGAGGTTTATAAGGCTCTACCACAAGTAAGTACATCCCTCAAGCATTTCAAATCAAATATTTTATCAATTTTGTTCAAAAGGTGCAAACAACAAAAATAAGCATTCAGGCTGAAATGTTGTTAAGAACAAAAAATTCCATCAGTAGTAGTGCATCTATCAAATACGGTTCCACAATAAGACTATTGCAAGATGAATCATATGATATCAAGCCTTTAAGAGGTACCTTGCAACACTAAAACTTGTAGAAAAATAGAAAAAAAGTCATACATGTGCTTAATTGCAAAATACTTGATATAGTGCAGCAAGGAGGAATTTCTCGGTTAGCAGGTAGCAAAGGATGTTGTTCACAAGAATAAAACCTGCATATTACTATGGCCTACTAAGATGCATGAGGGCATGCATCAGTTCAAGTTGGGGGGGATGATGAGGCCCAAGAATGCCTCATTATTACATAATGTTTGACTCATTATTGCATAATGTTTGACTACCATATGATAGGTTAATTGCCAAATAGTTGACTAGAATATACTATTTGTTAAGTGTTTGCATGATTTTATGTTAGGAATACTATATCTCTGTTTTTGACTATTTTCAGCATTTTATGACTGATTTTGCTTGATTAAGTAGCAAGTAATAACATGCATTTCAATTAACCAAATGTGGTATGCTGATATCCATTAACTTCTCAATGGTTTTTGAATGTTTTCCTGCCCTTCAACTTGTTTCAAATCCACATTGAAGCCAAAAGTTTAGGACTGTCATAAATCTAAAAATCTGAGAAAAACAGCCATATAAAAATCAGCAAGCTGTCACTTTATAGGAACACCTTGAAGTTGTCAAGAAAAGCATGAGGATATGGATGGAATGAGTTCAGAAGGACTACAGAAGACATCTGACCTATTTAGAAGCATTCCCACATGATCTAAATAGGCAACAACAGGGTATAACAGAGCAGGGACAATTGTGCAGCATTGTTGCACTATTTCAGCATGGTTACTTGGTGAATGAAGTGTATAAATTCAGTAGCAACTTTATGTACTCCTTCATGTTGATACTTGAATAATTTTTCCATGTTCTAATTTGTTTGAATTTGCAAGAAATGCCAATATTTTACAACTGTGCAGTAGAACTGGAAAATGCAGTAATTTACCATGTAAATTCCAGCAAGCTACAAATGAATGGCAAGGCATGGAATTCACATATGGAGAGGAATGAAGGCTATTGCAATCTGATCCTGAGGGCTAATACACCTGAGAAATGCAGCCAAAACCATTTGGAGTCAACACAGTTGGTCATTCTAAAGATCTTCGAAATGAACACAGTGTCTTCGAAATGAACAAATATCTTCGAAATGAGAAAACACAGTGTCTTCGGAATGAACAGATATCTTCGAAATGAGAAAACATAGTGTCTTCGAAATGAGCAGATCTTCGAAATGAGAATTGCATTATCTTCGAAATGAGTGGATCTTCGGAATGAGAATTGCATTATCTTCGGAATGAGAATTGCATTATCTTCGAATGAATATAAAATGTGCTTTTTGACTTGTTGACTGACTTTTGGCGGTGGAAAAAGGGAAAGAAGGTTGAGAAGGTTAAGGGAAAATATCTCCCATATGATTTTGCCGTCCTTGCCATCCAAAGCCACCATTTATGGAAAAGATCAACTTTGATCCTCTTCTAGGATTAACATAGAAATAACTGCAGCATAATAGGAAGTTGTTTGCAAAGATAGAAATGGAATATTATGAAGTGGAGAAATATGTGTGAGATATTTCTGGACTCCTCCCACGTACTCCCACCACTGAAGATGCTTTCTAAGGGCCAATGACTACTGCTGCAACACAAACTGTCCAGATTTGCATTTATTTCAGATCCAAAATTATTGGCAAATGACTGTAAAATAGCACATAGGCTGATTTGAGCATGGGATATATTGTAAATATTTATATAAATAACACAACTCCCTCCTTGGTTGAGCCAGTTAGGAATTAGAATAGAGGAGAGTTTTCAGTAGCAACAATTAGGACTGTACAGTGATTTTCTCGTAATAGTTTTCAGCATGTTTTGTCATCAATAAAAGTGCAGCTATTTTATCATTTTATGTTCTGAGTGTTAATTAGTTAAGGAGTGCTTTTCACCTCCTTCTAGATCAGGAAGTATGGGCCCACTTTCAGATCTAGAAGGAGGGATTTTATGGCAGGTTTTAATCTATAATTTTGCTACAACAGAATTAATAGATTGCTTGCCAGATTTCATTTTCTTGTTTTTATTTTGTATTGTGTGATTTATGTTTCCTATTATGTTTGTGTACAGAATTTGTGTGTATGTCAGCTGACAAATTATATTAAGCATTTTCCTTTATGTTTTCCCTGCTTTCTATTTTAGCAACTTTCCATTTTCAGCATATTTCATTTTGCTATCAATTCCTGTAGCAGAAGCTTGACGACCTTTTGTGGCAGGGCATTGACAGGTGTTTTAGAATAAGTTTCAATTCTGCAAAAGTAGATTAGATTTCAATTCTACAAAAGTAGATTAGATTTCAATTCAGCAAAAGTAGATTAGATTTCAATTCAACAATTTCAATTCATGCAATTGTAGTTAGATTGTTCAATTCTTGCAATTTAGATTTAGTTTTCAATTCTTGTAATTTATTTTAGTTTCCATTCTTCAGACTAGGTTTAGTGTGACACCAAAAGGCTAAACCAAATCTGCTTCACCAATAAATGCTTGAAATCTGAATGCCTGAATTGTACTCTGCCCTAGCCTTCTATCGTAGACAGCCTTGGACACCACCCCGATTGATAAATCATTGAGATTAAATGATGAGATTCAAAGACACTCATCAATTGGTTGCTTTCTAATATTTGCTAGAAAAGGGAAATAACTTTTTCCCAAGAAATTAAATATTTCTAGCATCCTTAATTTATTTATTAATTGGGTGGAAATATTTTACACAAAATAGAATTATATTCTAATTCAAATATTATTCTTTAGACTTTATATTTTAGTCTAAGAATAATTTACACAATGTTGCATTAAATATTCTAACACTCCCCCTTAATGCAATATTGGGGAAATGAATTATGAGACAAAGAAACATTCTCCCCCTAAATATACAAACGAGGATGAAAATCAAATGAGTAATATAGTTACAATAAGCTTCTATGACCAAGAATGGTCTTTAATAAGGCACCAATACAAAATGGGCCAAAATGAGACTACAAGCCCCCAACGGAGTAGCTTCAGATACAAGCAGCTTAAAAAGTCATCCATCAACCACAAGTGGTTGCAAATGACAAGAAGAAAACATCATCATAAGATCAGTTAGATACATCATCATAAATATTTTCACCATAACATATATGAATATCCAAATATGATAACAAAACTAATCTAACAAATAGTGAACTATAAGTCATCACAAAAAAATGCCATGCCATAATTATAGTCATGTGCTATATAGTTGATCAAAAAATATCATGTACAAAGTTGCATAAAGCCAACAAGGAGTACCATGATAATGCAAACTCTAAAGTACCATGTATAAAAGTAGCACAAGGCTAACAAAAAAGTACCATGTACAAGAGTTGCATAAGGTATATGAAAATAATAAAGTGTGCACACCGGTTGCATAAAGCCAACCATAAAATATCATGTACAAAAGTAGCATAAATACTAACAATAAAGTACCATGATAAAACAATTGCATAATGCCAACTACATAAAAAAACATGTACAAATTTGTACAAGGTAACAAGAAAGTACCATGTAAAAGAGTCGCATAAAGCAATTTCATTAGATACCATAATTGCACAATTCCATATACAAAGTAACATGTACAAAAGTTGCACAAGGCAAACAAGAAAGTACCATGTTCAAAAGAGATGCAAAAATCAATTATACCACCAAAGATCAACTCATATATATAGCACAAAACACCTCATAAGGATGAAGTTGTCATCACACAAGTGTAACTACACTTCATTCCCCCTTGAGGACAACTTCACCAAACCAAGGGAGTCCCTCAGTTTACAAAACTGCTCCTTGGGAAGAGGTTTGGTGAACAAATCAGCAGAATTAAAAGATACCATTTGATGATGATGATCACCTCATTACTTATGCTAAATATTTGGATCATCAAGGCTTGGAGTGCAGTGATGTGGATGAGGTACCACCTTATCCCACTAACATTGTGTTTTGCAATATGGTAACTTTGGTGAATTCTGAGTTAGTTGTGACCCTAGGGGAGTATAGTGAAGGGGATACTCTTTGTGACATGGATCATGAGGATATACTTTTAATAGCTTCTTCTTTGATGGGTTAGTCCCTTATGTTGTGCATGTCTAGTCTTCTAGTTCTCAAGAGGACCTTGTTCCTATGTATCCTAAATACCTTGAGAAATTAGAAGTCTTCCCCCTTTCATTAAGAAGGACAACATAATCAAAGTTTGCAATGAATTTCATATAGCGACTCTCAAAGAATATGTTGTGGATGATCCTCTTCATGATATGGGTCATGAAGATGTTCTCTATAATAGATTTTTCTTTAATAGTCATTCCCTTGTACTATCATCCTTATAATTAAGATAGGAGGCACAATCAAAATTTGTGTCCACTATAATTTAGATCATTTAAACCAATTGGAGTTTCTATATGAAAAGAACATTCATTCCTTAGAGAATCTTCAAGCCTATAAAATAGGCTCTAGTGATCTTATTCTAAGAAAGTACACAATAATTATTTTGAGATTGGGACCTTGTCCTTAAGGAAAACCAAAAGAATACCAATGCTCATTCAGATCTAAAAGGTAAGTTTTAGCCCAATTGGGTAGGGCCATTTGTCATAACAGCCAAGTTTGGCTCAAAAGCCTATTGTTTTGTGGTGTTAAATAGTATAAATTTAAAATAATCGATGAACATAATGCACATAAGATGATATTATGTATAAATCTGCATTATTATTATTCATCCTACATTTTGGTTTACTTGTTCATACTGCTTTATTGCTTGTCATATTTTACATGGTTAGCCTAACATTCTGTTCCACTTGCATTTTTGCTTACCATCTAGTTACATTGTTGCTTGATCATATTTGCATAACTACTCAATCATATAGATTCTTGGGGACTTTGTGAGGATGGTAAGTGATGAACCTATTTAGTTTCTAGCTCACATGCATTGCACGCATACTAGAGATCTAATGCCTAGAAAATTCCCAACCTAGATCCCATCTTCATGCATTTTCATCATTGAATTTGCTCATGTCTTCTTTCTCCTCTTCTTATATTTTATTATATACCTTGACATTGAATGTTTTATTCAATTCTAATTTCTCAAATTCAAGGGATATGGTTCTTCATCACTTGTATGTCCTTTTCCCTTTGAAATTTTTAATTATTTCTTCTTTTCCCCAAGACAAAAGATATATGTACCTTCTCATATCTGCTCATTTTGCTTTCGATCACACTTTTCCTTTTAGATATTTTTATTGTTAAGGGATCCTCATGGGATAGGGTAAATACCATAGGAATATATTTTATGGTGTTCTTATGGCCATTGACTATCTTACACTTGTCTCTTATCTCTCAAAAGTCCAATAAGGACACACACACACACACATTGTTTTTATTTTTTGCTTTGCTCACTCATATATTGCACACACTACACCCCTATCAGGTATACTCATTCTAGAAATTTCATCCTATATAGGATATTTTCATGGTCACAAGTGAGGTGTAGCCTTCATTCGACCATTTGTAAGCATACATCCTAGCAGGTATCTCTTCAACTCCAGCCATCAGCAAGTACTACACCCATAGCAAGTATTGCTCCACACGATCATTTTTTTTATGAGCATAACACCCTTACAGGATAGTTTCATGATCATGAGTGATGAGTAGCCTCCATTTAATCATTTATGAGCATACATACCTATAGGGTTTCACTATACTCTTTCATTTTTGCTTGGTTAATGTTCGTTTGATCACACTGATCTTTCACAGTCCACACTGATTCAAACATCATATTCAAAGCACATTTTTCTTTATTGACCTTCTCCATATTCTACTTCTTCTTCTCCTTCTTATTTTATTCTTTTATTTTATCTTTTTTGAATTTTTCCATGTCTATATGGGGCACAAATTTGCTCTATGTCGAATTCACGATCCATTTTTAGGGGGAAATTTTTTTACTAGAGCCATGTTTTTCTTTCTTTCTTCTACTCTTCTTTCTTCCATCATATTTTTTCATCTCCTCATCCATACATGAATTTCATGCATTAGTTAGATTCATTCCATCATGCATCAGATTATTTTAGGCCATTCATGCATCCATTATTATGATATTTTCACTCATTCATGCATAATCAAATATAAAAGCACATAAAAATAAAACACATATAAATAAATGCATATATATAATGTAGCATGATATTAATCGAGAAAGAGAGAGTACACATGTCAGTTTGGTTGTTGTTCCATAGTCCAATATTGACATACTTGACCCTCCCCAAGGATGCATTCCATAATCAAAATTGGCACATCACCCTGATCCTAGCCCTAGCTCCATGAGCTTGTTTCCTCTACTTCGCCTTTTGGAGGTGTTCCTAATGGGAGTATGTTCATGGACTACATAGAAATTCATGATCTTGACCATGACTAACCTTGTTTCTAAATGGAGGATTATGGAGGTACCCTCTGCTCTACTAGAATTACCTAAAAGTATAGGGTCTAGTAGAAGTTCTCCCTTTGTACGACCACCTCTAGCATTTCCCCCACCCTGTATAGCTTTACCTATAGGAGGTGGATCTCCTCATCCTATTGGCTAACAATCATGATAGCCATCCTCTTATCCTAAGTCTATTGTTGCTCCTACTCCATCTAGATCATCTCCCAACTAAGGTGGTCGACATAAGCTCTCGTAGTGTCTTTCTCTATGAGTGTCATGATCAAGTCACTTTGTAGCCCCTCTATCCTCTTAGATATATCCTCTTAGAGTAGGTCCATATCACTCTACATGGCTATTATTTGAGCCTATAGCACCTCTATCTATCTCATCAGGTCCCCTTAATAAAAAATCTTGCTTATTTTTTCTACTACTGATATGGAGGCCTCTTTGATCATCATGCTTGACCCAAATCTAACCATCATGGGGGCATCTCCTATTGCTCCCCTCCCCCTGGTTCTAGAGGTGATAGTGGTTGTTTCCACCATATCTACCTATACCTATACTTATATCAGTCATGGGACCTCCTAGCCCTCCTGTCACCACTCTTTGGCACATCGAGTCACCTCTCAAAGTGCTAGTTGCATCCACCAAACCATAACCTGGCATCTCTACACTAACATCGATGGGGAGATCCTTGAGGGTATAATACTTCTATACCATATCCTATACCCAAGGGCCACATTGACATCATCCAATCCTAGATACATATATAATGGGTCATTCAGGTCCTTCTCCATCCATCTCTCAACATCAGGGTTATCTCTAACTCCTGATGGATCCCTTCACAACCACTTGTACCAATAGTCCCCTAGGTTCGATATCTCCTAAAATATACCAAAATACCATTAGACTATATTGAATCAGAAGAGATCCAAATTCACCTTCTTTAAAGAGATCCATCTAATACTCTTTACCCTTTCTATATCCTTCGTGTCCTCTGTCCAGCCAGAGTGTCGATACCACAATCACCATATGATCATGTGGTCCCATAGCTTATCTATCACCCACCTCCCTATTGGTAGAATATCGATATACGTCCTTTGGATCTGCTTAATTTTTTTGGACCACCTATATATTATTGGCCACTCTAGGTTAGGCAATGACCCTGGTAGTGCATATGGTCTCTTGACTACTATGTACTCTCAACACCACACTTAGAGCAAGGTTGTAAAAACTAGATTTGTGTCATTTGTACATAACATTGTACAATATCCTATACAAATGGGCCATCATATATGGGCCCCCACCAACTAGTCTTGCATGGCTACCACTACTCCTGCTAGTACCCATGGCAAGTTTCACCTACTAGTATGGCACACTAGTAATCTCATTACCACCCCATAGAGCATGGTCATTAGAGCATCAACCCCATGGTGCCCTACCAACTTGTTGAAATGGATTCTACTTTTTTCAGATCTCATGGGCCCAGTTTCCTAAAATATTTGAAGCACAACCTACTTCCATCATACATTATAAATTACCCTCCCCTAAGTGGGAATGCATAGGATGTGTCACATATCCTCTAGTATGACCGTCATATCCCCATCAATAACTAGAAGGTAGATGACTCTAGGTACCACCTCTCTACCAGTGCTCTCAGTAGTGCTCTATCTGCCTCCACTTAGGGTATTGTTGGAACCAAATTTGACTCAAACTTTGAAATCCCCAAATTAATTTTTTTTTTTCATCAAAATAAGTAGGTAGTGTTGGTCTCTTTGCATCTTGTTAGAGAAGTTGGTTTTCCATAAGTTTAACCTTGAACATTGCTATTATGTGCACCTTTGAAAAAAAAATTATATCTTAAAAATGTTGCCAAAGTCAGTCCCTTTTAATAAAACCCGACCATTGAAAATACAAGGTTTAGTCTTCCAGATCAATAATCATAATTGGACCTAAGTCAATTTTTAAATCATTAGAGTCCTAAGGTATTAAAATATCTAATCAAGGGCCATGGTCTAAAAACCCAAAAATCCAAGCACAATATTAAAGCCAAAAAAATAAAGTTCACATTAAGGTCTTCATTAAAAGCCTCGAGGGTATGCACCCCGTTGCATTAAAAATCGAGCACCTCGTATAAATATAACGATAGTGCTTCATCAAAAAAGAATCCAATAGACACATTTTTCATAGGAAACCCAAAGGTTAAGACAAAAGTCAAAAGATCTAAGAAGATTTTAACCTAAGATCAAAGTCATTGAATTAAATCTATGCAACTTTGCTAATCTGGATGGATGCGCTTGAGCTAAGCCCAATACAATGGATGCGTGCTCTCCAAAAAGTAAAATATTTAAGGAGTCAACAAGGGTTAAAATTCCAAATTAAAGCCTAAATTTTGGCCCCTTATTAATTAAATATCAGACAAATCTAACGGTAGCGCTTAAGCAAGACGTAAATCTAAAGGATGCACTTGATTTAAATTAAACCACTTCTTAAAATTCTGTGGTCAGAAGCATTAAGGATGCATGCCCCCTCAAATTAAACATCGAGCTAATTATACTAATCCGATGATAGTGCTCAATCAATATTTGATTGGACGACGTCGCTATCATAAAGGCACATCAAAAAGGTAAAAGACCGCAAGATTAATAAAAGTGATTAAATGAGATTAGTGAGGGTATAATGCATGGACTAATTATCCCCTTTTGGCTTAATCAAATCTTAAAATCATATGCCCCTTGGTAACTAACCCCGTAGGTTGAAGAAAATCAACGACCGCGTCGACATTGATCAAAATCCAATGATCGCATCAGAATCAAAACCTAAACGATGAAATGGTAAATGTATCAGGAAACACAAAGGTAAAAATTTGATTAATCATGCATTAGTGAGGGCATAATACATTTCTAATTACCCTCTTCTAGCTTAAACCAAGATTAATCAAATATAATAATGCATCTGTTTCGACTATCGAGTATGCAACTTGCAGGAGATCTAATGACAATGCTAGAACAAGCTCAAAGATCAATGAACATGATCTGTTTCGTAATTCCCTTTTGTCATACAAATATTTAAAGTAAAAAGGAATCAATGTATGCAAAGGCCCTTGTCAATATTTGACGGTAGCACTCATCTTCACCCAGATCCAATGATAGTGTGTTGTTAAAAGTGATCGAAGGTTAATCAAGGCTAAAAGAAAGCACTTAATCAATTTGATCAAAGGTTTGATACATGGATAATCTTCCCCCTTCCATTTTGGCTAAACCTCATGCATGTACGAGAAATCCAATGGTCATGCCCCCATCATTGTATGATCCAATGATGGCACACACTTCAAAGGTAAATCAAAGGGTAAGCCTAAATCAACATTTGATTAATTAAATTTTAAATCACATTTTTTGGTAAGTTAATAACTTTATTAAAAATAGGGCATTTGAAAGGTGCGATAACGCCTTGTACAATAGAGGAACAAAAGAGGAATAGATAAAATAAAACTTAGACCTGTGAGCTAGAACAAAATTACATCCTCAGACTAAAAGGAGCTAAAAGAAACAGAACCAACAGAAATAAGACAGAGCCCAAAAAGAAACAATCCTCCGCCAGAGCCAAAAGAAACAACCTTTGACAAAAAGGAATAGAGAAACAACAGGCAAGAAGAAGAAGGATCCCAAAAAGAAATGATCTTCTGAAAAAAAGGGACATGAAAGGATATGATCCTTTGCCTTAGAGGAACTTGATACTGAGGAAAATCCAGAGCCATCAACCGTCAATGGGAATGTCCATTTGCATGAGGGACGAAGCAGCACCTTCCAGGCCAACAACTTTCGCATCTTTTTTAGAAATCTCTTTAGAAATATCCTTAGGAATAGTAGTGCAAGCATCCTTAGCAATATCCATAACATATTCATCATTTGCAGCATCTTTAACGTTAAAGGATACCTTAGCATCGGCTAGGACTGAAACATTCTCAAAATTATCATAGAAAAACAAGAGGCTTAGTGCATGGCACTATTATTTGAGAGTTGAAATCACCTTTCCAATGGCCAAATGAGCAGTTTCAAGATGATCAATGGTGGCTGAAGTAGCATGTACAACCAACTAGTGAAGATACCTTTCAACCAGGTTAGAAGAATTAGACTTGTCCTTCAGAGTTTTTACAAAGGTGGAAGGGGGGTTTTGGCAATTTCTTTATGTTTCAACCTCTGGGAGCTATGGACAGGGGTCTTTTCAACTTTGACCTTCTTATTGGTGGAAAAATCAGAAATGGATTTTCCCCCTTTGTCTTTTCTTTTGGATCTGGAGGTTTTGGGGCTCGGGGTTGAGGAAGAATTCTCCTCGTCAGAATCAGGGGTAAGGAGATTACCTGAAAGGAAACCTAGAAGGAGGAACTTGTAAAGGACCTTGAAAAGACCTTGGTGATAAGGTTTGGCCTCATCCTTCTTGTAACGATTAGTGGTGATGGTATAGTCCATGGACCAGAATAAGGCAGCAGGAATGTTCATCATTTTTGAGTCCCAAAAGTTATTTACAAAAGCAAGATGAAAACAACAAAGTTGGGACTCAGGGTTGTCACAAGTAAAATATTTTATTATTGGCTTCAGAATTTATTTCTAGGGTGTTGACAAATGATAGTAAAAAAAACCTTTTTTTACCTTCTTGTGGATAGGTGAGTTTTTTCGAAGAGAGTCAACTCCGCCTCCTAGTTGTGCTTATTTCTTCTGATGATTTTTTTGTCCAAATCTTGCCCTGCTAGGTTTGCCAAAAACTCGAAGGAAATATAGAACTGGACACCGTGGATGGAAATAAGCCCATTATCCTAAGTTTTAATGAAATCCTTACTAAACTCGTCATCCACTCCATAGAACATGTTGAAGAAATCAATGATTCCTTTTTTTATCTTTGAATATATCAGTGGAAATAGAATCCAATTCAACAATTTCAGGCTCAATGAAAATAACTTTCCCTTCCTTCATGGTTGCCAAAGGAAATAAGGGAGGAAATAATATGGAAGGAAAAAAACACATACCCAAAGGAACATAAACGAGAACATGCATCTGCTGATAAAGCCCGAGCAAGAATAAATAGAAAGTGAAGCTTGGCCAAAAAGGAAAACCTTGACAAAAAGGAAAAATATGGTTAGAGCATTGGGCACGGTGCAAAAAAGGGTGATAAAAATGGGTAGGAATAATAGGGCAAATCACCATCCCAAGAAGGATGAATCTTCTAATAACACTCACACAACGAATCCAATGGCAAAAGCAGGCATGAGAACCAGAAAGTATTTGGAAGCTCATACCAGGAGGCCTCGGGAGAATGCGAAAGATAAAACATTATGGCAAGGTTCTCAAAAAGGCAAAGTATAAACATCATTCCACATGAGGAAGATATGATTTAAATTTAGGGTGGACCTAACATCGGGGATTCCTCATGGAAACAATTATTAAAAAAGAAGGGGCATAAGTGAGAGGCGACGAAGAACTTGGAAATATAAACATAGGACCCCTTTTCAAAGAAATATAGTGTGAATAATGAATAATATCTTCGTTTTGGATTTTTTTGGAACTTTGGACATGGACCCGATGAATCACAAAAAAAAAAGGAGGTCTTGGGCAATGTAAAAATCAAGTATTTCGAGATTCATCATGATTGATGGTAATTTGATCACATTTGACCAACTCGACAACTTCATTGGGGAGGACATCCGTCAAAGTCATTAATCCTTGTGCATTGACACCAATTTTGGCCAATTTGTTAGCTACAAAATTGCCTTCCCTGAAAGTGTGTTGGACCACAATATTGACTTGTTGACTTAGAATTTGCTTGCTTTCTTCAACAAGATTCCTAATCCTCCAACTGCTGGGTTTGGAGGTTTTTAATAAATTGATGATATTAAGAGAATCTCCTTCAACTATGAATTTTCTAGGAATGTATTTTATGTACTGAAGACATCTCCACACTACTTTATCTTCAATAGAATGATTGAACATGATTCTTATAGGTTCAAAAAATGCAAATATGGAATTTCCAAGGTGATCATGAAGGATTCCCCAAGCACCAACAACACCAGGATTACCTTTTGCAATGCCATCAAAATTAAGCTTAACCCAACCAAAAGGGTGAGGTTGCCATTTAATGTTGGTCCTCGATGAAGACTAATTAGCAGGCTTTGGGGTATTAATAATAATATCACAGGACTTCAGGATGACTTTCTCAAAATATGAACAAGGAAAAGGATCAAAAGGAGCAGCAAGGGCATTTTCCTTAGCATAAAGGATAATTTTACTAGCGATAATGTTGGCATCCAAGGCTTTCATGTCAAATATTATTTTGTTGCATTCTAGCCATATTTTCCAAAGGAAATGGTGCAAGCAAATATTCCAAACTCCTTTGAGAATAGGATTTTTAAAAGGATTTGGCCACTATTGGAATAATTTGACAATGGAAGGAGGACAGGCCTAGGTGATCTTGAAGGTGAGGAACAGTTTGTTAAGGACCATTATTGAGAAGGAAAAAAATAAGAAAAGGTGAGAAGTATATTCCCAATAAGAAAGGCATAGATGGCATCTGTTAGGCAAAGGAATACCTCTTTTTATGAGGTTTTCCATGGAAATGATGCGATATTGAATGCATAACCAAAAAAAGGAGGCAATCTTAGGGATCAAATATTTGGTCCAAACTAGCTTGAATGGGATAGGATTTTCAATAATGGTGAGAGAGAAAATAAGCTGACTTGATAGAGAAATCTCCATAATCAGTAGGTTCCCAAATAGGAAAATCAACCTGGTCATTATTAAAAAGGGTCATAACACATTTAGCAAGGGCCCTAACACATTATTAATCACCCCCTTTTTTTGATTAATCAATATTAAACAAAGAAAGGTTTGAAGCATGTTTTCTTTCGGTTATCTAACCCATAGGTTATAAAAAATCCAAGGCAACGATGGAACAAAGGTTGATCCAATGGCTATGCTCGATCATGGTTATTCAAGGAAACTTAAGGATATCCAAGATGATGACAAGCACTCACATCAAGAACCAAATCTTATGGGGATCCCCAGGATGATTGTTGCCCAATTAAAAGTGTAATCGATCCCTAAGATTTAATTATCATCCAGGGCCAAGGTGGCACGATGTTCAAAATAGAGGCCACCCCTATCACACGTCACAGTCCCACGTCGAAGAAGAAGAAGCTTCAGTGACCAATAGCGAAACTGTAAATGATTGTAGGTACACAAACCAAAGAACCCAGGGACACATAGGATGAAGGACACTACCCACCATAAAAGCCCAACTTCGAAAGAAGATGTGTTGGCAAATTTCCTTTGGCCAATTTTAAAAAGTAGTTGGTAACACAGTATTAATGACAAAATGTGCAAAAATATCGAACTCATTTCACCACCCAGTATTTGAGCTCACAAAATCAGTCAATTTACCACCCTGGTAATCTAAGAGCAAAAATTGATACGCAAGAGGTACAGAGAGAAGAAGAGTTTCGAGCTTTTCTTTTCAGAGAAACTAGACTCATTACCATGAGCACAATGGCATCATGGGGAGACACTTTTGCACCCGAAGACACTAGAGAAGCAATGAAATTCATTATAGACCGGTCACCATACTCTAAGATTTTTGGACCACCTATACTGGTAGCACAATGTATGACTTCACCCAAAAGTGTGGAGCTGATAAGAAACCTACTCTAGCACAATAGTACGAGATCGAAAATACATGTATCAAGAGTTTTGCTCATGTGATGGAGAATGATAATAGGACCCCATGGATAATGGCTGACCTATTTCATAAAGCCCAAAGGTTACAATACAAGGGTTTCCCTAGAAGTAATAGATGGAACAATAACCTCGGGAAGTTGATATGTCCAAAGGTTTACTTCTCCTCAGATTTAATGGCATGGTTAGTAGTGGCATATGATGAAAGGACTAGAACATTTCGAGATAATAAGGATCGACCAGTGTTCAACATCAAAGTCGAGCACATCAAGAAAGTTTTCAATTTGATAGAGTCTACCACCTTTTTAGTTAAAAAGGTAATTGAACATCAATCTCGAATGTTCACAGGATTAGAAGTTTTTAAATCTTTGTTTGATACAAATGAGAAAATAGTTAATCAATTCCCAATTAGGAAGACTGCTTTTAGGCCATGGGTCCAAGATTTTTGTGATATGATAAACATAGTCTTAGGAGTACAAGATCTCAGTGTGGTGGACAAAAATATTTTGTATTTAGTAGCACAGAGCAATCGGGTACATAATACCCCAATTTATGCATGGGAATTAGAATTGAGTAACCAAATACATGAGCAAATGGTAGAATTGAAAAAGGCTATTTTTGAACAAAGGCAAGAGATGCCCTATTTTTCACAATACTCATTTTTCATCCACCTGATAGCGGGACAATTGGGAGAAGAAGCCCAAAAAAGAGTAGAAGTCATTAACAACCCTTATGTCCAAACTAGTTTTTGGAGAATACATGAAGGACGGACTCACATGGGCTGGTTCTGTGACCATTTTATGGTAGAAATCCATTGGATTTTAACCGACGTACTCCTTGAGAGGCTAGGGCCAGGAGTAAGGGATTTTATCAAAGAAAAGGAGATTGGGGATTTCTTTTTCTCAGAAGGGTTCACCTATATCAGGCTCTATGGGGCCAAAATTCCCCCTAAGCTATTACCGATGTATTGTCCATTGTCCCTAGCAGCTCTGGAGTTATGTAGGTAGGTGGTCGAGGAAGCTAAGATGAGACTAGTGAAGAAACATGGTAAAGTCCCCTGGCTCAATGTTCCCTATCACTTTGGAGACTATATATTTGTTGGCTACCCTGCTCTACTCAAAGGAATGTTTGATTTAGATACTATGGACTTCGATGAGATAACTTGGAGGTTTTATGACCCAAAAGGAATATACAATAAAATGATGGAAAAATGAGAGTATGCTCGAATACAACATCGAAAGGATGCTTATGAAGAAATATTATTGGAAGCTATGGAAAAAGGGATAGATTTATAGGTTGTATGGAATGATTTCCCTCCTAAAGATAGGGGCAACACTTAGATTCATGAAGCCTATGATTACCCTACATAATTGAGAAGGCTTAGAGAAATTTTAGTAGAATCTGTAGCACCTATTTTACCAGGAGCTACTCAAGCAATCAAGGAAGACCCTTTATTAGAGTTAATAGAAGAACAAGGTATTGATCAAATGGAGGTCACTGTAAATACTACAGATATAATAGAACAATAGGTCAGGCCTCCTGTAGATGATCATCTCAGAATAGAGGCAGCACCAAGCACTTCCCAAGAAGTTTCCAAAAACCCAAGCGTAACTAAAGGGAAAGAAATTGTGACCACACTTGCTCAGAAATCTTCTCTCCTAGAACAAGCTATAATTCCCATTTTTGATAGAGTATTAGCTGTAACAAGTGTGAAGAAATTGGCACCCATGGCCATCCCTACCTCTCTAAAAATAAAAGGATAGGAGATTAAAATTCCATCAGTAATACGGATGAATATGAGAAGAACAAGTGGATTTGGGGGTCTGTTCCGAAGTCACCAAGTGAAGAATCAAATAGAGATAACCACTATAGAAAAGAAGAAGCCTAAATTGTCTTTACCTTCTACAAAGGTTTTTGGAGAGGATAGATGAGCAAAATACCTTTACTACTGCAAATGAACAGGAATTACAGGTAGTGGTAGAGATGGGAAATATAGGAGAACAACTTATAGATGAACCATGATTAGAAACATCTGTATCAGATATAGTAGAGGTAAATCTTCCTGCCCTACAAGACCCACTTGTCTTCAGAGTCAATGAGGAGATGGGAGGCTCATCAGTACTAGGAAAGGAAGGTGACATGGTCAAAGTTGTCAAGGCAATGCAAAATCAAACCATGGACCAACTAGTTGAGAAAATTGTAGAGTTAAGGAATCAATTGAAAAGAGAAGAGAAGGAAAAAGTTGAAATGAAAGCATTAATAAATAAACAATAGGAAGAATTGGCACAAAAGGATACTCCAAAGGCACAACCCCTTTTAGTGGTAAGGATTCAGAATCATGCCTATTATCTAAATACAATGAAGAAGGAAATGTCAATGAAAATACGAGCTCATGCCAAAGGGCTCACCGAGATGTTTAGGCAGATTAGGGTGATTCAAATAACTGCTCGAGAAATACAGACATTGATACAGGAGAAGGAAGAAGACTTCAAAGTCATTCATCCTACCCTTGATTTAATAGGAGATAATTTTGAAGAGTTGCAAGGTCAAGAGATAATAACAAATGATGGCAGTAAAATCCAGTTCAATATTGAGTTCTTGAAAGCGACCATGTTTGGGGTAAACCAGGAAAGGTGGATCAATGTTGTAACTAAAATGGATAATCTGATAGAAGATGCAATAGGTAAAATGGTAGATATTGGTTTGTCCTTAGACCAATTCTTGGAAGCCCCTAGTGTAGAAGAGCTACTCAGGCATATAATAGAAAGATTTAATTGTGAGTCAGATGATGAGTCAAAAATGACTAGACAATCTACCTTTCTGGTAAATACTATGGAGATGTTACTCTTCCAATATGAGAGAAACAAGCCCATTCTTGCCATACAAAAAATAGAATTTTGCAGGAAATGAACATGCTAAGGTTTGTTGCCACCTTTGACACAAAAGTTTGGAGACTAATCAACGAACAAATAAAGTGGTTGCAACAAGGTCAAAAGGGAAAAAAGGTTGAAACATATAGTCAATAGCTAGAAATAAGTTCAACTCTTCCAACTAAACAAGGACCTATGCCAACATAAAAAGTCTTCGAAATAGCAAAAGAGTCAAGTGCTCAAAGGGGGATAGTTCAAGAGGAAGTAGTTGAAAAGAGAAAAGTAGTGGAAGAAAAAATAGACTCTCCAAACACCACCATCACTGGTTGAAATAAGCTACAGTTTGAAAAGGTCAAAGGAAAGTGTACAACATAAAAAAAGAGATAGTGGAAGCCAGTTGTACCAGTTTTGAAGATCAACTCAGAAGAGGACAAGTGTAAGGCTAAAAATAAACCAAGAATAATAGATTCAAGAACCAACAGCCTATAAAAGGAAGCAGACAGGTTCAGATTCATCATCAAGCAATTAGAGAATAGCATTTTTTCTAAGAGGTATACTTGAGTGCCCTTTAGAGTTGTGTTGTTGTATCTCCTTTTTGTGTCTATTTTTCTCATTCATTCTTCTTTCTTCCCTTTACTGTGCAAGATTTTGATAGGAAAGTGCTCAAGAAGCTGAGATTATTTCTTGTCCTATTGAGCTTGAGATTTAGAGACTCTATTGTTACTATATTGGAACAAGGAGAGTAGGAGAGATCTGTTACATTATTTGAATAGAGTTTCTTCATTGTATTGATATATTTCTTTGAGAAAAATAGAGTTAAAAGGCATCTTGCCTACTCTGCATGTAATATTTTATGAAATCAATACAATTATGAGTTTCATTCCTATTATATCTTTGTCTTGGTATTGTGTGTCACTATGTAATGGATTACATTATTTGAATGCATTATATACATTTCTTTCATTGGTCAAATTTTAGTTTTATTATGATATTCGAATAAGTCTAAGAGCACCAATTTTATTTTCCCCCTTCTCTCTGTTCATGTCAAAATTGTTGTTAAATTGCTATAACAACCCAATGAATCTAGGCATCGGTCTACATAAGGCATAACAAATGGTTATTTTCTTGCTTGGTCATTTTAATACATATAGTGTTATATTAATCTGGAGTGTGTAATCAATGTTTTATCATATAATTACCATTGGGGTTTCCTTACCCATTCTGTAGTTTTCTTTTAGCAATATTCATGTTTATCATAACAAAGAGGTAGGTTGACCAGAGCCTGTAATAGCTCGTTGGTTTCAAATAGATTTTTGTAGCGTGACAATCGAATCCTATGGATGCAAGAATCGGTTCCAATAGTTTTTTGGCATCGTTGTCGGGGAGGAATAGAAAGATTTAATTATCTTCTTAATAGTTTTCTTTAACGATTATTTTTAATCAATGGACGACCAGTTAAGGAATAAAGAACTATCGTTTTGATTTTTACATTTTTAGTGTTCTTTATTTTTATGTCCATGATTTTGTTTTAAAATTGCTTTTTGAATTAATTTTCTATGTTTCTTGATTTTCTTGAATTATCCCAAGAACCGACTCCTGTGAGGATGAGTGTTAATATCAAGCATTCTTGATAAAGTATACATTATTCTTTCTGCACCCCAGTGTTGGCGACTCTATCTGAACGAACCCAGAAGATTAAAATAAAAAAGGAAAGAGCAGAACGTGCTGGCGAACACCAGGAGAAGCGGTAAGGAGCTATTCTCGGAACTCGAGAATCCAGAGGTATTTATACATAATCAAAAAACTCCACTTTTCAAGAATACTGCTTATAATAGTAGATCAAATTCTAGCGGTAAAAAGTACGTAAAGAAAAATAAAGATCAGAATACTTTTACTGTTGATATCACTGTAGATGAAAATTTGAATTCTGTTATAGAAGATACATGTGATTATTCTCATTGTCCAATTAATAGTAATACTAAGGTAGATAATCCCTTAGATTATATTCAGGCTACCTAGACCCATATTCCTATAGGTATTGCTACTATGAATTTGAATTCTACAGTAACAATGGCCTAGGCTAATGTTCATTTATGGAGAACTAATAGATATAGGCCTTTTGTGTTACCTATAAATTTAAATGCCTTACCTAATAAAGCTCACAAATACCTTCCAAAATTCTTAGGAAATAGTGCAATAACTGGAGAAGATCATATCAAGAGTTTCTTGTATGCGATGGATAGTCTAGAGGTTGAACATGAAGATGTAGTCTTGAGACTATTTTTACAGACTTTAGAAAAATATGCTAGAGAGTGGTTCAATTCCCTTCCTGACAATGATATCCCAAACTTCACCAAAATGGAAGTTGTGTTTCTAAAGAAATATGGTGAAAGAAAAAATGAACAATCTCTGTTAACTGAGTTAGCCACTATGAAGAAAAAAGAGAATGAGGTTGTTAGTGACTTTAACAAAAGATTTTCAAAGACCAAAAACAAAATCCCTACCAACCTTAGGCCTAGTGATATTCAGTCTATTTGTTTTTACAAAAATGCTTTTCAAGGAGAGTTTAACTATGAGCTGAGGCAAGAACAAGCCACTACCATTGATGGTTGTATGGAAAAGGCAATGGATATAGAAAGAAATATGCTTGATAGTGGTAAGATGAAGCCTTATTCTCTAGAAGTCAACCTACCTGATAGAAAACCTAAAAGAGTAGCATTTGATATACAAAGAAGAACTGAAATTGATCCAATGGAGAAATTGACTAGTCAAATGATTGAGATGCTCAATAACATGAACAACAGGTTAGCAAGAATTGAAAGAAATAATGGTAATAATGGTGAATCATCACAAATAGAGTGACCTCATGTTGATAATCATCCTCCCTTTAAGAATAACTTCAATAGGAATTGGGGAAACAACAATGGTTCTGAAGAAGGAAGTAGGAATAGGAATAATGGTAACAATAGCTAGAAAAATAGAGATTCTGATAGAGATCATAATAGTGTTCCTAACCCCATACCATCTACCAATGTAGCAGAAGGCTTTCCCTATTTTTGCTCTACTTGTGATGCACCTCATAACCCTGATGCATGTGGAATTCACCTAAGTGACCAACGCAATGTAGATTTACATGTTGAATCAGAAGAGGATATAAGAATCAATGCTTGTTGGTCTATTGAAGATGAATCTAGAGAAAGGTTGTTTGAAGAAGATATGGATAAATATGCTTCAAATCATCATCCTCAAATCTTAGTAGCTGAAGGAACTAAAATCTTGCAGAAATCACATGAGTCAAGATATGACAAGATGAAGCAAGGGAAATTAATCCCCACTGCTCAAGAAGTTGAAGAATTAGAGGCTACCCATACTTTGAATTTAAGAAATAGAACTGTCCCATATAGGATAGAGAAAGCCTCTACAAGTGAAACAAGAAAACAAACTTTCACAAATAAGAATATCAGTAAAGAGAAAACTGATAGAATCCTCAAAAATATTACTCCTGAAGTAATAGAATTAGAGGAAGAGATTCTCAAAGAAGAAAGTAATAAACCACTGGATATAAAGAAGATAGAATTTGATGTTGGGTCAGAACTCAATAAACAAAAGGTTAACATCACATTTGGAGAACTTATGAAAGTTCAACAATACAGAGAACAAGTCTATAGAGCATTTGGATTAGTGGAACAAAAAGAAGACCCAACTTGCCATGCTGCTAGACAAAATCAACATGATACAAGATCACCATCCTCTATCAGACCCTTCTATGTATCATTAAGGTATAATTCAGATGAAGGAGAAAGGTATGTGATTCATAATTGCATGTTAGATAGTGGAGCCTCACACAATATCATGCCCAAATTAATAGCTGATCAAATGGGATTAATCTGTACTAGAGATTCTGCCCCTATTTTAGTAATGGATAGTAGACAAATTCCTTGTGTAGGGGTGATAACTGGATTGTTGGTTTTCTTAGATCAACACCCCAAAAAGGGCATAGTCATGGATGTTGCAGTAGTTGATGTTGACCCATTCTTCTCACTATTACTCAGTAGACATTGGGCAGAACAACTAGGAGGTTCAATTCAATTGGACTGGTCCTATGCTACAATCCCCATATCAGATAAGGAGAATATAATATTATGAAGAGAACCATTTAACAAGCACTCCATAGAGTTAATTCAAACTGATGAAACAATGATAAACTTAGTAAACTCTATGGAAGAAAAAGGGATGGGAGTTTACTCCATATGGCACAACCCATTCCTGGTGGAAGTACCAAAAGCAAAGAACATGGATCCAAAAGTTATGAAAATGGTAGATGCTGAATCAGATAGAGTATTAACCCAAGAAATGTGGACCATGTCTTTTGATGGAGCTAAATCCCAATCTAGAGTAGGTGCAGGTGTTAATTTGACTGATATAAAAGGAAATTACCTTGGTATTCCTTACAGACTGGAATTCCCTTGCACAAACAATGTAGCTGAGTATGAAGCTTTACTACTAGGGTTAAGAAAAGCAAAAGAATTAGGCATTAACTACTTGATTGTAATAGGGGATGCAGAGCTTATTATACAATAGATCAAAGGTAAATATCAGACCAAGCACCCTAGGCTTAAGCAATATAAAAATGCAATATTGGAAGAAATTGATAAATTCTTAGCTTTCAATATCTCATATATTCCAAGAGAACAAAATCATGTTGCAGATATTTTAGCTGTAAATGCCTCAGGTCTAGATCACCCAGAGATAACTACAGAATATATGGATAGATTCCCAACTATTTCAGTCTATAAGCCTTCTGTGCCAGATAACATAGTCTATCTACAGGTCTTTCAAGATGATATAGATATTAAGGATTTTATGACTCTACAAAATCAGTATGCAGATGTAATCTATGATGAAAAGGATGAAGACAAGCTAAAAGACCAAATAGGAGAGCCAGTAGAAGTAATCCAGTTGAAAACTAATAGAATACCCAAAGGATTGGTTTCTCTAGAGAGTCTATTTGATGATTTTGACAAAGCTTATAAGCCTTTAAGTAGAGAAGTAATATCTGAAGACATTAACATTGGTTCAATGAAAGAACCTAGAATAGTGAAAGTAGACATGGCCTTACCTACTAAAGAAAAAGTTGGATATATCAGTTTCTTGAAAAAGAACAAAGAACATTTTGCTTGGACTTATGAAGACCTTAAAACTTTCAAAACAGATGTAATGACACACATAATACCCTTGAAAGAAGATTCCAAACCATTTAGATAGAAACAGAGGAAGTACAACCCAACTCTGCACCCAATAATGCAAAAGGAGGTACAAAAATTGTTGGATTCCAAAATAATCAAAAAGGTAAGATTTTCTTCTTGGATATCCAATTTAGTACCAGTCAAAAAAGAATGGGGATATTAGACTCTGTGTAGATTTTAGAAATTTAAACAAGAGTTCATTGAAAGACAATTACCCATTACCCAACATGGAACAATTATTGCAAGCAGTAGTTGGCTCAACTAGATTGTCTCTGTTAGATGGATTTTTAGGGTACAATCAAATTCAGATAAATCCAGAAGATAGACATAAGACAACATTCACTACACCTTGGGGCACATTTGAATATTTAAGAATACCTTTTGGACTAATGAATGCAGGTGCTACTTTTTAGAGAGCAATGGATTTTGCCTTCAAAGGATTAATGTTCAAAATTGTAGTTGTCTACCTGGATGATATCACAGTATTTTCTAAAAATCTAGAAGATCATCTAGAACACTTAACTACAGTTTTTGCTCGGTGCAAGGAATTTGGAATTTCTTTAAATCCCAAGAAATGCATATTTGGGACTACACAAGGAAAGTTGTTAGGTCATATAGTTTCAGAAAAAGGAATAAACATTGATCCAGAAAGAATTGAAGCTATTTCCAAAATTCCCCCTCCCAAAAATTTAAAAGGTGTTAGGTCATTCTTTGGCAAGATAAATTTTATTAGAAGATTTGTCCCAAATTTTGCAGAGATGACCAAACCCATAAATGATATGGTTAAGAAAACTAGAGAAATAAAATGGACAATAGAAAATATGGAAGCATTTAACAAAATCAAAGAAGCCATATCAACCACTCCAACCCTAAGCTGCCCTGATTATGCAAAAGATTTTAATATCTACTCTTATGCATCTGAACACTCCATTGTTGCAGTTCTTTCACAAAAATATGATGAAAATAATGAAAGGCCAATAGCCTTCATGAGTTCATGCTTGAAAGGAGCACATCTCAAATACACCTTGCTAGAAAAACATGCTTATGCAGTCATCCAATATTTAGAACATTTCAAAGGTATATTTGGCTCAAATAAGGTTTACTGTTGTATCCCTTTTATAGCAATAAAAGATATTTTTTCTCAATCAGAGCCATTAGGAAGACCAACAAGATGGATGGTAAAGCTTCTACAGTATGATGTTGAATTCAAAATAGTTAAAACTATCAAAGGACAAGGTTTGGCTAAACTATTGGCTAACAAAGAAGAAGAAGGATTTGAAAATGTTCTCACAATAGATGAGGCATATGATGTCAGAAGAATCAATAATACCGAATGCAAATGGTATGAAGAAATTTTGTCATACTTACAAACCCTTTCATTCCCTAAAGATATGTCAACAAATAGAATGAGGTCAATCAAGCTTCAAGCCCATAAATATTATATACAGGATGGTGTGCTGTATTGGAAACACCTTGATGGAGTATTATTAGTCTGTTTATATGAAAGTGAAATCCCAAAAATAATTAATGAATTTCATGATGGTTTCTGTGGAGGACATTTTTCTCCAAGAGCCACAACTAATAAAATTATGAGAGCAGGATATTATTGGCCTTCCATTTTTAAGGATGTATATAAATATGTTAGGAACTATCATAACTGCTAAGTTTTTGTAGGAAAGAAGTAGCTAGCAGCCATGCCCCTCAAGCTAGTAATCATTGAAGCACCATTCACCCAATGGGGCATTGATTTAATTGGAGAGATCAAGCCTAATTCATCTAGCCAACATAAGTGGATCATAACTACAATAGATTACTTTACAAAGTGGGTAGAAGTTGCACCTCTGAGAACATCCACTACTACCACTATCATCAAATTCTTGGAAGAAAACATTCTAACCAGGTTTGGAGTTCCTCAAAAACTGGTTACAGATAATGCACAGTATTTTGTTTCATATGAAATGGTAGAGTTTTATGTTGAATATGGAATTGAATTATCCCATTCTGCTAATTATTACCCCCAAGGAAATGGTCTAGTTGAGTCATCAAATAAGAATGTAATAACTAGAATAAAAAGGTCATTAGGTAAGAACAAAAGAGGGTGGGATAGTGAACTTAAATTTGCTCTATGGGCTGATAGGTTGTCTATAAAAAGAAACATAGGAAGAACCCCCTATGAGATGGTATATGGAGAGAAGGCCTTATTACCTTCAAGAATAGAAAAATTGGCACTTTCCCTCTTATTACAAGACCATGAAGACCCCAATCCCTTACAGAGAAGGCTTGACCAAATTGTCCTGTTAGAAGAGCAAAGAAGAGAGACCCTTAATAGAATGATGGAACAAACCCAGAAAACCATGAAATTGTTTAATAAGAAAGCCAAGGGTACTCCTTTTTCTCAAGGAGATATAGTCATCTATTGGGATCCTAAAAATGATAAGCATGGTGAAAAGGGTAAATTTGAACCTAAATGGATTGGTCCATACCAGATAGCCCATGTTATAGGGCAGAATACTTACAAGTTGCAGACTTTGCAGGGAGAAATAATGGCTATCCCTATTAATGGCCAACACCTCAAAATGTACAATCCCTGTTGAAGGTGAAAAATAAAAAATATATATATAAAAAAAGTGGAAAAATAAAAACCCCAAAAATAGAGTGATGTATTTTGTTATTTTGTGTACTAGATAAGCTTTTCTTTTGTTGTTAGCATAATTCTGAGTTTTTGTACACATGATATTCTTAGTTTGATGAGTATACATTACTATTGATTCCACCAAAAATAATAAGAAAAAAGGAGATTTATTTTAGACTCTGATGAGGTTTACAATTTTTCAAATATGAGTGTTTATGCAATAGTTATTTGATATGAGATAAAATAGGATGAAAACAGAGCTGATTGAAACATCATGTCAAAGCCTCACATTACAAATGATACTTAAGGTGACTTCAAAGGTCCAAAGAACCGAGTTATCTTTGAGAGGGTGGTTAAGCTAAAAATCATTACACTCATCCTTTTAGCCAGAAACTAATCCTCAACTCAAGCATACTCTTTGCACAATTTGCTTATATCAAATACTTCTCAAACGAGAAAGAAAAATTACAATAAAGTAAAATTGAGTCACTGCCTGAGATATCTTGGAAAACCTCTACCGGGGCTATAGACGCTTGACTGGAAGTAGGGTAAAACCGGATGGGATTAGAAGCAACTCCACCGGGGCTATAGACGCTTGACTGGTAGTGGAGCCCTACAGAATGGTGAAAATTTTTAAAGAGTGAAATCACATATTAGGCTTAACTATTTTGCTCAGATATGGCAAAGTTCTGAAAGACTTAGAAATCAAAATGAATGCACAAACACACACATGGGCCAAAACATGATGGAGCAAATAGCTTTTGACAAATTTTGTGTAATCATATCCTATGACTTAGCTAAAACAAGCATTACAATATATCTAAAAAACTCATCTGTTTCTAAAATTTTGACCCTAGTTTCCAAAGTGAATAAAAGGAATTACAGTTTTTCAATACTCTATTACTTTGATGTCCTGTTGTTTGTACAGTTTTTCAGTTTAAAAATTGTTATGTTTTGTTTTTCAAGCTTTGCTTAATCAGTCTTGATGATTTGAATTTTTGTCCAAAATTGCAATAAAACCAGGAGATTATGTGGTTCTCAAGTGCCTCATGTTTTCAACACATTGTCCCAGTCAGAGCCTATGTTGGAGCCAAATTTGACTCAAACTTTGAAACCCCCAAATTTAAATTTTTGGTTTCATAAAAATAAGCAAGCATTGTTGGTCTCTTTGCATCTTATTAGAGAAGTTGGTTTTCCATAAGTTTAACCTTAAACATTGCTATTATGTGCACCTTTGAAAAATTGTTATATCTTAAAAAGGTTGCCAAAGTCAATCCCTTTTAATAAAACCCGACCATTAAAAATACAAGGTTTAGTCTTCCAGATCAATAATCATATTTGGACCTAAGTCAAGTGTTAAATCATTAAAGTCCTAAGGTATTAAAAGGATTTAATTCTTATTGGAGCGTGCCATGTTATTTGGAAGGTCGCCAATCTAATTGATGAAGGAGTAAATTTGTATCGGGAGTTGGAAGACGTTCAAATTTGTCACACGCTCAGGGAGGGAAATGTTGCTGTTGACGTGATGGTAAATATTGGAGTTAATATTCATGGATATAGGGTATGGCAAGGGGAATTTCCACAAGACCTCATCAACTGTGCTCATTTTGATGTTGGTTAATTGGTATTGGGTGGTGGTAGTTCACTTGGTTAGAATATTTGGTGCAGTTTTTAAAGAGGTGGGACAATTGTATCTCTTTGCCAATTATGTGGCTTGTCTTTTCCTTACTTGTATTCTTGGACGGGAACGATATTTTAAATACCAAGTTTATTCATTTATGAAGGTATTTTTAAATACCCAATCAATTTATTAATCAATGGTCATTAATGAAGGTATTTTTAAATAACCCATTTAATTCATTAATGAAGGTATTTTTAAATACCCAATCAATTTATTAAGTATGGGTTATTAATGAAGGTATTTTAAATACCCCATTAATTCATTAATGAAGGTATTTTTAAATACCCCATTTAATTCATTAATGAAGGTATTTTTTAAATACCCAATCAAATTGTTAATTATTGGTCCTTAATGAAGGTATTTTTAATACCCCATTTAATTCATTAATGAAGGTCATTAATGAAGGTATTTTTAAATAACCAATTAATTTCAAAAAATAGGTGCAAGAATTATTTCAAATATGAGAAGAAGAAATTATTTTGAAAATGAGGAGCAAGAATTATTTCGAAAATGGGGAGCAGGAATCAAGAATATGTTTCTGCCTTGGTTCGTCTGCCTACCTTGGGAAATGGTTATCTGTTGGGGACCATTGGGATGTGGCTCAAATTTCCGGTGGGATTATATCGGAGTTAGATGTTGTGTTGTAGAACTACCTTGGCTCTCTCACAGGTCTTCTTGGATCTCCCAACCCTTTGGATCCTGTGGTTTGTGGTGCCGGTTTATGCAGTTACTATTTTTTTTTGTTAGTGTTATAGTACAATTTTTGTACTCTTCTATTTAAGTGCTAAAGTACACTATTTTGGTTTGCTATCTTCTTTTGTGTTAGCATATGTGATTAGGTTATTATATTATTAGTGACTTGTTAGTATTTTTATAACAATGTTAGTACTATTGTAACTACTACCTATTAGTGACTTGTTAGCTCCATTGGTTACGGGTTAATCTAAGTCGTAGTTGTATTATTTATATAACATTTATCAATGGTAATTTAGTTCAATTTGATAACATAGTATCAAAGCAGTGGGCTTGTTTTTCAAGACCTTAATTTCTTGGACCTAGAGGATGCTTGATTTTTGGGAGGCCTTTTTTGAGGACGGACTCGATGATCGACTGAACGAGGACTTGACCGATGAAACCTGGCGATCGACTGGACTCATATCTAGACGAGACTGATCGTGATCGACTAGACTTAACAGGTATGACCAAAAACTTGGTCGAGGGTCAATCGACCATACAACGGAGCAACGAAGACTGAACAACTAATGACGGAGGCTATACGACTGAAGAGCAATGGAGACTGGACAATAGGGAAAGAGCAATGGTGGCACCCCCCAGCATGGCAACCAAGGCAACCTCACATGGGTGAAAATCCATCACCTCTCAGAAATAATATCCCTGAGAGAAGACACCACTAAGGGGAGGGTTTTCTCTAATAAATCCTTCCATCGTCGTCCCCCTACGAATGTGGGATAAAAACTTCACATTTTTTTTAAAACATGCTCGTGATGTCAATTCCCCTACATCGACGTCAAATGTGAAACTAGTTTTGAATTTTTCCTTACCTCCTACAATGTTGAATTTTATTTTTTCTACGATGGCTGGATTCAACAGGTGATTTTGGTCGAATTAGAATTTTTTTCTGTCCTCAAATTGGATAGAAAAGGTATTTCTCATCCTCCCTGGATGTCACAAAAGCGCAGTAGAAGCATTCCTTGTAGGTAGAGTGTGTGATTTGAGGTGGCAAAGGTCTATTTGGTGAGTTCTGTGTGATTTGAGGTGGTAGATATTTTTTTGTGAGGCCTGCATTTGTTGCAGCGTTCGTTGAGTACTTTTCTCTATGAGCAGAGCCCTGTCACCGCTGCATCACCGTAGAGGAGCTATGAACAAGCAATGTTTTTCCAATGCGCCACCCAGGAAGAGCAATAAGTAAGGGGAGCCTCCCCCTTACTCATGCTGAGTGGCCTAGCTCAACTAGTTGGCGGTCGGGCGCTAATATGCTTAAGCTCGAGGTTGAGGGATCGACTCCCTCCGACCCCCCCGCACCTTGTTAAAGGTCATTTTTTAATTTTTAAGTTTGTTTTTATTTTTTTCTAATGTTTTTTTTAATTCTTTAGTTTAATTAAATTTTTTTTTTTTCTTTTAAAAAAAGGTTATTTTAAATCAAAATCTATATTTGAAATAATTTTTTTTTGAAAAAAATATTTAATTAAACTTTAGAACATTTTTTAAGACATTAAGGAGAAAATTTTTCAAACTTAACAAGGGGGCCAAATTTTTTTATGCAAAAGTGAGAAGGGGAAAGTTTTTTTCCAAAGAGCACAAATTTTCAAAACTGCAAAATCTAGGGGGGAGAGTGAAAGAAGTTTTCAACATTTCTTCAAAATTGGCAAATTGTAAAAGGTGCATTTTTTGCGAAAATCGACACCTTAGTTTCATTTTTTTGGATATTTTATGATGTATGCTACACTTTATTTTTCTGCACTTCATTAAGTAAAAAGCAAAGCACTTGTAAGTTCTAAAAATTGAAACCCATTTGTGCAATTCAATTGCACAACAACATTCAATATTAACAATACCTCTGGACCACGCTTACAGGTAATGCTGTTGTGATCAGGCTACTGTATCTATAGCCTAATATAGCTACAACAACAACGTCTAAGCTTGTTCTCTATCAATAGTCGAGGAGATATAATTTTGCCAATTTTTGCTATTTTTTTTACTCTATTCCACTACCCTAATCGTTCTTGTGTTTAGGCGTAAATCCTGATGAATGTTCTAAAATCTAAAATGTTTAGGGGAAGTTACACCTCACATATGAGGATTAACAACTTTACATGGTAGGTACCATCAACGAGACGATTCCATTTTAGTATCGCATATGTTTTGTGTATCGTTCTGATCTCTAAAAATTACCTATAGTCTCCTCACGTAAGGGTGGGTAATTTTTTCTGATCTCTCAAAATACCTATAGTCTCCCTCACATAAGGGCAAGTATTTTATTCAGTATAAAGGCCTGGCACAAAGATATATAGAAAGGGGGACCATTTGGTGATATAAGGAACCCTCACTATAGCTGTAAAGTTAATGACAAATGCTCATCAGTTATTGAAAGGTCCTAATTACACACCATGGAAAAATAATATGAAGGCTATCCTTGTCATGGATGACTTATAGGATGTTATTTTTGGTACAACAACAAGAACTTCACCAGTAGTTGGATCAACAGTAGCCACAACTCCAACTGCTGATCAGATAGACTTTGACAAGAAAGACATCAAGGCAAAAGTGCTCATCTTGCTTGCTATTTCAGATGAATTTCAACCCCACATAGCTGAATGTGAACATAGAAAAGAAGCATGGGATGCTCTTAAAACTATCTATGAGGGAAATAATGATTCCACCATTCTTTACCTTCAATCTCAACTTCATAGTTTGAGTATGAACCAGGGTGAGATAGTTGAACTCTTTCTATGCAAAGTGTCTAAGTTGAAAGTAAAATTGAATTCTTTGGGATAACCTGTAGATGATAAGCTCCTTAATTCAATAGTATTGAGAGCTTTACCTAATTCTTATAGGGTGTTGATCACTTCCCTTCAAGTTTCACAGAGAAAATTTACCTTTGTTGAGTTGGTCAATATGTTTCAAGAAGAGGAGGCATGCCAACTTCAGAGAGATGATTCTTCTAATACAACCCTCTATTCCAACATGAAGGGTCCTAAGAAGAAGGGTAATTTTTAGAAGGGAGAAAATTCTCAAAAATATTCAAAATGGAAACAACCTCAACAAATGAAGAGATATTGCAAATTTTTTGACAAAGACAACCATGACACAAATAGGTGTTGGCACAAGAATAAGCAACCTAAACAAAAAGATCAAAATAAACCACAAAATAAGAACAAGCAACCCAAGGTGAATGTTGTTGAATAATCTGAATCGAATTCTGAGTGGGCATACAAGGTGCTCATGACTACCACAGCCTCTAAGCAGAAGGATCTTGTATGGTATGTCGATTTTGGTGCTAGTAAGCACATGACTCACGATAAATTATGGTTTAAAATATTTGAGGCCAAAGAGGGTAAACCTGTCACTATTGCTGATGACAAAACCTAAAAGGTTAAGGGAGATGGTATAGTTTTAGTCATTCTTCTTGATGGCAAGTTTGATATTGAAAAAGTCCTCTATGTTCTAGGATTGGCGAACAATTTTTTGTCAGTAACACAAATTCTAGATAAAGATATGGTTGTGAACTTTCATTTTGAGTATGGCAAGAAGTGTTGCTCTATTACCAAGAGGGGTAAGAACATTGCAACAACTTAATATAAGCATGGCTTATTTGCATTAGATGCTATCTCTACTCCCTATGTTGCCATGATAGTATCTACTAAGGAGGCAACTTCCATATGGCACAAGAGATATGGGTATCTTAGTTCTGGCTACTCACTTGAGATAAGTATGAGATGGTAAAGGGTCTTCCTTCCCTTTCTTCCATATTTCCAATGTGCTTTGACTATTTGGCATGAAATCAACATACAATACCTTTTGAGAAGAGCTCTAAAAGAGCAAAGAAATATCTAGAGTTAATTCACATCTATTTGTGTGGTCCTTTCACACAAATTAATTATGGGAGGAAGAGGTATTTTCAATTGTTTTTATATTACTACTCATGAAAGATGTGGGTGTTCTTTCTTAATCTGAAATCCAAAGCCTTTAGTTTCTTCCAACAATTCAAGAAATTTGTTGAGGAGTTAGGGACTTCTATAAAGACCCTCCACTCAGATCGAGGGGGGAGTTTACCTCTAAAGACTTTTCTGCATTTTTGACTGCACATGGAATCACAAGACAGTTAAATACTACTTACACTCAGAAAAATGGAGTTGTTTAAAGGGGGAACTATTCTATCATGGAAATGGTTCGTTGTATGATCATAGGAGCTAGTATTGGGCAAGAATTTTAGGCAAAAGCTGTCACCACTATAGTATATCTATTGAATAGGGCACCAAAAAAGGCCCTAAAAGGAATTACTGCACAGGAAGCATAGAGTGGTCGAAAACCCTCCATCTCTCATCTTCGCATTTTTGGATGTAAAGCTTTTATGCACATACCAAAAGAGAAAAGGAAGAAGCTAGATGAGAAGATATTGAAATTAAATCTTCTTGGCTATGATGAGCACTCTAAGGGTTATCATTTGATTGATCCTTTGATCAGGAAGATTCATTTTAGTATAGATGTTATTTTTGATGAGGCTTTCACATAACAAAGCACATCTGGTGTATACATAGATCTTGTGGAATCTAAAGTTGAGAAGTCCTCTTCATCACCAAATACTGGAGGTCCTTCTACTTCTTCATATTATTCATCACTATATAAGAAGAATCCAAAATGGTATACAAGTACAATTAGGGAATCATAGTTATTCACACCACCAGATTTGACTTTGGATAGACCTCGTACTCATAGTATGGCTCGACAGGAAAGAGCAGTGGCAGAGACAATTGAGGTTGATGATCTTTGTCAATATTTTGAGGAAATTTTTATATATTTAAAGAGATAAAAATAGGATATGGATATAGATGATGATAGGGTGTTTATGTCTTCAATGAATGAACATGAACCTACTTCTATACAAGATGCCCTTAGTGAGCCACAATGGAAGGCTTCTATGGATGTTGAGTATAAGTCTCTAAAAAAGAACAAAACTTGGTAGCTTGTCGATCTACCACATGAAAATAAGCCCATTGGTTGCAAATGGGTGTACAAAGTCAAGTACAAGGTAGATGGGACAATTGATAAGCATAAGTCCCACCTTGTTGCAAAGGGCTATGCGCAAAAGGAAGGCATTGACTATGAGAAAACTTTTGCACCTACTACTCGAATGACCACCATTCAAGTTCTTTGTGCTATGGTAGCACAGTATGGGTGGAAATTTCACCATATGGATATCAAGAGTGCTTTTCTGAATGGTGATCTCCAAGATGAATTCTACATGACACAACCTAAAGGATTTGAAGTGGAAGACCAAGAGAAAAAAGTGTGCAAATTGATCAAATCCTTATATGGTTTAAAATAGGCTCCTCGAGCTTGGTATATAAAAATGGATAATCGCCTCCTGCAACATGGATTTAAGAGATATCTATTAGATGCAAACATCTATTTCAAGAAATAAGGTTCTGATATAGTGTTGCTTGTACTCTATGTTGATGATCTGCTCATTACAGGGAGTTTAGAAACAATGAACTCTGGTGTCAAAAGAGACTTGTGTAAATATTTTGAGATGATAGATCTCAGATTTCTCCATTATTGTCTTGGTCTAGAAGTGAGCCAAAAGGAGCACTACATCAAATTGTCTCAGAAAAAATATGTCAAGATACTGTTAGAAAAATATTGCATGACTAATTTCAAGCTTATGGCAACTCCGATGGAATCAGGACTTTAGTTATTGTGATATGATGATTCACCTTAGGTAGATGGTACTCTCTATCGATAGCTAATTGGGAGTCTCATATATCTTATGAACACTAGGTCAGATATTGTATTTGTTGTCAACTATATTTTGAGGTTCATGTAGGAACCTAAGACTACTCACTAGAAATCAGCAAAACGTGTTCTTCACTATGTCCGTGGCACAATGGAATATGGCCTAGAATACAAGAAGAATGACAAATTCTTCTTGCAAGGATACATAGACTCTGACTATGTTGGGTCATATGATGATCATAAGTCGAATTTAGGATATATATTTCATCTTGGATCTAGTCTTGTTTCTTGTCACAACAAGAAACAACAGGTGGTTGCACTCTCATATATAGAGGTAGAGTATCGTTTCGCACGTGAATTTGTGTGTGAAGTGATATGGTTACATCGCTTTTTGACAAGTATGGGTCATCCATCAAAAACTCCAATACACTTGTTCTGCAACAACCAAGGTGTTTTGAACCTTATTATTTGATAACATTTCAGTAGTAAAAGGTTTTGGGGCCATTTCAAAACCCTCTTCCCTTAATTTTACCAAAAAAAAAGATATAGTCAAGGACCATGGTCTAAAAATACTAAAAATCCAAGCACAATATTAAAGTCCAAAAAAATAAAGTTCGCATTAAGGTCTTCATTAAAAGCCTCAAGGGTATGCACCCCGTTGCGTTAAAAATTGAGCACCTCGTATAAATCTAACGATAGCACTTCATCAAAAAATAATCCAATAGACACGCTTTTCATAGGAAACCCAAAGGTTAAGACAAAAGTCAAAAGATCTAAGAATATTTTAACCTAAGATCAAAGTCATTGAATTAAATTTGTGCAACTTTGCTAATCTGGATGGATGCGCTTGAGCTAAGCCCAATCCAATGGATGCATGCTCTCCAAAAAGTCAAATATTTAAGGAGTCAGCAAGGGTCAAAATTCCAAATTAATGCCTAAATTCTGGCCCCTTATTAATTAAATATTAGACAAATCTGACAGATCTGACGGTAGTGCTTAAGCAAGATGTAAATCCAATGGATGTGCTTGATTTAATTAAACAAATTCTTAAAATTTTATGGTCAAAATTATTAAGGATGTGTGCCCCCTCAAATTAAACATCGAGCTAATTGGACAAATCCGATGACAATGCTCGATCAAGATCTGATCGGACGACGACGCTATCATAAAGGCGCATCAAAAAGGTAAAAGACCATAGGATTAATTAAAATTATTAAATGAGATTAGTGAGGGTATAATGCATGGACTAATTATCCACCTTTTGGCTTAATCAAAGCTTGAAATCATACGCTCTTGGTAACTAACTCCACAAGTTGAAGAAAATCAATGGCTGCACCGACATTGATAGAAATCCAACGGTCATGTTAGAATCAAAAACTAAACAACAAAACGATAAATGTATCAGGAAACACAAAGGTAAAACTTTGATTAATCATGCATTAGTGAGGGCATAATACGTTGCTAATTACCCCTTTCAGCTTAAACCAAGATTAATCAAATATAATAATGCGCCCCTTTTGGTTATCGAGTATGCAGCTTGCAGGAGATCTAATGACAGTGCTAGAACAAGCTCAAATATCAATGAATGCAATCCATTCCATGATTCCATTTTGTCATACAAATATTTAAAGTAAAAAAGAATCAACGGATGTGAAAGCCCTTGTCAATATCTGACGACAGTGCCCATCTCTACCCAGATCCAATGGTAGCGCACTCTTAAAAGTGATAGGAAATTAATCAATATTAAAAGAAATAACTTAATCAATTTTATCAAAGGTTTGATACATGGATAATATTCCCCCTTCCATTTTGGCTAAACCTTGTGCATGTACAATAAATCCAACGATCGCGCCCCCATCATTGTATGATCCAACGACAGTGCATGCTTCAAAGGTAAATCAAAGGGTAAGCCTAAATCAACATTTGATTAATTAAATTTTAAATCACATTTAACAAGGGCCATAACACATTATTAATCACCCCCTTTATTTTAATTAGTCAATATTAAACAAAGAAGGTTTGAAGCATGTTTCTTTTAGGCTATCTAACCCGTAGGTTAGCGATGGAACAAAGGTTGATTTGATAGTTGTGCTTGATCATGGTTATTCAGGGGAGCTTAAGTGTACCCGAGATAACGACAGGCACTCACATCAAGAACCAAATCTTATGGGGATCCCTAGGATGATTGCTACCCCAATTAAAATGTAATCGATCCCTAAGATTTAATTATCATTTCGGGCCAAGGTGGCACGAGGTTCAAAATGGAGGCCACCCCTATCACACATCACAGTCCCACGTCGAAGAGGGAGGAGCTTCAGAGACCAATAACAAAGCTTTAAATGATTATAAGTACATGAACCAAAGAACCCAAAAAACATAGGATGACGGGCTTTACCCGCCATCAAAGCCCAACCTCGAAAGAAATGTGTTGGCAAACTTCCTTTGGCCCATTTTGAAAAGTAGTTGGTAACGTCGTATTAATGACAAAATGTGCGAGAATATTGAACTCATTTCGCCACCTAGTATTTGAGCTCACCAAATCAGAAAAGTTAACCACCCTGATGATCTAAGAGCAAAAATTGGTACGCAAGAAGTATAGAGAGAAGAAAAGTTTCAAGCTTCCTTGTTTCAGAAGAACTAGACTCGCAACCGTGAGCACAATGGCCTCTTGGGGGTTTTTACACCCGAAGACACCAGAGAAGCAATAAAATTCATTACATACCGGTCACCATACTCTGAGATTTTTGGACCACTTTTACCTGGCAGAACAATGTATGAATTTGCTCAAAAGTGTGGAGCTGACAAGAAACCTACTCCAGCACAACAGTATGAGATCGACAATGCATGTATCAAAAGTTTTGCTAATGTGATGGAGAATGATAATAGGACCCCATGGATAATGGGTGACCTATTTCATAAAGCCTAGAGACTACAATACAAGGGTTTCCACAGAAGTAATAGATGGAATAGTAACCTTGGAAAGTTGATATGTCCAAAGGTTTACTTATCCTAAGATTTAATGGTATGGTTAGCAGTAGCATATGATGAAAGGACCATAACATTTTGAGATAATAAGGATCGACCAGTGTTCAACACCAAAGTCGAGCATATCAGGCAAGTTTTCAATTTGACAGAGTATACCACCTTTTTAGTTAAAAAAGTAATTGAACATCAATATCGAATGTTCATAGGATCAAAAGTTTTTAAATCTTTGTTTGATACACACGAGAAAATAGTTAAACAATTCCCAATTAGGAAGACTACTTTTAGGCCATGGGTCCAAGACTTTTGTGATATGATAAACATAGTCTTAGGAGTACAGGATCTCAGTATGGTGGACAAAAATATTTTGTATTTAGTAGCACAGTGCAATCGGGCGTATAATACCCCAATTTATGCATGGGAATTAGAATTGAGTAACCAAATACATGAGCAATTGGTAGAATTGAAAAATGTTATTTTTGAACAAAGACAAGAGATGCCATGTTTTTCACAATACTCATTTTTTATCCACCTAATAGTGGGACAACTATCATAAGAACCCAAAAAAATAGTAGAATCCATTAACAGCCCCTACGTCCAAACTAGTTTTTGAAGAATACATGAGGGAAAGACTCACATGGGCAGGTTCTGCGACTATTTTATGGTAGAAATCCATTATATTTTAACCGGTGTACTCCCCGAGAGGCTAGGGCCAAAAGTAAGATCTTTTATCAAAGAAAAGGAGATTAGGGATTTCTTTTTCTCATAAGGGTTCACTTATATTAGGCTCTATGGGGCCAAAATTCTCCCTAAGTTGTTATCGATGTATTGTCCATTATCCCTAGCAGCTCTGGAGTTATGTAGGCAGGTGGTAGAGGAAGCCAAGATGAGACTAGTGAAGAAACATGGTAAAGTCCCCTGGCTCAATGTCCCGTGTCATTTTGGGGACTATATATTTGTTGGATACCCTGCACTACTCAAAGGTATGTTTGATTTAGATACTATGGACTTCAATGAGATAACTTGGAGGTTTTATGATCCAAAAGGGATATACAGTAAAATTATGGAAAAATGAGAGTATGGCATCGAAAGGATGCTTATGAAGAAATATTATTGGAAGCCATGGAAAAAAGGGATATATTTATAGGTTTTATGATATGATTTCCCTCCTAAATATAGGGGCAACACACATGTTCATAAAGCCTATGATTTCCCTACATAATTGAGAATGCTTCAAGAAATTTCAGTAGAATCAGTAGAACCTATTCTACGAAGAGCAATTCAAGCAATCAGGGAAGATACCTTATTAGAGTTGATAGAAGAATAGGGGATTGATCAAATGGAGGTCACTGTAAATACTACAAATATAATAGAACAACAGGTCAGGCCTCCCGTAGATGATCATATCATAATAGAGGTAGCACCAAGCACTTCCCAAGAGGTTTCCAAAAACTCGAGCATAGCTAAAGGGAAAGAAATTGTGACCATAACTATTCAAAAATCTTCTCTCCCAGAGCAGGCTATAATTCCCATTTTTGATAGAGTATTAGTTGTAACAAGTGTAAAGAAATTGGCACCCATGGCCATCCCTGCCTCTTTAAAAATAAAAGGATAGGAGGTTAAAGTTCCATTAGTAGTAAGGATGAATATGAGAAGAACTGGTGGATTTGGGGGTCTGTTCTGAAGTCACCAAGTAAAGAGATAAACAGAGATAACCACTACAGAGAAGAAGAAGCCGAGATTATCTTTACCTTCTACAAATTTTTTGTTGGAAAGGATAGATGAACAAACTACTTTCACTACTGCAAATGAGCAGGAATTACAGATAGTGGTAGATATGGGAAATATAGGAGAACAACTTACAGATGAATTACGATTAGAAACATCTGTATCAGATATATCATAGGTAAATCTTCCTACCCTGCAAGATCCACTCATATTCAAATTTAATGAGGATACCGAGGGTTCATCAATACTGGGAAAATAAGGAGAGATGGTCAAAGTTGTCAAGGCAATGCAAAATCAAACCATGGACAAACTAGTTGAGAAAATTGCAGAGTTAAGGAATAAATTGAAAATAGAAGAAAAAGAAAAAGCTGAAATGAAAGCATTAATAAATAAAAAATAGGAAGAATTGGCAAAAAAGGATCCTCCAAAGGCACATCCCCCTCCAGTGGTAAATATTCAGAATCATGCCTATTATCTAAATGCAATGAAGAAGGATATGTCAATGAAAATACAAGTTCATGCCAGAGGGCTCATCGAGATGTTCAGGAAAATTAGGGTGATCCAAATAACTGCTCAAGAAATACAGACATTAATATAGGAGAAGGAAGAAGAATTCGAAGTCATTCATCCTACCCTTGATTTAATAGGGGACAATTTTGAAGAGTTGTAGGGTCAAGAGATAATCACAAATAATGGCAATAAAATCCAGTTCAATTTTGAGTTCTTGAAAGTAGCCCTATTTGGGGTAAACCAGGAAAGGTGGATCAATGTTGTAACTGACATGAATAATATGATAGAAGATGCAACAGGTAAAATGGTAGATATTGTTCTATCCTTAGACACATGCTTGGAAGCCCCCAATATAGAAGAGCTACTCAAGCATACAATAGAAAAATTTGATTGTGAGTCAAATGATGAGTTAGAAATGACTAGACAATCTACCTTGCTGGTAAATATTGTGGAGATGTTACTCTTCCAATATGAAAGAAACAAGCCCATTCTTGTTGTACAAAAAATAGAATTTTGCAAGAAATGAACATGTTGAGGTTTGCTGCCACCTTTGACATAGAAATTTGGAGATTAATAAGTGAACAAATAAAGAGGTTGCAACAACGTCAAAAAGGGAAATAGGTTGAAACTTGTAGTCAACAGCTAGAAGGGGGTTCAGCACAACAAGGATATGTGCCAACATAAAAAATCTCCAAAATAGTTAAAAATCCAAGTACTAAAAATGAGACAGCTCAAGAGGAAGCGATTGAAAAGGAAAAATTGTAAAAGAAGTAGTGGAAGAAAAAATAGATTCTCCAAACCCCACCATCACTGGTTAAAATAAGCTACTATTTGAAAAGGTCAAAAGAGAGGATACAACCCAAACAAAAAAATATAGTGAAAGCTAGTTGTACCAATTTTGAAGATCAAATCAGAAGAGGACAAGTGTAAGGCCATAAATAAACCAAAAATAACAGAATCAAGAACTAGAAGCTATAAAAGGAAGCAGACAAGTTCAGATTCAGGATAAAGCAATTAGAGAATAGGATTTTGCTAAGAGGTATACTTGAGTGCCCTTTAGATTCGTGTTTTTGTATCTCCATTTTGTGTCTATTTTTATCATTCATTCTTCTTTCTTCCCTTTACTATGCACGATTTTGATAAGAAAGTGTTCAAGAAGCTGAGATTATTTCCTGTCCTATTGAGCTTGAGATTCAGAGACTCTACTATTACCATATTGGAACAAGGAGAGTAGGAGAGACTTGTTACATTATTTGAACAAAGTCTTCTTCATTGTATTGATGTATTTATTTGAGAAAAATAGAGTTAAAAGGCATCCTGCCCACTCTGCATGTAATATTTTATGAAATCAATACAATTTTGAGTTCCATTCCTATTATATCTTTTTCTTAGTACTATGTGTCACTGTATAATGGATTGCATTATTTGAATGCATTATATATTTTTTTTTCGTTGGTTAAATTTTGGTTTTATTACGGTATTCGAATAAGTCTAAGAGCGCCAATTTTCTTTTATCCATTCTCTCCATTCATGTCAAAATTATTGTTAAATTGCTATAACAACCCAATGAATCTAGGCACCGGTCTACATAAGGCATAACAATTGGTTATTTTATTTCTTGGTCATTTTAATATATATATTGTTATATTAATCTGGAGTGTGTAATCAATGATTTATCACATAATTACCGTTGGGGTTTCCTTACCCGTTCTATAGTTTTATTTTAGCAATATTTGTGTTTATCAAAACAAAGAGGCAGGTTGACCAGAGCCTATAATAGCTCGTTGGTTTCAAATGGATTTTTGCAGCGTGACAATAAAATCCTATGGATGCAATAATCAATTCCAATAGACATCTCTAACAGATGTAGTAGCTCCACCACCATTAAAGTATCCCTCTTTGTTGGTGTGAGCTCTTGTAGCTCCTCATCTAAGGAGATTTATCACCACTCTCGGTTCTCCAGTACATCATATTGCAACCAAAATCATAAAAAAAAAACAAAAAAATTAATCAGTTCCACATAATCAGTGCAAAAAAAATAAACATTAATTTAACATCTATGCATGCTTGTCTTGTCTCTCTTTTCTCTTTTGCTAGTTTTCTTTGCATGTTTTTCCTTTTTCTTTACTTTTCTCTCTGCAGAAATCATGCTCCATTCTCTTTGGGTGTAATTTTTTCCTCTCCCTTCTTCTTTTGAATTTATACCTTGTAATTTCAAGGTGTAAATGATATTCACACAATGACACTGAGAGGGGGGGGTGAATCAGTGTAACTATTAATATTAATATCTACAGCATTTAAAAATGAAGCAAAGAGAACTTGAAAACCAGAAAAGCAAATTGAACAATAGAGCACACCACAACACTCAATATACCGAGGTTCACCAATTTGGCTACTCCTCAAAAATGACTGCTTGGACTCCAATCCAAATCCAGTCTTTGCAAAATACCAATTTTACAAACACTTTACCAGCATCTACTGGAAGGAGCACCAACCCCTTAGTTTTCTGTTGCAACAGATAGGAGCACCAACCCCTAGTACCAAGCACCAACTTGGACTGCAATTCTGAGCAATTTAAAATGACATAAACATGTCTTCACTTATTACACGATCCTCGACCGGTCCGCAATTAAACAAACTCTGCACACTCTCACGGCTCTGCTAATTTCTCTCTTGGCTCTCTTCTAACCCTCTTTTCATAGCAATTTCCCTCTAACAATAGCAACCCTATTCTCTGCACGACTGTCCTTTTATAACCCCTTTTTCTCATCGGGACTTTTCGTCTTCTATAACTTTTCAATCCTGCATGCAGTCGAATGACATTCTCGAGCTGTTCGAATTCTTTTCTCCTCTTCATAAGTGGTTGTTCGAATCCTTGCAAATACGGCTGTTCGAATGCTGCAAATACGTCTTTTTGAAAGCTTTTTCGATCCTTCATATTTGGCTGTTCGAATTCTGCAAATACGGCTTTTTGAAAGCTTTTTCGATCCTTCATATTTGGCTGTTCGAATTTTGCAAATACGGCTTTTCGAATGCTGCAAATACGTCTTTTTGAAAGCTTTTTCGATCCTTCATATTTGATTCTTCGAATGCTTTTCAATCGTGCATATACAGTTGTTCTAGTGCATGTCTAACACCTGTCAATGTGTAACTGCAGATCTGACATCAGTTACTTTTTACGTAACTGGCTGCATGATTTTCCTGTATGCTTTTTTTGACACGTGTCATCTTGCATGCTCCTTCGGCTTTTACCCGCCCAACTGTTACCTATCGCGAAATCGTGACATTTCTGCCCAGTTGACTTTTTCTGGGCTGTTGACCGTGAAATACTAACTTGTCGCGATATCGCGACACATTTTGTAGCCGTACGCCTTCATGCCCTTGCTGTCGCGAAATCGTGACCATTTTGGCTTTTGAAAGCTTTTCCTCTGTTCATGTCGTGAAATCGTGACACTTCAAACTTTTGCTGATGTCATCCTTAATGTTGTCATGAAATCGTGACACTTCAAACTTTTGCTGACGTCATCCTTAATGTTGTCGTGAAATCACGACGCTTTCGGCTTCCTGAGGTCTCTCTTGCAACTTGTCGCGATATCGCGACACTTTCAGCTTTTGCTGACGTCATCCTCAATGTTGTCGTGAAATCGCGACGCTTCCGGCTTCCTGAGGTCTCTTTTGCAACTTGTCGCGATATCGCGACACTTTCAGCTTTTGCTGACGTCATCCTCATCTTTGTCGTGAAATCATGACGCTTCCGGCTTCCAGCGGCTTTTCTTTCACCCTATCGCGAAATCGTGACACTTTCAATTTTGCTGACGTCATCCTCAGCTTTGTCATGAAATCGCGACGTTTCTGGCTTCCATACAATCCTTGCTTCATGCAGTAGCGAAATTGGAACATGTCGCGAAATCACGAGGTTCTTCGCTTCCGTACAACTCTTGCTCCATGCACTAGCGAAAACAAGACATGTAGCGAAATCGCTACAACTTTGTTGCCTTGCATTTTGACTTGTAGCGAAATCGCTACACCTTTGTTTCCATACATTTTGTCATGCAGCGAAATCGCTACACCTTTGTTTCCATGCATTTTGTCATGCAGCGAAATCGCTACACCTTTTTCACCTTGTTGCTTCCACTCCGATCCTGTCGCGAAATCGTGACACTTTTCATTGCCTGCGCCTTTACCCGACACATGTCACGAAATCGTGACCATTTTTCTTGCACCTTCTCTCTCCTCGACCATGTCGTGAAATCGTGACAATTTGGCATGCATTTTCTCTCTCCTCGGCCATGTCGCGAAATCGTGACATTTTTCTTTCTACCTTCGGACCTCTCAACCTATCGCAATATCGCGACAAAAAACATGTAGTTTTCTTTCTGCCTTCGGACCTCTCAACCTGTCGCGATATCGCGACAGAAAACATGTCGTGATATCATGACAGTTTTCTTTCTGCCTTCGGACCTCTCAACCTATCGCGATATCGCGACAGAAAACATGTCGCGATATCGCGACAGTTTTCTTACTTGTCTTTTTTTGCAAATTTTTGAATCTGGGTCACTTCTGTTTTCCTACAAATTCACTGTACTTGATCTGACTGACTTCAGAATTCTTGTCCATTGCTTCAACTGCATCAATTTATGTCTGTGTTGACAACAATGACAATACTTTTGCTGCACCTTGTTCAACAATCTCCCCCTTTGGAATTGTTGGCAACACTTATGCACTCTCCTATAATTCTTCTCCCCCTTTGACAATAATACCAAAGGGCTGTTGCAGACTCCCCCTGAGTCTATGCACACCACTCTCAGACAAATGTTGTTATAGTTAGCAAAAATCATGAATATAAGCAAAACTATAAGTATAGGCATAAATGCACCCCCTGAGAATGTGATCCCAAATGAAAGTCAGTTCTTGGGAATTGTGACCACTCCCAACTTATGTCGAAGGTACTCAAAAACTTCCTTGGGCAATGGTTTTGTGAATATATCAGCTACTTGCTCTGTAGTTGGAACAAAGTCCAATTTGACCTCTCCTTCAGCAACTTTATCCTTCAAGAAATGATATCGGATTGCAATATGTTTGGTTCTAGAATGCATAACCGGATTCTTGGATATGTTGATAGCACTAGTGTTATCACATTTTATTGATATTGGCTCTTTGAAGTGAATACCAAGATCTTTCAAAGTTTGTCTCATCCATAATATCTGTGTACAACATGTTGTGGCTGCAATGTATTCTGCCTCTACAGTGGATAGAGAGACTGATTCTTGTTTCTTGCCGTGCCATGCTACCAGCCTGTCTCCAAGATAAAATGCTCCTCCACTGGTACTCTTTCTGTCATCAATACATCCTACCCAATCTGCATCAGAATATGCAATCAAAGTGAAATCTTTACCTTTTGGATACCACAACCCATAATCCATAGTACCCTTGAGGTACCTGAAGATCCTCTTTACAACTTGTCACATGAGTTTCTTTGGGACTAGCCTGAAATCTTGCAACCATGCATACTGCTTGTAATATGTCTGGTCTAGTGGCTGTTAAATACAACAGGCTTCCAATCATAGACCTGTACATTGTTTGATCTACATCTGGAGATTTGTCATCCTTGCTTAACTTGCAGCCTATTGTCATGGGAGTGCTAACAGGTTTACTATCTTCCATTGTGAACTTTTTCAGCATTTCTTTTACATATTTAACTTGAGAAATAAAAATGCCCTTTTCATTTTGATTGACCTGCAGTCCTAGGAAATAAGAAAGTTCACCAATCATAGACATCTCAAATTCTTTCTTCATTTTAGTTGATATGTCTTTGCAATATTCATCCATGCTGCTGCCAAATATTATATCATCTACATAAACAACAAGAACAATAAGATGCCCCTTCTCTGTTTTGACATATAAATTGTTGTCCACCAAACCTTTCTTGAACCCTTGTTTAATAAGATAGTTATCCAGCCTTGCATACCATGCTCTGGGTGCTTGTTTCAAACCATATAATGCTTTCTTTAACCTGCAAACAAATTCTGGATTGTCACCAAGTTGGAAGCCATCTGGGTCGTTCAATGTAAACCTCTTCTTCCAGCTTTTCCATTCGTAAATGCTGATTTTACATCCATTTGATATACTTTGAAATTTTTATGGACTCGCTAAAGCCGTAAACATTCTGATTGCCTCTAATCTGGCTATCGGTGCAAAGGTTTCCTCAAAATCAATGCCTTCAACCTGAGCATAGCCTTTACAGACCAATCTTGCCTTATTTCTGACAACCTGTCCATCTTCATTTAACTTATTTCAAAAAATCCATTTAGTGCCAATTATGTTTTTATTTGTCGGTCGTGGTACTAATTCCCAGGTATTGTTTTTCTCAATCTGATCTAGTTCTTCATTAATTGCCTTCATCCAACTTTCATTTGTGCTTGCTTCAGCAACATTTTTAGGTTCAATGCTAGATAATAGAGAATAGTTCCGCACTGCTGCTCTTCTTGTCTGAATACCATCTGTGGGATCCCCAATAATCTGTTCACTGGGATGGTTTTTCTGCCAATTGTCTGTTTTAAATTTCCTATTTTCTCCTTCTTCTGAGTCAGTTTTTACAACATCTAGATCAATTTTCTGATTCTCATCTGTTTCCTTTTCATCATCACCTTCAATGACTTCTTCATAAATAGGGTAGTTTTCTTGATAAGTAATTTCTTGTTCTCTACCTTCATCAACTTTCACATCAGCACTCTCAACAATTTTCTTTAGCCTCTTGTTGTAACATGTGTAGGCTTTGCTTTTTGTTGAGTAACCAAGAAAGATACCTTCATCAGCTCTATCTTCAAATTTACCGAGATTATCTTCAATCCGTTTGATGTAGCACTTGCTGCCAAATACTTTGAAATGTCTTGTTGTTGCCTTTCTGCCGAACCACAGCTCATAAGGTGTTTTGCTTTCATGTGGTCTTAGCATGCACCTGTTTTGAATGTAAACTACAGTATGTACTGCCTCTTTCCAAAATCTGTCAGCTATTTTGTTCTCAGCCAGCATTGTCCGTGCCATTTCCTGCACTGTCCTATTCTTCCTTTCTACAACACCATTTTGCTGAGGTGTCCTAGCTGCTGAAAACTGTCTTCTTATCCCATATTTTTGACAGTATTCTACAAATTCTTCTAAAATAAACTCTCCTCCTCTGTCTGATCTTAAGCATTTAATCCTTTTTCCAGTTTGATTTTCAACCTATTTTTTAAAAATCTTAAACATCTCAAAGGCATCCGATTTAAGCTTTAAAAAGAATATCCATGTCATCCTGGAGTAATCATCTATTAACAGCATAAAGTATTTGTCACCATTTATGCTTTGTGTTCTCATGGGTCCACACAAATCAGTATGAATTATCTCCAAAGGTTTGCTAGTGAAGTATTCCTTTGATTTAAAAGTGGATCTGGTTTGCTTCCCTTTTTGACATGAAGCATAGATGCTATTTACTGGTTTGCCAATGGTTGGTATATCTCTTACTGCCCTTTTTGAACTTATTTTTTCCAGATTGTCAAAACTAATATGACCGAGCCTCTTGTGCCACAACCAATTTTCATCTTCCTGTCCAATCAAGCATGTTCCTTCTACAGTTTCTGAGAGAGTATATAGATTACCAGAAGTCCTAGATCCAAGTAGCTATCAACTTCCCACTCGTGTGCTTTTCTCACTTCATAGCCCTGCTTCTTAAAAATGACTTCATGACCTCTGTCATAGATTTGACTTACACTCAGCAAGTTATGCTTCAGACCAATCACAAACAAGACTTCTTTTGATTTTATCTTTCCATCACTGATCTTGACTGATCCCTTTCCAACAATATTTGCTCCATCATTATTTCCAAATTTCACAGAACCACCTTCATAATTCTGTAAATTCTCAAATTTTTGCTTGTCACCTCGTCATGTGATCGGAGCATCCACCGTCAAGTATCCATGGTGCAGATTTGTCTTGTGCTTTAAAAGCGACTCGAACAATCAAAGATTCCTTTTCTTTCCATTCTGGTTTGATGACAGATTTGGCTACTTGTTTTGCCTTTGTCCTTTCATTAGCATGTGCCTGTTTTTCAAAAAATTTCTTGTTTTGTTTCAACCCACTTGGTTGAGATTTTCTACTCTAATAATTATTTGATGCAAAAGTGCTTCTACAGTTTCTAGCAATATGTCCAAAATTATGACAATTATAACATTCAACTGCATAATTCATTAAAGGAGAAAAAGCATTTCTGCTGGTGAAATTCCTTTGAGATACATTATGCTCGCACTCTGAAATCTTATGGCCATAAGCATTGCATTTAAAACAATAACCGGAAAAGGAATGATTAAACCCGGGTGCGGGTCTTTGCCAGCTTTGAAGTAGGAGCCATGAATCTTCTCCTTCTTGGATGTGTGACTTTTGTGAATCCATCTTTGTCAAGTACTCTTCTTGAATCTGGCATTATTGCTTTCTTTGGCATGATTTGTTTTTTCTAGGTCAACCCTGATCTTTTCTTCTTTCTTTATGGGTTCTACATTCAAGGCCTTTGAACCATTTGATGATTCTCCTTCATCGAAGCCTAAACCAAATTTGATGCCGAAAGGCCTTTGGTTATTTAACATTTTATCCAGCTTTACAGTACTTTCTTCAAACTTATGAAAACATCTCAATTTTCTATTCATCTCCTCTAGCTGCATTCTTAACTTAACAATGTCTTCCTCTAGCTTGCTGCATTCAACTGTCTTTACAGTTAATTGTTCATCAAGAACTTCAGACATTTTCTTGAATTCCTCTGTCTGTATTTTTAAACTGTTTATTATGTCAGTGGCATCCTCTAGTTTTCTTGAAAACTTTTTGTTCTTTTTCCTTTCTACACTCAACTCTTCAAGTGCAGCAACCAATTCTCCTTCCAGATAAACTTCAGCCTCATCTTTAAAGCTTTCATCACCTTCCTGATTTTCTTCTCGTTCTTTCTTCTTTAAGTGCCATGAACAGAGCTTCCCCTATTTCTTCTTCGGAATCTTCACCCGAGCTTTCTTCAGAAGAGCTGACATTCTTGGATATGAAGCTTTTCTTCTTGAAGTTGTTCTTTCTAAAATTTTGTTTCTTCTTCCAATCACCTTTTTCTTGGAGTGACCCTTCACCATTTTTTGTTTTATCATGCATTGGGCATTTGGCTGCAAAATGACCGACTCCTCCACAATTGAAGCACTTGAATGGTAGCTTTCCTCTATATTTTCCTTTTCCCTTTGTGAGTTTCCGAACAAAATTTGCTTCTGTTTCATCCAGTTGTCTCTTCATCCTCAGATTCATGTTCAGTTTTTATATTCTTATGTGCTTTAAAAGCAGCTTCTCTGTCTATAGGCTTAGTTTGTCCTATTCTCATTTCATATGCAGTCAAGGAACCATGCAGCTCATCCATGCTAAAATTTTTTAGATCTTTTGCCTCTTCTATTGCAGAAACTTTGGAGTTAAATATTTTGTGAAGGGTTCTGAGAACCTTTTTTACAACAACTGCATCATCCATTTCTTCACCGAGTCCTCTGATTGCATTGATGATTCCATTTACTCTCAGCATATAGGCCTCTATGTTCTCATCTTCCTTCATTTGTAATGCTTTGAACTGAGCTCGATGAGTTTGCAGCTTGGCTTCCTTGATCTTGCTGTCTCCTTCATGGATGCTCTTCAGTTTATCCCACATGTCTTTTGCCGATTTGTAGCTCATGACTCTTATCAATTCACTGTGTACAAGTCCACACATTATGGCATTCTTAGCTTTGGAGTTGTTTTCAAATTTTTTCTTCTCAACAGTATCTGTTGGAGGAGTAGTGGGTGTTGTGTATCCACTATCTACAGAATCCCAAATGTCATATCCCAATGCACTCAGATATGTTTGCATCCTGAGTTTCTAGAAAGTGTAATTAGTTCCATCAAACAAGGGAGCTTTGTTGGATGAGAACCCTTCACCGCCTGCCATTGTTTCTTCCAAGATCACCTTAGCTGATTAAACTTGTTCAAGGAACCTTGCTCTGATACCAATTGATATTCACACAATGACACTGAGAGGGGGGGTGAATCAATGTAACTATTAATATTAATATCTACAACATTTAAAAATGAAGCAAAGAGAACTTGAAAACCAAAAAAGCAAATTGAACAATAGAGCACACCACAACACTCAATATACCGAGGTTCACCAATTTGGCTACTCCTCAAAAATGACTGCTTGGACTCCAATCCAAATCCAGTCTTTGCAAAATACCAATTTTACAAACACTTTACCAGGATCTACTGGAAGGAGCACCAACCCCTTAGTTTTCTGTTGCAACAGATAGGAGCACCAACCCCTAGTACCAAGCACCAACTTGGACTGCAATTCTGAGCAATTTAAAATGACATAAACATGTCTTCACTTATTACATGATCTTGACTGGTCTGCAATTAAACAAACTCTGCACACTCTCACGACTTTGCTAATTTCTCTCTTGGCTCTCTTCTAACCCTCTTTTCACAACAATTTCCCTCTAACAGCAGCAACCCTATTCTCTACCCCCTTTTCTCATCGGGACTTTTCGTCTTCTATAACTTTTCAATCCTGCATGCAGTCGAATGACATTCTCGAGCTGTTCGAATTCTTTTCTCCTCTTCATAAGTGGCTATTCGAATCCTTGCAAATACGACTGTTCGAATGCTGCAAATACGTCTTTTTGAAAGCTTTTCCGATCCTTCATATTTGGCTGTTCGAATTCTACAAATACGGATTTTTGAAAGCTTTTCCGATCCTTCATATTTGGCTGTTCGAATTCTGCAAATACGGCTTTTCGAATGCTGCAAATACGTCTTTTTGAAAGCTTTTTCGATCCTTCATATTTGATTCTTCGAATGCTTTTCAATCGTGCATATACAGCTGTTCTAGTGCATGTCTAACACCTGTCAATGTGTAACTGTAGATCTGACATCAGTTACTTTTTACGTAACTGGCTGCATGATTTTCCTGTATGCTTTTTCCGACACGTGTCATCTTGCATGCTCCTTCGGCTTTTACCCGCCCAACTGTTACCTGTCGCGAAATCGTGACATTTCTGCCCAGTTGACTTTTTTTGGGCTGTTGACCGCGAAATACTAACTTGTCACGATATCGCGACACATTTTGTAGCCGTACGCCTTCATGCCCTTGCTGTCGTGAAATCGCGACCATTTTGGCTTTTGAAAGCTTTTCCTCTGTTCATGTCACAAAATCGTGACACTTCAAACTTTTGCTGATGTCATCCTTAATGTTGTCGCGAAATCGTGACACTTTGAACTTTTGCTGATGTCATCCTTAATGTTGTCGTGAAATCATGACGCTTTCGGCTTCCTGATGCTTCTCTTGCAACTTGTCGCGAAATCGCGACACTTTCAGCTTTTGCTGATGTCATCCTCAATGTTGTCGCGAAATCACGACGCTTTTGGCTTCCTGAGGTCTCTTTTGCAACTTGTCGCGATATCGCGACACTTTCAGCTTTTGCTGACGTCATCCTCATCTTTGTCGCAAAATCATGACGCTTCTGGCTTCCAGCGGCTTTTCTTTCACCCTGTCGCGAAATCGCGACACTTTCAATTTTGCTGATGTCATCCTCAGCTTTGTCGCGAAATCGTGATGTTTCTGGCTTCCGTACAATCCTTGCTTCATGCAGTAGCGAAATTGGAACATGTCGCGAAATCGTGACGTTCTTCGCTTTCGTACAACTCTTGCTCCATGCACTAGCGAAAACAAGACATGTAGCGAAATCGCTACAACTTTGTTGCCTTGCATTTTGACTTGTAGCGAAATCGCTACACCTTTGTTTCCATACATTTTGTCATGCAACGAAATCGCTACACCTTTGTTTCCATGCATTTTGTCATGCAACGAAATCGCTACACCTTTTTCACCTTGTTGCTTCCACTCCGATCCTGTCATGAAATCGTGACACTTTTCATTGCCTGCGCCTTTACCCGACACATGTCACGAAATCGCGACCATTTTGCTTGCACCTTCTCTCTCCTCGACCATGTCGCGAAATCGCGACAATTTGGCATGCATTTTCTCTCTCCTTGGCCATGTCGCGAAATCGCGACATTTTTCTTTCTGCCTTCGGACCTCTCAACCTGTCGCGATATCGCGATAGAAAACATGTCGCGATATCGTGACAGTTTTCTTTCTACCTTCGGACCTCTCAACCTGTCGCGATATCGCGACAGAAAACATGTCGCGATATCGCGACAGTTTTCTTTCTGCCTTCGGACCTCTCAACCTGTCGCGATATCGTGACAGAAAACATGTCGCGATATCGCGACAGTTTTCTTACTTGTCTTTTTCTGCAAATTTCTGAATCTGGGTCACTTCTGTTTTCCTGCAAATTCACTGTACTTGATCTGACTGACTTCAGAATTCTTGTCCATTGCTTCAACTGCATCAATTTCTGTCTGTGTTGACAACAATGACAATACTTTTGCTGCACCTTGTTCAACAAGAAATTCAATTTCCACCATGAACCAATCAAATTTGTGATTGACCCTCGAATTTGCATAAGGTTGCACACAACAATTTCCTCAAAAAAGACAAAAAATGCTTAAAATAACTAAAAATCCTAATCTAGCATAGTCTAGAGGAAATATTTTAGTCCTTACCCATGCTCGCTCTACTACTGCATCGAACTCACCCCTCTCAATAGATGAATGATGTGTGGGAAGTGTCATTTATATTTTTCTCCAAATCTCTTCTTCTTCTTATCACACAACAAAAATGAATTCATTTTTACCCTCCCCTCTTCTTTTACCCCTTTTTTCTCTCTCCTATTTGAATTTTTGCCTAGTTTCTCTCTGTTTGCTACTCTCTTTTCTTCTATTTCTACCTTTTTTGAGTTTCCTCAAGGATTTTGAATTCCTTTTGAAACTAGAGGGCACACCCTAGCCCGAGAGGCATTAAAATCCCTAATTCATTTGCATTTAAAATTTCAAAGTGTCTAGTATGACACCATATTGGCACCATCCATTTCTTCTAAACCAACCATCTATTTTTGTGTTCATCATTCTTCATCCATATGTGTCTACATATTTCTTTGATGCATTCATTTGGCCATAAATGCATCAAAGTAGGGGTAAAATGTAGACATGGAAAATTGACCCACCTAAGTGAGTCATATTTCCTAGAACCCTTGAGAAGTCCCTCAAAATTGTCAAAGTACAAATTTGGGCTTGTCTTACCCTCTTTTTTTCCTTTTTTTTTTTTTCTAGTTTTGTCGAAATTATGGTCACCCAGTACGGGGTATGATTTCTGCAAGTTAGGGTTTTCTCTTAGAATACCCAATATTTGAGCTGACCTTCAAGATTTTGGTCCTCCCTTAGGTTTACCATTTTTTTCCTACACTTCTGCCCTCCAAACCTCTTATAAATAGAGGGTTTAGATCCTATTTTTCCCCTAATTTCTAAGTGATTATAGAAGTGGTGCTAAGCAATTTTTCAAGAGAAGTAATTTATGGCTATGAGACTTCTAAAAAATTATTCTAGCAATATCAAGTGTATTTTGGTGTTATTTTGTTGCTTTACTTTTGATTTGTTGTTCTTGGTGGACAAGTGTTGGAGCCTTGAGGTGGAGTCTACCATTTTGTGGAGGTCTTCATCCTTTTGATTGTTCTTTCACTACCACTAGGTTTCTTCTTGCATTTTAATATTCCTAGATCATTAATTGTGCATTTTGGTGTCTTATTTTGCATTAATATATCGTTCTTACACTTATATTATGAATTTGTGCCCTGTCTATACATGGCATGATTTTGATAGATCCAAATTCATGGTCACCCCTTACGAGGCAATAGTTTGGATCTGTTAGGTTTGAGGGAAAATTTTCACTCCCAAATCCTTAGTCTATGTTCGCATGCTTTATTTGAATTATAATATCATTGTTTACACTATTTTTTGCATTGTTTCATCTTATTGCATCTTGTATTGTTCATTCATGAAAAATTCAACAATCACTTTTATTTTTAAATGATCAACTAAAAGGACCAAGGGTTATTGACTTCTATGCCTCCAATATCAGTCACACAACTTAAGTAGGTTCCCAAATGCTAATTAATTTTTCTAAGGTTTTGTGAAGATATTTTATAGGTTGTGAAGTTGTTGGATATATCTGGACGTAAGTTAAAAGCTAGGGACAACCACCAGGTCAAGTAAGTTCTCTAAATAAACTTCTTAGGCTATTTATTGTTTGATTTCTATCCATTTCTATTACAGATCTAGATCATAAACAAAAGAAAAATATTTTGGTTTCATTCCTAGGCATTTGAAAGAGAAAGGGCATATAGTTTGCATTCTAGGGTTAACTTTGTTTGTGCATCCTCTTGAACCCTTGCTAAAAATGAAAGATTTATTTTATTTCAAGTTAGGGTTTAGTAATTGAAATGCTCAAAAACTAGTGCACAATAAATAAATAATGATAGCACTAAATAAATGAAAACTAAAAACGTGTAATGTAACACACTATGATAAAACAAGGAAGTAATAAACATGGTCCATTTATATTAATAATATCTTGTTATTTCAAAATACGGTTACAATTGCATCCCCTTGAGGGAGTTCACCATTTTGATACAATCAATACAATAGATAACTAAGAGGATTTGATTTTCCTCTTAGAATGGAACTGGTGCACTTTGAGGTTCTCTCGCATCCACAAACCGTCCTACAAAGGGTTTCTTTGTGACCTCCGCAAGGGGTGTTGATGTCAAACTTTGTGTTCCTCCTTCCTTGCACAAAACCTGTAATCTGCACACAAGGAACACAAAAATGTTAATAGCATGTGTAGATAAAATGATAAGTAAAACAATAAATAACTGAAATATGGTGAATACATACATAAAAAAAAATGTAACTATACTAAGACGATGGATAGAAACACTACTAACACTCACAAAATAAAAAACAAAGAAAATAGATCACTGCTCTTGAGGTCATCTTTGGATATGATGACCATACCTACAGGACATCTATGGGAGGGATAGTCGTACCTACAAGCCATCTCAGGGTGATACGACCGCTAACCTACAAAATCTTTTCTCATGGTTGATGTAGGGTGACTCCTGGGTTCAATCTGTGGTTTGGTCAACGGATTGGTGCACTTTGTGAAAGCGGCTTGGTGGATCTAAATTAGTCTTCAAAGTTGGAACATGTAATTACACTATGAATATGGTATGACCTTCAACCTTTGGAATGATACAACGACATAGCTTCTATGATGAGAAGAATATGAAAGCTCGAGGATCCTTGGTCAAATTCTAACAGAACTTCATTACTTGAAAATTTTGAAACTTGGTCTCTCTTCAAATGAGGGTGGATGCCAATTTTTAAATCCTTTGAAGGTAACCTATTATTAGCAAATAATATTAAAATGGGAGAGGTGGCCTACATGCTCTTTTTTGAAATCTCATGCGATGCCACTTGGCTGTCCTGGCCTATGTAGCACTATTCAAGGGTCAAGTATGTGTGCTAAATTGGCTCGAGCCTACATGAAATCGATGGTGCAAGCCCACATGTGGATTCTATTTTTTAATTTACTTCTAGCATGGTCATCTCAGGGTAGGGTGGCCTTTATTGGGGGCCACTCCTTGGTAGGATGGCTTCGATTTGGGGCCTCTCCTTGGTAGGATGGCCTTGATTGGGGGCCACTCCTTGGTAGGACAGCCTCGATTGATGGCTACTCCTTGGTAGGACAAACTTTATTGGGGACTCCCTTGGTAGGATGACCTCTAAAGGCCATCCCTAGGAGGTATGACCAGGGTTGTAAATGGAAATTTCACTTGTTTGAGTGGTGAAAATCACTATTTAAGCCCTAGGTCCACCCAAGGTGGGTCATTTGATCTTTAGGAAGTCCATATAGGTAATATCATCAACATGACATGTTTTAGGTTTCTACAAATCCCCTTTTTTGGGATGCATTGTGTGAAAATACAACATGGAGCAAAAAAAGATTACCTATATTCAAATTGAGGGTTGATGATGTTCACTGATCTAATCAATGTTAGATGCCCCAATCATGAAAAGGACATGCATTTTTGAACCATTGCTTCTAACAAGTTGAGGAACTTGATTTTAGTAAACCTTTCAACCAAGATTTATGACTTTGAGGTATACTTGATCTTGGAAAACTTTTCAATCATGGGGAGACACTAGGGGTCTACGAGCCTCCATCATTCATGAATGCCAAGTTATTTACATTGTTTTGAAATTTTTGCTTTTTATTTACCCCAAGAAATAAGGAAATGATTATCTTTGGCAATTATTATTGAATGAATGCAACTTGCATGCTTGAATGTTTGATTATTGATTTTATTATGAATTTTGTGATGTAATGACTACCCCCTCAAGCAACGAGTCGATGAGGACATGCTAAAATTATGAAAGTGATGAGTTGCTTGACCAAGATGACTTGATTTGGATTTTCTAGGACTATTACAAAATTTTAGAGGATACATTCCCCATTACAACCTTGAGTTTGATCTATTTATTACTTCTTTTTTGTGAGTGATCTTATGGTAATTTACTCATCCTACCGAATTGCATGGATAACCAATCCCTGTAATCACTAGGTGTATAGAATAAATTACTAGAGTAGACACCAAATCCTAGCTATTTGCCTTCCATATTTTCCTTCCCACCATTTCCACCATCAAATCCTAGCCAATTTGCCCACTATTCCTATTTTCCTGCCATTATCGATCATTATTCACTTTTATTTATATATTTAGTTTATATAATATTTTATATTATATTTTAATATATATTTAATAAATATGTATTTATTTAGGTAAATTAATCCTAGACATCCAATTTCATATAATCCTGACCATCCATTTACATCAATCCGTGCCACACCCTAGATTTATTGTCAACCCTTGGATATGCTTTAATCTCAACCACATGATTAGTATCGTTGAAAACCTAGTATGTATTAGGGTAGATTATAAATAAAAGTCATTTTGATGGCTCAACCCCTAGATTTTCTATGCTTGAGTTCCTAATTTCCTGATTCTAAGTTCCTTGAGTTCCCTAAGTGCTTGAGTCTTATATCAAGCCTTTTGTGCCCTAACCCCATTCCATTCATCACATTTCACTCCCCTCACTTGCCATATCCACTACCATAACATGTGTCCTCACCTGATATACTTCTATAGAATTTCCCATCAGTCTTTAGGTGCCTTTGGGCACTTTTTCATCAACACTAAGCACCCACAGGTGCCTCCTCATCAACCCCATGTACCCATGAGTGTTTCTTGTAGTCATTAGGTGTCCACAAATATTTCATGCTCCCATTCATAAAGTCCCTCTAGCCTCCGAGTGATGCTAGGGCATCACTGCTCCAGCCACCTACATCAAACATTACGCATAAGAAGATAATAAGAGGTAAAACAAATCAACCCTATATTTATTTATTTTATGCATATGTTTCTATTTTTGTTCACTTTATTGGTAGCATTTAGTTAGGGTTTCATTATTGCATATAAAGGGTCTCATAATGTGGAGCCCTTGCATATACTACTAACTATTTTTTGTTTCATTGTGTGCAAATTTGGAGTACTACATCAGCATCTAGAGTGACCCAACCTTGGATGTCCGAAAAGCCTACTCAACCTTGTTAGGATCAAGACCCACTTGAAGACATCACGACCTTGCTTCTTAGGGTTTCATAGAACCCTAAATTTTTGTAATATTGTATCAAAAGGATTCAAGGATCCAAGCTTGTAACAATGGAGTTTCTAGGCTCCCCCCGTTAATAAAGAATTTATTCTATTGTGCAATCTTGTGTTACCTTACATTTTATTTTGTTCAAAGCATTGTCTGTGTGTTGTATTTTACATATTTCAAATGGCGATCACGGTGGGACCCCCTAAGGGTTTCTATTTATGATCTATTTTACTAATTCATTTATTGTTTTCTATCATCTTGTAGGTTTTTTAGAAGCATGAATTTCATAGTTTTCATTGGATCTAGGGTTTTTGAAGTCTACTGAAGTTTGCATAAGGTGTGCTAAATGCCCGATGAAATCTAAAGGCAATCCAAAAATACCTAGAGGTATTCAGAGGTATCTAGAAGTGCCCACGAGCATATTAGAAGCATCCATAAGTGCCCAAGAGTATTTAAAAAGAATTATGAGCAAATATTTAGGTTGTTCAGAAAGTTTACTCCTTAAAACCCTAGTTTTCTATTTTATGTATTATGGGCTATCTGCTGTATTTTTCAGATTTTAAACAGGAAAATGAACCATCATTAAATAATCTAAAAATGAACTCATGTTAGTTTGCATTTTTAGGTCTGTATTCATTCACCTATTCTTATTAGGGTTTTTATTTTCTTGATATATATTGCATTTTGTTTGCATTTGAACTAAAAAATTGCATAACATAGTGTTGCATCTTAGGGTTAGAAATATTTTCTTTCATTTATCTAAGTTGGAACACCATTAGATTTCCAAAATTATCCTTGCCAGTTGGGTGATTCCAATTAGAGCGATGGATGAACCCTCTGGTTGTTATCTAGACAGGGGGTCTTAAGTGGTGTACTTCACGCCCTTTGGAGAACTTTGTTTTCTTTTGTTGGATTCTTATTTAGGTTTATGAAATTAATTATTTTTAACATTGTTTGTACACAATAGAAAACATAACACTTGAAAATAATTCACACACATCACGGTTCATTCAAAACAATAATGGTTGGATTTCATCACCAACCATTTCTTGAGATTTGGTGACGGTGGAATTCATTTCCATCCATCAATCTCTATGCTTAGACACCATAGGATACCCATGAGAAAACTTGTTGGATTTCATCACTAGCAAGAATCTTGTTGCCCTATATTCACCATAGTTTTTCACCTTTGTTTCATTAAGAAATATTAGAAAATCAAAACACACAAAACTGACACATAAAATGAATACACATTAAAAGGAGATAATCAATGAACGAGGTAAGCCACATTGGTTATGACTTAGCATTGATTGTTTGTTTCCTTAAGCATTCTAGTTTTTGTATTACATTTGGTAATTTAATCTGTATCTTTATTTTTTTTGCTTATGGTATTAACTAGGAATCAAAAGAAAGCAATAATTTAGGATAATTTAATGGAACCTTCATCCACCTTCCCTACCACTTATGTGGTAGATTCCCTGAATGTGATACAAGAAAATTTGTCTGTAGGTCCATCACATTATTTGCCATCCACAACCTTCCACATGGCAATGCCCCAATAGGAGTCAACCTCCCCTACCATTATCAACCATATCACCCATATAGACATGGAAAGAGTATAAGCCTTCATGAAGTCTTCTAAAACAAGATTCTCCCAATTAAAATAAATTTAACATCCACAAAAATATAACTCAAAAACCTCTTTAATTAAATTTTAATAGCAAGAAGAACTTTGGCAAAAATCAAATCCACTTTCCTTATAACTCCAATAACATAAATAAATTACCCAACTTGCAAATTTTCATTCTACCCTTATAACTCCCTTTTTACCTTAAGAAAAACATTAGGCAAATAAAAATTTATTTAACAAAAAATACCTTTGCCACTTATAAGATTCAAACCCCCAATATTTGCCTCCTTGTGTGCCCTAGCCACGGTCTAGACCACCGTGTGCACTAGATGCAAACTTGGAATATTAAGAGCACCTTGTGTTCTTTCTTCTAAGCCTGGTGCTCAAACCAGCGTGTGCCAAAATGTTTTCCTCCGTAACGCTCAAGAAAAACACACCAACAACCTCCACATGAATTGATCGTGGTCACTTCCACTCCCAACGCTCTCACAAAATGCATGGTACCAATGGAACACACTGTCCAATGGGAGTGAGGCCTTAAGTCCTCCCGTTTCGTCTTCTTCCTTGCACTAAAATACAACACAAAATTTTTCTTCCTCAATGATTGCACAAATAACTCTTTTCTCTATCGCATGAATATTAATCGATGAAGGGTAAGTTTAATGTCCCTTTGGCATAGCCTTTATATATGAATTTCACCTTTTGACATAGACATTGGTGCTCCACTAAATTGGTGACGTTGGCGCTTTTTTAAAACCTTTATAATTTATAAATTATTTAAATTCTAAAAGAATTTAATTTTTTTTTAATTCTTTTTATAAACCTTTGACTTTAATAAAAATTAAAGCCTTCTTGAGATAAACTTTAAACCTTTCTTTGTACTCCACTGATTTGATGTAAATTATTTTGCCACCATGGTTTTAATAAAAACCTTAATTCTACCATCACAATGTTTAAGGAAGCCTTTATATCCTTATAATTATTTTAATAAAAACCTTTTAATTTTCACCATGGTTTTAACACAAACCCTTATAAAACAATATTTTGACAAATTTTCTTCAACTCTTCACATTGTTCCTAGTGGCAGTAATGGTGTACTCCATGGTATTAATGACAACTTCATATGTTCACTTTGGCATCAATGACAACTTCTCATCTTGACATCAATGAAAACTAAATGAGCTCAAAATTTCCAACATCCTAAGGATGACAACTTCTCATATTGACATCAATGAAAACTAAATGAGCTCAAAATTTCCAACATCCTAAGGATGATTTTTCTCTTCCAAGCATCGATAATTTTGTCGATACGTACGCTGGTTGTGATATGGTTTCACTCATGGATGATTTTTTAGGATATAACCATATTCGAATAAATCTTGATGACCAACATAAATCAACATTCACTACACCTAGGGGAACTTTTTGTTACAAGGTGATGCCCTTTGGTCTAAAAAATGTAGGTGCCACTTATCAACGTGCCATGACATTCATTTTCCATGAATACATGCATAAGATTATCGAAGACTATGTGGATGATCTATTGGCTAAATTTAAAACTCAACAAGAACATATTGGTGTATTGGAGATTTTTTTTTACCGACTCCTAGAGCATAATGTAAGGTTAAATCTCAAGAAATGTGTCTTTGGTTTTACCTCCGACAAACTTCTAGGATTCATTATCTCCAAAAGAGGCATTGAGGTGGACCCTACCAAGGTCAAGGATATCCTTGAGATGCCTCCCCCAACTAATTTAAAGGAATTGCATAGTTTACAAGGAAAGATTCAATCAATCCATTATTTTATTGCACAACTTTCTAACAAATGTAGGTCATTCAATCACCTACTATAAAAGGGTTGTCATTCTCTTAGATATATGAATGTCAATAAGCCTTTGATGAAATTAAGAAATACCTAGCTTCTCTACCAGTCTTAGCTCCTCCTCGTTTAGGGGTCCCATTTTATCTTTACATCTCAACAACAAACTTTGCATTAGGGACAATGCTTGCACAAAAGAATGAACAAAATCAAGAGCAATTTGTCTACTACATTAGTCAAACATTGGTAAGCTATGAAACTAAATACACTTATGTAGAAAAATTGTGCTTAGCAGTGGTTTTCACCAAAATAAACTTCAAAATTATATGCTTAGTCACATAACTTATGTCATAACTAAAGAAAATCCTCTGCGTTACATAATATCTCACACTTATAATAATACCCACACAACTAAATGGATAATTCTCCTTATGGAATTTGACCTAGAATTCATTAGCCAAAGATCCATTAAAGGTCAAGTAATAGTTGATCAACTTGTAGAAGCTACACTACCTAGTGATCATCCTTTAATTATTGAGCTCCTACATTAGTTGGTATTTTTTTTCACTAAACAAGAAGAAAATGTCATTCTAGAGGAAGACGTTGATATTACATTATTATTTTATGGCTCTAAGTGTGCAAAAGGTCATGGTGCTGGAGTTGTATTTCACACACCACAGGGGGTACCTATTACCTTGTCATTCAAACTAGACATCCAATGTATAAACAACACTACAAAGTATGAAGCCTTTATCTTAGGTCTTCAATCAGCTATAGCTATGAGCATTAAGTGTATTAGGATTTTTGGTAATTATTAAATTGTCATCAAACAAATAAATGGAGAATACCAATGCAAAGAGCCTACCATTAATCTTTATCACAAAGTATCAATGAAGTTGCTCTCTAAGTTTGATTGGTATGAAATCAATAGTTTTCCACATTTGACTAATAGATTTGCAGATTCGATGGCCTCTCTTGGATCCTTTATTCCAAAAGATTCATTTGGAGAGGTACAACCCCTTATAATTTCAATGGTCTCTAAATTTGCAATTTCCTATGCTAAGTCAAAATATGAAAAGGATGTTTGCTTTATACAAATGGATTCATATGAACCTTGGTCGAGCCAAATAGTAGCTTTTCTCAAGTTTGGACCACTTCTATTTGACATGTCTCGAACTACCAAGTGAACTTTCAAGTAAAAGGTATCATGTTTTGTTCTTTTGGGGGACGTGTTGTATAAATATGGTTATGATAAAGTCCTCCTTCATTGTCTCGAGGCTAGAGAAGCTCAAAGAGCCATAGCTAAATCCCATGATGGTACTTGTGGTGGTCATTTTAGTGGAATGGCCATTGCAAATCATATTCTATGCATGGGTTATTATTGGCCCACAATGGAACGTGATTGTTGCACCTATGTTAAACATTGCAAAAATTTCCAATATCATGCCAACCTAACTCATGTACCATCACAAGATTTACATCCTATTCAAAGCCTTTGGCACTTTTCACAATGGGACCTAGATCTAATTGGTAAAATTTCACCTGCTTCCTTGGGACAACATACTTTCATCATCATAGCCACTGAATACTTCACAAAGTAGGTTGAGGTAATTCCTCTAATCAACATGATAGGACCTATAATTTTAGAGTTTATACTCCATCATATCATTTACCATTTTGTTATCCAATAAAAAATAATTTTAGATAATGGCAAGTCTTTTAAGAACAAGGATGTTCAAGCACTTTGCAAGAAATATAAAATTCAACATATTTTCTCGACTCCTTATTACCCACAAGAAAATGGACTAGTTGAAGCTTTCGACAAGACCTTAATTGCTATTCTCAATAAATTGGTCAAAGAAAATCATAGATATTGGGATACACAGATTCCCTTGGTATTATGGACTTATCAAACAAGCATCCACATGCCTACAGAGGCAACACCATTTTCATTGGTCTATGGAGCTAAAGCAATCATGCCTCTTGAGCTTGAGATCCCTTCCTTGCAAATTTCTTTGCAAGAATTCATAGATGACAACACTGCTAGACAATCACATCTTGACCAACTCACACTTCTTGATGAAAGGTAAGTCAATGCTTTAGAGCACTTACAAGTTTATCAAGATCGCATCAAACGTGCTTACAATGCCAAATTTCATCTATGTGAATTGCAAGTAGGAGATATTGTCCTTAAAGAGAACCAACAAAACACCAATGCATTTTTGCACCTTCATGATAAATTTACAGCTAATTGGTTAGGTCCATACATAGTTACACAAAGAGTGAGTAACAATACTTATAGGCTTGCTAGTCTAGAGGGAGAGGAAAAATATGAACCAATTTAATGTTATACACTTGAGACCATTATATGCATGATTTGATTATATATATACATGGCCAATACACAAAAATATTTGCATACACTTCATTCATAACATTGCATTTCACTTGCATATACATTTCAAAGATAATGCATTCACCTGCTTGTAGCACCCTAAAATTGGCGCAGTGAAATTGTAATAATTACATTCACCTTAGTAAATAATTTAAATTCAAATTTTAACCTCCCAAACCGCCCGTTAACCGTCGGGTAATCCGTTTCCCCCTTTTTCATGCCATTTTTAGAGGTTGTTTTGACCGTTTGACGATATCGTCGCCGATCAGACGATATCGCCCCAGTATCTGACGATTTCGTCTGGGCTAGGACGTCCAGACGATCTTGTCGCAAAACTGATTTTGCACAATTAGCTTCTGTTCCAACGGGCCTCTAATCCGGGCAGAAGCGTGTCTACGTCGTTAGAGACCCTCCCCCATTGGAGATCTCCCAAATAGGGATGATCTCCAACCTCCTAACTATTCCCCTAAGCCTATTTAATCATTAGGACCTTCCCTTCCCAACCCCTGGCTGAAATTCTCTATAACTTAACTTCATACACGTTAAATCATCCCAAATTCACACTTGCAGTAGTCCTATATCAATTTTGTTGCAGGTACATTAGTGTTTTTCAGCCGAAGCAAGATTTCATCATCGTCGATGAACCTGTTCAGATCGGAGGCGATCCTGTCGAATCAGAGATGATTTCATACCGATGTGGGACGATTTCGACTGCAGTCAACATTGAGGCAATCAATGCCTGAAGTTTGCATTTCTTCTCCCCTTTTCTGCTGTTTTATGTTGTAATTAGCAATTTTATTCAGTATTTTATGTTATTTTGCATTTGGAGTTCACCCATTTAGCTTAGATTGCATAATAAGATCATGATTTGTCACTAGAATATCATAATTTGTTTGAATTTCTATTCATAACTATTGTTCAGTATTCATATTGTTGTTTTGTGTTGTTTCCCTCTGTTATCACAGGGGTATTCTCTGTATTTTGCATCTATTTTTCTGTTTGCAGGTCTCTGATGAATTCGTCAGATCTCAGATGATCTTGTCTGATCTCAGATGATTCTGTCGAATTCCAGATGATCCTAACTGCTTCAACATCAGAATCTCCATCAGACATCCGGATCAGGTATTCTTCATTTGTATTCTGTAATTTCTCTATTTTCTGTCTTTAAATCTATTTTTTGTATTCATTAAATCTGCACTTTCATATAGATTAATTTAGATTCATTTGGCCAAACCTAGGATATGAATGCTTAAGGCTAAAAACGAACACATTAAAACACATTCCAAACCTAGGCGTGGAAACTGCCATTAAATGTTTCCCGGTGAACCCACCATCCATCGAAAAATCACCAATATACACCTCCCTTGAGAGGCGGGACCTTCGCAAGTCCTCTCGGTCCGAGGTACCGCGACATCCTTTTCCCATCCTCCTTCCGGGCATGGATCCTATAGCCTGAAGGTAAGGGTGCAAAAAATTTGGAGCGATACATTTTGGTGAACCCGACGTGAATGCATCGTAAACCTTTTGAAAACAAAAAACAAAAACAAAACAAAAAAAATAGAACAACTAAAACATAGATGCATTTTAAATCATTTAAGTTTAATATCATGTTTAGATGGTAGCTCCTAAGAAAATATTAGCAGTTACTATAAATGTAGAAAACCAATTGGCAGCAATAGAAGTCAACTCTATGCTTAGTGTGCCTGAAACAAATAGAAATCAACTCTTGTGGAACGAACTTGATAGGAGACTTAGTGTCATCTCATCTAGGTCCACACAACTTAAGCAAATCAAGAGGCTAGTCCTAGATAGAATCCTGGATCCTCATCAACTAGTTTTTTATCATGAACTTCAGAGAGCCCGCCATAGATGGTTAGCTTATAGGAGAGCTCTAGTATCTTCAGAATTGTTCACCTTCGAGGAATACCTCGAGAACGCAGCCATTGTACACCAGTTCCTAGGTTGTGTAGAAGACCAAGAGGTTGTTCTTACAGATAGGGAAAGATGGAATAGAGTTCCTCGAGCTGTGTTATATCGAGAGTATTGCCATGAGCTTTACTTCTATCAACCAAAGATCTCGAGACAGATAATATCACTATAGCTCTTTTCATTAAATTTTTAAAAGAAAACTTTCAATTTGAAGAAGAACACTTCATGACTCCCGAACAACTCGAGCCTATTAATGATATTTATAAATTGTTTATAGAAAACTAGATTATTACTTTCAGTCTTATTTCTTGCATTTATTGTGTTGATTGTCTTTACAATATTATTTCAAAAACAAAGAAAAACTAAAAATTAAAAACAAACAAAAATTAAAAAACTAAAAAAATAGCAAAAACTTAAACATTTCATTTCAAATATTGTAGTAGGTATATAATAAATATATACCTCTTAATCTTGTTGCATATATATATATATATATATATATATATATATTTTCTGAAATCAAAATTTAGCACCATGCCTAAACTTAGGAATGGTAAAGAAACTTTAGGAGAAGAAGAAGATTGGTTACAAGATACAACTAGAGACCCAAATATCCTTCCTGAAGATCCAACTTCGAAAGGAAAAACTCTAGCTCAATCAGAACATGACCTAGGTGAAGATAATGAACAAGAAGGAAGTGTTAAAGAGGATGGATCCTCATCCCCTAGAGTAGCTCCAGATGGAACTATTGCTTTTGACAACATAGATCATTTCAAGAACTTTCTTAATGATAACATTGATGCCCTTAATGTGGCAGTTCGTATTGATAAAGGTCAAATTAGTAACACTCAAGCAGCCTTGGAACATGCGTTTGATGTACGCACTAATCCCTTGTCTTTCATTGATCAAGAAAGTGATAAGGCTGGACCATCCAATACGGATATGGTCACTATGATGCAAAACATGTCAAAACAATAGGCTATCCAACCTCCTAAGGAACCTGTTATTCAACCTAAAATCACTCCCACACAAAAGAAACCTTCCTTCACTACTTTATTCCGCCAAACTATTGAGCAATATGCTTCAAGTAAACAAAAACCTAAAACGAAACCAAATACCAATTTTCAACAATCTGAAATACATCATAATACAACTTCAAAATTCCTTCATAATACTTTTCCTACCAATAATTTACACAATAGTAACATGGCATCTAATCTTCATGTTCCTCCATCATATGCCCATAAAACCCATGTCAATGCCCTACCAAACCAATATGGGGGGCAAACTAGTAATCTGGAAGCCATGGTGAAACAGTTAGCTTCACGTATGGACCAGATAGATCCCTACCGTCCCTCGTATAATTATCGAGAGATATGTAGTCAACCTTTGGATCCCATAGTTGTAGCTCAACCATACCCTAAGCATTTTCCCATGCCTATCTTGCCTATATATAAAGGAACCGAAGATCCCATAGAGCATCTTCGCATGTTTAGGATAGCATGTCATGACATATCACATGATGACTTGCTATTACTAAAAATGTTCCCAAAAAGTTTAGGTGGAATGGCATTAGAGTGGTACTATCAATTGCCCACTCATTCTTTGAGAAACTTTGAAGAAACAACTGAATCATTTGTCCATCAATTTAGTGCCTACATCGAGAGGCATGTAACTATTAAAGATTTATACAATTTAAAACAAGACAAAGATGAATGTTTTGCCGATTTCTTAGCTAGATGGAGGCAATTGATAGGAAAACCGCACTTTGTGCTACCTTATAGGGAAATGTTGGACATTTTTATCAATAATTTACAAGAACAAATATCTTATGAGCTATCAATAGCTACTTTAACTACCTTCGATCAAGCTATAGATTTAGCTCGAAGAGTAGAAGATGCCCTCATTAGGAGAGGCCAACTTAGGAAGAAGGATGATGAGAAAACATCCAGAAATCAATATAAAAACAAACAAGTTGTCGGTGATGGAGTCACTGACAACAAAAATGTTGCTAATATCAATGCAACGAAGACAACAGAAAAATTTATATTGAAACCTCCTGATAAGCCTCCTCGAGAATTCACTAGATTAAACCAACCCTTATCAACTATTTTACCTCAATTACTCGAAAGAGGTTTGATCCAATTACCAGCTATCCGGGAACCTGATCCAACTATACCCGGATACAGAGCTGACTTACACTGTGATTTCCATAGAGGACCTGGACATTCTACCAACGCTTGTAAAAGGTTGAAACATAAAATACAAGATTTGATTGATAATAATGAAATGGAAGTGCAAGCCTTCCAACCTAAACAAAACCCTCCTAATAATACTCAAAAGACCGTTCCCCAAAATCAAAATCAAAATGCTAATCAAACATTAGACATATTTCAACACCCTTTACCAAGACATGGTAAAGAGGTAGCCAATCAAATCGAACATCATAATGTTCCCCCTCCTACCCGATATGTAGGAACCATTAGCGGACAATTACCTGTTCAGGATCCTCAAATATTTGACACAACCTTATCCCTGGTTACGACCAGGCCCTTACATAATTTTCAAACTTCTGATTCTAGTGATGTAGAATCAGATAGTGAAAGTGAACTAGACATTACTTCAAACCAATCGAATAGTTCTGAAAATGAATCAGATCCTATTCAACCCATCACAGATGCTATGGTTCCAGAAGAACCATTTCCTAGAAGAGTTACTACTCGACCTTCTTCTAATATATTCCTTTCTAATGAACAAGCCATAAATGCTCAACCGAGACCAGTTCAACGTCCTCATTATAACATTGTAGGTACCATTGGAGTCGTCACCCGACAACAAGCTCAAAATTCCCAACAAGAACCAAACCAGAACGATGGATCGGCTCCATTCGTTTTGAAAAACCCCAATAAAGGGAATCATGCTCCTAATGTTCAACCTAAACCCCCTTACAATATTAATGAGCAATTATCCAATACTACGGCCAAAATTTCCCTTTTGGATTTATTAAGATCCTCTCCCACCCATAGGGATGAGTTGATGCTTACATTAAGCCAAATGATGGTACCTCAAAACATCCAACCTGAAGCTATGGCCAATACTATCATCACTCGAGAGATTGATTGTATTGACTTTCGGGATAAAGATATCCCACAACACAGCTTACATAAGGATAATCCCTTATACATTACTGCTCTAATTGGGGATGTAGTCATCAAACGAGTCTTGATTGATAATGGCTCATCTCTAAACATTTGCACTTTTGACTTCTACCAAAGATTTGGCTTTAGAAGTGATGAAATGAAGAAAACCGATATGATTATCAAAGCTTTCAATGACGAAACACAAGAAACGTGTGGAGTTATTACCCTCCCATTGCAAGTTGGTCCTAGAACCCTAGAAACAACCGTGTTTATTGTACATTGCCCAACATCGTACAATATACTTTTGGGTCGCCCTTGGATCAATGCCATGCGAGCGGTCCCATCAACCTTACACCAATGTGTTAAATTTGAGTTTAAAAATCAGTTGGTCACTATCCATGGTGACCCTAGACCTTTTGATATGTGTGCTTTGGCGGAACCCGTTGGAGTGCAATTTTGCCCTCGCTCCGTCATCCACACATCCTAGTTCTTATTTTTCATCTAAAATCGTGAAACACACACCCATAACTTCACCTATTTCCCCTCCAGTAATTTCATCCTCCTATATAGATCAACAACCCTCTAAACAAATCACTCTAGAACCTCAAAAAGATCTTAAATCTACAACCAATCCTTCATGTTCTATCCCTATAAATTCAAAACCTACAGAAACAACTATCATACCTTCCACATCTCAAGATATAGGGAATAAGCCTTCTACATCTTATGCCCTTTCTGATGAACTTTTACCAGATTTATCCACAACCTTAATATCAAAAAAACAAATGCTTTCATGCAAGATTCAATTCTTTTGAATAATTTACCGCCATCTCCTCGTACTTTGGGCCTCCCACAACCTATGGGAAGTACTTACCAAGTCGGGAGTTGTGCCTTCATTTATAAAGGATATGACTGGGAAGAATCCCTCGAATATCAAAACTCATCATGAGGGATACGCTCGGTGTTATTTTACCAATGATTATATTAAAGCTAAACCCATGATGCTTAAAATGGGATATAAAGGGAAAGGCTTGGGACCTTTCCAAAATGGCATGAAAGAACCTTTCGAGGTAGAACCGTGGCCTGCCCACTGTGGTGTGGGCCTATTTCCTAGTAAGGGTCAACCCTTTCCTTTTGAAGATGATGATCAACTCATATGTTATCAAGATTATTTGGATAGGCATGTTGATTTGCCTCTTAAAAATTAGTCGTTTTCATGCAACATGCTATCCATAGCTTACCCTGAAATGATTGCTGACCCCGATGAAGAGTTGGAAGGAGATATCTTCCATGATGTCTCTGTTGAAGAGATGTTACACAATGGATTTTATTTTGATGGTTCTATACCAACTATAGCCCAACTTGAGGCCACTAATCCTCAAGATGAATTATCTAAATTAACCTTACAAGAATTACAAGAATTGGGTGTTTCACCCGCCCCACCTAATTTTGAAAGAGATCTACACATGGAGGTAGAAAACGTCATTAAAATTAATATTGGAACCGAGGATAATCCTCACATAATCAATATTGGATCAGAATTAAGTCAAGAAAAACAAGAACAATACATTGCATTCCTTAAAGAGTATGAAGATGTCTTCGCTTGGACATATGAAGATATGCCAGGTCTAGACCCTTCCGTAGTCATGCATCATCTAGTGGTCCATCCGGATGCTAAACCTCGTTAAACAAAAACTTAGAAAAATGCATCCCAAAGTGGCTCTGCTAGTCAAAGGGGAGTTAGAAAAACTCCTGAATGTTATCTTTATACAAGCTATTGATTATGCTGAATGGATCTCAAATGTAGTTCCAATTACCAAGAAAGAAGCTACCAAAGTTAGGGTTTGCACAGATTTTAGAGATATTAACGCCGCATGCCCTAAAGATGACTTTCCTCTTCCAAACATGGATCAAATCATTGACTTTACTATCGGGAGTGGGATGATGTCCTTAATGGATGGATTCTCCGATTATAATCAGATCAAGATAGCTCCTGAAGATCAGGCTAAAACAACCTTTATCACCCCTTGGGGTACCTTTTGTTGGAAAGTGATGCCATTTGGCTTAAAGAACGCAGGTGCAACTTATCAACGAGCTATGACCTATATTTTTCATGATATGATGCATGATATCCTACATGATTATGTAGATGATATTATAGCTCACTCTATTATTGAAGACAACCATTTAGATGATTTGAGAAAAGTTTTTAATCGATTACGAGAATATCTTATTCGATTAAATCCAACAAAATGTATATTCGGAGTTAAGTCCGATAAACTATTAGGGGTTTTAGTTTCTTTACATGGTATTGAAATCGACCCTCTCAAGATTGCGGCCATCACTGATATGCCCGCACCTACTAATATATCTGAGTTACGAAGTTTACAAGGTAAACTTCAAGCTATCCGTCGCTTCATCGATAAGCTGGCGGACAAAACCGGTCCCTTTCTTAAACTCCTTAAGAAGGATGTCCCTTTTAATTGGGACACCGAATGTAGAGAAGCTTTTGAACTTCTCAAACAATACCTCCTTAATCCACCTGTGCTTTCACCACCTAAACCTGATCGCCCATTTCTCCTATATATTTCAGCTTCAGATTCTACCTTAGGAGCTATGTTAGCTCAACTTGATGATGAAAAGAGAGAACGTGCTAATTATTATATTAGCCAAACCTTCATCAGTTATGAAACCCGCTATACAACATTAGAAAAACTATGTCTAGCAGTCATGTTTGCTACGCAAAAATTACGACACTATATGCTTAGTCAAAAAACTTATGTCATTGCCAAATACGATCCCTTAAGGTATCTCATGAGTCGACCTTATTTATCGGGTCGCACAACCAAGTGGGTTCTTGCTCTAAGCGAGTTTGATCTCACATTCATAGGACAAAAGTCTGTTAAGGGTCAAATCATAGCAGATCAATTAGCTGCTGCACCCTTAGAGTCTACCCATCCCCTCATCATCGAGTTTCCTGACGAATGCCTTCAATTAGAGGCAGACCATATTGAACAATGGTCCTTATACTTTGATGGAGCCCGATGCATGAGTGGGGCTGGTGCGGGTATTATTTTAATATCCCCGCAAAAACATCTTATTCCTCTGTCCTTCAAATTGACATTTGCTTGCACCAACAATACTACTGAGTATGAAGCTCTAATCCTTGGATTACGAGCTGCTTTAGCACTAAAAATTAAACACCTTTTAGTTTTTGGTGATTCTCAACTGGTTATAAACCAAATTAATGAAGTTTATCAGACCAGAGATGATAAACTGCGCCCATATAAGGCCTATGTTTTACAATTAATGTCTCTATTTGATCAAGTTACCTTGGAAGCTATTCCTCGAACTTGCAACCGTGCAACCGATGCTATGGCCGCAACTCGCATCTCTCCCCGCCCTTGGAGTTAGATGACGAATATGCCACTATCATTATTCGTCGACTCCAGGAACCCGCTTCAAATAAGTCATGCTTAGAGCCTTTGGATGTGTTTCTAATCAATGAAACTACTCCGAAACCTTGGTATACGGACATATTTGATTTTCTCCAAAATGGGACTTTCCCTGCCGATTCTAATAGAAACCAACGTCGGTTATTACGTAGACGAGCAAGTCGATTTGTAATAATTGGCAATACTTTATATAGGAGATCTTTTGAAGGTATCCTATTAAGATGTTTAAACTTAGAAGAGTCTAAATCAGCCTTGAGTGAAGCCCACGATGGATCTTGTGGAGGACACTTTAGTGGTAGCGTCATTGCTAAAAAGCTCCTTCGGATAGGATACTTTTGGCCTACCATGGAAACGGATGCACATGAGTATGTGCGCCATTGCGACAAGTGCCATAAACATGCTGACCTTGTCCATGCGCCTGCACAAGAGCCGCAGGCTATTTCATCTCCTTGGCCCTTTTCTAAATGGGGCTTAGATATTATTGGCAAAATCAATCCTGTGTCATCCGGATGGACACAAGTTCATCATAACCGCCACTGAGTATTTCACGAAGTGGGTCGAAGCTATGCCTTTAGCTTCCTGCACCGGCACACAAGTCTCTAAATTTATTTTTAATCAAATCATTTGTAGGTTCGAAATTCTTGCAAATCTCATCTCTCGACAATGGAACTTGTTTCAAAAATAAAGATGTTAAAAAATTATGCCAAAAATATAAGATTCAACATCGCCGGTCCACTCCCTATTATCCTCAGGGTAATGGTCAAGCGTAAGCATCTAACAAAACCTTAATCAAAATCCTCAAAATATTGGTCAATAAAACTGGCCGTGGACTGGCACATTCAATTATATCCAGCCTTGTGGGCCTATCGAACTAGTGTTCGAACCCCCACAGGAACTTCACCATTTGTTTTGGTTTACGGTGCTGAAGCAGTTTTTCCCTTTGAATTGGAAGTTCCTTCTTTGGCTCTGCTACTTCAAGATACCGAAGTAGGAGATGAATATCGATGCCGGTAGACTCGATCAACTGGAACTCCTAGATGAAAAATGCATCAATGCTTTGGAGCATCTCCGTGCCTACCAAAACAAGCTTAAAAGATCATATGCTAAAAAAGTTCGTCATCGATCCTTTGAGATCGACGACCTTGTTTTAAAAGAAAATAAAAAAAATACAAATGCAACTAAGGACCTTAAAGGTAAATTTGAGCCCAACTGGCTTGGACCATACATTATTACTGCTAAATTTGAATCAGAAGCATACAAATTATCTACCTTAGATGGTAAAGAACTTAAAGAACCCATGAATATTTTGCATCTTAAACGTTACTATGCATAAATTTGGTCACTTCATCCATGTATATATTTGTTCAAAATCACTATCTTGTATTTCTTTCAAATTTATAAAATCCAAAAACACCAAAAACATTCATAATCATCAAAATCTTCAAAACTATTTGTTGCATTTATTTATGGCACTTGTTAAATTTTTTGTTCAAAAACAAAAATAAACCAAAAAACAAAAATAAAGAATAAAAATCAAAACAACAATATGCTTGACTCTTTCGAAACCAAAACAATATAAAGAAGAAAGAAAGAGTCAGTATTCTCAAAATCTTCTCAAAAGTGTTTATATATATTTTCTTACAAATGTTGTAGTTATATGTTTCAAATTATTTTGGATAAATTAGCATTTATTTGGAATCCCTCACTTGCACACTCACAAAAATAAATATCTTGATTTTATCTGGCATGATTACTAATCTCTCTTATATCAAAGTCCACAAAATTCAATTAAATAAAGTTTGAGCATAGAGAATTGATCTTGTTATTTACTTAAACCAAGCACATCCTTTCACAATAAAATGATTATATTTGTAATTTCCATGTTTTGCTACATAGTAGAAGTGATTTCTTGAGCGAAAAGTTTCCCCTGCTATCCTATCATGCACATGGTCTAGAATCTTTGAGAATTGGCAAAAGGACAAGCTCACCCCTACCCAGAATAAAAATCCCTTGCTCTACAACTAATCCGAGCAAGTATCCCTAGCAAAGAAAAAGAAAAGAAAAGTTCAAGAAAAAGAGAAAAGAAAAATGTTATTTTATATCATTACAAAGAATATTTCAAGCACTATCTCAAAAATCAAGCAAACAAAAATACAAAAAGAAAAAGAAGCAAAGTTCAAAAGAAAGCGTAAAGCAAGAAAGCAATAAAATCCCTTTCCCTACCCTTTGAAAAGAAAAGAAGGGTTGATGAGCTTGAATCCCTGGAATTCTCAATTATTCGAAAACTGTGAGGTAAGCCCCATAACAGGTGGTTTGTGCCCAACCTCGCTTGGCCTTGGGTAACTCCTAGCGTGGTGATATGTCCGTCACATTAGCGACCTTCTTTTGTACAGACCTATGTCTCGCTTATGGATTAGCTAGCTCTTGATAATCCGACCTACATAGTAGTCTAGTATGGTTATATGCATCTACATCATGGTTAATGAACACTTATTTGGTTTCTTCAAATCACTTGTATCATATTATCTTGCTCAAAACTGGTAAATGCACAAAGCAATTGCACACACATTTGTATTTGAGAGATTTTGTGTATCATTATGATAAATCAAGATCGGAAATGAATTCACATATGCACATGGGATTCCTTATAAATCTAACTTTTGTCTTCAAAATACTTTGAAATATTCTTTTTGCAACTTGTTTGGAATAAATCAAGTACAGTTGTTTAGCATAAAGACAACTATATAATAGAAAAATCAAAAAATTTCTTTTAAAACTATACAATCAAAATATATATATCTGGTTGACTTTCGCGACGATGGTATAGTTCCAAAACCAAAATTGGAATTTTATGCCTAGCGCAAGTCCTCATCTTCATATTTTCTGTTTATTAAAAATCAACCATGCAATAAAACTATCTCTTTTTGGATTTTCGCGATGATGGTATAAGTCTATACCTACATATTCTATGCCTAGCGCAAATCATTGTAACAATTTTTATTCCCCATTTATTTAAAAATCATGAAAACCATATGACTTAATTCATTATGTTACACAAATTATGCTTTTAAAAAGCAAACACATTATCATTATTTCATGTCATTATGTCAACCTTCAATTTTGCAATGATGGTATAATTCCTAAGGAATTATCCAAAAAATTTATCACACTTAGGAATTTATGCCTAGCAAAAATCATTTTAACATTATTTCATGCATACTATTTTCATGAAAATCTGAAAAACAAACCATCATCACCATCATTTTCACCATTGCACCAAAGTCTTAAGACAGTCTCTTAAGCACTCTTTTACTTTTAACAATATTTCTATACCTGGGATTAGCTTGACGACCGAGTGAGCAGCGACTCCATGAAATGGTCTATAATAGCGACAATGTCCTTTGAAATTATTGTTAGAAGTCTCTTTTTATTTTTTATTACATTACATCATAAACAATCAATTTGTTACATCAGATTATTTCATTTAAAATATTACCGCATGACATCAAAATTATAAATTTTCAAAATGACATAATTTCATGAATCCTCAATCCAATTATCAAATCAACCAATCAAACATAAAAGCATCATAAGCATACACATAACACAAGTCATATGATCAAAAACATATCATATATATATCAAAAGTATATATACATCATCAAAATTGGATTGGTATGCCACAATCTGTACCTCGGCATACTCAATCCTCTATCAACAAAAAAAATAATAATACAATGCTATCATGTCAATCTGTACAAAGTTGTGCAGTCCTCTAGCCTCGAGAGCCCCTCGAGCTCTCCGCCTCATCTCCTCCCCCGCCCTGAGGTGGACGAGGTGGCCCCATCGTAGTCTGAGTAGTACCGTGAGTCCTAGTCCTCGATCGGGACGAGGTCCTCGACGACCCGATCCTGATCGGATCTGCGATGTTGGCTGGTAGGGGTAGTCTATCCGCCTCTGGCACCAGCTGATAGTACAAAGTCTGGTAGAAAGTAAGTTGGGCAATAGCCCGTGTCAGCTCCCCAGTGCTCGCCCCTCCGCCCCGTGCCCCGAGGCATGCAATCTCATCTCGGAGCTGTGTCACCTCAGCTCGATGGCATGCAGCCTCGGCCTGCAATGTCTACACCTGTGCCTGGAGATGATCTCTCTCCGCTCGAAGAGTAGCGGTCTCGCTACTCTCCCCGTGTCAACGCCCTTGCCCTTATCGGGCGATGGTGGCCTCTCCCTCTATGGAGATGGGGGTCTCGCCTCCCTCCTCTCCCTCTCCCGTGGCCTCTCCCGTGCCTCGTGGCCTCCTCGGCTCTCTCCCGCCGTGACCCCGGGCCGCCTCCATAGCCGCCTGGCACCGCCTCCCTATCCGATGCACGACTACGTGTATCGAACCCTGTGCCCTCGTCATCCGAGGAGGGCGGATGCCTGCGTACCAGGCATCGTAGCCATCGGCTACCCCTGCATCGTCCCCATCCACTGGCCGAATGGGGGCATCGTCTGTGTCCTAACTCCAGAACCGCCGCATGTCCGGAGCCCCGCTAACCGTGGTGTTATCCCGGATAGTCCGAGAAAACTCATAATCCCTGAGAGATGGGATCCCCTACTACAAACCGAACTGACGCAAAACTCGGTCATAGCGGTGGAGCTCCACCTCTCCCCTCTCCATCCGTAGCCAACAAACTCGCCTGACGTGAGCCAACTCCTGTCCGTCCTCGGCCCACCCTGGATGCTCCCTCCATGGCCTCCAGGTAATCTGGTCTGGGACTAGGTCATCTAATAGTCTCCGGGACATAGGAAGGTCGATCCGCCGCTGTGACCCTCTTCGGAGCCACCAGTAGAAGACTCGGGGCCTCTCCCCATCAACCCCTATCAAAGGAAGCCCTATCGGCCTCCGCACTGCAATGTGCTCCCAACACCAAACTTGTAGTAGCGATGTCATAACCAGACATCGGTCGCCCTTGTACACGACCCCATACAGGATCCCGTACAACCGGCATAGTACATAACCGCCCCAAGAGAACTCCGTACCCATGGTCCCGCATGTCGCGGATCACATCCGCCAGCATCCACGGCACCCTCGCACCCGCTCTGGTGGCACAGCAAAGTCCACCAACCACTCCAGCTAGAACCCGTGTGAGTCTAGATGCCCCGGGCATCTGACGCAGTGCCTCGATATTAACTTCGCCCTTCTCTAGGGCGAAGCTCGGGTCACCACACAATCGTCCCATAGCATGGCCCTGGTTGGCCGTAGGAGTGATCAATCGTCCTTGTATGGGGATTCTTAGAATCCTCCATACATCCTCTAGAGTGGGAGTCATCTCCCCTGTCAGTAGCCAAAAACATGACGAACCCGGATACCATCTCTCTGCTAGGGTCGCAAGTAGCCCCATATCTCAGAGACACCTGTGGCATCTCTCGCCACATGCCGCAAGCCGGCCCGTGCCACTGATCTCGCTCTACTCGCGTAAGAGCGGCCAAGTCATCCCTCAAACCTCCATACTTCCATTCCCTGCTCTTTAGCAAACCTCTCTGCAACATAAACAACAAAACAACAAACAATCATTAATAAACAATTCAAGTAATTAATAATGCAAGTAAAATAAGTTCAATTTTATGCAATTGATGATATCGCCCACTATTGGACGATATCGTCCCAAATTTGAGCATAATCGTCTCCGATTTCGCAAGCCGAAATCGTCTCTAATTTGACGAAATCGTCCCCCTTTCGCCGATTTCGCCCTTAGACGAAATTGACGAAATTGAGACGATTTCATCGAAATCGGGACGATTTCGTCCCGACGACGTCGACGGCCCAAAAATGGCCGCGATGCTCAAAATTCATCTAAAATCTACCTAAAAAGCATGTAAAATCAAATTAAAGCATTCTAAACTAAGTCTAGACTCTTACCCGTAGACCGCGCCGGACCTCTGTTGATCCGTGCGTCGTCTCCACCATTTTTGCTTCAGAGCTCTAAAAACCAGTAAAATGAACAAGAAAAATGAATTAGGGTTTTACCCTATTTTTCTTAATTTTATTCAAAAATAATTTTGCTTTTTCGCGTTTTTACCTCAAACGTTCGATTTGGGTAAAAACACGGAGGGGGCACCATAGTAAGTTGTCGTACGATTCGACCAAGAATCGTCGCCTAAAAATGGGAATAATTTTTGCTTTCTCGTAGATCGAGAAGAACTCATCTTTAACGCATTTTCTTCGAAAAATTCGCTAAAGAGGGGGCAAAATGTAGCACCCTAAAATTGGCGCAGTGAAATTGTAATAATTACATTCACCTTAGTAAATAATTTAAATTCAAATTTTAACCTCCCAAACCGCCCGTTAACCGTCGGGTAATCCGTTTCCCCCTTTTTCGCGCCATTTTTAGAGGTTGTTTTGACCGTTTGACGATATCGTCGCCGATCAGACGATATCGCCCTCGCATCCGACGATTTCGTCTCGGGCTAGGACGTCCGGACGATCTTGTCGCAAAACCGATTTTGCACAATTAGCTTCTATTCCAACGGGCCTCTAATCCGGGTAGAAGCGTGTCTGCGCCGTTAGAGACCCTCCCCGTTGGAGATCTCCCAAATAGGGATGATCTCCAACCTCCTAACTATTCCCCTAAGCCTATTTAATCATTAGGACCTTCCCTTCCCAACCCTTGGCTGAAATTCTCTGTAACTTAACTTCATACACGTTAAATCATCCCAAATTCACACTTGCAGTAGTCCTATATCAATTTTGTTGCAGGTACATTAGTGTTTTTCAGCCGAAGCAAGATTTCATCGTCGTCGACGAACCTGTTCAGATCGGAGGCGATCCTGTCGAATCAGAGACGATTTCGTACCGATGTGGGACGATTTCGACTATAGTCAACATTGAGGCAATCAGTGCCTGAAGTTTGCGTTTCTTCTCCCCTTTTCTATTGTTTTATGTTGTAATTAGCAATTTTATTCAGTATTTTATGTTATTTTGCATTTGGAGTTCACCCATTTAGCTTAGATTGCATAATAAGATCATGATTTGTCACTAGAATATCATAATTTGTTTGAATTTCTATTCATAACTATTGTTCAGTATTCATATTGTTGTTTTGTGTTGTTTCCCTCTGTTATCACAGGGGTATTCTCTGTATTTTGCATCTGTTTTTCTGTTTACAGGTCTCTGACGAATTCGTCAGATCTCAGACGATCTTGTCTGATCTCAGACGATTCTGTCGAATTCCAGACGATCCTGATCGCTTCAACATCAGACATCCGGATCAGGTATTCTTCATTTGTATTCTGTAATTTCTCTATTTTTTTTATTCATTAAATCTGCACTTTCATATAGATTAATTTAGATTCATTTGGCCAAACCTAGGATATGAATGCTTAAGGCTAAAAACGAACACATTAAAACACATTCCAAACCTAGGCGTGGAAACTGCCATTAAATGTTTCCTGGTGAACCCACCATCCGTCGAAAAATCACCAATATACACCTCCCTTGAGAGGCGGGACCTTCGCAAGTCCTCTCAGTCCGAGGTACCGCGACATCCTTTTCCCATCCTCCTTCCGGGCACGGATCCTATAGCCTGAAGGTAAGGGTGCAAAAAATTTGGAGCGATACACCCGCATTTCATGTTATATTTCACATTGCATGTCATACATCGCCTTCACATTCTGAATTCCACATTTTATATAGGGATCATTTAGTAAATTCAAGGTCTTAATTGGTCAAAAAAATTCATGTTTCCTTAATCAGGGGCACCTTCACAATGTCATCCACACAATTCCACTAAGTCAAATTGCCATCAGGACAAACCACATTCATAAAATCCTAGGTGTTTTTGGTCACTCAACCACTCCTAGTATTTTAAGCAACCTCTAAAAATCATGTCAAGATATTCTTAGGGCCATTGCACATATACACTAAGAAAAATATTGGGTTTGAAAACTTATTCCAAAAATATTCTTGAACCAAGCACAACTTTCACATCTTAAAAACATCTTGTGTCAAAAAGGGATAACACCATACTTGGTATAAACCTTGAAGTGAAAAGGGTCATCCTTGCTAGTCCCATCATGCAACATAGTCCATAAAAATATTTGTTATCACCACTATCACAATTCCAAAAATAAAATAAAAGAGTAGGGACAAATCCATAACAAAAACTCTAAATATTTTATCACACACCACTGATTAATTGAGTTGCAAGGATCATACTACATTTCCAGTCAAACAATTAGGTAGTCATTCCCAAAACTTAATAAGATCAAAAAGAAAAGTCATGGACTATGGAGTTAGCCTCCACTAGAGCTATAGACTCTTGATTGGTAGTGGATTATGCTCATGCATGGTGACATGTCTCTTTTAAAAGAGATATATGACCGCTCATATGGACAAGCTAGCTTCTTGTTTTTATCCATAACAGGTTTACCCAATTTACTCAATATGAGTTAATGAACTCACTTGCACACACACTAGTTATTGATTGTCTAAGGTCATTCCCTTGCTCTTGATTTGGTAAATTAATTCACTGCACACACATTTGCTCCTAGAAGGATTAAGTAGTTTTAGTGAGTTTTTTTAAGGCCACTAGGATGTTTGAGTCTCTATAAAACAAGTTGTTTTACATATCAATATCCATATCTTCTTCCATATCAACATCCATGTTTTCTTCCATGTCACGTCATGAGTAATTCATCCCACATTTCACCAAGTTTGGTACCCCTGATTAAAAAAAATGCTAGAAAATGGCTAAAACAAATATCTAAACCATAAATTATCATTAGCATTAATCATCCATACATGCCATCTTGCATTAGTCATCCATAACATATCATATGCATCAATCATAAACATAAACATGCATTCAACAAAAGCATTCCATAAAAAACATTCACACAAATATATAACACAAAAAGGTAAAAACCATGTATATATGTATATATATCAATGAATGCCAAAAGACTACATACAATGGAGCACCAAGGCTCATATACAAAAAATGCATCTAAGCACTAGCTACATCCTCCAAGAAGACCCCTATGACCTAGCAGGAGTCTATGACCTAGCAGGAGCCTCAGAACTAGTAGGAGCCCTAGATCTAGACTGACTATGCCTAGCACCCTTAGATGCAGATGAGGTTGGAGGATCTGGTAGTGGAATATGATGTTCCATCAATCTATCCTCCAATGCCTCAATGTATCTATACCAAGAGTGAAGGCATTGTATGTCAACCTTGTGCCAATGCTCTTGCTTTGCTAGCTCTGCCTAGAGATCTGCAATCCTCACATCTTGCTCTACTACTTGCTACTCTAGATGTGCCCACTCCTCCTAACTCTAGCCTAGGGGTACATCTAGAACCTCCTCCATCTCCTCCCCATCTCCACCATCTCTCCCAACCTCAAGTGCCTACTATGTCGTACCCTTCATATTTTGCCTCTGATTATCAAAGTGAAGGTACCATTACCTCTTGGAGGCATCCTGGGTCTCCTCACCCTATATCTTCAGGGCACCCTCATCCTGAGTCCCCTGGGTAGCCTCATACCCAGCCTCTCAATCATCACCTACATCAACCACTCCTTGAGATGGTGCCCATGGTGGTTGCATTGTAAACTATACATTGTACTTGACATCATCCTCGTATCCTCCACATTAATTCCACCTACTTCTCATCCTCCAAGGCCACCCTCCATGACTCCATGCATGGTATCCCTACCTCCTCTCGATATCTCATGTACTACATCGGCTCATCAAAAATATCCTACCTTAGCCCAAATTAGTGGAGTACTCAAGAGAAATAGAAGTACTCTATCTCACTCTTATGCCTCCCAATAACCCACCTACCATATTGCACCCTTCAAAGATGCTCCCCATCCCCAGTCCACTGGGTACCCAACCATGGACTCCATACCACTTGGACTGATGTCAATCCCACCCATAAATCCTTGTACCACTAACTCATCCTCATGGGATGACTCGATTGTACCTCCTCTACCAATGTCCATCACCTCGCATAGGGTTACTCCCTACTAAACTCCTCCATAGGGAACCCTTCTGGTCGAGAAACTCTAAAGTGCTCCTATCCCCAATATTGTAACAATAGGTTGCATCCCAATCCCTTTAGCCCCTACCTCATCACATCATAAAGCTCCTAGTACACCTACGCTAATAATATGGGAGACCATGGATACACCTACCTCATGGTGATCATATTACTCACCACCCCTATCAAGTTCCAAGGGAACCTGCACTCAGTGTTGTTCGGGGCCACAATGTTGGCCAACACGAACATCACCAAGGCTCGAAGGGGATATAACTCCTTGTCCACGTACATGGAAAAATAGGGTATGCCTCCACTCTCCACCTTCACCCCCTCTTATGCATACCCAAACATCATCTTCATATCCATATTTTGGTTGAGGCCAACCTCAACCTGGAGACCCTACATCAACACCTTGAGGATGCGATACACATCCTCCAAGGTCACAAACACCTCACCCATGGGGAGCTAAAATGCCCTCCTATCTGCATCCCACCTCTCTACCAAGGTAGAGAGGTACCCCTCATCTGCTCTAACCACATCTAGTTGGGCTACCTCTACTAGCCCCACATCCTTGAGTAACTCCCACTCATCCCTCGTAATCGCTTTCCTCATATTGAGAATGTAAGGTGAAAATGGTGTCAAGCCTCCAAAACTCTAAGCTACAGCACAACACAAAACATTTGTTAATAATTCACAAAAAAAAAACTACAAAAACTTTACATTATAAATCCATTTCCTACCTCAACAATCCACACCCCATCAGTAACATCGACCTCCACACCAGCTCCCTCCATCGCCATAGCTTCCACGCTCCAAAATCCTCACCTCACTCACCCTTAAATCCTCATACATAACTTCTCAAACTTCGTAGATGCAATGAGCTTCAATCTCACCTAGAAAGCTATTTATAGCTGCTTCAGGTGCTTTGACGTAACCATGGGCATTTCCAAGTACACTGAAGTGCTTGTGGGTGTTTCTGTAGACCGCAGGCGCCCATGGGTATTTCACATCAAGATTGACAAAAGCCAAACCAGTAGGTGCCTCCACCCAAATCATTCCAAATTTCACTTACCAGTGCATTCCATCATTTTATTAGGTTTTGTGAAGATTATAACTTATTTGGATGTATAAATCTCATTTGCAACCACATTGACCATAATTCACCAAACCAATTCCAAAACTTCCAAAAATAGCCAAAATCTTCACAAAATGACCATCATCATTCATATCATCATTCATACATCATCTCCACCTCATTTAACATCATCATTTCTATATTTTTCAAGTTTACGTAATAGGCAAGTGAATCTTGTATCTAGTGAGTTCTTCTACACACTTTGTGATTACAATGATTTGGGTCCATGCAATTCGGTAAGATGAATAGCTTACAATAAGAACACTTGACCATAATCATTATCATTTATCTCCTTTATTGAAATTACAATCCTATTTGGTATTTCCTCATATTTAGATTAAAACATTACCAAGAACAATTTGTACAACCATTGTCATTGATGGCCTAGTTCGTGAGGCTTAAAACATGGACAAAAGCTCAAATTTCATCATTCACAATATCCTTAACACCTTAGAGATAGGTACTAGCTAGTATTATTGGTTCCAATTGTGGGAATTATCCAAACAGTCACTAGCAGACCATCCAAGGTTGATACTTTTTATTTTGCATATCAATGATGACGAAAAGGCAAAGTGTTTCAATAGCATCAAATCATCCCAAATTTGGGGACAACCATTTTTGGTTATGAATTTCCCACAATAGGATACACCTTACATGATCATGGCATCTACACTTGGCAAAACCCCCCTTCCCACCATTGAGGCAAAAATGGTATCAAAATTTACATCATTCATATCATCCTCATCACCTTACATTTATACCAAACCCTTCATCTATTCTGGAAAAAATAGACACATCATATCACATTTTCTACCAACCCCCTTCCAACCATTGGGGAAAAAAGGGTATCAAATTTCACATCATTCATATCATCCTCATCACCTCATATTTGCACAAAAACCTTCATCTATTGGGATAAAAGCAGACATAATAGCACATTTTCCACCAACCTCCTTCCCACTATTGGGGCAAAAATGGTATCACATTATCCATCATTCATTTGCACAGATTTTTTAATTGGCTCATGTGATTCATCCATAATCTCATTTGTCAATTGAGGGGGTAAGCTACGTAAAACTCTGAATTCTTTTTTCTTTTGTCTTCAAGCTCATATTCCAATAAGAGAGAGAAGTTGTTTTTACATCTGGCCAAGATAGGTGTCTCACGTTTTTTACTGCGTTGTGTTTCATGCAATGCAGTACAAAAAAGGGCATTTGTAGACACCAAATCCTAGCCATTTGCCTTCCATATTTTCCTTCTCACCATTTCCACCACTAAATCCTAGCCAATTTGCCCACTATTCCTATTTTCTTACCATTTTCAATAATTATTCATATTTATTTATATATATTTAGTTTATATATATATATTTAAATATAATATTTTATATTATATTAATATATATATTTAATAAATATGTATTTATTTAAGTGATTTAATCCCAGCCATCCAATTTTATTTAATCTCGACCATCCATCTACATCAATTCATGCCACACCCTAGATTTATTGTGAACCAAAGTTATGCACAGTGGAAAATATTCACAAATTGGGTGAATATTAGAATTTTCAAAATTAGAAATTGGCGAATATGAGGACCCTCGACGTCGGCCCATTCGCCTAAAATTTTTTGGACCAATTTTTTCTTAGGGTCAATTTGCCACAATATATATCCAAACATATGCATATTTGTAATTTCTAGAAAGCTCTTTTCTAGATTGATCTAATGGTGGTGGTGTTATGAAGTTATAAGGTGATTTACTAGGTCAAAATTTATCTCAAATATGACCTTATATTTTAGGGCTCCAAATACCCCAAATTTTGGTGTGAATATGATTGATTTGATTTGCTTAGGATTCACCATGATTCACCTTGATTTTGATTAGTATTCACCATTTTTTTACAAGTACATTTCAAGTCCAACCCCTTATGCATAACCCTCTTGTCAACCCTTGGATATGCTTTAATCTCAACCACACAATTAGTATCATTGAAACCATAGTATGTCTTAGGGTAGATTATAAATAAGAGTCATTTTGATGGGTCAAACCCTAGATTTTCTATTCCTGAGTTCCTATTTTTTTGATTCTAAGTTCCTTGAGTTCCATAAGTGATTGAGTCTTATATCAAGCCTTTTGTGCCCTAACCCTATTCCATTCATCACATTTCACTCCCCTCACTCACCATATCCATCGCCACAACCTGCATGCTCACCCAATATACTTCTACAAAATTCCCCATCAACCTCCAGGAACCTTTGAGTGCTTTTCCATCAATGCCAGGTGCCCAGAAGCACCTCCTCATCAGCACTTGGTGCCCATGGGTGTTTCTTGTAGTCACTAGGTATTCATGGGTATTTTACGCTCCCATTCTTGAAGTACCTCAAGCCTCCAAGCAATGCTAGGGCATCATTGCACCAGCCACCTACATCAAACATCATGCATCAGAAGATAGTAAGAAGGTAAAATAGATCAACCCTATATTTATTTATTTTATGCATGTATTTCTATTTATGTTTACTTTATTGGTAGCATTATTGTATATAGAGGGTCTCATGCTATGGAGCCCTCGCATATACTATTTACTATTTTTTGTGTCATTGTGTGCAGATCTAGAGTACTACATCAACATCTAGAGTGGCCCAAATTTGGATATTCGAAAAGCCCACTCAACCTTTTTGGGATCAAGATGTGCTTGAAGACACCACGACCTTGCTTCTTAGGGTTTCATAGAACACTAAATTGTTGTAATATTCTATGAAAAGGATTCAAGGATCCAAGCTTGTAACAATGGAGTTTCTGGGATCCCCCCATTAATAAAGAATTTATTCTATTGTGCAATGTTGTGTTACCTTACATTTTATTTTGTTCAAAGCATTGTCTATGTGTTGCGTTTTACATATTTCAACTAGATATGAGATTCACTCAAATTTTGGGTGGATTTTTATGTGACCAAAGGGGTTAGGTACTGTTGGCCAGGTCTAGGGTGCAATTATAAAATCCTTTCCTGTGGCAGATTTTGTGGCACGCCCGGTGGGACAGACTGTTTCTGTCTCCAAGAATTCATAATTGGTGGGATATGCATAATTTTCCAAAGTGATAACCCCACCGGTGCCAACATTTTTTGGCACATTTTTAAAACACCCTGAGGTCTCAAGATTTGATGAGTCTGTCTTGGCCTCACAGCGGAGATTTGTAAGTTCATCTGGCGACTTTGCTGAGTTGAAGATCTGTTCGTGGATGCCTATTGTTTTTTTTTTTTTTTTTTTAAAGAAAAGAAAGAATTCAAAGAATGTTTTTTCTGGCGACTCTGAATTAATGGCGATGGCCGTGATTCCGCAGACCACTACCACAAAGGCGAGGGTTTTTTCTAGATGGGATGATCCTGGCCCTCTGAATCTCCAAGTTCGGCATGAAATTCCCGAAGCTGCCTTGAAGAATCTGGCAAAATATGATGGTACCGAAGGCATGGCTCTGGCACATGTTGAAGACATTGCTATTCTGTCCATGATCCATGTCATAGAACACGAAGATGTCATGATCCGACTTCTGGTTCAGTCTTTGGAAGGAAGGGCATTGCAATGGTACAGATTGCTCAAATGTCAAAGCATCAGCTCATGGGACGATCTAGCGGGAGCACTAATCAAAAGATTTGATGAAGATCCTTTCTACAGTTCTTTGGATCTCTACCAATTTTTCATGTACATCAAGAGAGCACCTCAAGAAAGCATCACGGACTTCAATGTCCGATTTTTAATAAGTTGGAAGAGAATTCCAGAGAAGATCCGTCCATCACCCACCCAAGCCCACCTCTTTTATGTTCGAGCTTTTAATTTAGATATAGGTCTCTTTTTGCTGCAGTCAGGTGAACAACAGTTCCCACAAATCTTTGAGGAAGCAAAGGCGAGCAGAACAGATGTTGCACTTATCAAGAAAGTTACCGTGGGGAGAAACTCCATTACCTTCTTCGGTGGTTGCTGCTCCTGTTTACCCTGCACATTCATGCCAGATCCCTGAGATGCAGTCATGTGGAGTTCAAGGGACCGATCTCGTCCAAAGTCAAGGATTGGTACATGCAAGCACTTTTCCAAAGAATGAACAATATGGTTGCTTGCAGTTTTCAGCAAGAGATGGGCCAAGTAGAAGAACAAGTGCAAATTTCAGATTCTGAGGAGATCCCGTAATCCGAGTTCTCACTTGAAGAGCCCTGTGATCACATTAAGGAGTTAGAGGAGCCTGTACTCAGCCCACAACCAGTAAAGTCTGCAAAGTGGTGGTGTTGGTTCCAACCACTACATCCAAAGACTCGAAGAAGTCTTCCATGGGGGTACTAGTAAGAAGGATAATCACTGAATTGCATCCTATCGACACCATGGAGAACTTCGAGAAGGAGCCGACCCAATTTCAAGGACCGACTTAAGTATGATCAGATCTGGTCGGGACATTGCAGATTTACCTGATAACATTCTGAGATTGGATGTCTGGTGGCGACATGCCAATCATGTCGTGAATTATTGTATATAGTATTTTGAAAAACAAAAAAAAAAAAAAAAAAAAAAGAAGAAAAAAAAAAAGAGTGGTATTGTTTTTATTTTTTCATCTCGGCTCTTGTTGCTTGCGAGCTGTAGATGCTTGTTTTTCCTTTGTTTTTATCCTCCCAACAGTTTGGTGGCTTTCTAGCACTTTCTTCTTTTCCCTTCCCCGTTTCCTCTCCTTCCTTTCTTCATCTTCTTCCTTCTGTTTCTTCTGCATTAAAACAAAATAAGCCACGACTGTTGTTTCTTTTTCCCTTTTCTGTTTTTCCCCGTCCCTTCTTATCCCTTTCCTCTAAGTTTAATTTTTTTTTTACGCATTTGCTAATAGTCTAGTTCATTTCATTTCACAGCTTTCCTAGTTCCATTCCCACTCCATAACTTCGTTCATTTTCCTTTCATCATTCCATTGCAGTCACCGCTTGTGCAATCACAAGAGCTCACTCCATCATCGCGTTCCATTAGTCATTTCATAATCAGTTATATGCAGGTTTTTCCAGTTTCAATTTTTCAGCAGAACATGTATTGCAGCAGCCCACTTTCTGTTCGGATATGACTCTGTGCCCAATGGACTAAGGCCTGGATTCTTGCATACAACGAGTCGTATACCCCGTGAGCCGCCAAGAATGTTGGCATTTTTGCCACATTGATTCTCATTGATTAATGCATTAGTGTATTGTTGGAAATCTGACATTTGATATCAGCTTTGATGCAGCTTGGGTGAAAAAAGGAGAAAAAATGAGCAAAAAATGACTAAGTCTGAAAACTGCAGCGATGCGCTGACATGTTGCAGAATCGCAGTCAATGCAGTCAACGCAAGCAGGTTGGGCGGAACTGTCGTGATATCGCGACATGTTTCAGAATCGCGGGTCGACAGGAAAAAAAAGCATTAAGTTGAAAACATGCAGCGATTCGATGACATGTCAGCGAATCGCGACCCGGGCAGCTTCAAAGGCAAAGTTGAAAATTTGCAGCGCGTCACTGACATGTCAGCGAATCGCGACCGAAAATGGCGATTGATGCGGAGAGAAGGAACATGTAGCGAAATCGCTACGTGTTCCGTTTTCGCGGGGCAGAGCGCAGGGAGGAGCCAACGGCGAAAACATGTAGCGAAATCGCTACATGTTCCATTTTCGCGGGTCTTCAGCAGCGAAGCGTACGACAGAAAAATATGTCACGATTTCGTGACCCGTCGCGATTTCGTGACCTGTAACTGTTTTCTCGCCAAGTGCAATATGAACGGCCGAGAGGGTTTTTTCGATTTCCGATGATTTAATGCTGACCCGAATTAAATATTTTTGTAGATTTTCGATGCGGTTAAGGTCGAAGAGTGCCCAGGCCACCAAAATTAAAGGATTTATTGGTTCAAAGTAGTTGTTCGTGGATTGGCGTAACGGTTTCATGCATATTGAAAAATGAATTTAATGAAGAATCGCGAACGTTTCATTGCCTTTAATTTTTGCTTCCTCGAGGCCGTGATTAAGGAGATCGTGTTCCTGATTTCCAAGATATAATTGTAGATCACGAGGAAGTTGGTTTTAATTATTTAATGCCGCAAAGAGGACGGACCTCTATAAAAACCAATGTAATTCTCATTTACAAAGGTTGGAAAAACTTGCTGCTAGAAACTGGAATTGTATCTGCGGGAATAAAAGGATCAATTTCTATTTTTTCAAGCGTTGCATGGATGAATTTGCTTTCTATTTTCTGCATTTCTAATAGCATTCGTACTCCTGCATTGCTATTACATTTAAATTCTGCATACTGGATTTAAATACTGCGGTCAGGGTACAATTCCTGGAATGTGGGTTTGGAGGGATTTGCGGCATGTGATTGTGCGAAGATGAAGCTGATTTCTTATGTTACTTGTCGTTGTTGCGTTTGTAGTTTCCTGCTGTTGTTTTTCTGATCCCATCACTTCGGCCCGCGGCCATATTTCCCATTTCTTTCTGCAAACTTTTAAATCTCTTTCCACCAACCCTATCTTAAACCCATTTTTAGAGTAGTGAAGGGAACCAACCCACTGGAGATTGGTCTGGGAGCCATTTCTTGCTTCCAGCCTTTCAATGTTGGCCGGGTCTAGGGCGCAATTGTAAAAATCCTTTCCTGTGGCAGATTCGTGACCAACAGGTACCTTTGGGGTATTTTGGATAAATTTTAACCAAAGTAATATGGGTACATTTGGAGCCTTTTTATTGTGATCAAAGGAATGTGAGTACCTTTGGAACCTATTGATTGTGATCAAATAAATGCTAGTAGCTTTGGATATTTTTAATATTGACCAAAGGGCTTAAGTGCCTTTGGGGCATTTGAATGAATTTTGAACAAAGGAATGTGGGTACCTTTGGAGCCTTTTGATTGTGACCAAAGGAATATGGGTACCTTTGGAGCCTTTTGATTGTGACCAAAGGAAATTGAGTACCTTTGGAGCCTTTTGTGATGATTTGACCAAAGGGCTTAAGTGCCTTTGGGGCTTTTGGATGAATTTTGACCAAAGGAATGTGGGTACCTTTGGAGCCTTTTGATTGTGACCAAAGAAAATTGGGTACCTTTGGAGCCTTTTGTGATGATTTGACCAAAGGGCTTAAGTGCCTTTGGGGCTTTTTGTGATGATGATTTTGTTATTTGTTTTTTTTACATAATGAATCTAAGATGCAAAACAACCTAAATGTAAGCACCACAGATGTACAAAAGTCATCAATCAAAATGTTAACCTTTTCACCAAAGTCATATATTTGAAAGCCAACCATATGTAAGATGATGAAAATGTAGATGATGGATGGATGACCAGTAAGATGTTATAGGGGAACAACATGATTTTCATGAGAATCAAACGCCCTAGTTAACTAGTCAAAGGATGCATACAAACTATATAAGACTTTGAAAGATAATTTTTTCTAGGAAGACCAAGATATTCAATATCCCTGTGTGTGTATGTGATATTCATTAAGATGATGCACACTACTATCCCATTTTTAGGCAAGTTTCATTCAACCCATTTTTGTAATAAGGATCACCCTATGGTAATTATTATCCTAATTTTGGATGCATTTGGACTTGACTACGAAGCAATACAAGCTACCAAAAACTAGCTCATCTAGAAGCTAACATTTATTTGTACAAAATAATGTCACTAATGTGATAGACATATCACCACACGTATGACTACCCCATTTCCAGGAAGGTTTCATTCAACCCGTTGATGTAATAGAGATCATCCCATGACTTTTGAATAATTGAGAATTCTAGGGATTCAAGCTCATTACACCCTTCTTTTCTTTTAATTTATTTTCTTGGGATACTTGCTCATTTTTTTAAGAGCGAGGGATTTATTTTCTTAATGGTAAAAACCATTTTTTTTAAGGGATACTTTCTCATTTTTGTGGAGCAAGGGATTTTATTGCTTTGGGTAGGGGGAGCTTGTCCTTTTGCCAATTCTCAGCATCCTAGACAATGTGCATAATAGGATGAGCAAGGGAAACCTTTCACTTAGGGTGGCAAGGACTACATTGTAGTGTTCATATTTCCTTGTTAAAACTCAAATTTTAATGTGTAAAATGGTGTTGGGATTTTGATATATGCAAGGTCCTATCAAAGCAAGACCCTACCTCCAAAAACCAAGATAACTTTCTCCAAACTCTGAAAAGTAACTAGGAATGGTTGAATGACCAAAGACCCTAGTGAACACCCCATAGCCACTTACTGGTTGTTTTGAAAAACATAATTGCCAAAAAGGGGAATGTGGATGATATGATATGTGGAATGTGGGGGTCTTCCCTATGATAATTTTTAAACTTAAAGGTGTGCATAAAATATTTAGTGGCCATATAAACATCATTACTAATGTTCATCAGGTATCTACCATATCTTATGAAGACCCATTATGCAAGATATCATAAGAAAAACTACAAATGACGATGGTGGATAAGATTGATTAAAATTTATGACAGTCATACAAGAGTGGTGCTTATTTGTGGTAATGCAAGAACAACATATTCTAATGCAAATGCAATGAATGAATTTACCTAATGCAACATATGTAAACTATGTACTATGTAATATAAAATTTTGTGAAATGTATGAAAAATAAAATGTACATGAAAATGCGATGTTTTTGTATTTTTAATGTTTTTTATTGTTTTTGTTGATTTTTACTTTTTTTTATTTTTTGATTTGACCAAAAAGCTTAAGTGTCTTTGGAGCTTTTTGTGGGTTGACCAAAGGACTTAAATACCTTTGGAACTTTTTGTGCATTGGGATTTATGTATGAAATGCCCATATGTGGAGGATTTTGAGAGGTTTAGGCTCTTCAACATCCTCAAGATATGCTAACCTATACGTCCCAGGCCCTATATTTAGAGTGATGATAAATGGGCCTAACTAGTTTATTGTGAATTTGTCTCGCAAGTGCGGCCGTAAATTGGAGTTCTTTTTTATTTTATTTAAGCACAATGTCTCCAAATTTAAAGTCCCTAAGATGGACTTTCATATCATAAGCTTGCTTAAGGTGATCTTGATAAATGTGGAGGTTATCGAGAGCATGAACACATTGTTCATCAAGAAGTCTCAACTGATCAAGGTGAGCCTATTGTGCAATATCATCATTGATGAACTCTTGGAGTGATATGCACAATGGTGGAATCTCTAATTCCAAGGGCATAATGGCCTCAATGCCATATACTAGCAAAAAATAAGGTGTTCCAGTGGGTGTCCTAATGCTAGTTCTGTAAGCCCACAATGCAATAGGTAACTGTAGATGTCAATATTTGTGATTATCTTTGATATTTTTCTTAAGGATGGCAATAACTATTTTGTTTGTTGCCTCTTCTTACCCATTGGATTGTGGATAATAGGACTTAGAAAAGTCATTTTGAATGTTATACTTCATAGTTAAAGCTCGCACATCTCTTTTCTTTAATTGAGGCACGTTATTCGAAATAATCTTGGATGGAATACCAAAATGATATATGATATTATGGAGTATGAACTACATAATTTTTGGTCTAGTTGTAGTGGTAAGAGGGATTGCTTCCACCCATTTGGTAAAATAATTTTTTGGCATTAAGATAAATGTGTGACAACTAGAAGATGAGGGAAAGATTTTCCCAATTAAATCAAAACCCCACTATGAAAAAAGCCATACCGAATGAATCGGTTGCAAGGTCTGAGAAGGTAGTACAAAATATTAGCATAATGCTGATATTTCATGCACTTATTGACATAAGAACAACAATATTTCTCCATATTATGCCAATAATAGCCCATTCGAAGGATGTGCTTGGTGATAGCCATGCCACTAAAATGGCCACTACAAGTACAATCATGAGCTTGTGACCCAAGCTGATTTGTGGAGCTCTAGACAATGAAGGAGAAGACCATCATAGACTTGATGATACAAAATATCTCCTAGAAAGATATATTTTATCACTTTCTGCTTGAATGTTCGTTTGGTGGCATGCAACAATCCCAATGGGATATTACCAAGATTCAAAAAATCTTTGAGTTGGGTAAACCAATCTTGATATTATTGAGTCTTTGACTAAATGAACTTATTGCTCTATTTGAGGGTCATCCCGTACGAATGCTTACTGGGATACAACCTTAATATGAATCATTGTGTTGTTCTCAAAAGGACCATTTGGGATCAAAGACCCCTAGGAAACATGTTTTATAAAGTTGTGTATGCGAGAGAACCATTCTTGGTGCAACTCAATATGAATCATGTGGATAGTTTTATCATATTTTAAAGCCTTACGTGAAATCACTGATTGTGAAAGCATTTTGACATGAAAGGTTGTAATGTTATCTGAAGGATTCTATGGAATTAAAGTGATGAGTGTTAATTTAGCATACATTGTATGCAATATATTGTGTGGTTTTTGACTTTAAATCATGAATGTAATGGAATTTTAATGATTACTTCAATTTATTTATGTAAATTATCAGTAAAAATGATGAATGGGGTTAAATTGATAATTGCATGAATTTTTACACAAAATATATGCAATTTTTGTATGCTTGGATAGGAAAAAATTGAAGGACATTCACAGGAATTAGATGTGGCAAAACAAGATTCAAACCAGATGTTGAACATAAGAAAATATAGTCATGAGGATGACGAATTGAGATGACTATAGACACGGGTTACAAAATATACTTGTTGAAGTCTGTTATAGAACACAGTTGCTGAATTATGTTACATAACATAGTTTCTAAAGTCTATTACAAAACACAGTTGTTGAAGTTTGTTATAGACCATAGTTGCTGAAATATATTACAAAAGATAGTTGTTGAAGACTGTTACTGAAGATGTCTACCAACAAGAGTTATGGAAATATTTGACCAAGTCAATTGACCAACACATTGCGTGCCACATTAGTGACAACATGGCACTTTTATGTGGTATAATATTGTTATGAAATACTTCTAGTCAATATAGTTGGTTGACTTGTCAAAGATTATGAATGAGAAAATTATGATTATTAAAGTTGTTACAATTTTTTTTATAAATATTATACAATTAGTATATTGTTAAGTTGTCTAGATTTCGATGCACAATGTTATGTCCTCTCTATGAATAAAGGGGCATATAGATGTATTGTTATGCAAATATGTAAATTAGAATATTTTTGTTATGTTTGTTTGTGATTTGCCACTTGGACCACTTAGATTATGACTAAGTCCAAGTAGGCTAGAAAACTATGTCAATTTAGATTATTTCTGTTAGGAACATAGTTGTTGCATTATCGAGTCAACAAAGCCACATGGAAAATACATGGAAGAGTTTTATTCAGAATGTCCAAAGCAACATTATATATTACATAGGAAGACCTTTGAAAATATATAATGGAGAAATATCTAATGCTTATTAATGTTGCGAAAATAATTCAGTATAATTTTTGAAGAAATGCATAACTATGTATGCCTAAATTTCTAGTAATAAAGCAACAACACTTTTTGTTATGCATATGGTAACTGTATCAATTACTTTGTCATTTATTTTTGCATGATTTATTTTATGTAATTATCATTGTATTTTTCCTGCATTCATAGATTAGAATAATGTTAGTAGTATTAATGCACATTAGTTACTGAGATAAAATAATTTAGGGGAGGAAGACTTACACTATCCTCTAGGAGGTAGGGCCCTTTCCTACAGTCAGTACCTATTATCTCGCCCCTGTAATAGGATAGGAATAGTTAGTACGTAGAATTAAATTTATATTATAAAATAAATTAAATTACATTATCATAGGGTATAAAGTAAAAATAGATAATTAAAACTAACTATTTGCATGAGGATCCTCATCATTAATCAATTTCATCAGTAGGTAATATCATTAGTAGGTAATATCATTAGTAAGCAATTTTATCAATAGGTAATTACATTATTAAATGCATCAATAGATAAACACATTGTTAGGTGAATATCATGTTTAAATCATAAATTGCATATTATTTCAATTTCTGCATAATTTTTGTTTACTACAATTGTTATTTTTCCTGCAAAACCTGAGACTAAAAGAGAATAGAATCAAGTCTAGTATTAACCGCTACGATACAATATATATTGGATTTCTACTCTTTAAATCTAACCTGGATTACCCTGGATTGATAAAATTAAATGTAATCATTATAGCTAAAAAAATTTAGCATCGTTGTTGAGGAGAGTAGTGCCATATTTGTTAATCAAAAAGGTTGTTTGGTTGTGCAAGAAGATAGGCTTACTTGTATGTGGAAAGAGGTACGTATGATTCCTTGGCATGCATACCAGTAAAAGTGGCATGATATGGTCCCAAAAAGCCCCTTTTTTTGACATTGTCAGGTTCTTTTTTCTTGAGGAATCATTTTACTGCTTTCATAGTTAAAATTTTATTTCCTGCAAATTTTCCATGCTTTGGGTGATTGCTATTATTTTCTTTGGTCTGGGTTCTTTGACCTATGGAAATAGGAAGTAGGTATGATTGAGTGACATAGTCATAGTGAAATGCTCCTAAATAATCAAAGAAGTGATAGCAAAATAACCTTTTACTTTTAGTAATTTCATTTCCAGCACATTTACTTTTCAAGCAATATTTCATTTTACTCCTAGTGTGCTAAGATTGGTTGTATGGATTCATAGACCGTGAGTCACACCTAATTTTAGTAACATTAGGATTGTTCAAAATTTTTATTATTTTCTTGTTATACTAGGATTGGCTGTATGGATTCATAGATCGTGATTTGCACCTAATCTTTGTAACATCAAGATTACTTCATAAAATAAAAAACTCTATTTTATTTTTTTCTAGTGTTAAGGATAACTATAAAATCATTTGTTATGAGTTGTACCTAAAATGGACAACAGTAGAATTTTTTTGAATTGGTGATAAAAATAAAAACAAAACAAAAAATAAAATAAAACAAAACCCAAGAAAAAACCAAAACCAAACTTAGAAAAGAGAGAGAGATAAGGAAAAGTAAAAGAAAGATTTCTAGATGGTGGAAAATAGTTTTGTAGACACCTAAAACACGTCATGTGTAGGGGACTACTCATATGGGTATGTTAATAGACCATATGAAAGATCTTCGAAAATCCCAAGGTCTAGCAATGGTTCTAACCAATCAATTTGGGCAGAGTTGGCATACTCAACCTTAGCCGTAGCTGAAACCCATGGCTAACAGAGCTAGCTATGCCTTAGAGTTGTGGCTAGCACTAAAACCATTTTAAATTTTAAGCCAAGCCAAATTTGGTTACAACAGTCTAGGAAATGAAGGTTTAAATGATTTTGGGTGGGGAAGCTTTGAGAGTTTTCCCCCAAACTGATCCAACCTCCTGGATCTTAATCTTGGATTCCCAAGCAAGCCAATATTAGGTATTAGGAGGGCTATAAGACCCCATTAAAATTAGAAAGAAGTCTAGAATGATATTAAGTTGGAATGCAGCGAAGCTCTACCAAAAAAAATAGTGAAGTGACAACCCCTTTGAGGAGAGTCGAAGTGCTACCCAATTGTGGAGTGATTAACATGAATCCGTCAATGAATCTTAGAAAGAACTAAGAAGCAGCAATCAAAAAATCAAGCCAATCGAACGTAAATCTTATTAAATTCAACCACCAATCCATCTTGGGACACAAATGTGACCCTTGATCATCAATTCCATAGAGGGAATCATAGATCTAAGCCTTGATTACAAGAGCAAATATATTTGTGCCTTAGCCATAGCTATCATCCATGGTTAATAGTGCTAGCTGCACCTCAGACCCATAATGAGGGTTTGATATTTAATTTCCTTTATTTTAGCAGTAGATTTCCTTTTCTAGCTAGCATAGATTAACATTGTAGCAGATATTTGATCGATTAAATCTAGGATTTAGAGGTAGATTTGCTTCCATTTCCTTGCAATTATCAATTTAGACTAGTTTCATGCTTTTCAAGTTCTAATGGCTAATTAGGATGCATAATAGTTAGATTTCATGCTTTCTTTACATGCTTTACAGTGACTCGGTGATTTCTTGCATATATTCATAGATTTACATGATTTATTTCTTTCTTTATCATAGATTTATGCAATTGTCTTAAAAGCCTCATCAAGAGAGGCCTCCTTTGTTATTAACCCCTTTCATGTTGTTTCTTGAATGCAGGGTTTACAGGACCTAATAATTTTCAAGGCAACATATACCTCCAATCATGTAAGAAGAAGGAAATATTTAGCCTTAAGAAATTCGTGTACCTTCTTAAAAGTCTACAGATTACACCACCCCCTCATTTAGAGGGTCTTCAAAATTTTACCAATTGTATCAAAAATTGAGTATCCTTAAGAGGAACGTATTTGTAATCTAGATTTAGAATTTTTTTAATAAAGGATATCTTACTTTTTTAAAAAATTATTGTTGTCTATTCTTTATTGCTTTAATACTTGATTTCAATTGATGCACTAGTTAGGTGTATGCTTTTTAGATCATTACAGATGGCGATCACGATGGAAACCCCACAAATATTGCAAGAACTAATGGATTTTTTAATGTTTCTTGTTACAAGTGTTAGCCACGCTTAAAAACCATGGTGCATAGTCTCCACCATGCTTGATAGCCATGGCTAGCAGCAGATCAAAAAAATAGATAGGATGTGATCTATCTCTCCATCAGATGAGAACTCCAAGTAATTATGATCCTATCTGTTTCTAATTTTTACTATAGAAAATAGTAGAAGGAAAAGAATCAATGAAAATGCCATGCTATTTGTTAGCCACAGTTGACAACCATAGCTAGAACTATTAGCTATGCCTGTCAAACATGGCTAATTTCTTGGCCCATGGCTCTGTCCCACGGCCAGAACTACTACCTGTGGTTTTATCCCATGGCTAACATATAGAGTCTATTTGTAGAGTTTACTTGTGGTGGTTCAATTGGAGGCTGATTAGAGCATTTTACCTATATTCTCTGAAGCTCATTCAAATAAATTAGATGCATATTTTTGAATATTAAAACACTTTTATCATTAGGCATATAGGAAAGAGCATTGTATGCTTGGTGTTGCATTTTATCTTTTTTGCAAAGTATAAAATGAACACACACACCAAGTAACACTTAAACACTAGTGAGTTGGAAGCCATATCCAACCACTAGTAGGGTTCAATGATGGTGATAGTTATTTCCATCCGTTGGACCAACTCCCTCAAATATTGTACTATTGGCCAATACTGACTCCAAGATCTATCCTAACCATGCAAAATATCATGCATTTCTCTTTGGAGGGGTGTATTGCTATGCACAAGATGTTGGGTGAGGATCTATAGGACCTATGCTCCCTACCTGGGTGTGGATTTTATCTCCATATTTTGAGGGGTTTACATGACCATGAATTTCATTTTTGGTTGTCGATCTATGAGCATACAGGTGAAAACCTTAAACTATTGAGCATTACATCAACAATTTCAAACACAATGAGAGTAGTTTAAGTTTTCAAAAAAATCAAGCACATCAAACTAGTGTAGTGCTCACAAAGAAAATTTTAAAAAGAGATAATCATTCTTGTTTGCTTTGTTTTTTTTTAAATCTACATATGAGATAATACACATCATGGTTAGAATACGAAGAGGCCGATCTCGATGTAAAAATGAGATCAAAGTCGAAGCTCCACCCAATACACAACATAATGTATCAAACCCTCAATCACAATATCCTCTCAAATGATGTTTGATGAGCATTAGAGGGGATAAATCTATGCATGGGGGTTCTTGTCAGAATACCCCACCTAGAGGAGGAAATGTACACACCGATGAGCACCAGAAATGCTCATTTTATATACATTGTTAAGGGGCATCATTGCTAGTTTAATTAGCATGTGAGATATATTTTTATTTAACTTATGCATATAATTGATAGAAAATCTAGTATTATGCTTGACAAGTGTTTTTAGTGGAAACTATGTATAAATGCAAGTGTTGGTACTAATATGGTGTTTTCTAGTCTACATCCACTTGGACTTGGTATAATTCTATTTTTGGAGACTAAGGCATGAGAGCAGGTTCCTTCCTTATGGAGAAGGAACCCAGAAGAAGTAGGCGCCTTCCTCTAGAAGAAGGTGCCCAATAGAAGTAGGTGCCTTCCTTATGGATAAGGTGCCCAATAGAAGTAGGCACCTTCCTCTTCAAGGAAGGCACCCAATAGCAGTAGGCACCTTCCTCTTCAAGGAAGATGCCCACTTGAGGAAGGTGCCTTCCTCATGAAGAAGGCACCTCCACGCCTTCATACTTTGCAAGATTGACCAAGTGGGCAAGTGGGACCATGTTGACTGTTGACTTCATGTCATATGCACCAAGTTGGGATAGCTACCAAAGCATGTGAAGACAAAGGAGAAATATTTTTAAATCATGCATTATTATTAATAGAATAAAGTATTTATTATTATCAACCGATTGGCCGGTTGACCTTGTAAAGCTCTTAAAGTATTATTTTTAGGATGCATTAGTTTAGGCTTTGTTTATTATGTACACCTAAGGATTTTTTATATTTATCCTTGTGTGAATGGAAATGCTTTAAAATAGGGAAATAAAATCTATGTAGAACCAATTGTAAACTAATCACGTCATGTGATTAAATTAGATTGATTTGTTATTGTAACAATATCAGTCCGCACTTTATATAAAAATGCAGGCCAGATGAACGAGAGATCAATGATTAATTTTACACAAAGATTATTTTTATTTCATTCTTTGTCTAAATTATTAAGAGTACAAACCTCTTATTCGAGCAATCTCTACGTAGATAGCCGAACAGACTATCTACGGGATCTTGGGCCCACTCCCTGTAGTAGGTCTCCTCTATTTTATTTTTTTATTTGTTTTCTGTAGATTAGTTTATTGCTTTATTTACTACTTTATTTGATTTTAGTTGTGTGTGTTTATTTTTGTACATTTATTTTCCTGCACTTTATTTTCAGCATTTCATTTCCAGCATTGTAATTTATTTATTTAATTTTTCCACACTTAGTTTATTTAGTTTGGCTGAAATTCAAATGCATGAACTTCCCCCAGAAAACTAAATAAGGTACATCCGAATTAATTCCCAAACTCTGTAGGCATATACTGTGTGTGACACTCATAAGTTTATGGACTTACTGGATTGATAATTTATGGAAGAGAAATGATTATTTTTCGAGACATGATTTCTGCTCACCACACACCTCACGAGATAGATCCAAGTATGGAAGATCCCAACATGGGAGCATATATCATGATCGTACACCTCGTGGATCCACTAGATCCATTGAAGAGTACATCATTGAGGAAGGAACTATAACCAAGTTGGTTCCCATCCGTACTCGAGCTAAGGGTGGCTCAAGGCCCCCATTAGTTCAAAATAGACAAGTAGAAAATCCACCCATTCAGGGGTAGGAAGAGAGGGTTGCTTCAAAGCATAGGCCCACATAGACTCCAAACAATAATGAACTTGGTAAGTTCACATTTGATATGTCTAAGGTTGGAGTCAATGGTATGCCACCACATGAGTCGTGGTGCACTAGATAATTGGATGGTCTTGATAGAGTCCTAGGGTAGCTAGGGTATAAACCCTTGGTTGCACACTCTCATTCTATGAGTTCTCATAGTGAGAGCACACGTAGGACCATCAGAGAACTAGGAGAATGCTCTAAGCATTCTCATAGTATACTTGCCCCATCGACCCACGCGGGCATAGAGCACAAACAACACTAGAATGTGAATTTCATCTACATAGACAAGGGCAAGAGCATGGCAAACAAGTCTATTGGAGGTCATACCGACAAAGCTACTCGAATAGAATAGATACACCAGAGACCGCATACGACCGATCTTATAGATCGATCATAGAAACTAGTGTCAAAACAATGGTAGCAGATCTTCCAAGATCAATTGGAAGATGTCCATGTAGAGCGTGAGCACCTCAAAAATGAGGATACTCAGAGATAGAGGTTGCTAAGGTAGCATATTTTTGAGCAACACATCCTTGATCAAAAGGAGTGTGTTGAGTGAGAGGATCGATTGGCTCGTACCAATTTACCCCCTCATAGTGAATACAGGGAGCGCACTCATAGATGAGCTACTTCGTAGCCTGATTTGTACCCTGAGCACATTGAAACTCGTACTCACCACATGGTCCAAAACATGATGCAGCACCAAGCGCTAGAACATCATGGGTGTACGTAGTATGAAGAAGTAGCAAGAGATGAACAAGAACAAGAATATCTTGAGATCTCCTTAGTGGATGTGGAGGATGAGCCTAGTCCTCCACCTCGATCGAAGAAGAATTTACCTCCAAAGGCTCCTCAATGACCTCTCAGAGAAGAGGAAATTCTATCTTCGAAGGCCTATCAGGCCTTGGTAGACAAGGTTCGAGCTATAGAGAAACAAGGGATGGCTTATCAAAAGCCAACCTTGAACAAAATTCATAATGAGCCTTTATTCCCATTAGTGCCCATTCTAGCGTATCTCGATCACTTCGAGATGCCAAAGCTAGAGAAATTTCAAGGAGAGGAGGATGCTCAATATGATATTTATGGATATGTGCTTTTAGATAGAAAGCAATGATGCTCTGTTGCTGAGAACCTTCATCACAACCCTTTCAGGCCCTACTCGAGAGTGGTTCAATCAACTTAAGAGGCACAACATAACCAACTTTGAACAATTGGCTAATGCATTTCTTGAATGCTTCTCCTTCAGCATCAAGAAGAAGGTAAACCTATCTGATCTGGCTGCTTTAATGCAACATGATGATGAGCCGATCATGGATTATGGGAAAATATGGAGAAAGATAATGGTAAAGTTACCATTTTCTATTCTGACCATAGAACTAACTTGGATGTTTACAAAGAGTTGTGTGAAACACATCTCGTTACTATTGCAATTGCAATAGTATCAAACATTTGAGGAGGCCTTGGTGCAAGCCAAGGTAATAGAGGACATCAAGTTACAGGAGGGTAACTTGAAGCTCCGAAACAAGAAGGAATGGAACAAGAAGAACACCCAACATCAAAATCAATAGGCCAAGCCAACCCATGTCAACCAAGTGGTGTTAAACCTCTAGAAAGGGGATAAGGGGTAACAATAGAATTATCAAGCCCAACCTCCTCCTATGTGATACGATCAATGCAATAATAACAATAAGGGTAAGAATAAAGAATAGCACCCACCTCATAAGTTCACACCTTTATTAGAGTCGATGACATCGATATTCCACCAACTGCGCGAGGCCAAGGCCTTCAACTTATCAGAGATCAAGTTAATAGACCCTAATCAAACCAAACCAAAGGGGTATAGGGATGATCTATATTGCACTTTCCACAGGATGAAGGGACATGACATCGAAGGATGTTAGAGTTTCAAACATGTAGTGCAAAATATGATAAAAAAGGGTGAGCTAATTGTGGACAACCCTCAGGCTCTAGACAACCAAAATATGGGGATCTTCAAGAACCCCTTACCGAATCATGAGCCACTGAGGAACAATGTTGGTCATGTGAATCAAGTGTGGGTGGAACCGCCAACTCAAGGATTCATCGGCATGGTCAATGTTGTCACAAGACAAGGGAGGTATGAGCGACCAAATCCACCTCCAGCTCCAATTAGAGTTCAAGTTATGCCCCCTCAAAGGCCAACACAAAATGTTCTAGGCCCACCAACTAGACCGGTGGTGACAATCAGGAGTAGGCTAGTTCAAAGCCTACAGACAACTCCAATGAAGTTTTCAATCTATGAACTGATTCAATAGTCTCCTAAGCATAGGGAGATGCTCATGGACATCCTAAGGTCTATCAAAGTTTAGTCCCAGGACCCTAAAGCATTCACAAACTTCGTGGGACATGTGCAGTAGTGCAGTGAACCAGTGATTCAATTCAATGATCACGAGATTAAGATGGTCTCCACTGCTATAGCGGACCCACCACTACATATAATTGCATGTGTTAATCACACACCATTCAAACAGGTTTTGATTGACATAGGGTCATCAATCAACATTATTACTACCAAGGCATTGACACATCTGAAGTTGCCAAAGTCACACATTGTACCTTCTACTTTCACCTTGAGAGCATTTAATGATGCGCTATGCTCAATGGTAGGTACTATAGTCCTTTCGATTCAGGTTGGACTGAAGACCATCCCTGTGATGTGTCATGTGATAGAAGGTGCCATGCAGTATAACATCCTCCTAGGGAGGCCTTGGATTAGAGAAATGCATTGCGTTCCCTCGATTTTACATCAATGTATTAAATATATACATGAGGGACAAGTTCACATGGTTCCTTCCGATGAGGAGCCATTCAAATATGTGAACTTAGCATGATTTTCCTAGGAGATTTCATTCTCCCCTCAATGCATCTGGATATACAACCGACATCGCCAATCAAACATCCATAAGGTAAATTAAAAGGAGTGTGTGCAGGACCTTCCATGGTAGCACCACAACTATCAGAGCACACAACAACAACTTCAACAAAGCCTATGACATCCAAAATGCTTAGGAATGACAAGAAGCTTAAGGTAGTTATGGGCAAAAAAGAGCCAAAGCAAGCACCCAAGGTAGCAACTATCGAGGTTCCTAGTCCCATGGATGAAGGGGATGCTCAAAATCAAGTTGAGGAGGCACCTCAACCTACCTCACCTACTTCTTCAGTAGGGTCATCTACACCGTAGGTGATCGTACATTTGGTTAATCCTAGATTAGTAGAATATATCATGCAGAACGTGACATTCATACCATTTATCAAAACTGCATAGGACATGGGCCATCCTCAAGCCCATCGCTTTCCCATGGGAATGGTGGTACCACTAGGGGTGCCACCCAACCAAACAAACTTCATTTATGGAGGGCTGGATCAACTTGCAAATCGCACACCCATAGATGAGGATGATGATGAACCATTCATGGTGAATGTTCATTATTTGTCTAACCCTGAGTTCACCTTGTGCTATTTTGAATGTTACCATTGGCATGGTTACGGTTTAGGCTTATTCGAGCAAGGGCATCGAACTCCTTATGAACCATAGTATCAGCTACCAACTGATAGGTTCGGGTTAGGCTACCATATAAGAGGATAGGATGAGCTCCTAGCAACATCTTTAGATCATCTGAACCTCAGTTTAGGGGATGATGTGGATTGGAATCCTTATCACCCTAACCCTTCTTGCATACGAAGGGGTAATAGGCTGGTAACCTACATCTCTATTGAGCCACCTGAGATCTATCATGATAACATCATGGTAGAGGTCAATCCAAGAGATAATCCAAGAGCCAACTTGGACATTGAAATTTATGAAGCTATCAACAACATTGGTATGCAGATCTAAAATCTAGGTATAGCAATAGATACTGAATCAGAAGTTGCTTCTGAGGAAGTGCAAGCAGAGTCCATTGTCGAAAGTGATGGACCAAATTATGATTTTAGAATAGATGATAATGAGCAATCCTCAAGCAATGAATGATATGAGGATAAAACTGAGTTGGCTTACTTAGGTCCTCTACATTTACATCATCTGTTGCCCATGGAGATAGTGGGTGAGAATGAGGGATCCCTCATTGATGATAGTGGCTATGAAGAGCGGGCCTACCTTGGGCCTCATCTTTCTAATCACCCGATTCCTATTGGCCAGGGTGAAGGACTCATATATGATAGTGATGATGAGGATGAGATTGAGAGAGCCTATCTTGGGCCTCACTATTTACGCCATCATCATGAGCTAGTTGACATCGATGAGATGTATCGAAGAGTCTATCCTAGCCCATGCCTTAGAGGGAGACCACCCAATTTGGATATGATTTATCATATAGTCTTCCCTGATCCATCGACATACATGCAGCTCCTTGAGCCAAGTGATCCCACTTTCTAGTCTATTCATAGACCAGATCTAGAGATCCCCATACCCCTAGAGCCACATCTTGGGTATGGGAATAACATATATAAAGTTAGAATTGCACACACGTGGTCCTAGAGATCTAATCCATTCCATCAATATGATCTCCATTGATTTGACCACTCCACTTCACAATCCAGTTGATCCTTCCAAACCATTGTATCTTAATGTAGATGCTATTGATTGGGATCATATTGATTCACCACTAGAGCTTGAATATTTCTTCCCTAATGAAGAAATATTGCAACCTTTCCATTTTGCGCTAGGATGTGCACATGATGTTTATCATACTGAGGGAAATTCCAATGTAGGACCTTTAAACCCAGCTAATGACATCCACTTGATTCCTACACCTCACCATCTTGAGGAGGGATCACATATGTCAATAGAGGAAACCTTCAATGTGGATATCAGTGATGATCCCACTAATCCTAAGAAGGTTAAGTTTGGAGAGAGTCTATCTCTTGATGAGCATGCCAACCTCATCCCTCTACTGAAAGAGAGACCTGATCTCTTTTCTTGGACATACAAGGATATGCCAGGACTAGATCCAAAAATGGTTACTCATAACCTTTCGCTAGATCCCTCCAAAAGACCTATCAAGTAGAAGCTCAGGAAGATGCATCCAATAGTCACTTTAATGGTTAAAGATGAGCTGTAGAAGTTGTTGGATGTAGAGTTCATTATCTCCATCGACTATCTAGAATGGGTATCAAACATGGTACCTATAGGAAAACCTGATGGAAGGATCTATATCTGTATAGATTTTAGAGACCTCAACAAGGCAACACCAAAGGATTCATTCCCATTGCCCAACATAGATGCTCTTGTAGATGCAACTGCAGGTCATGAGATGCTCTCCCTTATGGATGGTTTTTTTGGTTACAATCAAATTCATATTAAAGTTGAAGACCAACATAAAACCATATTTACAATGCCATGGGGAATATTCTGTTATAAAGTTATGCCATTCAGCCTTAAAAATGTTGGTGCCACATATCAGCGAGCCATGACATACATTTTCCATGACTACATGCACAAAATATTAGAATATTATATCGATGACTTATTGGCAAAGTCATTGCTACGTTCTGAGCATGCAGAGGTCCTGAGGAAAGTCTTCGATCACTTGATAGAGCATAATGTCAGGTTGAATCCCAAGAAGTGCGTATTTGGTATAACTTCAAGAAAGCTCTTGGGATTCATCATTTCAAAATGAGGGATCAAAGTTGACCCAATGAAGGTCAAGGCCATATTAGAAATGCATCCTCCCACAAATATCAAAGAGCTAAGAAGCCTACAGGGCAAAGTAGCATCCATAAAGTGATTTATCACACAATTATCGGATAAATACCGACCCATGAATCGACTGCTACACAAGGGGGTCCCATTCAATTGGGATGAGGACTGTCAAGTGGCCTTCACTAAAATTAAGCAATACCTGGCAACACCACCAGTGCTAGCTCCACCAAGACCAGATGTGCCTTTCTTGCTATATATATCAGCTACTGACTTTGCATTGGGAACTATGTTAGCCCAAAAGAATGCACAAGATAAAGAGCAAGTGATATATTACATCAGTCGCACCTTGGTGAGTTATGAGCTAGGGTATGCATACGTGGAGAAGTTGTGTTTAGCAGTGGTGTTTGCAATGAAGAAGTTGCATCATTACATGCTAAGTCATACGACGTATGTGATATCCAAACAAAATCCTTTGTAGTATATGATGAGCAAGACATATCATAATACACGTACTACAAAGTGGATCATGCTATTGATAGAATTTGATTTGGAATTCATCAGCCAAAAGTCCATCAAGGGATAGGTCATAGTTGATCAGCTAGTAGAGGCACCTCTCGAGAATAGTAGGCCCCTCACCATAGAGCTTCTTGATGATGCAGTCTTTGCATTATCAAAATCTCCCAAACCTGAAGAACCAGATAACAAAGTTGACATGACTTTGTTCTTCGATGGTTCAAAGTGTGAGCAAGGGGGTGGTGCAGGAATTGTCTTCTTCACACCACAAGGTGCTCCAATGCCCTTGTCATTTAAGCTAGACTTTCCTTGTACCAATAACAATGTTGAATATGAAGCCCTAATATTGGGTCTCCAAACAACTATCACCATGAAGATTAAAAGATTAAACATCTTTGGTGATTCCCTTCTCATAGTCAATCAAGTGAAGGGAATTTTTCAATGTAGGTGTCCTATCCTGAAAGCTTATAAGGATCTTGCTGACACTTATCTAGCCCAACTAGAGTGGTACGACATCGAGGCAATCCCTCGTACATCGAAAATATTCATAGACACTATGGCATCTTTGGGATCTTTAATCCCTTAGAATCCATCTACCGATTTTACTACCATTCATGTAAAGATGCTATCGCATGCCACGATGCAGCATGAGGCTTTTGATAACAAGGAATCAGTCAACATGATTCATATAGAACCAAACCATGAGTGGTTCTATAAAGCCAGAGACTTTCTCAAGAAGGCACCCTGGGGGTATTTGATCTCGTAGGGTCCTACGGGGAATGGCACCACCATTCACCACAAGGTTGTATCCCAGTCTGCATTCATGCACAACAAAATGCCAAGGGAACAAGTCATCTTGTCAGTCGAGGTAGAAGCTTATCAGGACTGGATGTCACAATTACATGACTTCCTTAAGCTTGGTTTAATCCCTCAAGGATTATCGCATGTCGCAAAGCACACATTCAGATAGAAAGTGACAAAGTATGTCTTTCTAGGAGACATCTTGTATCATCGAAGCTACGATGGAATTCTCCTTCATTGTCTTGAGCCCCAAGAGTCAGCTTGGGAAATTTTGCAAGCTCATGATGGTACATGCGGTGGCCATTTTAGCGGCATGGCCATTGTCAAGCGCATCCTTCGAATGGGTTATTATTGGCCCACTATGGAGAAGGATTGCACCATGTATGTCAAGAAATGCGTCAAATGTCAACATCATGCTAATATTACACACTTGCCATCATAGGCCTTACAACCCATCCAAGTGGCTTGGCCATTTTCTCAATGGGGTTTAGATCTAATCGATAATATCTCTCCCCCATCATCGGGTCGACATACATTTATTATAATGGCTACTGAGTATTTTACAAAGTGGGTGGAAGCAATCCCTTTAACAATGACAATTGGAGCACGTATTGTGGAGTTTATACTTCACAATATCATTAGTCATTTTGGGATACCATCCAAGATAATCTTGGATAATGGAACATCATTCAAGAACAAAATTGTGAGGGCTTTGATGTCCAAGTACAATATACAACACAATTTTGTGACTCCATACTATCCGTAGGCAAACGGGTAAGTTGAGGCTTCAAACAAGATAGTGGTAGCCATCTTGAAAAATATGGTACAAGAAAACCACAAATATTGGCACATCTAGCTACCCCTTGCATTATGGGCTTATAGGACTAGCATACGGATGCCCACTGGGGCAACCCCATTTTCACTAGTATATGGAATTGAGGCCATTATGCCCTTAGAGTTGGAAATTCCAATGTTGTACATCACATTGAAAGAGTTCATCGATGATGACACTACATGACAAGCTCACCTTGATCAATTGATGCTTCTTGATGAACATCATGTGAATGCCCTTGAGCATCTCCATGTTTATCAAGAGTGCTTAAAATGAGCTTACAATAATAAAGTCCATCTGAGAGACTTTAAAGTTGGTGATCTTGTGTTGAAAGAGAACCAATAGAACTCAAACCTGCCACCGCACTTGCAAGATAAATTTATGGCTAACTGGTTAGGTCCTTATATCATCTCAGAGCAGATTGGACCTAGAATGTATCACCTAACATCGCTTGAAGGTGTTGAAGAGCCTGAACCTCTCAACATCCTTCATCTTAAGGCATTCCACACATAATAATTCAAAAATTTAAAAATATGGAAAATTTCAAAATCCATAAAAATCAAAAAGCAATAAAATCTAAAAAAACATTGCAAAATATTCAAAACTTCAAAAACATTTGCATCATGCATTTCATTTTGCACATGCATTCATTTAATTGCATTGCATTAGGCATTTCCATCCATCACACTTGCATTAGGATAGGTTGTGTTTGCAATCTTACAAATGACACCACGTTTGTATTTCAATCATGCATCTATGCATCATCATCATCCATCACCCTTGTGAGTAATTATGTTTCTCAACACAACCCCTCCTGTTGCTATGAAGAATATACTAGGGTTTTCTGATCATTCAACCATACCTAGTGGTCTTCTTAAATTTAGTAGAAAGCTTACTTTGCTTTTGTAGATGAGGTCTAGTTTTGATAGCACTTAGCATATCAAAATCCCATCACTAATCAAACACATTAACAATCCTAATTAGGGTAAGGAAGGATGAACACTACAAAGTGGTCCGGGTCACCTTAAGCGAAAGGTTTTGTTACTTGCTCAGTTGTGAGGTGCAATGGTCTAGAGTAGTGGTCATTGGAAAAAGGACAAGTTCCCCCCTACCCGAAGAAATCCCTTGCTTACATAAAAAGGAGCAAAATCCCAAAATCAAATCAAATCCCTTGCTCAAAACAAAAAAAATATAAAATAAATAGTGATTTTTATCACTATATATGAGCAAGTATCCCAATAAATTGAAGAAAAGAAGGGGGTGAACTTGAATCCCTAGAATGGTCAATACTCAAAATTCATAGAGTGATCCCCAATATAACAATGGGTTGAATGAATCCCGCCTGACATTGGGGTAGGTCTAAGCAATTTACAAATGAGCTAGCTTTAGGTGGCTTGTATTGCCTAGTGGTCTAGTCCAACTAAGTCCAAACCTAGGATCGGGTGGACATTTGAGGATCCCCAATACAACAATGGGCTGAATGAATCCCACCTGGCATTGGGGTATGCTTATGTCTCATCTAATATATTCATTTTCACACATAGGGGTAATGAATAGCTTGGTCTTTCAAAGCAATCTTTATCTTTCAAAGTCTAGTATAGTCATTATACAACTTTTGATAAGTCAACTAGGGTGTTTGAGTCTCATGGAAAACCTCAAAAATTCCCAAATAGCAACAACTCATATCAATCAATCAATCATCAATTTATTTTTATAAGATTTTGTTTATTAAGGGGTGTTCATAACATAGGTTAGATACCGGATGGATATCAACAATGATATTTAGATGGCCACTGACTATGTTGTGCATATATTTTAACTTACAAAAGCTTATGAATAGAAACAATACATCATCTCATCTCACATATGGATGTCTAATTGATTAATTCTTATGATAAGATATATCAATTACATTCATGATTGTTATACATTCTGTGGTGTCATCCATTAGATTGTTAACTCATATTGCATTCATTCCTTATGTTTTAAGTGATTAAAGCATACAAATTCATTTACATTAGATCATCATCATGTAAATAATGCATTACATACATTGCATTCATCATATCATAACATCATAAATTAAATGCATACAAGTAAATCAAATTAAACATGCATTTAACATCTAAAATTGCATCCATATGCATACATCATAGTAGTCCATCTACACATCTAGATCACAATATCTAGTCATACATCCATCATCTAGCTAGTGCATGTCATCCATACATCACATCATATAGCATCAGATAAACATAACATATAAGCATTGCATCCATATGCATCTCATAAACATAAAACAAATAAATGTACACATATAATGAGTCTCATAAATCAATGTCATATCATATAAATATGTGTGTCTCAAAGAGTACATAGGCATATGTCCAAAATACCTGTAGGCTACAACTATGTAGGTCCTCAAACCTTACACTCAAAAATGATACAATATGCTCAAAGCATAATCACAAGTGCCCTGCACCCCCTTCCTGGGAGGCTCCTCCATCACCTCCACCCTCTCGATGAGTCCACTTGGAGCTGGTACCTATGGACCTCTCTATCCTATGAGTCTTATGGCTGGAACATGCAGATGACTACCTTGTGTCCTGTGTCCTAGTCTATTGGGTCCCTATAGTTGTAGGCCTCTCTAGAACCTCACCACCAAGTAGTCTGATCTCTCCTACCATGAGAGCGATGTGGGCCTCATCTACTGCATACTACCTGGTACCCTCCTAAATGAGGGCACACAATATCTGAATCTCTACACCCACATCCAAACCTACTAGTCTCGAGTATAGTTGGAGTGGTAGGAGCAACCTAAGAAGTTGAGGGACCTCCCCTCGCTAGCTAGAGCAAGTCTCACTCCATGGTGACAGCATCAAGCTGAGCTTGAAGAAGATCACACTGTCCAGTGACCTTCTCTATCTCTATGTCGATAGTGGCAATCTATGCTCGAAGAGTTATCCTCTCCTCCTTGAATCCTCACCACTATGCTTATCCCTATACTAGCTAATCTTGTGCTACCCTCAACTATACCTATAGAGTCACCATAGATGTATCCCTCTCTAAGATCTGAGTCCCTATAATCTATAGTTGTGACTCCAAGCTAGCGACCTAGGCTCGAAGCTATGATACCTCATCATCGGGCTCCTCCTCACCTCCTCCTCATCTTGAGGCTCCTCCTCTACTGCTAGAGCCTCACCCCATCCACCCTCTATCCTCTGGTGAACTCGTCACCCATGAGGATCTGCTGCCTCTATCGCTACCTCATCTCTAGCTCTACCTAGTGGGCCACTGTCTTCCCATAACCTGGTAGTCCACCAGGAATCATAATTTGTTATGGTCCTAGCATCTGCAAGCCTTGAATCCTACCAGGCATCATCCTCATCCCCTAGTGGAGTCATAGTAGGCCAGGCTAAGTCCTTCTCCACCTTAAGGTGATGATAAATAACTGGCTCATCTAGGATATCCTGGTAGATCCCAAACTTCTTGGTGATGTATGAGTAATAGAAGAACTCATGTATCTTAGGCTTACACTCAAGGAGCCATCTCTCATATCGTGCCCACCTGAGATAATGGTCTACCTCCTCCCATGTAGGATAGTCCATGTAAGGTCACCATCGTATATGCTCTAGTCGTAGTCTGGTCAGCTGATCTAGGTAGTACTAGAGATCCCCTGCTCGGGACCTGCTCCTGAAGCCCTCGACCTCCCTAGGCTAGTAGGTAGCATAGCACTGGCGCTCCCTATCAATGTCTTCGATCTCTAGTGGTAGTCTCCCTAGGTGATCGATGGTAATATGCTCCCAAGCCCATATCTAGAGTAGTATGCTATAACTAACTCCCATGTGACTCTATTGTGTGATCCAATACAACTCATCATAGAGCTATGCAAGTAGAGCACTCCCCCAGGATAGAATCAATGACTCTCGAGTGGTGCTCACTAGTAGGTCCTATGTCCTAGCTAGGAGGTTCCAAGGGAACCTTGCTCTAGAAGTGTCGGGCAACATAATATGAACAATCAACTACATCAATACAACATCTCTCATGGAGAAGACATTCTGATGGTACTAGTACTCAATGTGCACACCACCATGGTCAGATTCCACCTGTGCCTCATCACTCCTAGCATCGAAGATCCTCTCAAAGATAGCATCCTTCATCATGGTGGGTGAATATGTGATGGCCTCACCATCAATGGGGATACAAAAGATGTGGTAGACATCCTCCAAGGTGACTATGATCTCACCTATCGATAGGTGAAAGGTGTTGGTCCATGCATCCCAATGGTAGGCCAAGGTAGTCATATAGGCCTGGTCAGCCTGGATAGATGGTAGTCGTAACATGTAGCTAAAGTCTATAGCTCTAAACCAATCTCGATTCAGTGTCAGTCAAGCCATCATGGAGCTGGTGAAGGATATCATACTCCCTCACTCTAGTAGTCAATCTCTAAAGGGAGCAATAATAAAATCAATCAAACTTCCAAAAACATAAAAAATGTACTTGAAAATGCAAAAAAATTCAAAAAAATCTTTCAAAGAGGTAAATACAAGCATAAATGTATACAAAACATTCACAAACATCAAAGCCTCACTTCAAAAAATTCAAAAAAATCAATTAATTCAATAAATAGCAAAAAAATCAAAAAATTGAAAAAATTTTCTAAGGTTGCTCAACCGCGGATACGACCCATGGCTAGTGACAATGATCAAATTTATGACCATTGGGATTTGAACTCAGCCATGGTTGATATTTGTAGCCCCCAATTTACCAATTGGGAACCATGGCTGCCACCTATGGCTATGGGAAAGACCTTTTTTAGGGTCATTTCCTATCTCGTGCAACCCCAAAATCCAAAAATAAAATAAAGTACCCACCCTCTAAATTAACCTAGTCTAATCCTAACTAGGGTGAGGTTTGTTACCAATAGTTTAGTGAGTTCCTTTAGCTCATTAATTAATTTTGTTCATTTTTAGGTTGGTAAGTCAATGAGTGAGGTTCGGAGGGCTACCTTCATAGCACCAGCTCTACCACTAGAAGATGCCTCTGGTTGGTCAGCCATTGGGTTTAGGTGTAAGGTTTGCGGCAACATTCTATGTCAAATTTTTAATCTCACCTCTTAGAGCTCTCTTGGTAGCTGTAGCAAATTGGAAAATAATGAATTGAAAATGATAGATTTTTATTTTATATTTTTGATTTTTCCTGTAATTGCAACTAACAACCATGGGCACAGAATTAGGGTTTTTCGATCATGGGTCAGAGCTATGGCTAAGGAATTTGACCAAATTAGCTATGTCTAACACTCGTGGACTAGCATCCAACAATAGATACCCTCAAAATTCCACCATGAGGGGCTTCAAAATGCAAAATCAAAAATATCTAATGGTTCAGAACCTTCAAAATTTTTAGAAAATAACAAAAATATTCAAATAATTCAATAATCCAAATGTGCCTCATATTCAATCATTTATTCTATACACTTGGTGGTTGCAGTGACTTGCGATCCATGCAATCTAACAAGATGAATAAGTCACCATAAGGACATTTGGGGTAAAACTAGTCATTGGTGGAATGGAGATGCTCCAGTCTAGGACATCATTCCACATGCACGTAAAATCATGTTGGGAGGACCATGAAGACACCGCACCTCCTAGCATTAAAAATTTGATAGAAGGAAGTTCACATTGTGATTCAACACAAGCTTGAATGAAATTGTTATCATCTTGACTCCCTAAGAAGGCCATTCTGGCTGAACTGCTCCATGGGATAGAGATATACAATTACTATTCATAGTTGAAATCATGGCTGAATTAGGCCTTGCCAAGTAATATCAAAGTGCTAAAATCTTAAATTGTTCAAATCAATCATGTTGGTCAAGCGACTCGTCACTTCATTCAATGCCCTACCCTCATCGACTCGTCGCTTGAGGGGGTAGTCATAATATCAATAATCATAATCAAATTCAATAGGAGATCACTCGATCTTGTCAAAATTATATTCATCTTATGAATCATTGCCAACAACTATCATAAGCTTACCCTTTTCTGGGACAAAAAGCAAATATGATAGTTAAGCTAGTAGCTCTCCACCTATCGGTATGATTGTAGCACTAACGCTACCCGATCATCATGGAGCTTGCAAATACTTTGCAAATTAAGCCTTCCCTCAGTTGGAAGCAATGATTCTAAGATGCACATCCTTTTGTAGGACTGGGCATCTAATGTTGATCAGATCAATGATCATCATTCAACCTACGACATGGTTTTAGGAGGTCTATTTTTGCTCAGCATTGTTCATTCTCACAACGCATCTCAAAAGGGGCATCTGTAGACACCTAAAATATGTCATGTGTAGGGGACTACTCATATGGGCATGCTAATAGACCATATGAAGGATCTTGGACAACTCCAAGGTGAAGCAATGGTTTTAACCACTCAATTTGGGTAGAGTTGGCATACTCAGCCTTAGCCATGGCTGACACCCATGGCTAATAGAGCTAGTTGTGCCTCAGAGCTATGACTAGCATTAAAACTATTTTGAATCCTAAGCTAAGCCAAATTTGGTTACAATGGTCTGGGCAATGAAGATTCAAATGGTTTTGGGTGGGGAAGCTTCGAGAGTTTTCCTCCCAACTGATCCAACCTCCTGGATCTTGATCTTGGCTTCCCAAGCAAGCCAATATTAGATATTAGGAGGGCTATAAGACCCCCCTTCAAATTGGGGAGAAGTCTGGAATGATCTTGAGTTGAAATGCAATGAAGCTCTACCAAAATGGATAGTGAATTGACAACCCCTTGAGGAGAGTCAAAGTGCTGCCCAATTGTGGAGTGACAAGCATGAATCCATCAATGGAGCTTCCAAAGGACTAAGAAGCATCAATCACAAAATCAAGCCAATCGAACGTGAATCTCATCAAATTCAACCACCAATCCATCTTGGGACACAAAGGCGACCCTTGATCATCAATTCCATGGAGGGAATCAGAGATCTAAGCCCTGATTACAAGAGCAAAGATATTTGCACCTCAACCACGGCTATCAACCATGACTAACAGTGCCAGCTGCACCTCAGACCCATGATGAGGGTTTGATCTTTAATTTCCTTTGTTTTAGCAATAGATTTCCATTTCTAGTTATGCAATTAGCTTAATCTAGCATAGATTAACATTTTAGCAGATATTTGACCGGTTAAATCTAGGATTTAGAGGTAGATTTGCTTCCATTTCCTTGCAATTATCAATTTAGACTAGTTTCATGCTTTTCAAGTTCTAATGGCTAATTAGGCTTCCTAATTGCTAGATTTCATGCTTTCTTTACATGCTTTATAGTAATTTGATGATTTCTTGCATATCTTCATAGATTTACATGCTTTCTTGCTTTCTTTATCATCAATTTATGCAATTGTCTCAAAAGCCTCATCAAGAGAGGCCTCCTTTGTCATTAACCCCTTTCATGTTGTTTCTTGAACGCAGGGTTTACAGGACCTAATCATTTTCAAGGCATTCAAGGCAGCATATACCTCCAACCAAAGGAGAAGAAGGCTATCTTTGGCCTTAAGCAGTTCGTGTACCTTCTGAAAAGTCTACAGATTACACCACCCCCTCGTTTAGAGGGTCTTCAAAATTGTATCAATTGTATCAAAATTGAGTATCCCTAAGAGGGACGTATTTGTAATCTGGATTTGACAAAGTTTTAATAAAGGAAACCTTACTTTCTTGTTAAATTCATTGTTGTCTATTCTTTATTGCTTTAATACTCGATTTCAATTGATGCACTAGTTAGGTGTATGCTTTTTAGATCATTACAATTTTAAAACAATCTACACTTATAGACCTTAGAAAATTACTGATTGAACAAGAAGTTAACCTTATTTTTGAAAAAAAACACCAAACATCTAGGGAGGAGTGGGAACACCTGTGCAAACATCTTGATACCATAAAATATAGATCATATGAATTGAGTCAAATCCAGAGGATAAACATAGCTCAAATTCTAAGGTCATACTATTACTCACCCTACCTTTAACTTATTAGGAGTTGTGAACGATGGTTAGGGAATAGGAGAGCAAAAGTAAACTCAGTAACCTACCCGTGGGATCAATATTTCAAATATTCCCTTACCATCCATAGTTTCCTAGCAAAAATAGAGGATAGGGAAGTAAACCTAGAATATAGCTAGAGATATCATAGGGAACCAAGAGTAGTACTCTTTAGAGAATTGTGTCAAGACTTGTGTTATGAACTTCAGTTCGAGAATCCTAATCCAATTATGAAATAGGATTTTATTTTTCAAATGATTACTCTAGTAACAAAATATTTTAGTTTTAATTAAGAGCATTATATGACTCCCGAAAAAATTGAACCTATCAATGATATTCATAGGTTGTTCTAGGAAGACTAAAATTTGTTTCAAAGTTTCATTTTCAGACATAGAGACTCAAAAGGTAGATTTATTAAAATCAGTAAACCAAAAGTAGATTGCTAAGAAAACCATAGTAAGAAATCTAAATTTTTGAGTTAAAAGAAACTAAAACTGCATATTTAGATTTTACATCAACCAAGAAAATTGAAATTCTAGAACAAGATCCCAAGACATATTTTCTACCCAAACCAAAGTTCGATGATCATATCGATCCCTCGTCTATCTTTACTGACCCTATACCTGATCCAATTCTTGAAATTCTATATTCAGTCATGGATGATCAAGGTAGTGAACAAGGGGAAGTGAATAGAAACCAAAGGCAAAGAACAACAGATCAAGGAGAAGTATAAAACAAAAGGGGGATGGATAGAGAAATACTTTTTCCTTCCCAATTTCTTCTTCCAAAGATAGGCTAACAAGAGAACCAAAATTGGTCTTTGTTTCTATTTTTCCTACTTTCCATGGGAAACCACATGAGGTCTTGATGCCTTCCTCTTTGAATTTGAAGTGGTATGCTAGGATTACTTTTATACCATGTATGAGAAAAAATAAGGCTATTCCCTTCTACACTTAAGGACATAGCCTTAATATGGTTCATCGGTCTAGGAGATAACATTTGCAATCGATGGGATGGCGAACGACGATTAAAATACATATTCCTCGAAATATACCAAGACTATTGCAGGGTTTGGGATAAGAAAGTAGAGTTGTTTCATATGAATCAAAAGGATGATGAATCCCTTAAGGATTGCCTTGAGAGATTCTGATTTATGGTATTAAGAGTAAACATTAAGTTGTATGAGGAAGTTTAGAAAGAACTTTTTCTAAAAGGGCTTCAGGAAGATGTCTTAGACATACTAAATCTTATGGTAAAATGAGATATCCATCAGATGGAATTAGGAGAGATCATAAATATTTGTAAAAACTACTCAAGAAACAAACCATTAAGAAGTAATAAATACCCATCATCAGGAGGAGGAGTAACATGAGCTGAAATCAATAATATGATTCTTGTTAGGGGCGTGTAGTATGAATCCTTATGACTTTAGTGATCAAGGGTGGGGGAATTGAACTTGTTAACTTTGTATAGAGCTTTGGGGAATCGGATTCTCAACCGAAGTGTGATGAGAATTTTGACCCTATCCTTACTACTCTATGTTTTTATGTTTATGTTTGGAGCAATTTTGGTAGTGGTGAAAACCACTATTTTTGCTTTGGACTATGTTGCATGATGGGATAAGCAAGGATTATCTCCTTTTCGCCTCAAGGTACTACCCAAGTATGGTACTAGCCCCCCTATCTCATAATGTTTTTAAGGTGTGATGGAATGTGATTGGTTCAAGATTGTATTTGGGATCGATCGACAATGCTCAAGACTTTCTTAGTGTATAAATTGTGTTTTTGGTCCTAAAGAAAATCGGACATCCATTTGGAGGTTGCTTGCTACACTAGTAATGGCTGAGTGATTGAAAATCTAGGTCTTTATGATTTTTGACACATGATGTGGTTGACATATGACTTTTGTAAGGGTTGCATGATTTCTTCAAACTAGGTACCCCCAATTGTTATAACTTGACTTTTTGTTTATGGCCATATCATCATTACTATGCAAGATCATTGAACATGGGATGGGATGAATGCAAATGTATATGCCTAATGCAATGGAGTGTTGATATGCAAATGGAATTTGTACAATGCAATGGAATATGTATGATTTAATGTATGCGAATGAAACAATGCATGAATGCAAAAATGAAAATGCATGTCAAATGCCTAAATGTAAATGCAAATGGAATGTATGCAATGTGGGAATGCCTATGTGAATGATTTTTTTTTAAAGGCCATGTATATGTACATATAAAGTGTTACCTTTAACAATAGAATGCCTTTAAATGTAGAACATTAAGTGGTTCGGGTTCCTCTATTCCCTCTAGATCGGCAAGTCTATAAGTACTATTACCCACTTTTTGAGTGACTATATATGGACCTAACCAATTGGCTGCAAATTTGTCATGAAGATGTGGCAAAGCATTGGTGTTCTGTTGGTTCTCTTTGAGTACCAGATCCCCTACTTGAAATTCCTGAAGATGGACTTTAGCATTGTAAGCATGCTTTAGGCGGTCTTGATAAACTCTTAAATGTTCTAGTGCATTGACTCACCTTTCATCTAGGAGAGTGAGTTGGTCAAGTCGTGCTTGTCTAGTTGTATCATCATCTATGAATTCCTGCAAGGAAACTCGTAAGGAGGGAATCTCGAGCTCAAGAGGCATAATAGCTTCTGCTCCATAGACCAAGGAAAATGGTGTTGCTCCTATTGGCATTCGGATGCTTGTTCGATAAGCCCAAAGTGCCAAAGGAATTTGTGTATGCCAATATTTATGATTTTCTTTGACGAGTTTCTTAAGAATGGCAATCAAGGTCTTATTGGTAGCTTCAACTTGTCCATTTTCTTGTGGGTAATAAGGAGTTGAGAAACTATGTTGGATATTATACTTTTCACAAAGTGCTCGAACATCCTTATTCTTGAAAGACTTACCATTATCCGAGATGATTTTAGAGGGAATGCCAAAGTGATAGATGATATGATGGAGTATGAAATCCACAATTCGAGGTCCTATCGTACTGGTTAGAGGTATGGCCTCAACCCACTTTGTGAAGTATTCTGTGGTAGTAATGATGAATGTATGTTGTCCCAAAGAAGAAGGTGAGATTTTTCCAATTAAGTCTAGGCCCCATTGTGAAAAGGGCCAAAATATTTGTATAGGTTGTAAGGCTTGTGATGGTACATGAGTTAAATTGGTGTGTGTTTGACATTGTTTGCAATTTTTGACATAGGTGCAACAGTCATGCTCCATTGTGGGCCAATAATAACCCATGCATAATAGATGCTTTGCAATGGCCATTCCACTAAAATGACCACCACAAGTACCATCATGAGCTTCTTGTATGGCCCTTTGGGCCTCACTTTGTTTGAGACAATGAAGCAAGATTCCATCATAACCCCGTTTATACAACACATCACCCAAGAGAACGAAATGGGCTACTTTTTGCTTGAAAGCACGTTTGGCCGACCGAGACATGTCTGATGGGAGTGTTCCAAATTTTAAGAAGGCTACTATGGGGCTTGACCAAGACTCACATGGTTCCGTATGGATAAAGCAAATGTCTTTTCCATCTGTGGGGTCAGCACGAACCATGGCTGCTTTAGAGATTATTGAGATTATTAGGGGTTGTACCTCTCCTAAGTCATTCTTTGGAATCAAGGATCCAAGAGAGGCCATTGCATCTGCAAATCTATTAGTCGAATGAGGTAAGTTGTTGATTTCATACCATTCGAATGTTGAGAGCAATTTCATTGCTACCTCATGATAAAGTTTGATGGTAGGTTCTTTGCATTGGTATTCTCCTATGACCTATTTTACTACAAGTTGAGAATCCCCAAATATTCGAATACGCTTAATACCCATAGCTATAGCTGATTGAAGACCTAAGATTAAGGCTTCGTACTCTATTGTGTTGTTTGTGCATGAGAAGTCTAACTTGAATGATAAGGGGATGGGAATCCCTTGTGGTGTATGAAAGACAACTCCTGCACCTTGACCTTTCTCGCACTTGGATCCATCAAAGAATAAGGTGATATCGACATCTTCCTTTGGAATGACATCTTCTTCTAATTCAGTGACTAAAAATACCGAATCATCTGGGAGCTCAATAATCAAAGGATGATCACTAGGTAGTGGAGCTTCCACGAGTTGATCGACTATAACTTGACCTTTAATGGATTTTTGGCTAATAAATTTGAGATCAAATTCTATGAGGAGCATTATCCATTTAGTGGTACGAGTGTTGTTATAAGTGTGAGACATCATGTAACGTAGAGGATTTTCTCTAGCTATGACATAGGTTGTTTGGCTTAGCATATAATGTCGGAGTTTCTTAGTGGCCAAGACCACTGCTAAGCATAGTTTTTCTACGTAAGCGTATCATGTTTCATAACTCACCAATGTTCGACTAATGTAATAGATTGCTTGCTCTCGATTTTGTTCATTTTTTTGTGCAAGCATTGTCCCTAAAGCAGCCTCTATAGCTGAGACATATAGATGAAAAGGGACCCCTGACCTAGGAGGAGTTAAGACTGGCGGTGAAGTTAGGTATCGCTTGATGTCATCAAATGCTTTTTGACATTCTTCTATCCATACGAATGACACCCCCTTTTGTAGCAAGTGGTTAAATGGCCTACATTTATCGAAAAGTTGCACGATGAAACATTTGATTGATTGAATTTTGCCTTGTAAGCTACGCAATTCCTTGATGTTGGTAGGGGGTGGCATTTCCATGATGGCCTTGACCTTATTTGGGTCCACTTCAATGCCTCTTTTGGAGATAATGAATCCTAAAAGTTTACCAGAGGTAACACCAAAGACACACTTTTTGGGATTTAACCTCACCTTGTATTCTAGAAGTCGATCAAAAATATTTTCCAAGACATCAATGTGTTCTTGTCGAGTTTTAGATTTAGCCAAGAGATCATCTACATAGTCTTCGATGATTTTATGCATGTAATCATGAAAGATGTAAGTCATGGCTCTTTGGTAAGTAGCTCCTACATTTTTGAGACCAAAGGGCATAACCCTAAAACAAAATGTTCCCCAAGGTGTTGTGAATGTCGTTTTGTGTTGGTCATCAGGATTTATTTGAATTTGGTTGTATCCTAAAAAACCATCCATGAGGGAAAGCATTTCGTGGCCTACGCAGGTGTCGACAAGAGTATCAATGTTTGGAAGAGGGAAGTCATCCTTAGGACACACTTTATTTAGATCTCGAAAGTCATTACAAATGTGTATCACCCCGTTAGGCTTACGAACGGGTACCATGTTTGATAGCCACTCAGGATAGTCAATAGGAACAATAAAATGTACGTCTAATAGCTTTTGTATTTCCTCTTTAACTATGAGGGCCACGGTAGGATGCATTCTCCTAAGTTTTTGTTTGACCGGCTTGGCGTCAGGATGTAAGGTGAGGTTATGGACCACAAGGTCAGGATCAAGGCCAGGCATATCCTTGTAGGACCATGCAAACACTTCCTTCTTTTTCTTGAGGAGAGCAATGAATTGCTCTTGTTCTTCGGGTGTTAAGATTTTGCCAAGCTTGACAACTTGGGGGTTGTCGAGATCTGAACTAAGGTTCACATCGATGGTATCTTCAATGGACATATGTGAGCCTTCCTCAAGTTGGTGTGGTGTTGGGATCAGATTTATGTCATCTAAGATGTCATCCAACTTTTCCTGCTTATCATTGTCTAACTCTGCCTGAAAGACCTCGGGATCATTGGTGGAAAGTGATGGAGGTGAAGGTGGTGGTGAAGGAGGAATGTAGTTGGTTGAAGCCTTTAGCAATTCCTCGGATAGGGTAAACTCTAAAAAGGAGGGTGGGGAGGAAATCTGGTCCAAGTCAATAAGGCTAATGTCAATTGGAATTGGCCTAGCCAAATCGTATGGATTGTGGAGCGGGGTGAATAAGTCAATAGGATTCATATTGACTTAGTGGATGGAAGGATGGCCTGGATGAATGGGTAGATGGAATGATTGAACCGATGTCGAGTCATGTTATCCCTATAATAATGGATGTGAAATTAATATGAGAGCAACATTTTTTTTTTTAAATTATGTACATATGTTACAGTTCTTGGCTGATGTGTGTGGCTCAAGGTGGATTACCAGGTGGGTCCGCTTGTTCTTGTGGAAGAAGTAGGTAGAATATGGGATGATGGATGGGGAAAATTCGGAGGTAAAACTCTTCCTGTTGGGTGATGGGGACAATGGGTTGTGACTCCTCTTCGGAATCATCAGAAGCATTTGACATAACTTCAAACTCTTCATAACTTTCATCGTCGAAATCAAAGATAGGATAGGAGAAGTTGATGGGGTCATCCTCGTCTACTTCATCGATGCGAAGTTCTTGAAGGGCTTGTTCAAGAGAGGATGTTGTGGGTAATGGATGGATGGGGTGGTCTTCATCATTGAGGCTAAGATTTTTAAAGGCTTTCTCAAGAGAAGCGGTGGAAGACAATGGGGTATAGCCTAAATTGGAATGATCATGGGCACCTCTATATGGGACCTCTAAGATATCATGCATCCCTTGCTCATGGGAACCTAGACCTTGACCCTACCAATTGAACATGTTAAAGTAGCGAGCTGGAAACTCTTCCATATTAGGTATGATGGCACGTCTAGGCTCTTTTGGTTCTTCGGGTGGGTTTGCTCCAGTTGAACAATCCAACCCTCCATAAACAAATTTAATGCTATTTGGAGCTGCGCTCATGTCATAAACAACACCTATGGATAAAGAACGGTCTCAGGGACATCCAAAATCCTTGGCTGTGGGAATGGCTAAGGGTGTGATGGTGACGTCTTGGACCACGTACTCACCTATACCAGGATTGGTGATGTGGACTTTGACTTGGGCTGATGTGGTTGATGATGGGCACCCAGAGGGTTCTGGGTTGGTTGTGGATGGTGGTGAATTAAATATTTCATAGTCCAAAAGTTTGACTTGTGAAACATCGGCTGATGGAGTGGGGTTGGATGGAGGTGTGGGATTAGATGGTGATAGATGGGGTAATGATGAAATAGAAGAAGTGGTTGTAGAAGAAGGGGTAGATGTGATGTACGATGTGTTAATAGTAGACTGATTGTGACCACATGTACAAGAAGAAGTGGATGTTTGAAGAGGTGATGTGATGGGTAGCTCCTCTAGGATGGGAGCCTTAGAAGAGGATGTAGATGGATTAGAAGAAGATGGATTAAGAGATGATGTGGATGGATTCGATGATGGTGCCAAGAATAAATGGGTGGAAGGTAACATGGATTCATAAGGATTTGAAATGAAATTACAATACTTAAAAGGTTCGACATCCATAGGGATGCAATGGACTTGTCCATCATGAACATATTTCAAGCATTGGTGGAGAATTGAAGGAACACATTTCATTTCCCTCATCCAAGGTCTACCAAGGAGTATATTATATGCCATGGCTCCTTCCAAGATGTGAAACATTGTGTGCAATGTTCTGGCCCCTACTTCTATGGGTAAAACAATAGTGCCAACTATGGTACACAAAGCATCGTTAAATGCTTTGAGGGTGAATGATGATTTGGAAATGTGGGATGGAGGTAATTTGAGGTGACTAAGGGCAGTGGTAGTAATGATATTGATGGATGAGCCGGTATCAATTAGTACTCTTTTGAATGGCTTTCTGTCTATTAAGGCCATTATGTGCAATGGAGGGTCTACTGATTCTGAATTCATTGACTTTATCTCAAAGTCATAGAAGGTGATTGATGGCTCCATGCACGTCCTAACACTCCCTACAAAGTTGTTGAAGGCATTAGAGTCTTGGGATTCTAACTCAATTGACTTGAGTATTTCCATTAAAGCTTCTCTATGCCTAGGGGATTGTTGGATAAGCTCATACACAAAAAGCTTGGTTGATGCCATTTTCAAACTAGTGGTTAACCGGCTGGTTAAGGTTACCGTTGGCCTTATTGGATGAAGGATGGGCTGATTGGATGGATTGGATAGATTGATTGGTGGAGATGGATTTGGTGATGTTTGGATGGGGGGTGGATTTGAAGGTTGTTGAGTATTTTGTTGATTTTTTCGTTGCCCTCTAGTGACCACATGGACTGCTCCTACAAAGTTTTGATATTGTTGGACATGATTTACTTGGTTAGGAGGTGCCTGTTGATTGTTACCTCCTACATTATGTTGGACCTCCCCATGGTTAGGTAGAGGTGTCTGATATATGCCCAAGTTTTGGTTTTGTGGAGCTAAGGGGTTATCCACGTTAATGGCCCCTAGGTCTATGAGGTCTTGCACTATGTTCTTGAAAACATGGCAAGAGTTAATATCATGCCCATTTTGCCTATGGTATGGGCAAAACAAGTGCTCTCTATAACTTTTAGGCCTTTTAGTGGGGTCATCGGGCCTAATTTTTGGTAAGGCTAATTTATTAGTCTCATACAACCTTCGAAATATGGATGAATACGACTCTGCTAAGGGAGTGTATTGACGTTGGGGTCGATTGAATTGGCGGTGGGTAGGTTGTTCCATAGTTGGCATTATGTTTTGTACCATTGGTGCTTGGGTTACTGATGGGACCGCATGATAGGTAATTTGTTGTTGCACTAGTTTTTGAGCCATTACGGGCTGGCTCATGACCACTTGATTGACTTGATTAGTTGTGTTAGCCATTGAGGCTTGTGTGGATTTAGTTTGGCCAGATTGATTATTTTGGTATTGGCCCTTATTTTGCCATTCCTTTTTCTTAGGCTTAATGACACCTTCTTGGATTTTTATCTCCTCAATGACACTAGCCTGTGCTAAAGCTTCTTCAAATGTTCTATAGGTATTTAGCTGTAGCATCCAAGAGATGGGTTTTAAGCAACTCTTGGTGAAAAGTTTTATAATTTCTTCCATTGGTAGGGAGAATGGCAACTTTGTTATGACTGCCCTCCAATGGTTTCCAAAATCATAGATAGGTTCATCATCCCATTGTTTCAAATAATATATGTCCGATAATGATACCTTCTTTCTAATATTGAGGGCGAAACGCTCAAAGAATAAGTCCATCAATTGGTCAAAAGTATAAATACTATGTGTAGGCAATTGATTGTACCATTCAATGGCATCTCCCCCTAATGTTTGAGGAAATGTTTGGAGCATAAGAGCATTATCATCGCTAATCCAAAAACATGCATGAACAAATGAACTCACATGCTCCTTGGGATCCTCAGTTCCCCTGAACTTGTCAAATTTTGGTATCGTGAAATCTTTCGGATATGGTGGTGATGGTACCGAAGGGTGGATTGGTTGATGGATCAGTTGGCTTAAGGTGAGCTTTTGGCTCATTATTCCTGGTGAGTTTTGCATCAACTGATCAATTTGCTTTTGTATTTCCTGGAATCTAAGATCTTCTACTGGAATGTGAGGACCTTGGATTATGTGGTGGTTGGTTGATGGGTTGGATGGTAGATGTTGGGGTGTGACCAACATGGTATTGTGAAATGAGTTGGGTTGGGTATGTGGTGAAGATTGATGGTTAAAATATGGGGATGATTGGTGAGGAGGTTGATGGAAGAATGGATTGTGTGGTTGGTTGGTGGCAATGGTAATTGGCATGGTTGATGTGTGGATTTGCGATGGATTAGGAATGGAGACTATGGAATATTGGGGAACCCATGCTAGATTTTTATTGGTGGGTGGAGGTTGATTTGGAACTTCTTGGATCATAGGGTCTATGTGGACCGACTATTTTCCTCTTGTTCATTGTGAAAGCAACTTATTTATGAGCCCTAATGTATCCGTGAGTTCCTGATTTGACCATGTGTCAAAGGATGTGGTTGTGGCTAGATGAGATGATGGAAGGGTGGATGATGATGGATGAGAGGGCATGGGCATTGTGGCTAGGTGAGATGATGGAGGGATGGATGATGATGGATGAGAGGACATGGGCATGGAGCAAGTTGCATTTGATGTGACAACTTGTGAGGCAACATTAACATACTCCTCATATAATGGGTTGGAATAGATGGATGTGGGGTAAGTGTCTGGAACACTTAGATGTTGTTGTGGTTGGCTCATGGAAGAAGGCATACCATATTCGTAACCTGAATTATGATATCCTTGGGTAAGGTGGGCGGTAGCCAATTTGGGTTCTTCAAAACCCTCTTGGCTAAGGGGTTCTAAGACATAGTTGGAAGACTTGTAGATGGCCCTCACTTTGTCCATGTCTATGTGGGTGGTGGTTGTTTCCACATTGTGTGGAAGGGATCCTACTTGGGGTAGGGATGGATATGATGATCCAGATGAAGTAGTCTGAACCATGCTGGATAGGTTGGCTACCGAAGTAGCGGGAGGATGGGAAGTGTTTTCCATTAAACCACTTTGATTTATTACTTTCTTTTGTTGTCTCGTTAGCACCATAAAGTAGTTAAACCAAAGATTCAAAGTTTATCAAAATCACACAGACTAAAAACTTTTTCAGAATTTAAAGTAAAGAAAACAATCAATCCTAGGTTTCACCGTGTGTGGCTTACCTCGTTCATTAATTATTTTCTCTCGTTAATGTGAGATTATTTTTAGAATTGTTGGCTTGTGTGTTTTGATGTAACTTAATCTTGCTTAAAGAAAACAAAGGTAAAAAGCTATGGTTGGTTGAGGCAACGAGATTCTTGTTGGTAATGACCTCCAACAAGTTTGCTCGAGGGTAGTCCTATGGTTTCTAGGGCAGATATTGGTGGATGGAAATCACTGCCACCATCACCAAATCTCAAGCAATGGCTGGTGATGAAATCCAGCCACTACTGTTAAAAATGTGAATCGTGCAAGTGTGTGTGATTAATTTTATTAGATCTCTTATTCTCTATGGTGTGCAAACAATATTAAAGATTACTAACTTTACTAATCTAAATTAGAAGCCAACATAAAGATGCAAATTTCACCTAAAGAGTGTAGAGTACACCCTTAAAATCCCCTGCCTACAAGTGATTAAAATCACAAGAGCAACTAGAGGGTTCGTCCACCTCTCTGCCAAAGGGGCCAGCCTAGGGCAGGATTACTTTATGCATCAAGATGTTGTTCCTATTTAGATATGCAAAATTGAAGTGATATTTAACTCTAAAATGTGAAATCTAGGATGCTTTTCTATTTCATATGCACTCAAAATGCAAACAATCACCTAGATCTACAACTTTAGAACAAGAAATGAATTTTGTGTAATTAAATGCACACAAACCCTAAATGTAATTTTCTAAGGATTATTTCCCAGATTACTTAGTGTTAAGTTCTTTTTATAACCCAAAAACAATGAAAATCTATAGAAAAATATAGAATACGTAAATTATGAAATGACCAACTAGGGTTATGGGACTTACTTGGAAGCCTTAGCTCTACTTCAAATCACTGCTAGTGTAGCCAAGTTCCTGTGTAGGCATAACAGGGCACCTATGTAGGCATAGCAGAGCACCTGTGGTTGTCTATAGTCATCGTCGAACACCTACGTAATCTTTGAAAGTGTTACAGAATGCTTCAGAAACCCTAGCGATGAGATCGATGACTTATGCGCTTCTAAAAATCCTATAACAAATAGAAATAAAATCAAGTTAGCAAGGTAGATCAATTTAAATAATGAAACCCTTGTGGGGTCCCACCATGATCACCATTTGTGAAGATAAAAACATGACACTTAAACAATAAAGAAATCAAATAACCCAAAGAAACACAAGATTGCACAAATAGATAATTTTATTAAATAAATGGGGGGGAGCTAATAAACTCCCTTTGATACAATTTGTACTCAATGAGTATTTGATACAATGATGTGTGAGATGTTAGGGTTCTCTGAAACCCTAGCTACAATAATGAAGTGTCTTCAACGTGTGCTTTGCTCCCAACAAAATGAGTGGGCTTTAGGTATCCATGTGTTCGGGCCACTCTGACTGTAGTAGTCTTACAATGCTTTCTTGGTTGATGCTATCCAATCCTACACACAAACAAACAATAAAGTTGTTAGTAAACAAAAGGAGGGTTCCACAGTGTGAACCCTTAGAAATGAAAACTAAAACCCTAGATCTATGTAAGTTGGATATGTAAGATGCAATAACAACAAATGATAATAGAAATTTAGATTTACCTTGCTTGTGATGATTCATTGCTTTGTTGTTGTAGATCCATGAATGTGATGCAATAAGATGTGTAGAATAGGCTAGTGCATGAAGTCTGTGGCTAGTAGGCTTGGTGTGACTAACTCTAGTGCGAGATATAATAAGGTGTAGTGCATTGGAAGCTCTATAATGAGCTTGGTAAGCTCGAGAGGGTGCCTACGGGTGAGGGTAAAATCTATAGAAGCAGATCATGGAGGGTTGCGATAAATATGGGGATGGGAAATGGGGTGATAAAATGATTGGGGAATGGATGTGGAGGATGGCTGGAATAGTTGAAGTCCTATGGCTAGCTAGGGCTTTGGATTTTCAAGGCTCTATCACTTTCTGCTTCACTAGGGCTTCGCCAATGACTTCTTCAGGATGCACATGCCAATATCAGGGTTCCAAGGTTTGGGCATTTGCAAATGCCCTTACTTATAATCCAACCTTAGGGTTTCTTAGGGTTTTAGCTCAACACTTTAGATCGTGTGGCTAAGATTAAATCACATCCTAGGGCTGAGATTGTACTTTAAGTGTGGCATGGATTAATGAAGATGGACGGTGGAGATTAGATTGGATCGGACGGTTGTGGTTAATTGGGTTTATAAATACATATTTTATAATAAATATATTATAATATAATATAAAATATTATATTAAATATAAAATAATATTAAAATAAGCCCAATTGGGTTAGGAAATGGCGAGAAAGGGCTAAAGTGGGCCTTTTGAAGGCGGGAAAGGTGTATGGTGGACAAGTGGGTGGTGGGATGGTTAGGATGGAGGATTAGTGGCTGTAATTTGGTGTCTACACATTACATAATAGGGTATGAAGTATTTTATCACACTGATCACTCTGTCATTAAGTACTTAATGAACAAAGCCACAGTATGAGGTAGATTGGTTATATGACTTCTTTTGTTACAAGAATTTAATGTTACAATAATATATAAGGTAGGAAAGGATAATTTCATTGCAGATAACCTATCTTGTATGCAAACATTTGATGATAATGAGTTAATCCCTGATAGTTTTCTTGATGAACATTTGTTTGCTCTCTCTATCTTCATTCCTTGGTATGTTGATATTGTAAATTACTTAGTAACAGGAAAAATACCTCAAAAATATACACCACATGAGCATAAAAAACTAACACACCAAAGTGTTCCTTATATGTGGATAAATGGAATCTTGTTTAAAACATGCCCTAACCAAATAATTAGGAGATGTGTGCAAGAAGAAGATGTATATGACATCATTTGGGCAGCACATGAAGAACCCTATGGAGGTCATTATGCCACCCAAAGGATGGTTAATAAAATACTACGAACTGGTTAATTTTGGCCTACTATGAATAAATATGCCTATAAATTTGTTGATATATGTGATGCTTGTAAAATATCTAGTAAACCTATGCCTTCAATGAAAATACCTTTGGTTTTGCAAGTAATGTTTGAACCATTTGATAAATGGGGGATTAACTTTGTTGGACCAATAGACCCTCCAAGTGCAGGTAATAAACACATACTTGTGTGTACAGACTATGACACTAAGTAGGATTAATTTAAATGTCTACCACAAGAACAAGTTGAACCAATAGCCAATTTCCTTTATGAAAATATTATGTAATGCTTTGGAATGCCTAGAGAACTAGTCTCGAATAATGGATCCCAATTTCTCTCCAAATTAATTCCACATTTTGTTGACATATATCAAATAAAACATAGGAAAACCTCACCATATCACCCTCAAGCTAATTGGAAAGTAGAAGTTACGAATAGAGAACTTGAAAATATCATTACAAAAATCATAGATGTTAATAGGGTTGATTGGGATGAAACATTAAAAGAATTTGTATGGGCATACAATACAAATTGGAAAACCACCATAGGATTTTCACCTTATGAAATGGTATATGGAAAAAAATCTATCATACCCATTGAATTTGAGATAAAAACTCTTCGCACAATGATACAACTGAACATAAATTTGGATCGAGTGCAAAAGGCTAGATTGGAAAAGTTAACATTTTGTATGAAAGAAGACTAGAGGCATTACACAAGACTGAATTAAACCAACAACAAAGAAATAAATGGTATGATAAACACAATACCATAAAAATTTCAACCAGGATATTGGGCCTTGTTGTTTGACTCCCACTACCAATATTTTCAAAGTAAATTAAGGATAAGATGGCAAGGACCCTATGAAATTGAAGAGATGTTCAGGAATGGTACAGTTAAACTTAAGCCCATAGATGATTCAATAAGAAGACTACTATTAAATAGGCATAGGCTTAAACTTTATAAAAAGCCATTATCTAAGGAATAATTCATCCACCACCTTAAGCAACAAGCTAATTTGCAGTGTCTCTGAACTACAACCAACAACTATTGAATAGTAACTTCTCTCTCTTGAAAAAAAAATTGCTTTCTTTGTTTCATAATGGAGCTCCTATATTTGCAATACATATATCTTTGTAAGATTCGAAACAAAACCTATATTATTCAGCAATGATTTAAATACATGTTACAGTCTCCAGGAATAGCACACCGATGGAACGAAACAGTTGCATGGTTGTAACAGTGCAACTGTATGCGTTATAACAATGCAACTATATGCCTAATACAGACAATAGAAAATAGTACGCTAACATCCCCCTTTATTACATTATTTGGGTAATGTAATAACTAATAGCTATACTAACATCCCCTTAAATTATTTTGCAATACAAAGTGAGCTGCGAAACAATTCAAATTTGACACGTCCAAGTGCCTTAGTGAAAATGTCTGCAACTTGAGCATCGGTGGGAATGTGTTGAAGATGAATTCGGTGCTTTGGAACTTCATCTCGAATGAAATGACATTGTGTGTCAATGTGATTTGTTCTTTCATGATGGATTGGATTCTTGACGAGGTTTAGAACACCCTGATTGTCGCAAAACAAGTGTATTGGAGATTTTTATGGATGGCCCATACTTATCAGAATGCGACGTAACCATATCACTTCACACACAGCTTCACGTGCAGCACGATATTCTGCCTCAGTTGATGAACTAGCAACCACCTGTTGCTTCTTGCTTGTGCCAAGAGACAGGACTGGATCCCAGATGAAAAATGTATCCAAAAGTTGACTTGCGATCATCAAATGATCCGGCATAGTCGGAGTCTGTGTATCCTTGCAAGAAGAATTTGTTGTTCCTCTTGTATTCTAGGCCATATTCCATAGTACCACGGACATAGTGAAGAACACGTTTTGCTGCTTTCCAATGAGTGGTCTTTGGCTCCTGCTCGAAAGATAGTTTACAGCAAATACGAGATCTGGCCTAGTATTGGTCAGATATATGAGACTCCCAATCAACTGTCGATAGAGAGTACCATCTACCTGAGGTGAGTCATCATATCGCGATAACTGAAGTCCATTCTCCATTGGAGTTGCCATTGGCTTGCAGTCAGTCATGCGATATTTATCCAGCAATGTCTTGGCATATTTTTTCTGAGACACTTTGATGGTGTGCTCCTTCTGGCTGAATTCCAGACCAAGACAGTAATGGAGAAGTCCGAGATCTGTCATCTCAAAATATTTGCACAAGTTTCTTTTGACAATAGAGATCATAGTTTCTGAACTCCCTGTAATGAGCGAGATCATCCACATAGAGTACAAACAACACTATCTCAGAACCCTGTTTCTTGAAATAGAGGTTTGCATATGATGGACATCTCTTAAATCCATGCTGCATAAGGTGATTGTCCATTTTTATATACCAAGCTTGAGGAGCTTGTTTCAGACCATACAAGGATTTGACCAATTTGCAAACTTTTTGTTGTTGGCCTTCCACTTAAAATCCTTCAGGCTAAGTCATATAGACTTCTTCTTGGAGATCACAATTTAGAAATGCACTCTTGACATCCATCTGGTGAACTTTCCACCCATATTGTGCTGCCATAGCACACATAACCCGAATTGTGGTCATTCGAGCAGTAGGTGCAAAAGTTTCCTCGTAGTCAATGCCTTCTTTTTGAGCATAGCCCTTTGCAACAAGACGGGCCTTATGCTTATCAATTGTTCCATCTACCTTGTACTTGACTTTATATACCCATTTGCAGCCAATGGGCTTCTTTCCATGCGAAAGATCAACAAGCTTCCAAGTTTTATTCTTCATCAGAGACTCATACTCTGTATCCATAGCGGCCTTCCACTGAGGCTCACCAAGAGCATCTTGCACTGATGCAGGTTCAAGACTATCTATGGTAGACATGAATGCCCTGTCATAATCAATATCCATATCCTCTACTTCGTACTTGGAGTCATAGAAAGTTCCTCAAAATATTGACAAAGATCATCAACCTCACCGGTTTCTCGGCTTCTCTTTCCTTTTGAGCCATACCGCATGTACGAGGTCTATCCAAATTCAAATTGGGAGGAGTGGATAAATTTGCATCTCCGATTGTATTTGTACACCATTTAGGATTCTTCTTCAGTGGAGTTGAAGAAGATGTGGAAGGACCTCCTGTCTGTGTTGATGAAGGAATCTTCTCTTCCTTAGTTTCCACAATATCTTGGTGTACTTTAGATGTGCTCTGTGATGTGAAAGCTTCATCAAAGACAACATCTCTGCTGATATGAATTTTCTTGGTCAAAGGATCTATCAACCGATATCCTTTAGAGTGCTCAAAATAACCAAGAAAAATACATCTCAGTGTTTTCTCATCTAGCTTCTTCATTTTCTCTTTCGGTATGTGCATGAAAGCTTGACATCCAAAAATACGTAGATGAGATATGGAGGGTTTTCGACCACTCCATGCTTCTTGTGGAGTCATTACTTTTAGGGCCTTTGTGGGTGCCCTATTCAATAGATACACTGCAGTGGTGATAGCTTCTGCCCAATATTGTTGCCCAAGAGTAGCTCCTATGAGCATACAACGAACCATTTCCATGATAGAATGGTTCCTTCTCTTAGCAACTCCATTTTGCTGAGGAGTATAGGCAGTTGTTAACTATCTCTTGATCCCATGCTTATCTAGGAATGCAGAAAATTCATTAGAGGTAAACTCTCCCCCTCGATCTGAGCGAAGAGTTTTAATAGAAGCTCCTGACTCCTCAACAGATTTCTTGAACTGCTGGAAGAATGTGAAAGCTTCAGATTTCAGTTGGAGAAAGAAAACCCACATCTTTCGTGAGTAGTCATCTACGAATAACTAAAAATACCTCTTCCCTCCAACACTGTTGGGTGTGAAAGGACCGCATAGATCGGTGTGAATTAACTCCAGAGGTTTTCTTGCTCTTGTAGAGCTCTTCTCAAATGGTACTCTATGCTTGCTTTCTGCAAAGCGGTCGAGCACTACCGGCAATGTGGCGGATAGGGAAGGAAGACCATTTACCATCTCATACTTGCTCGAGCTCAAGTAAGTAGCCGAACTAAGATGCCCATATCTCTTGTGCCATAGGGAAGTTGCCTCCTTGGTAGAGACAGTCATGGCAACATGTGGAGTAGATATAGCATCTAGTGCAAATAAGCCGTGCTTATATGAAGCTGTTGCAATCTGCTTACCCTTCCTGGTAATGGTACAACACTTCTTTCCATTCTCAACACGAAAGTTGACAACCACATTTCTGTCTAGGATTTGTGTCACTGACAACAAATTGTTAGCCAATCCTGGAACATAGAGGACTTTGTCAATCTGACACTTGCCATCGGGAAGAGTGGCTGAACCGTACCCTCTCCCTGAACCCTATAGGTTTTATCATCAACAATGGTGACAGGTTTGCCCTCTTTGGCCACAAATGATTCAAACCACGATCTGTCGCCAGTCATATGTTTACTAGCTCCAGAATCGACATACCAAATAGGATCCCTCTATGTGGAATCTATGGTAGTCATGAGCACCTTGTGTGCCCATTCAAAATCTGAGTCAGATTATTCAATAGCAACATTCACCTGGGGTTGCTTGTTCTTATTTTGTGGTTTGTTTTGGCCTTTCTGCTTGTTCTTATGCCAACACCTATTGGTTTCATGGTTGTCTTTCTCATAGATCTTGCACCACCTCTTCTTCTGTTGATGTTGTTTGCATTTTCCTTTCGTATCCTGTTGAGAATTTCCTCCTTTCTGAAAGTTGCCTCCTTTTTGCCCATTACCTTTCTTCCTAGAACCTTGCCTATTGGTGTATAGGGCTGTATTGGAAGAATCATCCTTGTGAAGTTGGCGTGCCTCCTGTTGTTGAAGCAGATTGACCAACTTGATGTAGGTAATTTGTCATTGAGACACCTGGATGGAGGTTATCAACATATCAAATGAAGAAGGTAAAGCTCTCATCACAAGTGAAATGAGAAGCTTTTCGTCCACAATATCTCCGAGAGAACTCAATTTCTCTTTCAACTCAGACACTCTGCACAGAAAGAGTTCAACTATTTCACCCTGCCTCAAACTCAGGTTATGAAGTTGTTGTTGAAGATGAAGAATGGTGGATTCATTCTTCCCCTCATATATAGTTCTAATGGCATCCCATGCCTCTTTACCACTTGCTTTGTCAGCTATATGAGGTTGCACTTCATCTGAAATAGCAAACAAAATGAGCATCTTTGCTTGACTGTCTTTCTTGTCAAAAGCTATCTGATCCGCCGAAGGACCTGTGGATCCTGTTTTTGGTGAAGGCCTAGTTGCTACTCCAGTAACAATATCCCACAAATCTTCCATTTGGAGAATAGCCTTCATCTTATGTTTCCATGGTGTATAATTTGGACCTTTCAATAACTGATGCGGATCAGTCATCAACTTTGCAACAACGGCCATTGTGAAGGTTCCTTATATCACCAATTGGTCCCCCTTTCTATATAAATTTTGCTAGGCCAATATACCGTACAAAATACCCGCCCTTACATGAGGGAAACTATAGGTATTTAGAAAGATCAACAAAAATCACCCGCCCTTACGTGAGGGAGACTATAGGTGAGTTTTAGAGATCATACGATACGTGGAACATAAGCGGTACTAAAAGGGAATTGCCTTGTTGATGGCACCTACCATAGAAGATTCTTCTCATGCGTGGGGCGTAACTTCCCCTAAACACTATGAAGAATACTTCGTCAGGATTTACGCCTAAACACAAGTGCAATAAAGGGTAGTGGATGGAGTAAAAAATGCAAAAATGGCATACTTATTCCTCCCCGACGATTTATAGAGAACAAGCTCAGACGTCGTTGTTGCAGCTATATTAGGCGATAGATATAGTAGCCCAAAGCATGACAGCTTTACCTGTAATTGTGGGCCAGAGGTACCGTTTTTACCGAATGCTGCAGTGCAATAAATTGCACAGATGGGTTTTATATTTCGGGGACTTAGGGAGTGTTTGATTTTAATTTTTAATGTTATAGTGCAAAAAAGAAATATGCAACATACAACATAAAAAAACTGCCCACAAGAATAACCCACAAGGTGTCGATCACAGCCGAAAATGCACCTTTTACAATTCGCCAAATTGCCTTTTCAAAAAATTACTCAACATCCCCCTTTAATTTTTTTGAAAAAATATCCCCCTTAAAAGGCGTTCTTTAACAAAGCATTTTAATAATTATTATAAATTTAAAATTAAAATAAATAATTTTAATTTATATAGTTTTAAACTTATAAAAAAATAAATTAAAATTAAAATTTTAATTTATAAAGTTAAAAAACTATATTAAAAATTAAAAATTTAAAATTTTAATTAAAAAAATAATAATTAAAAAAATTAACTTTGCAAAAAAAATTATACCTTAGGGGGGGGTCGGCGGGATTTGAACCCCCGACCTGCAGGCTCCCTGAGCCTTACCGCACGGCTCACGACCACGTGAGCCAGCGGTCTGATCCAAAAAGATCAGCAAAGCCCCTCCTTTTTCACCGCCCGAATCCTCCTCCTCTGCTGCGGCCTCGCACGCTACTGCTTCCCGCCGCTCCGACAAAAAAAACTTTTCGGTGCTCCTCTCTGCGCGGCTGCCTCCGGTCTTGAAGCCACTTCCCCAGTCGCTGACGTTTTTTTTTTTTTTTTTTTTTTTTTTAAAAACGTCGTCCGGGGGGAGGGTGCACTATTTTTTTTTTTTATTTCCAAACCGGGGGGCGTGCGGGCGGGAATTTAAAATTCTCACGTAGGGGGAGGGGGGAGGGGGGGCCTCCTACCTCTGTCCGCGTGGCGCGGGGGGTGGAGCCTGCTCCCTCCTTTGCAGTGGGGGCCGCACGTTGACGTGTCCTCCCTCCTGTGCACTGGGGGGCCGTGCGTTGATGCGTCCTCCCTGTGCAGTGGGGGCTGCGTGTTGATGCGTCCTCCCTCCTACCTGGGGGACTACGCGATGCGGGACATATGCCCTGCGTTCTGCGCGCTCCCCTATTGACGGGGTCCTACGCACATGGAAGGTGCGCCCTATCGCGATGTCTGCCTGCCTTCTACGCGTAGACGTACATGTGCGCGTCAGCCAAGGACGCAGGCGTTCCCTCCCTTTTTTTTTTTTCGAACTGCTACACGCCAGGGAGAGGATATAGGACACAGGCTGAGAAATAAATCACGCCCAGAAAATAAATCCTCGCCTGCACTTCGCCCCTTCTCACGCCTCCCTCCAGAAGATTTCAAAAGCTGGCTCTGATGCCATGTAAGATTCGGAACAAAACCTGTATTATTCAGCAATGATTTAAATACATGTTACAGTCGTCGGGAATAGCACACCGGCGGAACGGAACAGTTGCATGGTTGTAACAGTGCAACTGTATGCGTTATAACAATGCAACTATATGCCTAATACAAACAATAGAAAATAGTACGCTAACAATCTTATTTTTATCAATTTTCAATCTCAATATTATTTCAAAAAGATCCCAAAAAGGATATTTCTTTTACTTATATCAATCTGAGAACTTGTAGGAAAATGACTGCCACCCTTTGCATAACACTTTGTTTGCAAAAACAAATCTAGGTGTTTTCAATTACTCAACCACCACTAGTGTCTTGAGAATTTTTTTATTGAAAATCAAGCAATCTTCTGGTGTCATAAGTTACTCCTAGTCAATCAAATTCTCTCTTAGACCACACAATTTATAATAAATAAAAATATTATGAAGTTTGGAAAGAATAACTCATGAGTTACTATTGTTATAGAGTGAAAAGTTTCCCCTGCTTATCCAATTATGCGCATGGTTTAGAAAACTAATGAATTGGCAAAAGTACAAGCTCCCCCTTCACCCCAAAAAAAAATAAAAAATAAAAAATAAAAAATATCCCTTACTCTCTATCTAAACGAGTAAGTATCCCACAAATTATCTTCTTGCTTCCCATTAAATAAGAAAGAATCCCAAAAAGCAATAAAATATCCCATGCTACCTCTCAAAATGAGCAAGTATCCCAAGATAAATTTAATGAAAGAAGGGTGAAGAGCTTGAATCCCTAGAATTATTATTGTCTCTAAAACCATTGGGTTATCCTCATTATAGTAATGGGTTGAATGAAACCCGCCTAGCAATAAGGTATCCTTATGTAGTAGCGCTAAGTCTAGACAAGACCTATGGACACTCTCAGATAAGTTAGTTGGTTGGCATAAGTGACCATTTTTTTACTCAATCCTTACTCATGATGGAAAATGAACATTCACTACACACACACACACAGTTGGTCCTTGAGAGGCTTGAAAATAATAGGACAACTTTAACATCATATTGATTTATGAGATGAATAGATGAATTTGTTTTAGGCCACTAGGATGTTTGAATCTTTGTGAAACAACTCTAGAATATCATAACTAGGCAAAATTCACAAGCAAATTCTTAGATGGGTACTATAGTTCATTCCATCCTAAAAAAATGTGGGTTGCATTTTACTTATAGGGACAAAGCAGTAAGGATAGGATTACAATTCCCATTAGGACTCTAATAGAGTGGTTGGGAATCCAAATCCCCAAATATTTGCACCCCTATAAGAACATCAAAAATATGTATACTCCCAAAGAAAAGGAAAAGCCATCACAATGATATCAAAATATCTATCCCACTTTTCTATTCACAACTAGTGTTAAAATCATACACACCTTTGATAAAGATATATTTTGCATACATTGATGACTGATATAGAGTTTACAATCATTACTTTTATCTCACTTAGGACTCCTTAATGATATTCAGGAAGCATAATTACAAAAATAATCATAATAAATAAATATATATCTAAGTATAAATAGAATAATCCCCCATAAATGAAACTCATTACTATATCCAATTCACCATAATATAAGTCTTTACAAAAATAAAACCCTCTTCATTTTGTTTTGGCTATATAGCCATAAATGAAATTTGGGGGGAAGTAAGTAAAAGATATTTGGAATCCATAATACAGTTTGGGGGAGAAGAATCAGGTAAAGTATTTTCTTAACTCTATAATTATAGTTTTGTAACTAGGTTTTGTAGGCAACTTCTATAGACAATTTCTGTAAACATCTTCTGTAGGCATCTTCTATAGATAGTTTTTGTAAACATATTTTGTAGATAGCTTCTATAGATAGTTTCTGTAAATATATTTTGGAGATAGCTTCTATAGATAGTTTTTATAGATATCTTCCATAGACAGTTTCTATATACATCTGTAAACATTTTTGTAACTAGGTTCTGAAGATGGGTTTTGTATATAATTTTTGTATACATATTTTCTAGATAGGTTTTGTATACATATTTTGTAGATAGGTTTTGTACACATATTCTACAAATAGGTTCTGTAGATATCTTTCGTAAAAAATTTCTATAAACACCATTCATAGACAATATCTATAGTGCATCCCATGAAATTTTTCTAAGTGTCAATATTTAAACTGTCCCAAGTAAAGATGACACATGTCAACACAGAATATAAAAGAAACTTGTTAACATTATTCAGTAATGCTTTAGGTAAAGATAAAGGGTAAACTTCATGAATATGTATAAAATTTCCTTTGACCACCTTTTGAAACTCGTGAAATTTGGCATACTAACTTAGGTATGGGATTAAAATTAAAATTAATATATGCAAGGCATAATTAAAAATTGATACCAAAAGGTGTGCCAAGAGTCTTTCCATGAATGCCTAAGATAAAGTTGGAAATAATATTATGGTAAATATTTTGACGTGCACACACATGATTGGCACCACACATTACAATCTAAAAATAACTTTTAGCCTCTCCTTGAAAGTGTGGATGTTGACCATGGAAATTTTAAAATGTCAACCATGAAGGATGCATGGATGTCAACTACAAAGGCAAAAAAACTTGACTATGGGACCAGCATGAAGAGTGACATAATAATAATAATAATAATAAGATAAATAATTAAACCAAAATGTAAAAACAAGAGGATGTGGACATTGATGCCACTGACACAGTGGAAAAGAATTGCATACATGGAATATACGTGTAGTGGATAAAAGTTTAAAAGAATTTATTATTACACTATGAAGATGAAAGTCGTAAGTCGTAAGGCAAAAAAAAATATGATCTTGGTACCAAACCCTAACCTCACCCCATGCAATATGGCAATAAGTCTTGCACCAAGGGAAGCATCAACCACGTCAAATCGTCGATGATGAATGACACATGGTTTCATGAAGCCAAAAAGAAACAATGCCATGAATAGAAGATGCCAATCATTGATTAAATCCTAAATCAAAGGCCATAATTAAGGGAAGAGTCACATGCCAAGTTCTAGAAACTTTACCCATAATCCAACTTCGACTCTCGTTCGTGAATGTCGTTGATTGTCGACATGTAGATTTCAAGATTCAATCACAAGGAAGAAGCAAGAATCTGCGTTCAGGGTCGTTAATCAAGAAAAAATAGAGGGCTACAATTTGTTGCATGGCACAATTGCATCCAAAGCAAATAAAAACTTAAAAAAAAAATTGCTTTCATAGAAGCTCTACAAATTTGAAGGAAAAAAACCCTCTACAATCTGAAATGGATTTCAAAAATAAAATTATTGCAGACAAATGAATGGCGAATCTGAAATAAAACTAAAAATAAAATTGTTGAGGTCGAGTGTAATTTCGAAGCAAAGTGTTAAAAATGTCGGCCAAAAAAAAGACGGGTTGACAGGAACTTTGTCGATAGTGATTGAAAGCAACCGAGGTAAACTTTTTATCATTCCAATATTTTGTTTCTAGTAAGGAACAGTTGCATAAAATAAAATATCCTATCTTAATTATCCTACTACAAAAAAATTAGTTGTTATATATACGCAAAAAATTGGCTTTAATGTATAATCATTTTTGCTGTAAGAAAAAAAAATAGTTGTTTTTATCCATGTAAAATTATAAAATTATTTATATACTCTACGACTTTCTGCATACAAATTTCTTTTGTAAAAATAATAGAAACTTCTTTCTATTTGCAAACATAAGAGGTTTTTTTTAATGAATCAACCATTGCAATATTTAGTCGCTGAAGAAGAATTTTGAAACTTCCCCATCCAATTTTTTTTTAACAAATCCCTATCCTGTCTACCTTTATTTATCAAAAATGCCTAGATCTATGTTTCATAAGAGGAGTGAATCCTTTTCCAAACAAACGTAGAACCCTAGTGACTCTGTGAAGAAATTATTCCAAGATGTCCGATGGTGAGATGCCCTTACAAAATTTTAAGGGCACAACCAAGGCATGGCAAAGCAGTTCATTATGAACTGCAACCCCATGACTATGGTCACCCGTTTTGGAGAAATATCAATCGCCATCAACCCCAATCTAATTTCTAAAACTTTGAGTCTACTTGAAGTAGGACAACCCTACTATAAATCCTACTCTAAAAGTGTTAAAAAAATTATTGATAAGTTTGGAGAATAGTGCACTATAATCCATGATAAGGAAGGTTGGACAAAATGGATAGCCACCTCCTCACCTCCTCTTAAATGGTAAGAAGTTGTTGTACTCATTATAAAAATTTTCATGCTAGAAGGGAGGTTATTTAGCTATGGGGGATATCATCTTAAAATGTTAATTAACCTTAACTACCCAAGACATAAGGACTACATTATGAATCTATCATATTTTCTATATAAATCTCTTAAGGCTACAATTCTCCGGGTGCACCCCAAAAATCCTAACAATAGCTCTAAAATCCATCTGATTGCCCATCATGGATTAATTAAACTTCTAGTTCTACAAAAAACACATGAAACCAAGATAACATGGGAAACTATTGTAGAGGAGTCCAACCTGTCAGTTCATTTTGATTCTAATGATAGTGAATCCATTGAAAATAGTACATATTGTGAGGAATTAGAACCATAAATTCAAGAAGAAGAACCTCCAAAATGTAAACACCATACCAGGTCATCCAAAGCCTCTCAACCTACATATAAAACCTAGCATGATAAATTTATCCCTAAAAACCAAGAAGTTGAAGAAATATTTGGACAAGATAATAACTTACCTATGCTTGAGCCATCCATGGATTTATTGGCATATATTCAGATGCAGCAGACTCTACTACATATCAAACTTGATAGGCTTCGTAATGAGTTTATAAAACACTCAAAATTGGTTCAACGTGCCCTTACTCTCTAGTTATACTTGCTCAAACATATTTCTATGAATAGGGTGATGAAACCTATTGATCTAGTCAACCAACTTCCATATGTCAATACCTCTCCAAAAAAAGTTCTACAGCCAGTAGGAAACAAAGAGAATTGGTCAATTTTAGCAAGATTATTGATTTCACCTCAAAGAAGACAAGTCAATTCCAATTACCAGTTTACTCCAACAAAATCATTCTCAAGAACCGAGCCCATCCAATAAATCTAGAATTTCCCAAAGAATTTGATCCTGGATGTTGGGATACCTCTAGATATTGATATAATCATTAATAATATTGTTGAAGCAAAAGAATCACCACCGCATTCCAAGATGTAGGGCACCATGTGAGAGGAAGGATCTGTTGAAGTAGAACATGTCAAGACCATCACTATTCAACTACCAATAGATGATCAGAAAGCAAGAGAATAGGTGCAAAAAGTGAAGCGTGAAAAAAACTTACTTGCAAGACGATCGCCATCTTCTCGAATTTCTTCCCGACGTTCAAAAGTTGGATAAATACTAAATAATGATAAATTATTTTTCATGATTTTACATATAAACTTTATTTAATATTTAATGTTTATATAATTTCATTTCTGCAAAATGATTTGAATGCTTTATCTTCCATATGTTTGCATATATATTCTATTATCTGTCTAAAAAAATATTGCAATATAACGTTTATGATTGAAATTGTTTGATTACCATAACTGTAGTATTGATGGTTACGTAATTGCAGTGTTTTTTAGATTTAAGAGATCATATTTGTGCAACACTATGAAGTGACTCTGATATTTTATTTATTTTTCTACCATAGAACTATTATGATATTTTCTTTGCAAGAGATAGAGATATTCTCTGAAGAGCTCAAATAATTTTAGAAATTTACCTAAAAATAGTGTTATTATATTATCATATGTTGATATGCTATTTCTGAAATTGTTCATTTCTTGTTATTGCAATATTTTTACAAGTGTTTCTCAGAAACTACACTTAATAGATCTATTTGATTATCATTGAAGAGTGGTCGTATTGTCATATTTTATAAATCTTCAATCAAAGAAAACTAAAAATTTTATTTATCTATTATGTCCAAAATATTTCATTTATCTACAAAACTTTGGATTATAAAATCTTATATGTATGCAACATTTGTGATGTTCTATTAAATCTCATTTTCTCTATATGCATGAGGACATACATATCCTTCAGTTTGGGGGAAAATGATCAGTGTTAATTTATCATACATTGTATGTGATATATTGTATGATTTTTGACTTTAAATCATGAATGTTATAGAATTTTAATGATTACTTCAATTTATCTATGTAATTTATTAGTAAAAATGATGAATGGAGTTAAATTGATAATTGTATGAATTTTTACATAAAATCTATGTAATTTTTGTATGCTTGGACAGGAAAATATTGAAGGATGTTCACAAGAGTTATATGCAGTAAAATAGGATTCAAACCAAATGTTGAACATAAGAAACGATAAATATGAGGATGATGAATTGAGAAGACTGTAGATGTGGGTTACAAAACACAGTAGTTGAAGTTTGCTACAGAACACAGTTGCTGAAGTCTATTATATAACACATTTGCTGAAGTCTGTTACGAAACATAATTTTTGAAGTTTGTTACGGAACATAGTTGCTAAAATATGTTACAAAAGATAGTTATTGAAGACTGTTATCGAAGACATCTACCAACGAGATTTATGGAAATATTTAACCAAGTTAATTGACCAACACACTGTGTGCCACATCAGTGATAGCATGGCACTCTTATGTGGTATAATATTGTTACGAAATACTTCCATCCAATATAGTTGGTTGACTTGTCAAAGATTATGCACGAGAAAATTATGATTATTAAATTTATTACAAAGTTGTTTTATAAATATTGTATAATTAGTATGTTGTTAAGTTATCTAGATACTGACACAAGATGTTATGTCTTCTCTGTGAATAAAGGGGTATATAGTTGTATTGTTATATCTTGCAAATATTTAAATTAGAAGCGTTTTGTTATGTTTGTTCGTGAATTGCCACTTGGACCACTTAGATTATGACTAAGTCCAAGTAGGTTAGGAAACTATGTCAGTTTAGATTATTTCTATTAGGAACATAGTTGTCGCATTATCGAGCCAACAAAGCCACATGGAAAATACGTGGAAGAGTTTTATTCAGAATATCCAAAGTGACATTATATATTACATAGGGAGACCTTTGAAAATATCTAATGGAGAAATATCTAATGCTTATTAATGTTGTGAAAATAATTCTGTACAATTTCTGAAGAAATGCGCAACTATGTACGCCTGAATTTCTAGTAATAAAGCAACAACACTTTTTGTTATGCATATGGTAACTGTATCAATTACTTTATCATTTATTTTTGCATGATTTCTTTTATGTAATCATCATTGTATTTTTCCTACATTCATATATTAGAATAATGTTAGTAGTATTAATGCACATTAGTTACTGAGATAAAATAGTTTAGGGGAGAAATACTTACACTATCCTCTAGGAGGCAGGGCCCACTCCTACAGTCAGTCCCTATTCTCTTGCCCCTATAATAGGATAGGAATAGTTAGTATGTAGAATTAACTTTAGATTATAAAATAAATTAAATTACATTATCATAGAGTATAAAGTAAAAATAGATAATTAAAACTAACTATTTGCACGAGGATCCTCATCAGTAAGCAATTTTATCAGTAGGTAATTACATTATTAAATGCATCAATAGATAAACACATTGTTAGGCGAATATCATGTTTAAATCATAAATTGCATATTATTTCAATTTTTGCATAATTTTTATTTACTGCAATTGTTATTTTTCTTGCAAAACCTGAGACTAAAAGAGAATAGAATCAAGTCTAGTATTAAACACTATGGTACAATCTATATTGGATTTCTACTCTTTAAATATAACATAGATTACCTTGAATTGATAAAATTAAATGTAAGAATTACATCTAGACATAAATATCCCACAGAAACCATGGTATCCATAAAATTATTAGATGTATGAGTGATTGCCTTGATGTTATACTCTTAAAGTTTAACTAAAATATTATCCACAAGGGCTTTATAAGATTGCAATATTGGGCACCTGCATTGATATATCTCTTTGACTTGATTGACAATGAGCAAGGAATCATTGAAGATATTTAACTTCTTGATCTTCATGGCAACAGTTGCTTGAAGGTCCAGAGAAGGGCCTCATAGTCAGCATTATTATTGGTGCATGAGAAATCGAGTTTGAATGATAGGGGCATAGGAGTCCCTTGTGGTGTGAAGAACATAATTCTCATGCCACTCCCTTACTCACATTTGGAACCATAAAAGAATAGTGTCATATCAGCATGATTTTTTTGTTCTTTTGGTTCAGGTGGGTTGGATAATGCAAAAATTGCATCATCAATCAACTCGATGGTAAGAGGTTGATTGTCCTAAAGAGGAGCCTCTTATAATTTATTAGAAATTACTTGATCTTTGATATATTTTTGGATTATGAATTCAAGGTTGAATTCTATCAATAGCATGATCCACTTCATGGTACGACTATTATAAGATGTCCAAATCATCATGTACCACAAAGGGTTTTCTTTAGATATGACATATGTAGTTTGATTGAGCATGTAATGGTGCAACTTCTTAGTGGTAAATACCACTACTAGGTAAATATTCTCAATGTATGCATATTCAAGCTTATAGCTCACCAAGATGTGGTTGATGTAATAAATAGATTATTTCTTATTTACTTTGTCCTTTTGGGTCAACATGGTCCCTAAAGAAAAGTTGGTAGTTGAAATGTATAGTAAAAATGATACACATGATTGAGGCAGAGCTAAAATTGGTGGGGATGCCAAGTATCGCTTGATCTCATCAAAGATCTTTTGATATTCGTCATCCCAATTGAATGTGATCCCCTTGTGTAGTAGTCAATTCATGGGTTGATATTTATCTGACAATTGCACTATAAAGTATTTTATGGATGCTACCTTTCCTTATAAATTGCAAAGCTCCATAATGTTGGTAGGAGGAATAATTTTGAGTATTACCTTGACTTTGGTAGGATCAACTTTGATTCCTTACTTGGAGACTATAAAACCCAAGATTTTTCCAGATGTAACTCCAAAGACACACTTCTTGGGGTTAAGTCTAACATTATGCTTGATGAGGCGATCAAATACCTTCCTAAGAACATCTACATGCTCATGATGCAACAAAGATTTAGCTAGTAAATCATCTATGTAATCCTCTAGGATTTTGTGCATGTAGTCATGGAAGATGTATGTCATGGCCTGCTGATATGTGGCACCAGAATTTTTAAGACCAAACACCATGACTTTGTAAAAGAATGTTCCCCAAGGAGTGGTAAATGCTATATTGGGTTGATCTTTGAGATTGACCCAAATCTGATTATAGCAAAAGAAACCATCCATGAGGGATAACATTTCATGCTCTATAGTTGTGTTGACTAGTGCATCGATGTTAGGAAGGGGGAATCCATACTTAGGAGTCACTTTGTTAAAATCTCAAAAATATATGCATATATGAATCCTCCCATCAGGTTTCCTGATGGGTACCATGTTGGAGACCCATGGAGGATAATCAATAGGTTGGATGAATCTGGCATCCAACAATTTTTGAAGTTCATCTTTAACCATTAATGCAATTGTTGGATGCATATTTCTAAGCTTTTGCTTGAACGGTTTAACTTTTGGATCGAGCATCAAATTGTGCATGACTAAATTTGGGTCAAGACCCGACATATCCTTATACGACCAAGCAAAGACTTCTCTCTTTTATTTCAAGATATTTGTGATAACGACTTGTTCCTCTAGGGACAGACTAAGTCCCAACTTAGAAATTTTAGGAACTATGGGATCGATGTCAATATATACATTAATTGTTTCCTTAATTGACATGTGGAATCCCTCCTTAAGTTGATGAGGTGTAGGGATCAAATGAATGTCATCATCTGGATTTAGAGAATCAATCTCTTCATCAGGCTTGACCTCAGCTTGACACACATCTTCGAATGACCCTTGGAAGGAATGAAATGGTTGTAATATCTCTTCACAAGGTTAGAACTCCATGAGTGATGGCAAAATTATGACGTGATAAAAATCAATGACCTCATGTTTGAGGTGCAAATTTTTTGAAGGGTCACTAGGATTATGGAGAGGCATGGTCAGGTCAATGGAAACCATATTGATGGATGGCGGATGGTTTCCATTCATAGGTGGGAAGGGCCCTTCATAGATGGGTGGTATCAAATGCACCAGCGATGGCTAATGTGGGGGTGGAATTATTGGATGATTCCTAGGGGAATCTAAGATAACTAGATCTTACAGTGGTAATAGCTACCATAAAATGGGTATCCCTATAGGGAACATACGAAGGTAAAATTCTTTGAGATCATCGATATGTGCAATAACAACTATTGCATCCTCTGGGCTATCTGAAGCAATGGATATTGCATTAAACTTATGGTAAGAGGAATAAATGGACATGTAATATTGATCTTGAGTGGATCCACCACCCTATTCAAGCCAATCATTCTCAAGGTCATTGGCTGGGCCATGCCCTTCTTGCTTGTTGGTCTCTTCTTCTGTATTAGAGATCCAACTACTGATGTATTCTCGATTAGAGGACAAGCAATAATTCATGTGAATTTGATCACTAATCCATCACATGTGGGTAGGGCCTAGGTAGGCTAAGTCTATCACATCCTTAGACTCTTTGGATACCTCACTAATAGATTTAGGAGGTTATTTACTAAGGCAAGGACCGAGGTACGCAAGTTTTGTCTCATCCTCATACCCTTCAGGTGTATCATTGAGGGAGTCAAAAATCTAGACAAAAACTATTGTAACAGGGATATGATCTTATAATAGATGAAAATAGCCTAGGTTGATGTAATCATTCTCATTGATCTCTTCTTCAAAGCCTAATATTAGGTATTGGATGGAATCTACAAGGAGTTCATCTGGCATACGTACAAAGTACCCTATGCCAAATTTGTTTGTAGGGAGTTGATAATGCGGTTGGTAAGATGTTCGAAGATCCTATTCATACCAACCAAGACCGTTCCCATGCCAATGATAGTGATGAAAGTCTCACAGGTAAAAATTTGGGTTTGACATATAAGTGACATTCCCTTAAAATGGTTCATCATCATCCGCCACCATAGGTGATAGACTTATGGATTCAACAAGGCCCCCATAGATAAATTTTGTTTGATTTGAGGGATCCCCAAGGGTATAATTGATGAGTGTCGTCAATCACACCATTTAATCATTATAATTGTCAATCCAGGGCGGTGTCCAAGGCTATATACGAAAGGAGATATAGGCATCTTGAAAATTAGCTCATTCAAAAAAATAGGCTTTATTGATGAGACAAGTCAGTTTTGGGGGTTTCTGGTGTCACCACTAGTCTTATGAACTAAATTAGAATCTTATTTACATTTGTTGAAGAAGAAGTGCAGAAATGGAAAGGTTGCAAAAAACTAAAACTAATTACGCTTGCAAAATCTAAAATAACAGAAATAAAACCTATTTACACTTTGCAAAATGAAAATGACAAAAATAACTTTGCAGAAATTATATTCTAATGGCACTAGCAGAATGGAAATAACAGAGATGAAAAGAATTGTAGAATTTAAATGCACACTCAACTAATTAATCACACAATGGAGAATATCAAAATGCTGGAAATAACTGATGAAAATAGGAAAAAAACTTATGTTAGGTGGTCAGCTACCATGCACACACATCTACTACTAAAAATATGACTTGCATTTACTAAAACATAGTTAAGAACAGAAAATAAAATATGACAAGTCTCTGCTTAATCTGCTGCAGAAAAATTTGCAGAAAAACCTGTCACCAATAAGCCTTCTTCTAAACCTAGAAGTGGTCCTTGCTCCCCTGTTCCAGAAGAAGGTAGAAAAAATCTCTCTTAACTACTTAAACACTCAGAAATTTAATGGGACAAAAGATGAATGAGAAATCCTGCACTTTATTTAGTCTCAAGCAACATTACAATATTTGTAGGAAAACCTACTAAAAATTACAGTTTGACACAGATCTACTTTCTTACCACAAGTCCTATCCTTATTCTCTACTTATCTACTTCTCTACCTCTCTACTTGTCTCAACCAATATTTATAACATTCTATTATATATGCCAATCCGTTATGTTGTTGCCTTTCAGGGATTTAGCAACTATTCTAAAGAAGTCAACCTAAAATGCAGTAAATTGTTATGCTACAGCATATCCATTTTCCTTGTTGTGTTTCATCCATTGGGAGAAATGCATTGGAAGGGGTGAGAAAACTCCTCATACAGCTAGATCCATCTTCATATCACCATTTGCCACCTTTTTGACCAATCTGTTTATAGTTTTGACCAAAATTGGTCCTGTTTTGCTCATTTCGGAGCTACTATGGAATATCAGGTAGTGTAATAGTTTTGCACTTATCCATGCATCAGATGTGTAAGAAAGTGGTTTTGACTGACTAAATAGTCTTCCTTCATTCCTAGAAGACCAATTCTATAGATTTTACATGTTGGAATTGACAAATTCCAAGCCATGTTATTTATTGATACCTGGCTGAAATTTGTATGACTATTTCCAGATTTTTTGCAATTCAATATTTTGATTGGTTGCCCCTATTTGGATCGTGTGGAAGTGTTGGCAAGTGGAGAAAGAGTCACTCATAGCCTCCCTCATCTGTTTCCAAGTGTTTTTTGCATATTTAATTGAAAAATTTTATGCCTTCCTTCATAGTGATAGGTGGCTGGAATTTGTATGGACTGTCACCTATTTTTTTACAGTAGTCAAAACATGCTCAGCTGCCCTTTTGGAGTTCTTATAACTTTTTCCTCGTAACTCCAATGTACACCAAATTTTACCCACATGTTCTTGGATGTATGAATTACATCTGGTTCAATTTTTAGCTCTTAAATCCTCAATAATTACTCCTAGCATTACTATCAAGTTGGCATCTAACACAAATTTTTACCAGAATTTCCAGCAGTCAAAAAGTGTGAAACTATCATTTTGTGGGCCCCATAACTTCCATATTATTTGTCCATATGCCTTCAAATTTGGGTCATGTGTTATCTCCATTATGAACTATAATTGGTATGAATTTTGTTCCTTAAATTACTTTGGATAATTCCCAGTAGATCCGCCAATATACCCCTTAACATAGATTTGCACCTGTTAACAACTCAAAAAAAACTAAGGCATGAGCTCCAAAATGATGTAACCTTCATAACTTTTTATCTACAACTCGTATTGACTTGCTTCAAAAATAAAAGTTGTAGTTATCAATGAGAGGAATCTATCCATACCATAAGGATGTAATTTAATGGCATGATACTCATTTTTGATCTTTTACAAGTAAAATTCTTAAAATAGTCAAAACATGGGTATAATATTTCTAACATAAAATAATGTAAACAATTAACAATTAATATATTCTAATCAACTATTTGGTAATTTAACTTTGTATATTTAATAATATGGTAGTTTTTATATGTTAACCATAGTGCAAAATGAGGTATTTCCAGGCCTCATCAATAATGGTACCAGTGGGTAGTGATGGCAAGTGAGTCCTGCCCATGTCTTGCATGGACTCAATGAGTGGAGTGAATATAACATTTTGTACCAAATACTCAACAAGTCTAGGATTGGCCAAATGAATTGTGACCTACGGTAGGATGGATGATGATGATGGATGTATGGCTTGATCCAACTCATCCATAGTAGAAAATTATTTTTTTGTCTCCATAGGAGTTGGAGCATCTTCTGCTAGGATGGTGGAAATAGAGGGAGGAATCTCCTCGATTGGTCCCTTCAAATTTTTCTTGCTCAAAGGATTCGAGGAGGAAGAAGGGATATATATATATATATATATATATATATATATATATATATATATATATATATATATAAACGATGGTGATGGTAGGGATGGAGATGTTTTAATGGTGGAATATGGCACTGGATCAAGACTCTTGATGGGATCATTTGGTTTGATATCCATATGTATGGATGGCAAGGTAGACTCTTGTGGGTGGTGCACCACATTACAATACTTGAAGGGCTCAATATCAACATGAACATATGGACTTGCCCTTCATGTATGTATTTGAGACATTCATGAAAAATGGAAGGGATGCATTTCATGTCTCGCATCCAAGGCCTTCCCAGCAATATATTATACTACATTGCACCCTCCAAGATATGACACAATGTGGGAATAGTCTTTAGCCCAACCTAAATAGGAAGGACTATTGTTCCAACAATGGAGCATAAAGCATCATTGAATTCTTAGAGGGTGAATGTAGATGCTATGATATGTGAGGTTGGAATGCTAAGGTGCTCTAGTGCATCATTTGTTATGATATTTATGGAGGAACCTATATCGATAACACCCACTTGTAGGAAATTTAATTCACACTGACAATGATGTATAGTGGAGGATCGGGCCCAGTAGTGGGAGTTGCCTTGATATCATGATCAAGAAATGTAATGATAGACTCTATAATGTTGAATATACCCCATAAAATTAACAAATCAGTTGGGATCCTGGGTTTGCAATTCAAATGACTTCAAGATATCCATTAGAGCTTCATGGTGTGCTTGCGACTATTGTATTAGATCATACATGGAGAGTCTAGCTGATGACGTTTGTAGGCTCTGAGTAAGCCTACTTCTAATAGTAACCACCAGGTGAGGTGGTGGACCTGGAATAGGATTTGTTGATGGTAAAATATATGACATGAAAGGGATGTTTATTGGAGTTGCAGGTGGTACATCTTGATTTGGATACCTCCTATTCAGTGTCATAATAATGATCATCCCTATAAACCCGTACATGGATGGGGTTATATGGATTTCATTTACCTATCAAATTTGATCTACTAGCACCTCATGTGTAGGTAGAAAATCCTTAAAGATACCCATTTTTTGTTTGTTGGCTATGAGAGGATTGTTGATTTAAAGTTTGTTTACGTTGAGCATATCTTGTACTATGTTCTTAAATGTGATACATGACTAAATATTATGTCTATTTATCTGATGATAAGCTTAGTACTGGCCCTCTTGATACCACCTAGGCTTTGGCCTATTAGGATCTACGAGGTGGATCTCTAGTAATTCAACACCCTTTTATTAAAGAGTGACACCAAAGACTTAGGTCATGGTGTATAAGTATGAGGTTGATGGTGTTTTTGCCTTTGCCCCTTATTTTTTTGAGGTTGATTATATTACGTAGGAGGGGGTTAGGCCTGATAATTATCTTGTTATGGCGGTTTTTGCTGTGCAGGACCTAGAACATTTAAGATAACTTGATTAACCGTTGTGGGTTTTTATTGAGAAGGGTTGTCTTTCAGGTTTTTGTTCCATTCCTTCTTTCGAATTTTAAGTTCCACTTCCTAAATCTTGATTTCCTCTATGACCTTAGCTTGAGCCAAAGCTTTCTCAAAGGTTTTATATAGCTAGAGTTGTAATAGCAATGAGATCTATTTTGAACAACTCTTTGTGAATAAACAAGTGAACTCAATAATAGGTAAGGCAAATGGCAATTTTAACATGACCAGTTGCCACCTATTTCCATAATCTAATATTGGTTCATCATAAAATTGTTGAAGAGAGTATAAATTTGTCATGGTAGCTTTCTTCTTAACACTAAAAACAAACGTTCCAATAATGTATTGGTAAGTTGTTCAAAGCTATGAATGTTGTGCTTTGGGAGATGATTGAACCACTCTAGGGTTGGGCTTGAGAGCATTATCAAGAAGGTTCTTAGAAACAAGGCATCATTATCCTAAAGTTGAAAGCATAAGTTCATGAAACTATTGATGTGCTCATGTGCATAATCATCCCCTTTGAACTTGTCTAATTTGGGCATTTTAAAATGTTTCAAATATGGGGGAGATGGGATAGAAGGATGTAGCAATTTTTTACAAAGTTGAATAAATATGGGTTTCTTGTAACCTGTTCCTAAAGCTTGTTTTTCTAGTGATTGAATATGCTTAGTGAAAATCTTATAAGATTCAGAAGAAAATAACTCATCTTCTCACCTTTTCCCTCGAGGAGGGGGAGGTGGAAGATGTTGATGGGACGAGGTGGCTAATTCTGGTCATCAACCATGTCTTCATAATGCGACTTGGGGTACCTCTAATCTTTGATACTTTGACTGTAAGTCCTCATAGGCTTCATGCACCTATGAAGCATTGTTGATTTGATGATGTAGGGGCCTATTTTTTTGAGGAGGGACATGAGGAGGATGATTTCGAGTAGGTCTAGATGGTAGTTTTTTCTTGTGCATCATGTGCTTTTATTGTATCTACTACCTATATGTACGTGGTTTGGGTACTATCTCTTGCATGGATTTTTATAATTTCTCTAGATAAAGTACTTCTTGATACATCCTATTCTCTTGCAGACTCTACTGGCTTAGCTGGTAATGTTCATCCAAGCATTGTTTATCCAATCGTAGCTAGTTCAACATTGCTTGTTTTTCAACATTCTTCCTAAGGGATTTCTCTAGCTGGTCACTAGTATGGGGCTGATTGACCTTCATGTTAATACGAAGTAATTTGACCTACTATGTAGCTCCAAAAGGGTTGGCTATCCATTTCCCATGATCAAGGGAAGCCACATTTACTTGGTATCTAGGATTATTGGTAAGATCAATGCACGTAGGGGGCATAGAGGCACAATGTGCTTGCATGGAATACTCTTCTTGAGAAGTGGTGGGATGATCAAAATCCCTTTCTTCCTCATTGAATTGGATCGTGTGAGCCAAAACAGGTGTCTGAGCAGGATGGCAAGTGCCATACCTATCTAAAAAGGTATATTGTTGACTCATCCATGGATGGTCAAGAGGAGTGGCATGATCATCCAACCTCATCCATGGTGTGTACTCTTGATCATTCTCTACTTGGTATATAGGGTGAGTTGGAATGTGAACTCGTGGTACCACCCTACTAGGACCTTCTTCGTGTTGTTGTAGGGTTTGTCTATGGTGAGCATAGAGGTAATCATTAAAATCATATTGAAGATTAACATATGCATATTGAATGGGGATTTCCTCCAGGTTAGACTCTATAAAAACTAGGATGCCATTTAGGAATGGCTAAATCCTTAGAACTGAAGTAGAGGCATTCCATGCCTTCTTGAAAATATTTTATGGCACTAGCCCTTGATCGGGATTGGCCATGTGTAGTTACCATGGTATTGATTACCCAAAAAAACAACAAAGAAACACACAATAAAATAATGTGATTATCTCATTTAAGTTTTATATGTGAGTCCCTAAACTATTTGGTGTGTTTTGATGTTTGTTGCTCTTTTTCTCTTTCATGTTTTTGCTTTTTTCATTGATGATTTTGACTTAGTTTAAGGTTTTCACCTAGATGCTCACACACACTAACTTGGTGATGAAATCCAAGTTGTGAAACCCACCAAGGCTTGGTGATGAAATTCAAACCTGGTGAGAGAGCTCAGGTCATACCAATCCTTACCCAGTTCACCTTGGTTAGTGATATACCTCTTTGAAGAGAGATACATGCTCTATTCCTTAGTTATGATGATTCTTGGACTGGCCTTGGCAAAATATAGGGTATGAAATGATTAACTGTTGGTGATGAAATACAGCTCGTTAAAATTTAAGATGTGTCATGGTGTGTGGGGTTATTTTTAATTTTATGCAAAAGAAAATGAAATCATCAAGCACTCCATGCTCTTTCACTAATGCATAAAAAATTAATATTTCAATTTAAAATTTCTAAGTAAAGAACATTTTAATTTTAGAAACCTAAAATATGCTTAACCCTACATGAGTAGCCTATAAACAGGTAGCAACAAGAAAGCCAAAGAAGCAACAAACAAATATTGTGATGTTTTTTGGTAAATTAAAATATTTCATTACGAAGTGGGTTTTAAGGATCCCAAAATCTTAGTATAAAAATATCACTAGCTACTTTAAGCAGAAACGAAGACCACCAGGGGATGCAGCCCGGAGCCCCAATACAAAAAAAAGGAGAAGCTAGAGGATACAACCTTGAGCAAAAGTAGAGATAAAAAGAAGGGGACTCTACCCTAGCATAACAAGCTACAGATAAAATAGACATGCTCCAGAAAAGGTAGTCGTAGGATAAAAAATAGAAATTTCTAAGAAAATCATTCCTCAGTATCTTTGTCATCCTCATCCTTGGTCTCATCCTTTGTAGGATCCTTGGGCTCCTCCTTGATAGCAACTACATCCTCCGTGTCAGAACAACGATCATCCTATTGTCCCATCTACACCCCAAAGAAAAGCGTATGGAGAGCTTCCTTGAGGTCAATGATAAAGTTTACCATAGAATTCATCATGCTAGTCGTCATGGAGATGATGAACTCTTTTAGCTACCTAACTTCATCTTTCACTTCCTTATCATCTGCCTTGATATCTATCACCTTTTTACCACCTTTCACAAATTGATCTAGAAGGTAAGTTGATTTCTTAACAAGCCCTTCAGGTTTGTCAAATTTAATACTTTTCCTAGCCTTCAGCTTATAAACCACTTCAATAGACTTTCTATTTTTCTCTATAAGGGAAAAGCAGGCAGGAGGCCCAGCAGGTTTCATGGTTGGGCTGGGTTTTCTCGATTGGGCCTGAGGACTATGGGCTAGGATGTGGGTGTAATGATTTTGAACAAACCCTTATGGTAAGGGAGGTTCATGCCTTTATTTTTCTATAGGAGGTAATGGAATAATTCATGAATTTTATGAGGAACTAGAGAATGTTGATAGTATTTATGTCATGAAAATGGTTGACGAAGGATAAGTGGAAGCTACAAAGGAATTTTTTAGGATCATCGACTATGATGAATTCCATTACGGGTTTCATCACATCATTCCAAGGTGTGAGGAGATCCCTCATGTAGATCCCCTACTTCACTCCTTTGAAGATCCTATCATTGTCTTTAAACTATTTTAGTTCAGCCTCTCAATTGTGCTTCTCTCAATGAATTGAGCACCTCTTTGTTGGCTAACTAGTTATGATTGATAAGAGGTTGGCATCAACATGGAAGCTTCTCCCTTGGACTGTGATGCATCCATTTTCCCAACACTCCAAGAAAGCCATGGTAATTTCCAGTTCATCATGTAGACACCTAAAACACGTCATGTTGATGATGACTGCTCATATGGGACATGCTATAAGACCATATGGAAGATCTTGGATAGATTCCAATATAGAGCATTGGTTTTAACCACTCAATTTGGGCTCCTTGGTCTAATCAGCTCAAATCACTATTGAGACATGTGTTATGTAGTCTGAACTACTATTGACACCTACGGTTTATAGGCTAGATTGTATCTGTGATCCATGATTTAGAATTGAAGTTTAGTTGGCCTTCATCCGAGCCAAATCGGTTTGAAAGACCATTTGTTCTAGAAGAAGATAGTTGAAGGATGGAAGATTCTAGAGGCTTCTAATCCAACTATCCCAACCACCTCTTCTTGATCTTGGCTTCTCCATGAATCCACCCCTAGCCCTTGGGTAATCCTATAATTACCCCTTCAAATTAGGGCAAAGATATAGAAGGAGAGAGAGCATTTGAGCAGTGAATCCCTATCGAATTGTAGACTCACCAGAGTAAACTGAGAGAGTTTTGTTGTTATTCATTTGCCAATTCATAAAGCACCATGTCAATTTGTGCCATGGATGCCCTAAGAATCTAGAAGTCCAAGAAACACAAATTTGGGCAAATAGAGGCCCAAATGTGCAATTCAACTGCCAAAACATTCATAGGACATCAAGGAATCCCTTGATCATCAATTGGACAAGGAGGATCAAGCCCACAACCCTTGATTTGGAGGGTAAACTTATTTGGTTGCTCACCATGGCTAACAACCATGGTGTACAGTGTAGACTGCTCATTCTAGCCATGGTTTGCAACTAGTGAAAGATCTCCTTACTATTCTTTTTATATTATATTTCACTAGGTTATATTAAGTATTTTTTGTGATTTACTTAGCATTTCATAGACTCTGAATAATCGAATTAAGGATTTCATTAGGTTTACTTCATTATGGTAAGTAGGATATAATTAGCTTATTTTCATGTTATCATGCTTCATTTCATGTAATCAATTTGCTAGATAGATAGTTGTACTTTCTATTTACATATTTCCATTAATATTTTCAAGTATTGTATATGTTTAGCATGTTTTATTCACTTTCTTAATTATACTAGTGTTATGGCATCTTTATGTTCACATTCCTTAAAGGGCCTCATCATGAGAGGTTGCCTATGCTATTAACACTCCTATATTTTTTCTTGACCATCGACAGCAGATTTGAAGGAGATTCAACCATCCAATTCCTTCCTCAATGTGAAGAAGAGGGTCAACTCCACCCTAGAGCAGTTCGTGTCACCCCGAATGGCCTGAAACTCACATTTACCCTTGAGAGGGAACATATTGCTTTCTCCTACTGTAATAAGAGTATCAAAATGGTATCCCTAAGAGGGACGTAATTGTAACCAAAATTGGCCTTCTTTATAATGGAATAAAAGTGTTCTTCCTATTTGTTGTCAACTTCGCATGCATCTTCTTTGTTACTCTTATTTCCTTTTATGTAGTAGGAAGCATGGGTGTGAGGACATTTTTATGGTCATAGCAGGTGATCACGATGGAACTCTACATTCTTAGCATCTAATTTTTGATGTTTCTATGTTCTTTTTATATCAAGTGCAAACCATGGTTGACAGTTGTGGTCTCATTGTTGGCCCATGGCTTCAAGATGCGATCTACAATAGCAACTGTGCAACAAACCTATGGTTTATAGTAGACACATCAGACAGTAGGAGTTCAAAGCTAAATCAGATGAGGACCTGAGGTAGGCCCTTTTGACACTCTATGTCTCTGTATTTTGCCTCTGTGTTTTTCCATAACAACAAAATTGAAACCTAAATTGATTAAGGATAAAAAAGAGCATAAAATTTGATTAGGTCATTAGGGTTTCTTTTTCGGTATTTTAGCTAGGTGCTACTAGGAACATCATACCTTCGAGTGCATTCTGCCCTAGAATCCAATGTGCTAGATTAATTTATGTGTTGGTTTGCATGTCTAAGATGAAATTAGTGGCCATTTACATCGTAAGGTGCATTATCGAAAGAGCATGTAGGATGCAGCTTGCATTTTATGAATTTGAAAAGTTATTTCGCTTCATAGCACATAATAAATGAGCATGGATGTTGTATGATGCATTTCCTTTTTCATTCAACAATTAAAAATAACCACACACACCACGCTCCAAAGTACATGCTAGTAATTTATAAGTCACATCCAACCACTAGTAGGGTTCTACAATGGTGGGGGTGATTTCCATCCATTGGCCCAAATACCATGTACCTATGTTCTATACCAATATCGAATCCGAGAACCTTTCATACCCTAGAAAATTTACATGTATTCTCTTCGGAGGGTATAACACTTATTGAGGGAAAATGGGTGAGGATCTGGGAGGACCTATGCTCCTTGACCATGTGTGGGCTTCATTACCACACATTATAGATTGGATTACGTGACTTGGAGTTCATAGTCAAGTTGTCAAGTTGCGAATGTACAAGTGAAAGACAATTAAACTAAGATTATCATCCAACAATTTTTCAAACATGATGAGAGTTATTTATTGATACAACAAATTTCAAACAACATCAAACATTTTAGGGATCACATTTAAAATTTAATTCAAGATAATCACCATTGTATACTTTTTTTGCATAATAAAAGATAAAATCTACACGCTAGGTGCACCATGGTGGAGACACGAGGAGGTCAAAAAAGGCTTAAGCCTGAGGCCATTGACAAAGATCCAATAGATTCACAACAAAATGTGTCAATCCCTCATCCACATGTACTTCTCGAATGTCGTTCGGTGAGCATCAAATGAGACAATTCGACACGAGGGGGCACCATTGAGCATACCCCCGATAAAGGAGTTTCTATACACTCTTCTAGACATAGGATAGAGTATGGAGCCTTTTAGCATGAGGGTACTCCACTCAAAATCCATTACTCAGATCGCATTGCATGTGCATCCATGGGATTGGCTGATGAGTATGTCATATAGGGGGCCAAGTTGGTACCCCTACATAATAGATCTACGGGAGGTTCCATGCCTCCAAATTTAGAGTATAGAATAGATCGATACCCACCAATTCAGGGGCATGCAGACAGACCCACTTCTAAGCATAGGCCTATTCACACTCCCACGCATGGTGAACCTTGCAAGATCACTATCGACATATCCAAGGTGGGAGCCAATGGAACACCACTGCATAAGCAGTGGTGATCCAGAGTGTTGTATGGTTTAGGTAGTGTCCTCGAGTATTTAGGTTGCAAGCCTTCATCTCTGCCCACCCATGATCCTAGTGAGCATAGTGGGAACACTATTAGGACTACCATAGAACATGGAGAGGCTTCCAAGCACCCTCATGGTTCACATCCACCATCCATGCATGGTGGCACATAGCATAAGATTCAACATGATGCCAACACTGTATTCATAAAAAAATGCAAAAGTGTAGTGAATCTATTAGATGGGTACAGAACCCATAAGGCCACTCACATGAAGCACACTTACCAGAGGCCTCTTACGGTTGATCATATTGATAGATTGCATATATTGGTATTCGAGCAGAGACTATAACTCCTCCAAGATCAATTGGAGGATGCTCGTGCAGAGAGGCAATGCATTGAAGATGAGAATCTTCAGGTGCAGAGGCTCATTAGACAAATATTATATGAGTGACATGTGCATGAGGAATGCATCCTTACCCAAAAGGAGCATGTGGAATGAGAGGATAGGCTATCCAGGGCTAGTTTATACACTCACGTTGAGCACAAAGAGTGCATTCATAGGAAGTATTTATCACAAGATGACGTGCATCAAGAGCATAGAGATTCTCACACTCATGTCAGTGCCCAATAGAGAGAATGACCACCATTATTCAAAGATCATAGGCAATGACAATATGAGGAAGAAGAGGGATATGGAGCCAATTATGGATATCCTGAAAGCTACTAGGTTGAGGAGGAGAAAGATCACCGTACTCCACCTCAATAGAGTAAGAATGTACCTTTAAGACCACCTCCATGTCAGCTTAGGGAGGAGGAATTTCAATCCTCATAGGTCTATAAGGCCTTAGCTGAGAAAGTGAAAGCAATCGAGAGGCAAGGCATGACTTTTCAAAAGCCAACATTGAGAAAGATTCATAATGAGCCTTTGGACCCCTTGGTGCCTACTCCAGTATACCTTGAGCATTTTGACATGTCCAAGCTAGATAAATTCAAAGGTGACAAAGATGCGCAAGAGCATATCACAAGATTTTTGGACATATGATTCCATATTGCAAGCAATGATACCTTGCTTTTGCATACATTCATCACAACCCTCTTAGGCCCATCTCAAGAGTGGTTTAATCAGTTGAAGAAGCACAATATTACTAGTTTTGAGCAACTAGCTGATACCTTTCTCAAATTATTTTCTTTTGGCATCAAGAAGCTAACTAATATTTTCAATATGGTTGTGCTAGCTCAGCATGATGATGAGCCAATCCTAGAGTATGGAAAGAGGTGGAGGATATTAATGGTAAAGTTGCCATTCCCCATTATTGCTATGGAATTGACCTAGATGTTCACGAAGAGTTATGCCAAGCACATCTTGTTATTGTTGCAACTATAGTAGTACTGGACATTCAACGAAGCTTTGGCACAAGCCAAATTAATTGAGGATATTAAGTTGCAATAGGGCAAATTGAAGCTCAAAAATAGGAAGGAGGGATACAAGAAGAGCTCCATGAAACATCAAGGCAAATAGGCCCATGTCAATTAGGTTGTGTTAAACCTCCAAAGAGAGGATAAGGGATAACAAAAGTAGAATTATCAGGCCCAACCTCCTCCTTCGTAGTACGAGCAGCTCAAGAATAATTACAAAGGTAAAATTGGGGAACAATACCTGCCTCACTAGTTCACACATTTGATAGAATATTTGACATTGATATTCCATTAATTATGTGAGGCTAAGGCAATTAGGTTTCCTGAGATTAAAGTAGTCGATCCTAACCAACCCAAGCCAAAGGGGTATCAGGATGATCTATTTTACATATTCCATTGTGCGAAGGGCCATGACATCAAAGTGTGTTTGTCCTTCAAACATATTGTGCAAAATATGATCGATAAAGGTAAGCTTATAGTGTCGAATAATCTACAAGTTCTTGATAACCAAAACATGGGAATTTATAAAAATCCATTGCCAAAACATGAGGCACCGTGTAACAAGGCTTGCCAGGTCAACCAAGTGTACGTTGAACCACCTACCCAGGGGTTCGTAGGTATGGTTAATGTTGTTACTATACATGGGAGATATGAGCAGCCAAATCAACCTCATGCTCCCATTAGGATACAAGCTATGCCAAATTAGTAGCCAGCTCAAAATATTCCAAGCCTGCCAACTAGATCGATGGTGACCATACAAAGTAGGTCGATGCAAAACCTGTAGATAAATCCTACAAAGTTGTCGATTTATGAGTTTATACAATAGTCCCCTAGGTACAAGGAGACTCTCATGGAATTATGAGGTCCATCAAGGTATAGTCCCAAGATGCTCAAGAATTGACCAATTTTGTGGGACACATACAATAGTACCATGAGCCTATGATCCAATTCTATGATCATGAAATCAGTACGGTTGCTACAGATGTGGCTAACATGTCATTACATATCATCGCATGTGTCAATCACATGTCATTCAAGAGGGTCTTGATCGATACTGGTTCATCCATCAATATTATAATGACCAATGCATTGATTCATTTAAAGCTACCCAAGTCACACACTGTGCCCACTACATTCATATTGAGAACGTTTAATGATGCGCTATGCTCGATGGTTGGCACAATTGTCTTACCTATTTAGGTAGGCCTAAATACCATCCCTGTGATGTGTCACATGATCGAATGTGCCATGCAATATAAAATCCTTCTGTAGAGACCTTGGATTCAAGAAATACATTGCATTCCCTTCAAATTACATCAATGTGTAAAATACATTCATGAGGGATAGGTTCACGTGGTGCCGTTAGACGAAGAATCCTTCAAATTTGTGAACCTAGATTATTTTCCTAGGGGTTTCATACTCCCATAAATGCACCTGGACATTCGACTAGCATCATCGGTTAAGAATCCAAGAGGTAAAAAAAGAGTGCGTGCTCAACCATCGACATTTATATCACACAAGTCCAAGCACACTACAATGACTTCTTTGAAATCGATTGACTCAACAATGTTTTGGGATGAAAAGAATATAAAGGTAAAAAATGGGTGAAAATAAAAAGGAGCATGTGCCTAAACATATCGCCAATGAGGCTCCCACTCTTAGGGAATTAGAGGAAGCCTAGGATAAATCCAAGGAGGTACCTCAGCCCGCCTCACCTGCATCATCAGCAGGGTCATCTGCACCATAAGTGACTATTAATTTGGTCAACACAAGGTTAGGTGAATATATTTTGTAGAATGTCACCTTTGGAAAAATCCTAGAGACTAAACAAGAGATGGGCCGACCGCATGCTCATAATTTTCTAGTTGGATCAGTAGTGCTATTGGGAGAGCCACTCAATCAAACGAACTTCATTTACATTGGGCTGGATCAACTTCCTACCCGAATGCCCATGGATGAAGATGATGATGAACCATTAATATTGAATTTTCATTACCTATCCAACCTTGAATCTTCCATGCACATTTTCAAATTATATCATTGGCATGGGTATGGCCTTGGTATTTTTGAGCAAGGACCTAAGACTCCAATTGAGCCGCATTATCAATTGGAAACTGATAGGTTTGGGCTATGGTTACAAATACAAGGTGTAGACACTAAAATATGGTCAATCCGATTAGGCATCCACAAAAAATGACTAAATTGACACCATATGGCCCCTTGGGCAGCCCTCAGAAGGCTCACAGTGGTTCTAGCCACTCTGGAAGAGGTTTTGGAGGCTTCTGGCCCAATTTTGGGAGGTTTTGGCCCAAAATTCACCACCGTCCCACCCTGGGATGGTGGCATATTCCCACCATCCCACCCTGGGATGGTGGTGAGCCATCATCCCAGGGTGGGACGGTGAGCAAGTTTGACCAAGAAAAAGTCAAATCTGGGACAAATGGCACCCAAAAACTACCATTTACCCCACCAATTGAAGCATGCGGGTTAGAGGGCACTGCATCCTTATGACATGCTTCATAATGGAGGCCAAAAATGGAGATTATCTTCCCCATCCAATGCATGCCTCCCTTTTGACAAATGGCGCCTCTTGCCATGCATGCCCTTGCATGCCTTTTTGCACATAAGCCCCTTTGGGCTATAAAATGGATACAATGTCCACACAAAAATATAGAGAGGAGTTCTAGGATATGCAATGGAGTGCTTCTGAGATTTCCCCTCACTTTATTGTGCTCTCTTTCCCTCGAAATCTCTTCTTAGCGAAGGAGGTTACCGGGTGACTTCAAGAGGGTCTTTTGGGCATAACTTTACCATCCGGGTGAATTTCTTCACCAAATTTGATGAAAATACCCCTTAGAGTGTTTAGGACCATTCCCTAGTGGGATTGGTAGCAAAAGGTGTGCATAATTGGTGGGTATCCCACCCTAGGGTGCCCTCCAATTAGTTGTAGTCACCACCGTCCCCCTGGGATGAGGAGAAATATTTGCACAATTTCTTTACTATTTTTTTAGTATTATTCTAGACTATCATAGGATGCTACAGTTCAAATTTCATGCAATTTGGAGTTATATTGGCTGAGATATCATATTTTGAAGTTTTTGCAGGTTCGTAGGGCCCATCCAGGGCACCCTAGGTGCATGCAGATGGATATGCACCTCATTTTGAAAATATAACCACATGGGTAGTCTTAAAATGTTTATTTATGTATTCTTTCCAAGTTTCATGTGTTTTGGACATGTTTAGGGGGGTTTTTTTTGGGTTGGCGGGGACAGCAAAATCGAGGGGCCTACGGATGCAATTTCAGATATTTTTTTGGTGATATCCCTTAAAAACCTCCTATTTAACATCTCCATAAAATTTCAAGTCATTCTGAGTTGATTTGATATGTTTTTAATATATATGCCCTTTACTAGTCTTTTGGTGCCTATGGGGATTGCATGTTTTCCATCACACGCACTTGCTATTTGACCCTTTTGGCTTCCTTGTGTGTAGGTGTAGGTTCCTAGAAGGCATTGGGAAGGAAAAAAAGACATCAAATATCAAATATACAAGCAGCGGTGACATTGGCCCGCCCACCTCGATTGTGGGTACGAGGAAGGACACTGGATGTGCACCCAGATTTCTTGAAGGATTTGATCCTTGGGCACCCAAAATTTGTAAAAATTGTATCACCTTTGAGCCCTCAAGGGTAATTATGTGTAACCTTGGATCTGATCCACCAAATTAATAATAAGGATACTTGTTTCATTTCATACCTTGTTGTTTGGTTTTGCTTCCATTTTTACATGCATGCTTCCGTTTGATGCTCATAAGCTATAGAGGATAGATACACATATTTTTATTCATAATTAGGTGCACCATTTTTCCCTAATTCAGTGGTGATCATGGTGGGACCCTTGTCCCTTGTGCTTTGGGTGAAAATCTGACTTCATTTTTGCAATTTTTGCCCTTTTTGTGTTGCAGGTGCTCCCCTCCCCACCCTGGAATGGTGGCAGAACCTTTATCTGGATCACCCTAGGATGGTGGATTCACCATACCACCCTAGGATGGTGGTAGGGCTTCTAATCATCCCACCCTGGAGCATTGAAGAAATAGAGAAATTTTTGCTCAAAAATCTAGAATTTGGAGGTCTCAAAACTGCTAAGGTGAGTGCCTAAATCTTCTGTTTTTTTGCTGCATTTTTAGAGACTATTAAAATTGGTTTTTCTTGCATCATTTGTTTGCATAGAAAGGTTAAAATTCATATTTTTACTTTTCTTATAACATAAATCAACAAAATGAAGAAGAAAAATTGAAAGAAACTTGAAGTAGCGATGCATCTTTATGGCTTGATTGCTTGTGGCTTACCCAATGGGTAGGTTAGCATTTAGGGCTTGCATCTATAAGTGACATTTGTAGGTTCCTTTTATCCTAGATTTTTGAAATTAAAACACACCTATTGCATGCATTTAGTGAATGATCATTGAATGCTTCTTTTCTTACTTTCTTTGGATTAAAAGGAACCACACACACTTGCACGTTCCACTATAACATTGGTAAGGTTGGATTTCATCACCAACCCCCAATTCAGACTAGTGACATTGGATTTCACCTCCTTCCACCAGCTTGCCCTCTAGATGCCTTAGATAGAATAGGGCACTCTCTCAAGATGGAATAGGTCACTAATGTTCAAACTGCCTCCCATTATTGGAAATATTGTTTCAGAGTGGAAGAGCTAGGCGAACCCCCCACTGGGATTTAAGCGGTGTACCCTAGACTCTTTTGAGAAATCATGTTTGGCACTAGTGTCCCTAGTCACCACTTTGGTTGAGTTCCCTCATTCTAATTCCAAAACAAGAGAAAAGAGCAACAACAAATCTAAACACACCACACAGCTTAGGGATTCACATTTAATCGAAAGGAGATAATCATATTGTTTGCTTGTGTGTTTCTTTGATTATTTGATTGTGTGTTCTTAAGATTTAAAAGAGATAATCATATACATACAATTATTAAAAGAGATAATCATATTGTCTGCTTTGGGTGTTTCCTTAATTTTTGGGTAGTCAACATAAGATCCTAGATCTGGGACCAAACCCTAACCCTAATTTTTCAAAAAATAGGGTTTCAAAAATTTCTTTAGTGTGGGTTTCCTTCAAGGTTTGCCTAGTCAACACATTATGACAACTATGCATGGCCGAGCTCGATCATGAGCTAGTGAAGTAGAAAACTTTAGGAGAGGCCTTGAGCACCATCATTATAGGTATGAGGATCTCCTCACTCCTGCATGGAGCCCTGATAGTAGTCACCTTTGCTATTCTCCTGAGGATCTCATCATTCTTGCACGACACCCTGAAAGTCATCGTGAGGTCCACTCCTCACATAGAAGACCCGACCACCAAAGTACCTCTACCAAGAGAACATCAATGGATTACCCACATGATCAAGTGGATTATTCGGTTAGCCAACACCGATTCCAATCACAAACCAGATATAATCAGCCTTCCAAAGGGCCTAGCAGGGAGGTCTACACTCCCTCTACATCATGGTCTTCACCACCTAGAACTCCCATCCAACAAGTGTTAGCAACCCAGAGTAGGCCTGTGCGAAGTTCGCATGCACCATCAGCCAAAGTGACCATGAGCGAGCTTCTACTATAGTCCTCCAAATATTGGGAACCTTTCATGAGGGTCTTGGATTCCATGGAGGTACAACATCATGACTCTGATGCTTTCACCAACTTTATGGAATACATACAAATGTACAAGAATCCTATTATATCCTTTCAAAATCATGAGGTCAAACCCATGCCTACCAATTCACCAGATCCTGCTCTGCACATAATTGCAAGCATCAATAGGCTCCCCTATAAGCGAGTATTGGTTGACACAGGTTCCTCAATAAACATTATTACCATAGCTTCACTAAAGCATCTCAACCTCCCACCCTCGTGAATTGCACCATCCAAGTTCACCTTGCAAGCATTCAATGATGCTTTATCCTCCACTATGGGCACAATAATCCTACTTGTTGAAGTTGGACAAAATATTGTGCCTACATTGTTCTACATCTTGGAGGGTGCAAGACAGTACAACATACTGCTTGGAAGGCCATGGATAAGAGACATGGAATGTGTTCCATCTATAGTGCATCAATGCATTAAATACATTGATGAAGGTAAGGTCCATGTGGTCCATGTTGACCCAGACCCCTTCAAGTATTATAAGTAGGTGGATCATCCACAAAGGCCTATAGTGTCACCCAAGCATTTGGACACTAAATCCAATGACCTTATTCAGAGTCCAGATTCAACCCCACGGTTAGTCGTGAAGCTACCTTCACCACCGCTAGTACCATCCTCTATCTCTTCAAGCAAGGAAGAATCAGAAGAGCCAGCTACAGAAGCTCCCATAGCTATCATCAATACACCTACAGAAGATCTTTTCACTCCTACCAAAAAGGAGGAAGAGCCCACTATTGATATGGATGAATCAAATCCTATCATACCATCTTCATCCACCATAGTTGAGGACACAATTCAATTCACCTACCTAGAACTCGATGAGTGCATAGTACCCAATGTTGCATTCACACCTATCATCGAGTCGATCAAGGATCTAGGTAGTCCCCCTGCCAAGTTGCCACCCATTGATAGCATTCTTGATGCACCCTCCGAACATGGGGGCCAAAAAAATCACCTTGGACAAGTTTATGAGGTAGCCATGACTTGTCCAAATGTAAATGCATCTTCTCATGAGTTTGTGGGAATGATCAATGTGATGACAGAGAACCAAAGTCCTCTGAATCCATCTATGCAACTTGTGACTCCATCCAACATCCCATCCACACCACAGGAGATACCATTGATGGATTCGGTCACACCTACTCCATCTCACTCAACATCTCCACAAGATCAAGAGCAGATGTACCCCCTAGACCAAAGTGGGGGTAACCCAACTACCACAGTTGAAAACTCTGAGTTGGAACATGAGCATGAGCTAAATCAAGAACAAGAACATGTGGATATAATCGCCAGCTCCAATCATCATGAAGCATCCACATCTACTCAGACATTAGGGACTTTTGATCCACCCTCGATCAATTATCTCCTAGCTCCCACACCTAGTTCACCTCCACCACATATAAGTTGCCATCCAACTCCCTCAATAGCCATCCAATCATCACCTCCACTAGTACCACAACATATCTTGGATAGGCTAGCCGATGTGGAGTTACAAGTGAGTCACCAATAGAATGATTTACAATAGATCATGGATCGGCTCACAAGCATTGAGTTACGGTTGAGTCATCCAAAACCTCAACCCCTTGATTGTCAGGACCAACCCACTCCTGCATAGTCCAATGTTAAGTCTCAAACAAATCAAGGGCTAAACCAACAACGTCACCCTAAGCGATAATTTATGCCCATTAATGAGTCCAGGGACTCTCTATTTGAGCGACTCTGCATGGCAAAGGCAATTACTTTACCTGAGAGTCGACTTGTCGACCCCTATGCACCTAAGCCCTATGGATATCACAAAGACCTATACTACAAATACCATAGGCAGAAGGGGCATGATGTGCATAGGTGCTTTAAATTCAAAAACCTGGTACAGGATATGTTTGACAAGAATGATCTTCAAATCAACAACCAACAAATTGACATAGTGCAACATCTGTTACCTATAGATGGTAGTCAAGAAGAGCAACCTAAATAGGTGACTGAGACACATACAACCTCATCACCTCGTAAAATGAGTCAGCCATGTTCACCTTGTTTAAGGCATCAATGTCGTACTTGGACTCCATTATCTGAGCCCATGTCGACCATTTTTCACAACCTACAAGATACAGAGGCAATTGTCTTACCAGATATACCCCTGTTCAACCCAAATAGACCCAGATCTAAACTATATAGGGAGGATCATTCTTACCTCTATCATCGAATGAGAGGGCATGACATTAGCACTTGTCATGTTTTTAGATGCAAGGTCCAAGATCTTATTGATGAGGGAGCTTTATCCATGAGTGGGTCACTCATTCTACCCCCTCAAGACATTAGCATTACCCAGGATTCCTTGCCAAAATAGGGGGGTCAATTCCTATTGCTCCTCCTGGCCAAGTCAATAACATCGCATCAATCATAGTAAATGTTGGGGGTATACAAGGTATTGCACCTTCCTCCTAAGAACACAAAGTAAGCAAAGTTACAAAAGGCTCCAAGGGTATCTACATATCGCTTGGTCAACCTAGAATGCTCCTAGGCAGTCTAGAACTAGGTCATCTCTAGGTAAAAATGATGGATGGGCCTATATCCTTGGTCAACCTAGAATGCTCCTAGGTGGTCTAGAACCATCTAGGTCACCCCTAAATGCTCCAAGGGTGCCTATATCTGGTCACCTACCTTGGTCTAGAACCATCTAGGTCACCCCTAAATGCTCCAAGGGTGCCTATATCCCTTGGTCAACCTAAAAGGCTCCTAGGTGGTCTAGAACCATCTAGGTCACCCCTAAATGCTCCAAGGGTGCCTATATCCTGCTTGGTCAACCTAAAAGGCTCCTAGGTGGTCTAGAACCATCTAGGTCACCCCTAAATGCTCCAAGGGTGCCTATATCCCGCTTGGTCAACCTAAAATGCTCCTAGGTGATCTAGAACCATCTAGGTCACCCCAAAATGCTCCAAGGGTGCCTATATCCTGCTTGGTCAACCTAAATGCTCCTAGATGGTCTAGAACCATCTAGGTCAACCAAAAAGCCCCAAAGGCATCCATAAGCCCTTTGGTCCCCCCAAATGCCCCAATGGCCCCCAATAAGCCCGTTGGTCATAGGTACATACATATATATATCAATCAAAAATTCAAAAACATCATCAAAACATCAAAATACAAAAACATTGCATCGCATTGCACTTTCATACATATATATCAATCAAAATTTCAAAAAAAACATTATCAAAATTTCAAAAATTCAAAAATATTGCATCACATCACATTGCATCCCATTGCATTTTATCGTCGCTTGCATTTAGGCATATTCATCATTAGCACTTTACATTTTAGAGTTGCTCATACATGTCTAGCACCATGATGGTACACTACTTACCGCTCAAAATCAATGTTGTGAAAGTACTCATAGTTCAATGCCGCAATTATCATTTTCACCCACATTTTTCACATTCCATATTTGTGTCCACCCCTTCACCTAGTCATTTGTTTTAGAATGTCATTAGGGTTTTTGGTCACTCAACCATTTCTAGCTTCTCTTCAGGTTTTGTAGAAAGCTAGCTTGATTTTTAGGAGGTAGAGTCTTGCATTGATTATGCCTTGTGTACATCAAATCCCAAACATAGTTAAACATTAATAATCCAAGTTTTGTGCAAAGAAATATGAAATCCATGAAGTGGTCTAGGTTACCTTAAGCGAAAAGGTCATCCTGCTCATCCCCTTGTGTGAATGGTTCAAGAATGCTGAGAGTTGGCAAAAGGACAAGCATCTTCCCTACCCAATTCCCCAAAATAAATAGTGGTTTTCACCACTATCAAAAATCCCAATTCCCACAAATCCCCATCCCAAAAATATCAAAATTTCACAAAAATCAAAGCAATAAAAGTAAAAATAAATAAATAAAAAAAAAAAAAAAGCAAAGTCAATAGTGGTTTGCACCACTAATCCCAAATCCCAAATCCCTTGCTCAAAGAAAAAAATAATACAAAAAAAATAGTGATTATCATCACTACCCATGAGCAAGTATCCCAATAAAATTGAAGAAAAGAAGGGAGCTTGAGCTTGAATCCCTGGAATTCTCAGCATTTGACAAACCATTTAGGTGATCCTCATTACAGGTTTGGTGGATAGCCTACCTGGCAATGGTGGTAGCCTCCCGCATGATGATATGTCTATCACATTAGCCTCGTGCATGTGTGTAGACCAATGTTTGCATGTGGACGAGCTAGCTTTTGTAACCTAGATTGCCTAGTGGTCTAGTCCTACTAAGTACAGAACCCAGGATTGTGACATTCATAGGGTGATCCTCATTCCAGGTTTGGTGGATAGCCTATCTGGCAATGGTGGTATCTTTATGCGTTTCATAGGAATGAACTCACTTGCACACATAGGGATATGACGTACCTTGGTCATCCTAGCAGATTCATACCTTGTCAAAAAGTCTTGCATAGTCAGTATACAACCTTTGATCACATCAGCTAGAGTGTTTGAGTCTCCTAAAAACCTCACCTACATTCTTTAAACATGTCATATCATTTACTCCATTTTTTACATCGCAATAATGGTTTCACATTTCCATTACAAAAAAAAAAAAAAACAAAGAGCGTTAATGTATTTTGTACAGTCTATAGTGTTCACATAGTATGTCAAATCATTAGCCACAATCCATGTTTTTCAATCACCCCATATTTCATCTCACTGTGCATCCATGCATATAGATAGCATCAAATCAAAGCAAATACACATGCATACATGATATATGTTTATCACCATTCCATCATATCACAAAAGCATCCATATGCATACATAATAAGCATCCAACACATCTACAGAAGCAAATGCATACATTGCATCCATCTCATAAAGAAATAAGGGAGACACATGATGACCATAACAAAATCTCATATATATATGGGGTAAAAAAAATACATCATAGTTTCCAAAAATGCTCGTAGGCTACAATAAAGTGGGTCCTTAGACCTCACAATGCTAAACATCCAAAAATCCAAAAAGAGTCGAAAGAGCCTCAAAAAGCCCCAAAGGTATCCATAAACCCTTTGGTCAACCAAAAAAGACACTAAGGTATCCATAAACCAAAAACCCAAGGTATCCATAAACCTTTTACAAAAAAGGTTTCATAAACCTTAACAAAATGCCCAAAGGTATCCATAAACCCTTTGGTCAACCAAAATGCCCCAAAGGTATCCATAAACCCTTTGGTCAACCAAAATGCCCCAAAGGTATCCATAAACCCTTTGGTCAACCAAAATGCCCCAAAGGTATCCATAAACCCTTTGGTCAACCCAAAATGCCCCAAAGGTATCCATAAACCCTTTGGTCACCCAAAAAGCCCCAAAGGTATCCATAAACCCTTTGGTCAACTCAAAAAGCCCCAAAGGTCTCCATAAACCCTTTGGTCAACCCAAACAAGCCCCAAAGGTATCCCTAAACCCTTTGGTCACTCAAAATGCCCCAATGGCATCCAATAAGCCCATTGGTCAAGTATACATACATATATATTAATCAAAAAAAAAAAAAAACAACAAAACAACACAAAATCCAAAGAAAAGGGTTCAACACCCACCAAAACAAGTCAAATATGATGGAATTCATTCAGGGTCAATATGGAATGCAAACTTCTCATGGATGCATGGACAAGTTACTACTTCACTCCCCAAGAAGGCCATTATGGCTAGACCGCCCCATGGGAAGGAGGTTTTCAACTCTTTGCTTCCATGAAATCTCCATAGCATCATCCAAATCCTTTCAAAACTATGCCATTTTTCAATGAGAACAACTGAAGGCAACCTTAACAAATGTCATCTGGGTCAAGCGACTCATCACTTTTCTCACTGGTCATTCCCTCATCGACTCATCGCTTGAGGGGGTAGTCATGCTTAACAAATTCATAATAAAAAATCAACAATTAAACACTCAATCATGCAAGTTGCATTCATCCAATGAATCTTTGACAAAGACAATCATGCCCCTGCTTGGGGCAGAAAACAAGCAAATATCTCAATTAAGCACATAACAGTGCAGATGAACCTGCCTGTTGGTAACCTCAAAAGTTACCAAAATACTTGGTTTTCTCTAACGCCTAGGGTTATAAGTCCCCTGAGCATACCTGGAAGCTGAAGAGAAACCAAGACCAATGTCTTTACTGAGTCAGAAGCGAGGATTCAAGAATGCATGCTCTTTCCATGATTGGGGCATCTAAAGTTGGTTAGGTTATCGAGTAACCTTAATCATTGAACATTTTAGTCATCTATTTTTGCTCAACGTTGTGCTGCACACAATACATCTCAAAAAGGGGCATCTGTAGACACTAAAATATGGTCAATCCGATTAGGCATCCACAAACAATGACTAAATTGACATCATATGGCCCCTTGGGCAGCCCTCAGAAGGCTCACAGTGGTTCTAGCCACTTCGAATGAGGTTTTGGAGGCTTCTGGCCCAATTTTGGGAGGTTTTGGCCCAAAATTCACCACCGTCCCACCCTGGATGGTGGTAGATTCCCCATCCCACCCTAGGATGGTGGTGAGCCATCGTCCCAGGGTGGGACGGTGAGCAAGTTTGACCAAGAAAAAGTCAAATCTGGGACAAATGGCACCCAAAAACTGCCATTTACCCCACCAATTGAAGCATGCGGGTTAGAGGGCATTGCATCCTTATGACATGCTTCATAATGGAGGCTAAAAATGGAGATTCTCTTCCCCATCCAATGCATGCCTCCCTTTTGACAAATGGCGCCTCCTGCCATGCATGCCCTTGCATGCCTTTTTGCACATAAGCCCCTTTGGGCTATAAAATGGATACAAGGTCCACACAAAAAACATATAGAGAGGAGTTCTAGGATATGCAATGGAGTGCTTCTGAGATTTCCCCTCACTTTATTGTGCTCTCTTTCCCTCAGAATCTCTTCTTAGCGAAGGAGGTTACCGGGTGACTTCAAGAGGGTATTTTGGGCATAACTTTACCATCTGGGTGAATTTATTCACCAAATTTGATGAAAATACCCCTTAGAGTGTTTAGGACCATTCCCCAGTGGGATTGGTAGCAAAAGGTGTGCAGAATTGGTGGGTATCCCACCCCAGGGTGCCCTCCAATTAGTTGCAGTCACCACCGTCCCCCTGGGATGAGGAGAAATCTGTGCACAATTTCTTTACTATTTTTTAGGCTTATTCTAGACTATCATAGGATGCTACAGTTCAAATTTCATGCAATTTGGAGTTATATTGGCCGAGATATCGCATTTTGAAGTTTTTGCAGGTTCGTAGGGCCCATCCGGGCACCCCAGGTGCATGCAGATGGATCTGCACCTCATTTTGAAAATATAACCACATGGGTAGTCTTAAAATGTTGATTTATGTATTCTGTCCAAGTTTCATGTGTTTTGGACATGTTTAGGGGTGGGAATTGCTTGTCTTGGTCTTCGCAGGTTGCAGACGGGTGACGCAAAATCGAGGGGCCTACGGATGCAATTTCAGATCTTTTTTTGGTGATATCCCTTCAAAACCTCCTATTTAACATCTCCATAAAATTTCAAGTCATTCTGAGTTGATTTGATATGTTTTTAATATATATGCCCTTTACTAGTCTTTTGGTGCCTGTGGGGATTGCATGTTTTCCATCACACGCACTTGCTATTTGACCCTTTTGGCTTCCTTGTGTGCAGGTGTAGGTTCCTAGAAGGCATTGGGAAGGAAAACAAGACATCAAATATCAAAGATACAAGCAGCGGCGGCATTGGCCCGCCCACCTCGATTGTGGGTACGAGGAAGGACACTGGATGTGCACCCGGATTTCTTGAAGGATTTGATCCTTGGGCACCCAAAATTTGTAACAATTGTATCACCTTTGAGCCCTCAAGGGGACTGCTGTGTAACCTTGGATCTGATCCACCAAATTAATAAGAAGGATACTTGTTTCATTTCATTCCTTGTTGTTTGGTTTTGCCTCATTTTTACATGCATGCTTCCGTTTGATGCTCATAAGCTATAGAGGATAGATACACATATTGTTATTCATAATTAGGTGCACCATTTTTCCCTACATCACAAGGACAAGATAATTTTCTTGACCATCTATACCTTAGTTTCATGGGTGAAGCACATTTCAATCCTTATCACCCTATTCCTTCTACTTTTTGGAGGTATGACCGGATGGTGTCTTACGTCACCATAGAACCACCCAAGACATATCACAAGGATATCTCGGTGGACATCGAGTCAAATGATTTATCAAGAGAAATTTTTTTCAAAAAATCCATGGGGAAACTGACAATACAGGCATGCAGGATCAAAATTCTATCACAGCGATAGATTCTGAGTTGGAAGGGCATTCTGGCGGGGGCATAGCGGAGTCCGTCTTTGAGATAGGTGGACCAGGCTGCAATATAGGAGAGGACAATTATTCCTCACCCAATAATCAATTGAAGGATGAGGTTGATCTATTTTATGAGGAAGTATTGTATTTACAGTGTTTATACCCAATTCTACCAGACAATGATGATAGTGATCAGGATATAGCCTACATGGGGCCACATTTGCCAGAATGTCCCATTCTAGTGGGCAAATTAAGGATTGCACTAAAATAGTGACAATGAGGATGAAACAGAGAGAGCCTATCTAGGACCTCCCTACCTATGTCATCGTGATGTAACTTATACGGCTAAGGACATGCGTAGAGAGATCAATCTCAACCCTCGCCTTAAGGGAAGACCATCGAACTTCAATGTGATCTATCACATGGTGTTTCCTGAACTGCCTATGTACATAGAGCTCCTCGAGCCGAATGATCCTATATTTCAATTAGTGCATAGAGAGGACCCAGTAATTGGCAGCCTACATAGAGAGGACCCATTGTGCCCATATCACTAGAGCCAGATATTGGGTATGGGAGCTACATCGATGATGTAGAAGTTTGTCCGTGTGGTCCTAGAGATCAATTTCATTCCATAAATATGGTCTCCATTGATTTAACCACTCCAATCCACAATCCAGATGATCCATCCAAATAATTGCCTCTAAATGTGGATGATATCAACTAGGATCATGATGACTCGCCTATTGAGCCTAAATATTTTTTCCCTAATGAAGAAATACTGCAATCGTTTCATTTTGCACTAGGCTATGCTTATGTGTTTATCATGTTGAGGATGCTTCCAATGCGGAACCTATAAACTCAGCAGATGACATCCACTTGATACCTATGCCTCATTAGCTTAAGGATGGATCACACATGTCAGTAGAGGAAACCTTCGATGTGGATATCAGTAGTGATCCCACCAATCCAAGGAAGGTCAAGTTTGGAGAGAGTCTCACTCCCGATGAGCATGCCACCCTCATCCCTCTATTGAAAGAGAGACCTAATATTTTTTCTTGGACTTACAAAGATATGCCAGGTCTAGATCCAAAATTGGTTACCCATAACCTTTAGCTAGATCTATTAAAGAAGTCAGTTAGGTAGAAGCTTAGAAAGATGCATCCAACAGTAGCCTTAATCATGAAAGATGAATTGCAAAAGTTGTTGGACGTAGAGTTTGTTATCTCCATCGACTATCCGAAATGGGTATCCAATATGGTGCCTATAGGAAAACCTGATGGAAGGATCCATATTTGTACAAATTTCAGAGACCTAAATAAGGCAACACCGAAGGATTCATTTCCATTGTCGAATATTTATGCTCTTGTAGACGCAACTGCAGGTCATGATATGCTCTCCTTAGTGGATGATTTTTTTGGTTACAATCAAATTCGTATTAAGCTCGAAGACCAGCATAAAACTATGTTTATAATGCCATGGGGGAAATTTTGATATAAAGTTATGCCATTTGGCCTTAAAAATGCTAGTGCCACATATCAGCAGGCCATGACATATATCTTTCATGACTATATGCATAAAATATTAGAGGATTACATTGATGAGTTATTGGCCAAGTTATTACTGCGTTCTAAGCATACAAAGGTCCTGAAGAAGGTCTTCGATAACCTGATAGAGCATAATGCCAAGTTGAATACTAAGAAGTGTGTATTTTGCGTAACTTCAAGAAATATTTTAGGATTCATTGTTTCAAAGCAAGGCATCGAAGTTGACCCGACAAAGGTCAAGGCTACTTTAGAGATGCATCCTCCAAAAAGCATCAAGGAATTAAGAAGCCTACAGGGCAAAGTAGCATCCATAAAGCGATTTATTACTCAATTATCATATAAATATCGACCCATGAATCGACTACTACACAAAGGAGTCCCATTCAATTGGAATGAGGACTGTCAAGCAACCTTTTCAGAAATTAAGCAGTACCTAGTAACGCTACCAGTGCTAGCTCCACCAAGACCAAATGTGCCATTTCTACTATATATATTGGCAATCGAATTTACATTAGGGATCATGTTAGCTCAAAAGAATGTGCAAGGTAAAGAGCAAGCCATATATTATATTATCTAAACCTTGGTGAGTTATGAGCTAGGATATGCATATGTGGATATTTTATTTTTAGCGGTAGTGTTCGCTACAAGGAAATTGTGGCACTATATGCTAAGTCATACGATATATGTAATATCAAAACAATATCCTTTGTAGTACATGATGAGCAAGACATCATAATACATGTACTGTGAAGTGGATCATTCTATTGACAGAATTTGATGTGGAATTCATAAGCCAAAATTCCATTAAGGGACAAGTCATAGCTGATCAGTTGGTCGAGGCACCACTATCAAATAGTAGGCCTATTACCATTAAGCTTTTGAATGATGCGGTCTTCGTCATATCCGAAGCTCCTAAACTCGAAGAAATAGAAAATAATGATGATATGACCTTGTTCTTTGATGGTTCGAAGTGTGAGCAAGGGGTGGTGCAGGAATAGTGTTTGTCATGTCATAAGGAGCTCTGATGCCCTTGTCATTTAAACTAGACTTTCCTTGCACCAATAACAATGCTTAATATGAAGCCCTACTTTTGGGCCTCCACATAGTCATCGCAATGAACATTAAAATATTAAACATCTTTGGTGATTCCTTGCTCATAGTCAACCAAGTTAAGGGACTTTTTCAATGCTGATGTCCCATATTGAAATCTTATAAATATCTAGTTGTTACATATTTGGCTAACTTGGAATGGTATGACATCAAGGCAATCCATCATTTGTCAAATAGGTTTTAAGATACAATGGCATATTTGGGATCCTTAATCCCTCATAATCCATCTATCGATTTTACTACCATTCATTTTAAAATTCTCTCGCATCCTGCAGCGGAGCACGAAGCATTTGTTAATAAAGTATCAATCAACATGATTAGCATGGAACCAAAAGCTAAATGGTTTTGTAGATTTAAAGACTTTCTAAAGAAGGTACCATGGGGTTCATTAACCTCTCAGAGTCCAATTGGGAGTGGTACTACCATTCACCACAAGGTTTTTTTCTAGTCTGCATTTGCACATATAGATACACAGGGGGAGCAAGTCATCTTGGTAGTCGAAGCTGAGGCTTATCAGAGCTGGATGTCGTAAATCCAAGACTTCTTAAAACATGGTTTGATCCTAGAGGGATTTTTGCATGATGCAAGATGCACATTCAAGTAGAAAGAGACTAAATATGTCTTGCTAGGAGACATTTTGTACCAATGAGGTTATGATGGAGTTCTACTTCGTTGTTTAGATCTCAAAGAGTCATCTTGGGTGATTTCACAAGCTTATGACGGTACGTGCAGTGGCCATTTTAGTGACATGACTATCATAAAGCACATCCTTCAAATGGGTTACTATTGGCCCACTATGGAGAATTATTGCCTTGTGTGTGTCAAGAAATGCATCAAATGTCAGCATCATGCTAATCTTATGCACTTGCCATCACAGGCCTTACAACCCATCCAAGAAGCTTGGCCATTTTCTCAATGGGGAGTTGATCTCATTGGTAAGATCTCTCCCCCATAATCAGTTTGGCATATGTTTATTATCACAGCTACTGAGTATTTTACAAAGTGGGTGGAAGCAATACCCTTAACAATGACCACAGGAGCTCGCATAGCAGAGTTTATAATCGAGCATATCATATGTCATTTTGGGATTCCATCCAAGATAGTTTCGAATAATGGAACACCATTTAAGAATAAAAATGTGAGAGCTTTGATGTCTAAGTATAGAATCAAAAACATTTTTGTGACTCCATACTATCGGCAAGCAAACAGACAAGATGAAGCTTCAAACAAGATAGTGGTTTCCATATTGAAAAATATGGTACAAGAACACCACAAAGATTGGCATATCCAACTGAACCTTGCATTATGGGCTTACATGACTAGCATTCGGACACCCACTAGGGCAACTTTGTTTTCACTAGTATATGGTGCTAAGGCCATTATACCCTTAGAGTTGGAAATTCCAATGTTGTGCATCACATTGAAAGAGTTCATTTATGGCGACACCACGCGATAAGCTTGCCTAGATAAATTGACGCTACTTGATGAACATCGCGTGAATGCCCTGGAGCATCTCTGCATTTATTAGGAGTGATTAAAATGAGCTTATAATAACAAATTCAATCAAAGATAATTTGAAGTTGGGGATATTGTGCTAAAAGAGAACAACATAACTCTAATTTGTCGTCTGATATGAGAGACAAATTCGTAGCTAATTGGCTAGGACCTTATATCATATCTAAAAATATTGGGTTGGGTACCTATCGCCTAACGTCGCTAGGGGGTTTTGAAGAGCCTAAACCTCTCAACATCATCGATATTAAGGAATTTTATGCTTGAGAGTGTAGCAAAAGGCACCAAGGGTTCCTCAAACCACTTGGCCATTTCAGTTAAAGGCCTCGAGGGTTTGCTTGAAACTGCTTGGTCATCCTATAATGCTCCAAGATTTATTATAAATAGTTTGGTCAATAAAAAAGATCCAAAGGTGCTCCTAATCCCTTCGGTCCACCCAAAATCCCCAAGGGTTCCTAAGAACCACTTGGTCATATTAAAAAGCTCCAAAGGTGCTTATAATATCTTTGGTTACCCTAAAAGCCCCAAGGGTTCCTAAAAACCGCTTGGTCAATTTAAAGGCTCCAAAGGCATTTTCTTGTCGTTTGGTCACTCTTAAAGGCTCCAAAGGCATGTACTCACCATTTGGTCAAATATAAAGGCTCAAAATTTGAAGGCATAAAAATCCAAAAACATTTGCATTTCATTTGCTTCATTGCATTTCATTTGCTTCATTGCATTTCATGTTCCACATTCATTTCATCGTTGCATTGCATATATGCATTCTTCATCCGTTGCATTCTATAGTAGAATGGATTGTGTTTGTCAGTCTTAAAAATGATGCCACCTTTGAGTTTCAATCATGCACCTCTAAATTTATCATAATCCATCATTCATGTGAGTAATTTTATTTTTTAACACAACCCATAATGTTGCTATGAAGAATATACTAGGGTTTTTCGGTCATTCAACCATACCTAGAGGTCTTCTGAAGACTTGATAGAAATATTGCTTTGCTTTTGAAGCAGAGGTTCAGTTAGTATAGACCTTAGCATATCAAAATCCTATCACTAATCGATAAATTAAACAATCCTAATAAGGATTAGGGGAATATGAAAGCCATGAAGCAGGACTAGGTATCCTGAGGTGAAAATAGTTATTCTTGCTTATCCCCCTGTGCTAACGATATGGGAAATTTTTGTGATTGGAAAAAGGACAAGTGTATTCCCTACCTAGAATCCCTTGTTTATGTTAATATGAGCAATATCCTAGAGATATCCCACATCAACCATCAATATTGATACCCTAGATCGATACCATAGATCAACATCCTAGATTGATATCCCATATTGATATCACAGATGGATATCCTAAAATCGATATCCCAGAAACAGTTTCCCAAAAGTAAAATCCCCAAAGGTAGTTTCTGAAGAAAATTATCAAATGTAAAATTCTAGAAAGTCAAGTCAAATGAAGATAAATTTTACAAGGAAAGTCAAATCAGTATCAAATCCCTTGCTCAAGAAAAGAAAGTACAAAATAAATAGTGATTATTTTCACTAAAGTACAAAAATAAACAATTATTTTTATCACTTTATATGAGCAAGTATCCCAAAAAATTGAAGAAAATAAGGGAGTGAACTTGAATCCATGGAATTTCCAGCACTACTATACCTTATGCATGACTATATGTCTGATACATTAGCATTTTGCTTTTGCGCAGATGAAAAGGATGAAAATCCAACTAAGAGTTCTATTATTTACAAATCATTATATAGGCACTAATGGCCCAAAATACATAACCAACCCATGAAATCATGGATTTGATTCACACGCTTAACCCAAAAGCTACAAAGGTGCAAAGGAAAATGCACGTAAACTTCTAAGTTAAGATTACTAACTAGAAGATCCATTTTAGCTAACTTGAAGCTCACACTTCCTACTTTGAGTTCACACTTGCTAACTAACACTCTAAAAGACAACTAGTAGACAACTAGTGCCCACAAGTGCATGTGAGAAAGAGACTCACTTACAATATGAATTTGCTAGAAATAAAATAAGCAAACCTAAGCTAGGAACTACTAGAGGGGTCATATGAAAGATCATACATCAATCCTCAGCAGCAGACCAATGTTTGAATGTGGAAGATCTAGCTTTAGGTGTCCTTTATCGCCTAGTGGCTTAGTCCAACTAAAATTTAAACTTAGGATTGGATAAACATATGCGGACCCCAAATATTAGCAATGGGCTGAAATAATCCTGCCTGACATTGGGGTATGCTTATGCCTTATCTTAATATAATCATGTGCACACATAGGGATAATGAACAATTAGGGCCTATCCTAGCAAAATCCTTACATTTCAAAAGTCTAGTTTGGTCAATATACAACTTTTGATCGGTCAACTAGGGTGTTTGAGTATCATGGAAAACCCTAAAAAATTTCTCTAATAGCAAAAAAATACCAAAGATCACAAACCGTAAAAAATAAAATACATTCAATCATCAAACTGCAAAGTATCGAATCCATGATACATCATTACATTGAGCACAATCAAGATATAGGATAGATACCATATGGATATCAGAAACGATATTTAGATGGTCATTGACTATATTGTGCATATATTTCAAATTGTAAAAGGAAATATAAAATTATGTATTATATCATTCACATCATACCGCTTCATATCATTGCATTTCATATATGAGTGATTAATTGATTAAATTCTTGTAACAAGGATTTTCAATTACAGTCATGCTTTTTACACATTCTGTGGTGTCGTCCATTATATTGTTAAAACATATATCACATTCATTCCTTGTGTTTTAAGTGATTAAAACATACAGGTTCATTTACATTAGATTACTATCGTGTAAATAATGCATTACATACATTATACCAGCATAGCGTGACATCATCATAAATTAAACACATACAATAAAGCAAAATTTAATATGCGTTTAAAGGTAAAACATCACATCCATATGCATCCATCGTAAATAACACATCTAAGCATCTAGATCACCCCATATCATCATCATTATAAATTAAATAGCTATATACTACATGTCATCCATACATCACATCATATAAGCATAACATCAGTATAAACATATGCATCCATGTGCATAACATAAAAATAAAATAAAAAATACACAAGTACACATAATGAGTCAAACTGATCAATCTCATATATATACATGTGTCAAAAAAGAGTACATTAGGAGTACATCAAGAGTATATCAAATATACCCGTAGGCTACAATTGTGTAGGTCCTTGACCTTACACTTAAAAATAGTACAACAAAAGTATCTCTGATATATGTTCTACACAGGGTCTGTACCCCCAATTTGTGAGTCCCCTTAGTCACCTATGCCACCCTTGTGAGTCCTCTGAGAGCTAGCATCCTGAGTGCTCAAATACCTATGTGTCCTCTTGATCTGGTGCATCCTATGGCTCGAACTAGCGATTGACCATCCTGTCTCCTTGGTCATAGTCTAGGATTTGCTCCTATGAATCCCTGTGATGTGAGTGTCCTTTGAAACTTCCAAACCACTCAGTTAGATGTAACCCTCCAGCTAGGAGATGCAAGCTACATACCCATCCTACCGATCATTACCCTCCTCCATGAGGGAATGAAGCCTCCAAATCTCAAACATAGGGGCACGACCTACCAACAATAGAGTATATGGTGTCGTGGGAGGCACCATGGTAGTCTGTATAGATGATGGATCTTCCCTTATAGCTAAATTCCCCCTATATTTGAGTTGTTGTGAGTTGTACCTACAACGTAGCAATCTCTGTATCCCTGTGGCGTAGTTGGCTCCTCAAAGTGCCAATCTAAGTCTGTAAACCCACCACCTGAGCTAGTAACTACCCAACCTCATTGTCAAGAGGCACCTCACCCTCCTCAACTATGTCCTCCTCTACCTCAATTTGAGGAGCCTCACTTACGATGGCCTCTGTGTCCCATCCACCCTCGGTATGCTGGTGCACATTGCACCCATATGGATCAACCTCTGTATGGTCATCTGTCTGGCCGAGGGGTCCCTCTCCCTGCCACTGTAGGAGCAACCACCAAGTGTCATATGTTATAGTGGTTCCTGCTATAGCCATGCCTGACTCCTAGAATTCATCAAGATCATCCCCTAGTGTCGTCGATTGGACCCACTATAGCTCTCTCTATAGAACTAGGTTCCTGTAGATAGTCAGGAGCATCGAAATATCCTGAAGCATCCCAAATTGGTGGAGGACACATGAATAAAATTGATACTCATGAATCTTGACCTTGTGGCCAAGTAACCACATGTCCCTCCTCACTTGGCGTAGCCACTCGCCAACCTCCTCCCATGTGGGGCAGTCCATGTACAAGCACCACTCTATGTCATCCGCCTGGAGCTATGCAAATATGGCAATGTAATGGTCTAGGTACCCAGTGTGAGACCTGCTCCTAAACCCCTCCTCCTTGCGAGGCCATCATGTCACATAACACTAGTGTGTAGTAGGAATAGTAGAAATATGAATCGGCATGTCTATGGACCACTGGATCCAAATGTGTTATCAGCCCTAGATCTGAAGCACCAGGCTATAGCTAATACTAACCCGACTCCTACGGGTAACCTGGTATAACTCATGATATAATTGGGCTAATAATATGCTCCCCTAGGCTAAGAGTAGTGGTTGATGTGTAGAACTCTGAGTGATTCTCCTGATGATGGCCAAGAGGTTCTAGGGGATCCTCACACCCAAGGAGTCTGGAAGCACAATTTGGATAACTAAATGTATAAATACTACCTTTGAGACTGAGAAGATGCTATTTCCCTACCAATATCCGACGTGGACACCTCCATGGTCAATCTTGTGTTGGGAATCCTTATTGTGATCACTGAAGATGGCATCAAACATAGCTCCTCTGCTGGTGAATAGAGTGGAGGTGATGGGCTCCCCATTAATTAGGATCCTGAAGACCCAGTAGACGTCCTCTAATGTCACTGTCATTTCACCTATGGGTAGGTGAAATGTGTTGGTTCATGCATCCTAGCATCGGGCCAACGCAATCATGTAAGCCTGATCTACCCTTATCGTGGGAAGATAAAGCACATATCCAAAGCCAACCGTACCGAACCACTCATGCTCCTGGCCAATGAGATGTCCACAGAGGGTGCAGAGGAGATCTGGCTCTCGAGCTCTAGAGGTCAATTTCTTAATAGAAGCAGTGCATAAGGGAAAAATATAACTAAAAATAACTAAAACATTTAAAAATCGCCCTTAAAAATGTCAAACAAATTGAAAAAATTACTAAAAATACAAAAACAATGATAAAAGTGATTAAACATTCCAAAAATACATCTCAAAAGTGCAATAAATGGTATTAATTGCTAAGAAAAATAAAAAAATACATAAAATTTTGAAACTTTTTTCAAAATTGCTGAACCATGGGTCAAATCTGCGATCCGCGTAATGGTCAAAAATCTAACCATTGGGATTTGAATCCCACCGCGGTTGACAACCACAGTTCCCAATCTAACAATTGGGAGTTGCGTCTGCCAGCTGCGGTCTAGGAATGTAACCCTATTGGGGTCACTTCCTAGCCCAACAACCAAAAAAATAATAAATCCTAATCTAGTCTAAACTAATATGATGTTTTTTACCAAAATTTTAGTAAAGTAATTTACCCATTTATTTAGTGTGGTTCATTTTGAACTAGTAAGGAATGCGAGGACTCAGTTTCAAGTTACCTTTCCTGCACCGAGGCCTTGGTTGGATGAAGGCTGCACAGGGTCTACCATTGAGATGTGCATGAGGTCGTAGGTAGCGATTTCGGCAACGTTTTGCGTCAAATTTGCTTCCTCACCTCTCAGAGCTCTTCGGTTGCATTCACTTTCAAGGAATAATAATTCAATTTTCAAATGGAAAAATTTAAATACTTTTTCTAATTTTTTTGGACCGCAAATGACAATCACGATCCCAAAATTAGGGTTTATCGATCGCAGCTCTAAGTCGTGATTCCCAAAATTTGAAATTTCTAACTGTAACTCGTAAGCACGGTTTGTAATTAGCATTAAATGCACCAAAATCCCACTATGGGAGGTTTTTAACTGATAAATTAATGACTCCTAACGGATCAAAATCTCAATAAGAGCAATCAATTTAAAAAATTTGGTGATTTTCAAGCACCAAGATCAATTAAAAAACTCAAAAAGTTCAAAAAAAAAGTTATAAAATAAGTCAAAAGCCAAAGGCACCTCATATTCAATTATTTACCCTAGACACTTGGCGGTTGCAACGATTGACGCTCCATGCAATCCGACAAGATGAGTAAATAACCATAAGGACATTTGGGGAAAAATTATCATCATTGATTTGATATGCTTCTTTTCAATCCTGAAAAAGGCCTTCGAGGCTAGACTGCTCCATGAGAACGAGGCGTTTCATGTCATTTCCCTTATGACATATTTTCAGCAGATCATCGACAAATTGATTCAACATAATTCTAATTGGAATTGTATTATTTTGATTTCCTAAGAAGGCTATTGCAGCCCGACCACTCCATGGGATAGAAATGTGCAATTACTACTAACAGTTGTAATCATAAGCTGAACTAAGCCTAGTCAAGTAATTCAATGCTAAATTCTAAAGTTTTTTTAGATCATTCAAAGTGGTCAAGCGACCTCGTTGCTTCATTCAATTGTCATTACCCTCATTAACTCATCGCTTGAGGGGGTAGTCATACTTTCATAATCATAATCAAAATCAACAGAAGATCCCTTGATCTTATCAAAATTGTGTTCGTCCTTGTGAATCATTGTCAAAGACCATCATAAGCTTACCCTTTTGCTTGGGGAAAATAACATGTATGATAGTTAGTTTGTAGCTCTCATCCTTTCGGTTATATAGGCCTAACTCCTATTTGTAGCACCAAAGCTACCCGAATTCCTGATGATGAGTGCAAACCCTTTCAAATTAACCCTCCAAAGATTTAGAAGCAATGATTCCAAGATGTGCATCCTTTTGCAAGACCTAGGGCATCTAATGTTGTTTAGATCAATGATCGTCATGCAACCTTTGACATCATTTTATGTGTGTATTTTTGCTCACACGTTGTTCAATATCACAATGCATCTCAAAAGGTGCATCTATAGACACTTAAAATGCATCATGTCAATGGTGACTACTCATATGGGACATGCTACAAGACCATATGGAAGATCTTGGATAGATTCCAAGATAGAGCAATGCTTTTAACCACTCAATTTGGGTTCCTTGGCCTAATAAGCTCAAACCATTGTTGAGACCTACATTCTATAGTTTGAACTGCTATTGACACCCGCAATTTACAGGCTAGACTGCAGCTATCATCCATAGTATAGAACTGAAGTTCAGTTGGCCTTCATCTGATCCAAATCGGTTTGAATGGCCATTTGTTCTAGAAGAAGGTAGTTGAAGGATGGAAGATTCCAAAGGATTCCAATCCAACTATCCCAACTACCTCTTCTTGATCTTAGCTTCTCCATGAAGCCACCCCTAGCCCTTGGGTAATCTTATAAGTAATCCTTCAAATTAGGGCAAAGATATAGAAGGAGAGAGAGCATTTGAGCAGCGAAGCCCTATCGAATTGTAGACTCATTGAAGTGTACTGAGATATTGTTGTTGTTATTCATTTACCAATTCATCAAGCACCATGTCAATTTGTGCCATGGATGCCCTAAGGATCTAGAAATCCAAGAAATGCAAATTCACGCAAATGAAGGCCCAACTGTGCAATTCAACCGTCAAACTAGTCAGAGGACATCAAGGCGACCCTTGATCATCAATTAGACAAGGATAATCAAGCCCACAACCCTTTATTTGGAGGGTAAACTTATTTTTTTGCTCACCATGACTGACAACCATGGTGTATAGTGTAGAACGCTCATTCTATACATGGTTTGCAACTGGTGAAAGATCTCCTTACTGTTCTTTTTGCATTATATTTCACTAGGTTAGATTAAGCATTTTAGTGGTTTACTTAGCATTTTAGAGACTCTGACTAACTGAATTAAGGATTTCATTAGGTTTACTTCATTATGGCAAGTAGGATATAATTATCTTATTTTCATGCTATCATGCTCCATTTCATGTAATCAATCTACTAGATAGATAGTTGTACTTTCTATTTACATATTTCCATTAATATTTTCAAGTATTGTATATGTTTAGCATGTTTTATCCACTTTCTTGATTATATTAGTGTTATGGCATCTTTATGTTCACATTCCTTAAAGGGCCTCATCATGATAGGTTGTCTATGCTATTAATACTCTTGTGTTGTTTCTTGGCTGCAGGCAGAATATTTGAAGGAGATTCAACCATCCAATTCCTTCCTCAACACAAAGAAGAGGGTCAAATCTGCCCTAGAGCAGCTTGTGTCACCTTGAATGGCTTGAAACTCACATTTTCCCTTGAGAGGGAACATATTGCTTTCTCCTACTATAATAAGAGTATCAAAATGGTATCCCTAAGAGGGACGTAATTGTAACCAGAATTGACATTCTTTATAATGGAATAAAAGTGTTTTTCTTCCCATTTTTTGTCAATTTCGCATGAATCTTCTTTGTTACTCTTATTTCCTTTTACGCAGTAGGAAGCATGGGTGTGAGGCCATTTTTGTGGTCACACATCATGAACAAATAGGTGGAGGAATGGGAAAAAATTCCTTTCAATTATGATTCTCTCAGCTAGAATACCACATTCAAATTTGCTGGGCTCAACGAAACTCATGTTGGGTAGAGGATTGAGGATGGGGATGGGAGTAGTAAAGGAGATGAAAATAACTGAGGATAGCAAGCCCTAAGACACTCTGCACCAGCGAGGAGGGGGGATGAAAAGAAGAGGAGGCGATGGAAAAAATCAGGACGCCTGTGTTATGTTTATGGCCATAAACCCGTAGAAACCTCCTTGCTTTCCAAGACATGCCGTTATTGATATCTTCAAGGCACTACAAATTTGGCATTATGGCTATTGGATTTCTATTGCTTTTTGGTAATAATTTCTTAGAGAGGTAAATTCCTCGAGAGGATAACCAAGTCCCCAAGTTGGCATAATGATGATAATCCTTTGTCCTTGCACTGATTAGGCATTGAGCTACTAATTATGGCATGATGATAATCAATGCCGGTATAACTAATAGCTCTCGAGAGGATATGCTTCAAAATTTAATGCACTATTTTGAGAATAATACCATTCCCCCATCTCATTAGGATAAAGTACATTCTAGCATGGTTGCCATCAGGAATCTGACCATTGAAGACAGTGACCTCCTGGTGTGCCTTGTCTTGGACTTGACTATTTATTGGTTCAATGTTGATGTAGCATTGAGGTAAGAAGCAATTGAGGTTCTTGGAAAGGAGGTATTTATGAATTAGATCATTTTTGGAACTTATATTGCCACCTACATTACTGCACAGGAGAGAAAAATTCCATATAATGATAGAAACATTAATGTTCTTTTTCAAAAAATCGGTCCAATCGGGCATGACCTTATTGTGGTGGGAGTCAGTTGCCATGTTGACTTCTTTGGGAATATTGTCAATCCATGTGGAGAATCTTCTAGCAGTGGCACCAGAGTTATGCCACTAATGAAGGATGAGGATACTAAAGAATCTGATCCTAATGGGAAAGACCATTAAGACTATAGACTTTGTTGGCAATTTTGGGTACTTTGGGTACATTGCCTTTGCTCAAATGTATAAGTTGTCATTGATGTCAAAAGGCATTTTTGTGTTGATATCAAAAGAGTGTGATGTCAAGAATATCTTGAGAAGCTTCATTATGTTAAAGGGTTTTTATTAAAACCATGGTGACAAGGCTAAAGGTTTTTCTTAAAACCATTTGGACTCATTAAGGGTTTTTATTAAAACCAAGCTTAACTTAATGCAAAGGTCCATGTTTATTATTAATAATTAAATTAACTCAAACCTTTGTCAAAGGTCCAAGTTTAATTTATTATTAATAAAATAATAATAATTATTATTTTAATTATTATTAAAGGGTCTTTCAACCCTTAAGCGACGGAAGAAAAAAGAATTCTTTCGCCGATATGTTGCCATCGTTGGAGGAGCGCCGACGTCAAACAGTTAAGGAAAAATGGCTATATAAGTGGGGATGATTTTCTAAAGTGAGCACCTCCGATTAATATTGATATCTACGATTTGTGGTTACTCTGTATCTTTCGATTTGCGCTTGGCATCTACGATTTGCATTTGCTCTGTTTCGTTTGATTTGCGCTTGGCGTCTACGATTTGCATTTGCTCTGTTTCGTTCGATTTGCGCTTGGCATCTGTGATTTGCATTTGCACTGTTTCGTTCGATTTGTGCTTGGCGTCTGCAATTTGCATTTGCTCTATTTCCTTCGAACAGCGCTTGGTGTCTTCGAGTTGAGCTTGCTCTGTGTCTTCGAATCTCCGATTGACGTCTTTGAAATCGTGCTTGTTCTATGTCTTGGAGACCGTGCTGGGCATACTCGGATTTGAGCTTGGGCTGCATCCTTACCTTTTTGCTTGACGGTAGTGGATTGCCTGCCCTGTTTTTTTTTTTGTGTTGGGGGGGGGGTTTTATGAGGGTTTTGGGGTTTAGTTTTGGGAGGACAGTTTGCATGTGGTTTGTGGAAGACGTTTACGTTTTCCAGATTCTTGGCATCAAAGGAAGATAAAAGAGAGGGCAACGGTGTATTACTTCATTGGGCACTTGTGACCCAACGACGGTGGCGTTTAAGCGAAAGCGCTAGAAGGCAGAGGTGCCGAGTTCGATTCTCTTCGTTGGATTTTTCTTTTGGTCGCGGTGTGCAAAGGATAGTGGTTGTGAATGCGCGGGAGGTATAAGGTTAAGGTATCATATTTGTTTTTGACATTGTTTTATTGATGTTTAATGTTTATGTGGAGTAATAAGGTGTAAAGAGGTTTTACTTTGTATGTATATTGTACTTTGGTGGTTTTTACTAAGTTGGAGAAATAAGGTGTTATTTTGGATCTTTATTATTGTGTATTATTGTATAGTTGCTAACTCTAATTAGTGGCAAATTGAGAGTTAGTGTTGTGACAGATTTTGAGTTCTCCTTCTTCATCAAAGTAAAGGTATGGGCAACTTCTTCCATGTATGTTGTTTATGGTATATTTTCTGAAATTGAGTTTGGAGTGAAAAGGTTGTCTACTAGGTATTTTTTGGTGTAAATCTTATTTTCTGGATATTGAAGATTGTTTATGCATTAAAGTTATTGTTGAATTTTTGGGTGAATGCATAATTCTGGTTGAGGAAGAGGAAGCATTTTTGCAATAGGGTTTATGTTAGTAAGTCTTGCTACTTGCATTGAGATGATGAAACCCTAGTTGTTGGTGAAAAGAATATAAGTATCATTGTTATATGAGATATTGCATAGTTGGCAATTGTTGGGTTGTGTTTCATATTCTTGAGAAAAGCATACTACATCTATCTTATTCTTTTGAGATTGAGATTGAGTTGAGATTGAGATTGGGAGTTAAGTATAGAACATATTGGGTCTCTAACAATTCTCTTTATGTTTCTATGAGATTTGAGATTGAGATTGGGAGTTAAGTATAGAACATATTGAGTCTCTAACAATTCTCTTTATGCTTCTATGAGGTTTATGAATCACATTGGGTCTCTAACAATTCTCTTTGTGGGTTCATGCTAAGCAAGTTTTTCTTGGTGAGCTTGCTGAGGTTTTGGACAGGTTTCGATGGGGACTTGTGAGCAGATTTGGACAGGTCCTAGCAGAGGACTTGTGAGTTGAGTTTTTGAGAGTTCTATCAGAGAACTTGAGGATAGAGGTGCATTGGTTCTTTGAGAAGAACTTGAGGATAGATTTGGCAAGTCTTTGAGAAGGCTTGTGTGCAGAGGATTGATTTGTTCAAAGAGTTGGACAGATCTGACAGATAGAGGAAGACTTGTACTAGACCGACTGACTATGTTTGGTACAGGTAGCTGAGCTGTTGTGGACGTGATCATAGAAGGCAGAGGTCTCTTAGGCTAAGCATTGAGGATAGGAGGTCTTCGGTGGAAAGGAGTTCCACGTGCTGGCAAGAGGTAGAGGCGAGTTGATCTTCCGAGGGATCATTTCCAGAGCAGAGGGGAAGGTATCTCCTTTGAGCAGAGGCTCATAAATTCAGATTGGGGGAAGGTGTCTCCTTTGGGCCGAGGCTCATAAACATTGTAATTGGGAAGGTTTCCCAAAGAACTTTGAGATAACTTTTAGAGAAAATTTTTGTGGACGTAGCCCAGGCCTTCTGGGTGAACCACGTTAAAAATGGGCTTCCAATGTGTGATGCTTTCTGTCTTGATTAATGTTGTGTTGATGCTACTGCTATCTAAAGTTAAAAATATTAAATGGTTAAGTCTTATACTGTTCACCCCCCCCTCTCAGTATAAGTCCATGTTCTTCAATTGGTATCAAAGCGGGTCTCTCCAGAAAGAGCCTAACATCTTGGAGAAGGATCTATCAGAGGATCATACAGATTCAGAAAGAGATGAAGAGGTTGAGTTCGATCTCAAAGGTGAATTCTTCTTGGCTTTGAGAAAGCTTGAGAAATTCAGGGAAGAGAATTCTGTTCTCAAGCATCAATATCAGGAAGAAAAGATAGCAAGATCAGAATTGGTTCAAAGTGTTATAGACTTCAAAATTCTAGTTGAAGAAGGGAAGAAGGTTGAACAGGTTCTAACAGAGGTTCTCAAAGGAAAGGAAGCTGATTGCAAGAAACTAGAAGAAGAAGTTATGTCTCTTAGAGTGAAGTTGGAACAGTTGGCTCTCAGACAGAATACTCCATGTGAAAAGCAAAAGAAGGATGGTATCACCATTCAAGAAATAGGGTCTTCGAGCAAGATCAATCTTCATCCTGAAGAGCGGTGGATTCCAGTTGGTCACAAGAAGAACAATCATCCAAGGCATCAAAACAGGTTACATAATACTTTCCATGGCTATTGTTTTTCCTGCAAGAAATTTGGTCACAAAGCTATGCATTGCAATAAGTCCATGAATAAACATAGTAAAGAAAATGGTAACTCTTTTGCACCTCTTATGAATAAAGATGTCATGTGTTACAAGTGCAATAATTTTGGGCATATTGCTAGGATGTGCAGTTTGGATAGATCTAGCCTTGAGTTCACTAAAAAGAAAAATGAGATCAAATCTAAGTCAATGATAGCTCAAACTGCTTTTCATGCTCTAGACAAAGTAGAAAAATGGTATCTTGATAGTGGTTGTTCAAAACATATGACTGGTGAAAAGGAAAAGTTTTTGGTCTTAAAAGAAACAAACAGAGGAACAGTCAGTTTTGGAGATAACGAGTCAGCTAAAATCTATGGTAAAGGGACTCTTAGTTTGGATGGGAAATCCAAAATAGAAAATGTGCTTTATGTAGAAGGCCTAAGACATAATCTTCTAAGTGTGAGTCAACTTTGTGATCAAGGGCACATAGTATCTTTCTTTTCAGATAGATGTGAGATAAGTAAAGAAAAAAATGGAAAACTCATTGCTAGTGCTACAAGGACTCCAAACAATCTTTACATGCTAAGTGAGATAAAAAAGGAAAAGTGTTTTCTAACTCAAGAAGATGAGAGTTGGTTATGGCATAAAATATTGGGGCATTTGAGCTTTGATAATCTTGTCAATATTAGTAACAAGGAAGCGGTTAGAGACTTGCCCAAAATAAAAAGGCCCCATAACATCATTTGCGGTCCTTGTCAACATGGAAAACAGACCAGAACCAGTTTCAAATCAAAAGGGTATACTTCTTCAAAACCATTGGATCTTATTCATACTGATTTATGTGGCCCTACCGAACTCAGAGCATTCAGGGAGAAAGCTACTTCATGCTTTTTATAGATGATTATTCTAGAATGACTTGGGTTACTTTTCTCAAAGAAAAATCTGAAGCTTTTGAAAAATTTAAAGCTTTCAAAGAAATGGTTGAAAATGAGACTCGACAAGAGAATCAAATGTTTAAGATCAGATAGAGGAGGAGAGTTCACTTCAAATGAATTTGTGGAATACTGTGAGCAGCAAGGAATCAAAAGAGAATATTCAGATAGCAAGAACTCCTCAACAAAATGGAGTAGTTGAAAGGAAAAACAGAACTATTGAAAATATGGCTAGAGCTATGTTGAATGAGTCAAAACTTTCAGATGGCTTTTGGAAAGAGGCAATCAAGTACAACGAGTCTACATTATCACCAGGGCCCAACTTAGAGTCAATCATCATAAAACTCCTTATGAGTTGTGGAAAGGAAGACCAGCTACAGTAAAATACTTCAAAGTGTTTGGGAGTAAGTGCTTCATCAGAAGGGAAGATCAGAATTTGGGTAAGTTTGATCCTAGATGTGATGAGGGAATCTTTCTTGGGTATTCCAACAAAAGCAAGGCCTACAGATGCTTCAACAAAAGAACTCATACAGTTGTAGAGAGCATAAATGTAACCGTTGATGAAAAGACAGGGATAAGAGAACCAATCCAGGAACTCAGTGATGAAATTTGTCAAGAAGAATTCAGAGAGGTTTCGGATGAAGAAGAGGAAAGACAACTACTTCCCAAAACTCCTTCACGATATGTTCAGAAACATCATCCCAAAGATTTGATCATTGGTGATCCAAATAGGAGGCAAAAAAGAAGAAGAGTCATTCCCTCACATGATTCTACAAATGTTTCATTATTATCTCAAATTGAGCCAAAAGATTTCAATGAAGCATGTGCGGATAAGTTTTGGGTAAAAGCAATGGATGAAGAGCTAAATCAAATAGAGAAAAGTGAAACTTGGGAATTGGTTCCAAGACCTAAGGACAAGAATGTCATTGGCACAAAATGGATATTCAGAAATAAACTCAATGAGGATGGAAAGATTGTCAGAAACAAAGCAAGGTTAGTCTGCAAAGGTTATGCTCAAGTAGAAGGTGTTGATTTCGAAGAGACGTTTGCTCCCGTTGCTCGTCTTGAAGCTATCAGAATGTTTTTGGCCCTTTCAAGCTTCAAATATTTCAAGGTGTATCAAATGGATGTAAAGTCAGCTTTTCTAAATGGGGTGTTGGAAGAAGAAGTCTACATAGAACAGCCAGAAGGAGTGTCTCTCTCGTAACAGTCAGACTATGTGTGTAAACTGAAAAAGGCCTTGTATGGGTTAAAGCAAGCACCTAGGGCTTGGTACTCAAGACTTGACAGGTATCTTCATGAGCAAGGCTTCAGGAAAGGTGTGGTAGATAGCAATTTGTATATTAAAGATGAAGGTGATGATATGCTGATTATGGTTGTCTATGTTGATGATATTATTTTTGGGGGAAATAATACTCAGATGTGCAAAGTTTTTGCTAACACCATGCGAAGGAATTTGAGATGTCTATGATTGGAGAGCTGTCATTCTTTTTAGGTCTTCAGATTTCTCAATCAAAATATGGTGTATTTCTCTCTCAAGGAAAGTATATCAAAGAAATGTTGAAGAAATTTGGGATGATAGATAGCAAACCAGTATGTACTCCAATGATTACAGGATGCAAGATGAGTAAAGATGATGAATCTCCAGCAGTAGATCAGAGGTTGTACAGATCAATGATTGGCAGTTTATTATATGTTACAACTACCAGACCAGATATCATGCAAGCAGTTGGGTTAGTAGCAAGATTTCAGGCAGCTCCTAAAGATTCTCATGTTATGGCAGTTAAGAGGATATTCAGATATCCGAAGGGCACTATGGACTTTGGGCTTTGGTATCCCAAAGGTGATGATTTCACCCTCACAGCTTATACAGATGCAGATTGGGCAGGTGGTATTGATGACAGGAAAAGCACTAGTGGTGGAGCATTCTTTTTGGGAAAGAGTTTGGTTTCTTGGCTAAGTAAGAAACAACCTTCGCTTCCTTATCTACAACAGAGGCTGAATACATAGCAGCAGTGGCTGGGTGTACACAAGTTTTATGGATGAAAACCACCCTAGAGGATTTCAAAGTCAAACATGAACAACCCATCTCCATACTTTGTGATAATACAAGTGCCATAAGTATTTCCAAAAATCCGGTAATGCACTCAAGGACAAAGCATATTTCCATCAAGTATCATTTTCTAAGGGAAAAAGTGCAAGAGAAATAGGTCAAGGTAGAGTATGTGTCTACTAAAGAGCAGATTGCAGATATCTTCACCAAACCTCTTCCAAGGGATACGTTTGAGTATCTAAGGGAGAAATTGGGAGTTGTACTCCCACCCCAGAATTAATCACCTCATCAGGAGGTGGGGGAGGGACTAAGCTAAGAGGCTAATTCTTAGTCCCGAGCCCCAAAGGTGGCCCTTTGCCATTGATGACAAAGGGGGAGAGATATGAGTAAGGGGGAGAGCTTCAAAGTGAAGAGGAAAGCTTCAAGTCAGGGGGAGCAAAACTTCAAAGGAAGATTCTCAGTTGTTAGCACAATTGGTTTCAGTTGGTTTCAGTTTTGGCTCTTGAGAAGTGTTTTCAGTAAAGGTTTGCCATCAATGACAAAGGGGGAGATTGTTGGCAATTTTGGGTACTTTGGGTACATTGCCTTTGCTCAAATGTATAAGTTGTCATTGATGTCAAAAGGCATTTTTGTGTTGATATCAAAAGAGTGTGATGTCAAGAATATCTTGAGAAGCTTCTTTATGTTAAAGGGTTTTTATTAAAACCATGGTGACAAGGCTAAAGGTTTTTCTTAAAACCATTTGGACTCATTAAGGGTTTTTATTAAAACCAAGCTTAACTTAATGCAAAGGTCCATGTTTATTATTAATAATTAAATTAACTCAAACCTTTGTCAAAGGTCCAAGTTTAATTTATTATTAATAAAATAATAATTATTATTATTTTAATTATTATTAAAGGGTCTTTCAACCCTTAAGCGACGGAAGAAAAAAGAATTCTTTCACCGATATGTTGCCATCGTTGGAGGAGCGCCGACGTCAAACAGTTAAGGAAAAATGGCTATATAAGTGGGGATGATTTTCTAAAGTGAGCACCTCTAATTAATATTGATATCTACGATTTGTGGTTATTCTGTTTCATTCGATTTGCGCTTGGCATCTACGATTTGCATTTGCTCTATTTTTCGATTTGCGCTTGGCGTCTACGATTTGCATTTGCTCTGTTTCCTTCGATTTGCGCTTGGCATCTGTGATTTGCATTTGCTTGATATCGTTCGATTTGTGCTTGGCATCTATGATTTGCATTTGCTCTATTTCCTTTCGAACAATGCTTGGTGTCTTCGAGTTGAGCTTGCTCTATGTTTTCAATCTCTGATTGACATCTTTGAAATCATGCTTGTTTTGTGTCTTGGAGATGATGTCAAATGGATTTGAGCTTGGGCTGCATCCTTACCTTTTTTCTTGACGGCAGTGGATTGTTTGCATGTGGCTTGTGGAAGACGTTTACGTTTTCCAGATTCTTGGCGTCAAAGGAAGATAAAAGAGAGGGCAGCGCTGTATTACTTCGTTGGGCACTTGTGACCCAACGGCGGTGGCGTTTAAGCGAAAGCGCTAGAAGGCAGAGGTGCCGAGTTCGATTCTCTTCGTTGGATTTTTTCTTTTGGTCGCGGTGTGCAAAGGATAGTGGCTGTGAATGCGCGGGAGGTATAAGGTTAAGGTATCATATTTGTTTTGACATTGTTTTATTGATGTTTAATGTTTATGTGGAGTAATAAGGTGTAAAGAGGTTTTACTTTGTATGTATATTGTACTTTGGTGGTTTTTACTAAGTTGGAGAAATAAGGTGTTATTTTGGATCTTTATTATTGTGTATTATTGTATAGTTGCTAACTCTAATTAGTGGCAAATTGAGAGTTAGTGTTGTGACAGATTTTGAGTTCTCCTTCTTCATCAAAGTAAAGGTATGGGCAACTTCTTCCATGTATGTTGTTTATGGTATATTTTCTGAAATTGAGTTTGGAGTGAAAAGGTTGTCTACTAGGTATTTTTTGGTGTAAATCTTATTTTCTGGATATTGAAGATTGTTTATGCATTAAAGTTATTGTTGAATTTTTGGGTGAATGCATAATTCTGGTTGAGGAAGAGGAAGCATTTTTGCAATAGGGTTTATGTTAGTAAGTCTTGCTACTTGCATTGAGATGATGAAACCCTAGTTGTTGGTGAAAAGAATATAAGTATCATTGTTATATGAGATATTGCATGGTTGGCAATTGTTGGGTTGTGTTTCATATTCTTGAGAAAAGCATACTACATCTATCTTATTCTTTTGAGATTGAGATTGAGTTGAGATTGAGATTGGGAGTTAAGTATAGAACATATTGGGTCTCTAACAATTCTCTTTATGTTTCTATGAGATTTGAGATTGAGATTGGGAGTTAAGTATAGAACATATTGAGTCTCTAACAATTCTCTTTATGCTTCTATGAGGTTTATGAATCACATTGGGTCTCTAACAATTCTCTTTGTGGGTTCATGCTAAGCAAGTTTTTCTTGGTGAGCTTGCTGAGGTTTTGGATAGGTTCGAGTGGGGACTTGTGAGCAGATTTGGACAGGTCCTAGCAGAGGACTTGTGAGCTAAGTTTTTGAGAGTTCTATTAGAGAAATTGAGGATAGAGGTGCATTGGTTCTTTGAGAAGAACCCGAGGACAGATTTGGCAAGTCTTTGAGAAGGCTTGTGTGCAGAGGATTGATTTGTTCAAAGAGTTGGACAGATCTGACAGACAGAGGAAGACTTGTACTAGACCGACTGACTGTGTTTGGTACAGGTAGCTGAGCTGCTGTGGACGTGATCATAGAAGGCAGAGGTCTCTTAGGCTAAGCATTGAGGACAGGAGGTCTTCGGTGGAAAGGAGTTCCACGTGCTGGCAAGAGGTAGAGGCAGTTGATCTTCTGAGGGATCATTTCCAGAGCAGAGGGGAAGGTATCTCCTTTGAGCAGAGGCTCATAAATTTAGATTGGGGGAAGGTGTCTCCTTTGGGCCGAGGCTCATAAACATTGTAATTGGGAAGGTTTCCCAAAGAACTTTGAGATAACTTTTAGAGAAAAGTTTTGTGGACGTAGCCCGGGCCTTCCGGGTGAACCACATTAAAAATGGGCTTCCAATGTGTGATGCTTTCTATCTTGATTAACATTGTGTTGATGCTACTGCTATCTAAAGTTAAAGATATTAAATGGTTAAGTCTTATACTGTTCACCTCCCCTCTTAGTATAAGTCCATGTTCCTCAGACTTGAGGTTTTTCCCGATCTATGATGGTACGAATATCATTGGGATGTCATTTTTCCATGTAATAATATTAGCCGCATGAACTCTAAGGTTGTCCAAACTATCCATAGCACCATTGGAATCTCTAAAAGTGTGTTGTAATATGACTTCTTGTATATCAAGGATTAAACTCCTGGCATCCTCAATATAATAATTGACTCTCCAGGTTGGATCACTATTATGTTTGAGATAATTGATTATGATGAGGGAGTCTTCTTCGATAATTAATTTGTTGGGAAAATTTTTGGCTAGGGAGAGACCTCTCGACATGCTTTTTGCCTCAGCAACATGATTGATCTGAACTCCTAATCCTTCAGCAAAGGCAAGGATTACTTCTCCAAGATGATTTTTGAGGATGCCTCTTGCTCTCGCTTTTTCGGGGTTCCCTTTTATAGCCCCATAAAAATTGAATTTGAACCATCCTATTGGAGGAGGAATCCATTTAGAATCAATTCTAGTGTTAATTGAAGGATTAAAATCCTCCAAGGACAAGTTTAAGAATTTTCCTAAGGTGTCTCAGATCTGGAGGCAGGGCGAGGGGAAGGGGAATGAGGGTTGCATTTTCCTTGGCATAGGCTATAATTTTATTGGAAATCAGCTCCAATATAGAAGGATGCTGGGAAATTATTCTACGATTTCTTTCAAGTGAAACTTGCCAAAGGAAATGGTGGAGATAGGTATTCCAAAGGAACTTGAGGTGAGGGTTACGGAAAGGATTGGGCCATTGGAGGAAGAGATCGACTATAGAGCAAGGTATGGCCCAAGAAATACGAAAGGTTTGAAATATGGAGTCAAGGATAGATAAGGAATAGGGGCAGTGGAGGAATATGTGGAGGGGGGATTCCCAATCAGCCAAACAGAGAGGACACCTATTAGGAATGGTAAAAGTGTTTTTGAGCATATTGTCAATGGTATGGATCCTTTCTTGAATGGTGAGCCAAGCAAAAAAATTCACCTTAGGAATGAGGTATTTGATCCACACCAGGTTATAGGGGAACAAAATATCCTCAGTCTCAAGAATAATTTGATCCTATGAATTTTCCTTCATCGGAGGGTTCCCAAATAAGATGATCTTAAAAATTGCTGGTAGGAATGATGATGGGGTGCAGAAGGGAATTCATGCTATTGGATGCAGTAGGATGAGAAGTGCATCTGATGATTTTCCATATGGATCTATCATTTTGATTCCTTAAGAAATCTAAGACTTTGTGCCCTATCATGAGGTATGTATAGGATTTTAATCTAGATAAAAGAGGATCTTCAATGAGTGGTTTTTCAATGATCTATTTGTTATTCCAAAATTGTATATTACTCCCATCCCAAAATATCCATCCTAGGCCTTTCTTTAAGAGCATCCTCATGCTAATGATGGAATTTCAAAAAGTGGATCCTCTTGTAGGGTCAATATCACTAAGGAAATTTGCTTCTTGTAGATATTTACTTTGGACTATGGATGTCCACTCATTTTTTATTTTTGTGACCAAACGCTAGGATTTTTTAGCTATTAGAGCTATATTTAGGAAGTGAATTCTTTGGAGCCCAATTCTTCAGAGTGATTTTTTTTTTTGTAATGGAAAACTTTCTTTACTTTTCTTTATGAGAATATGAAAATAAAGATAGATGCACTTACTTTGATAGCCTATGTTTTATGAAGATCTTATTTGCTACTATTTTTTGCCTTTTTATTTGAGGTGGGTAGTCACACATTATTCGTAATGGCAGGTGTCCATAAAGGGGGGTCACATAGGGGGCTTCAATCAGGGGCCATCTCTATGGTAGGAAATCATATATCAAGGCCATATAAGTGTTATATGGTCTTAAAACAGGGTCATCTCAGGGTTAGATGATCATAGAATAGGATCATCTCAAGGTCAGAAAATCACAGACAAGGCCATATCAGTGTGATACGGTTGCATAATAGGATCATCTAGAGGTGATACGGTCATGTCTTATGATCACCTTTACAAGGGATGATGGTACCTATAAATAAAAAATACCAAAAAATAATAGTAATTAGTAATGCTTATGAAAAATAGGGATTAGGTACCACTATGATTGCCACTGAAATACTCAAAAACCAGTGCACAATAAAGAAATAATGATAGCACTAAATGAATGAACACCAAAAAATATGCAATGTAACACACTATGATAAAACAAGGAAGTAATAAATCCAGTCCATTTATATTAATAATAGCTTGTTCTTTCAAAATACGGTTACAATTGCATCCCCTTGAGGGAGTTCACCATTTTGATACAATCAATATAATAGATTACTAAGAGGATTTGATATTCCTCTCAAAATAGAACTGGTGCACTTTGAGGTTCTCTCACATCCACAAATTTTCCTACCAAGGGTTTCTTTGTGACCTTTGGAATGGGTGATAATGTCAAACTTTGTGTTCCTCCTTACTTGCAAAAAAAATGTAATCTACACACAAAGAACACAAAAATGTTAATAGCATGTGTGGATAAATGGATAAGTAAAAGCAATAAATAACCAAAATATGGTGAATAAATACGTAAAACAAAATGCAACTATACTAAGATGATGGATAGAAATATTTTTAACACTCATCAAAAAAAGAAACAAATAAAATAGATCACTGCCCTAGAGGTCATCTCTGGGCAGGATGGTCGTACCTACAAGCCATATCTGGGTGGGATGGTCATACATGTGAGCTATCTTAGGATGAGATGACTACTAACTTGTAAACATTTTTCTTGAGGCTGATGTGAGGTGACTCCTAGGTTCGATCTATGGTTTCGTCAATGGATTGGTGCACTTTGTGAAAGCATCTTGGTGTGTCTAGATCATTCTTTGAAGTTGGAACATACAATTACACTATGAATGTGGGTATGGCCTTCAAAATTTAAAATGAGCCAACGACATAGCTTCTATCATGAGAAGAATGCGAAAGCTCAAGGATCCTTCGTCAAATTTCAATAGCACTTCATTGCTTGAAAATTTAGAAACTTAGTCTCTCTTCAAATGAGGGTGGATGCCAATTTATAGATCCTTCAAAGAAAACCTATTATTAACAAAGAATCTTTGCAAGGGATAGTACATGCTCTTTTCCAAAATCTTGTGTGATACCACTTAGTTTTTCTGGCCTATGCAATGTTATTCTAGGGTTAAGCATGCATGCTAAACTAGGATCAAACGTGCACGAAATCAATGGTGCAAGCCCATGCATGGATTCTCTTTTTTTTATTCCACTTTTGGCATGACCATCTTAGGGTAGTATGACCTTGAATAGGGGTCACTCCTTGGTAGGATGACCTCTATTAGGGGTCATCCCTTTGTAGGATGACCTTTTCCATCCCTAGGAGGGACATCTAGGTTTGTAAAGGGAAATTTTCCTTATTTGAGTGATAAATTAAGCCCTACGGCCACCCAAGGTGGGTCATTTGGTCTTTAGGGAGTCCATATAGGTAGTATCCTCAACATGACATGTTTTAGGTTTCTACATCATTGAAAATCAAGAATCATTCTAGGGCTAGCTTCTTGTCTTCTTACATCATTGTTTTTCATGCATTATTCTTCATTTTCCATAGCTTAGATCTTAGAAAATCTAAACAAAGTTGCTTTCTCAATATACACAACAAATATTCCATCCTTGGACTTGGAGCGAGTCCTTAAACCATTCCTATTGAACCCTTTGATCTGATAGCCCTCAAGTGTAGAGAATATAACACACCCATATGGTCACCCCGGCTCCCAATGAATCCAACTGAGAATCATACACAATAGGAAAAATTTTCCCCTCTATAATACCTCAACCTTCTATGATTGAAGAGCTCCTATTATACATCATGGACCATATCAATGACATATTCATCAAAACATTATATCCAATAATGGCTCTGGTCTAAACATTTATAATGATTCATTACTAACTTTGGGTTAATCCAATAGGATTTGAATAAATCTGATATTTTTATCAAGGTGTTTGATAATGGGGATCATGAGGCTAGTGGTACTATAGTCTTACCCCTTAAAATTAGACTCTACATTCTCAACACTCTTATCTATGTCATACCTTATGACTTAACCTACAATATTCTTCTTGGGAGGTCATGGATCCATGTGATGTGGATCATCCCTTTAAATCTTTATCAATGCCCCAATTATAAATATAAGAGAAAATTTATCATATTCTAGCTAACCCCAAGCCCTTTCCTATCTCTAGGGGATCGAGGTTGAGAATCCTAAGGTTGTCTTTTCCCTTCACTCAATTCATCTTTTGAGCCATCATCTTCTTCTTATCTACTTCTAATCACTACTACATTAAGCTATCTTACCTTATATAATAAACCTAATAATTAATCTAAAGGTCAAACCTCTAATCTAACCAACATTAACATTAATAATCAAGATAATGATCAACCTTTTCTAGACCTAGCTAAGCTTCCTCTATCTCCTCAAACCTTAGGCTTGCCTTCTAGTAGCAAGGGTAAAACAATGAAAATCAAAATTTTCTTCTTTATTAATGTTGGTATTATTAACGATGAAAAATTCCATGATAGTAATCCTTTCTTGACTAAATGATAGTATGCTTCATTCTTATTATTGAACTCATATTTCATTCTAAAATAAAAGCTTTATAATATGGTATATCAAGGTAAAGTACTAAGCCTACACAAGTAGGGCATCAAAGAGCCCTTGTAGACCAAATATTGGTCAAGATGCTATGAGATAGGTTACATACCTAGTTGTAAACAACCTCTTCCTCCTTCCTCCTAACTTGATAGTGAATATGAAGCTTTCCTTCCCAATAGAAATTCCCATGATGATGTTATTTCCCTAAATAAATTGGATTGGTATGATGATGATAATAGTTCATCTCTCCTCATAGATCCTAGCATCTCTCAAATTATATGCTTGTAGTGTAAATCTCCTAACCCTAGCCTATCTTGATCTAATTTTCAATAAATATTACTATGATACAAAGGACATCCTAAATTATCCTCCTCAAGATGGTCCCTTGGACTATATAAGCCAAAAAAATTCTATTTTGGTAGATATTTTTCTAAATTATAAATGTCACTATCTTGTAGGCAATTGATTAGACTCAACTATCCCTAGATCCTATATATTTTGAAATCCTAGGAGTTTGCCTACTTCCCCTTGATTGGAAGACAAGTCTTATATTTTAATTGAAGAAACCATGGACATTAATATTGGAACTCTCAAAATTCCCAAGATCCTTAAGCCAGGAAAAGTTTTTATCTTAATTGAGCATGAGTAATACATAAATATTTTGATGGATTTCAATGACATCTTTTCTTGGTCCTAAACTGATATGCTAGATCTTGATCCTTTCCTACTTGTCCACCACCAATTTTTCACTCTTGATCAGGGTTATGCACAGTGGTGAATATTCACAAATTGGGTGAATAGTAGTATTTCCAAAATTGAAAATTGACGAATATGAGGACCCTCGATGTCGGTCCATTCACCTAAAATTTTTAGGACCATTTTTTTCTTAGGGTCAATTTGAAAATATATATCCAAACATAGGTATATTTGTACTCGTTGGAAATCTATTTTCGAGCCTGATCTAATGGTGGTGTTTTCATGAAGTTATAAGATAATTTAATAGGTCAAAAGTGGCCTCAAAGAGGAACTTACATTTTAGGGCTTCAAATACCCCAAAGTTTCATATGAAGATGCTCGATTTGATTTTCTTAGGATTATCCATGATTAACCTTGATTTTGATTAGGATTCACCATTGTTTTACAAGTACATTTTGAGTCCAATCCCTGCATAACCCTGCTCTTGAAACAAAATCTATAAAGAAAAAATTATGAAAGATGCATCTAAAAGTCATTTTGCTAGTCAAGGAGGAGCTTCAAATCTTCATGATGTCATATTCATCAAAGCCATATAATATTCTGACTGGATTTCTAATGTTGTTCTTTTTTTTGAAGAAATAAGTAGAAATAGTGTTTAAAATAAACTTTTAATACATCATGTCCTAAGCACAACTTCTCTTTTCACAACATTAACATGATCATCAATTTAACTACAGGATATTGAATGATATCTTTAATGGAAAAATTCTTAAGCTAGAATTAGATCAAAATTACTCCTCAAATCCAAGCCAAAATAACTTTCATCGCCCTATTGGGAACATTTTGCTATCTAGTCATACCTTTTGGATTGAAAAACATAGGAGCTACCAACAAATGATCCATGACATACATCTTTCATGACATGATGCATGACATTATGGAAGACTATATTTATGATCTTCTTGGTTGGTCTTTAAACCATCAGGATCATGTTCAAGATCTAAGGTGCATCTTTGGTCAGTTAATGAAATACAAGATATGCCTAAATCCTCATAAATACATTTTTAGATTTATATCAAGAAAACTATTAGGATTCATTGTATCCTAATGTGGCATCAAAGTTTATCCTAACAAGATATTGGCTATTGTAACTATGCCACCCACTTAAACTCTAGTATAGCTTGGGAGTCTTTGGGGAAAAATCGAAGCCATTTGGAGAATCATTATCTAACATGTTGATAAATGTCAACCTTGTAAAAAAAATTGGGGAAGAATGTGGTCTTTAATTTAGATATTTATTGTCAAGTGACCTTTTATGCTCTTAAATACTACCTTGTATCTCCTCTTATCCTTGTCCCTCTTGATCCTTCCTAGCCTCTTTTGTTATAATTACTAGAAACGGGTCATGCCTTGGGTAATATGTTAGTGCAATATGATGATAAAAATGGATAGTAAGTCGTATTCTAAATTATTAGGACTCTATTCAATTACAAATCCACTACACCACTTTAAAGAAGTTTAGTCTTGTTGTAGTGTTTTCTTTCCAATATGTTTGACACTACATGCTTAGCCATAAGATGTTTATCATTACAAAGGTTGAACCCTTATGATATCTCATTTTGAAGCCTCACCTCTTTGGATGAACCGCTAAGTGCATAATCACCCTTGTTAAATTTGATATTGATTTTGTCATCCAAAAGACTATAAAGGGTTAAGCAACTACTAACCAACTAGCAGTTGTGCCCTTAAAAGTCATCTATTAGCCATATACTTCCTAGATGAGTTAATCTTTAGCCTCAAAGTTGATTAACCTAATTCTTGGACCCTATACTTTAATGGTATTTCATATGTTAAAGGAATAGGATCAGGAGCCATCTTGGTCACCCATCAACAACAACTTGTCATTTAAGATCAAGTTTTTTTGCACCAACAACATTATGGAATGCGAAGCTTTTATCTTATATATTCACATAGAATTAGATTTATAGGCTAGAACCATCTCTATTTTTGGATATTTTTTACTTGTAATCAACCAATTCAATGGTGTTTATCAAATAAAAGATGAAAATATTAATCTAAATAAATACATAGTCATAAATCTCATGTCTACTTCTAATGAAATCACCATTGTAGTCATCCCTAGGTTTGATCATTGGCATTCCAATGCTATGGAAATGGTTGCATACCTTATAACCTTATATTTGGATGATGAATACGCCATAATCATCATTTGATAAATTAGGGATCCTTCAACCTTAGAGTCTGGCCAACCTTCTCTAGGAGTCTTTTTCATAAAAATATCTCTTGATCCTTGGTTCAAGGATATCTTTACCTTCCTTAGGGATGGTACATTACCTAATGGTTTGAACCACAACAAGTGTAATAATCTCAAGCAATGTGTCTATGAGCATGTCATAATTGGCAATAACATATACCACCATTCCTTTAATGGCATTCTACTTAGATGCCTCACCTCATCCAAATCCTAAGAAATTATCAAATAGGCCCATGATGGATCATGTGATGGTCACTTTGGTGGTGTCACCATCACCAAGAAACTCCTATGGATGGGTTATTATTGGCCCTCCATGGAAAAGGACTCTTGTGACTATGTTAGGAGATGTGATAAGTGTCAAAAGCATGATAACCATATACATGCTCCATTCCAAGTTCTTCATACCTTGACCTCTCCTTGATCTTTTTCTATTTGGTCCTTAGACATGATTGGGAAGATCAACTTAGTTTCATCTAATAGGCATAAGTTCATCATCACAGCTATTGCATACTTCATTAAATGGGATAAATCCATGTCTTTAGTTCACTAGAGTCCTAGTCTCCAAGTTTATTCTTAATCAAATCCTTAGTCAATATGGTGTCTAATGGTAATTATTCCACATTATCTCACTAGTTAATATTCTAGGATCACAATAATAACTCTCATAAAATATTGCATAAAAAAATACACATATATATTATTAATCAAAGTCTACTATAACATGCATAAAGTAATGCTATTCCAATTCTTTTTTCGCCAATATATAATTACATGTGACTCTTCACATGTATATATTTTGGCCTTCCCTCTTCTCTCGTAATGACAAATTCTCTCATAATAGCATAACTTCACTTGCCTACTTGATGCTTTGCACTCTCACAACTCACACTTCCACACCTAACACTCATGACAACTTACCACATACTATTAGCACATTCATCCTAAATAATAATTATTCTTTAAAATAATAAACACACTTCCTAAACTATTGCATGACCAAATAATGTAATATCTCCAACACCCCCATATTACATTATTTGGTAAAAAACAAATTCTCAAAAAATAGAATCACTTTGGTGCAATGTTTGGTATTAAAATATTTGCACCCAAGTCATCTTTAGGTTATTCCCATCTCTTATTATATTTATATCACCTAATAATTTCTTCTCATTCTTCAAGTCAATCATACTAAATGTGCACTTATCTGGAAATTGGAGTAGATTATCGAGCCTCATTTCTAAATTAAGCAACCCTTTTGATTGGATAGAAAAATAAGCCTAATAATCCTCAATGAACATGTTTTGTAACTTCTTTCTTTCCTTCAATTATAGATTTTACTTAAGGACTTCAGCTACCATATCTATTTCAAGAGAATTTATTTCTAGAGAGAATGTTGTATGTATGTGAAATAGCTCTAGGAAGAGCTCTTGAGCTTCAATATTTTTAACTTGAATTATAAAAACCCAAGCTATGAATTGATTTACCTCTTCACTATCAATTTGAGCAATTTTGGAACCACTTGAACTAATCAAATAACAAGGACAAAAGCAATAGAATCACAATAAAAAGAATTTCAATATTAGTTATTTCAAAAGACATTGTCACACTTGAAGTTTTGCATTTTTTATGAAGTTATAAAATATCCTCTCTTGAAAAATCCAATCCAATTTTTCCAATGACACCAGTATTCTTTGTTTCCCTGACATCTCAAGAGAGTATCTAATGATAAATTTGCTTGTACCAAAAACTAGTTGAAAACTCATAATTGCTAAAAAAATGGTCCACATAATTGCTTATAATTGTTACAAGATATGGCAAAATTATCATGAATTTATAATCATCATACATTTCCATTAACCTACAACCTAATTTTATTTCTATTGTCACCATTTTTGCTTTTGATATTTTGAAACCTTTCCAACAATTTAATCCTCTAAAAAATATTCTTTTAAAAAATTCACCTCCCTATGTAATATTTCCTCATTAAAACATTTTCATATTTAAAATTCCTTCAAAAATAATTTTACTTAAAATATCCACTTCATAACATCTCTTATAATATTCACTGACGAAAGCTTACAGATTTCAACCTTCAAACCCACTTACATCTTCTATTTTTGTATCACCAATTTCCTTCCTTTAAAACTCTAATAAATAAAATACTATTAGTGGTCCTCTCTACCAATCATCACCATAAATCAAAGATTGAATTTCATACCTTTATTGATGCTCACATTGAACTGTAGCTAAAATTTATTCTAGACCATTTTGGCCAATAGTTAGTAAACAAATATTATTTTGAGTAAATCTCTAACTTTGTTTTCTTCCTTGTATGATTTCCACCTCACCTCTTTCAAAATAATATTCCAAATATTTAAGCATTAAGTAAATGAACACAAAATTTAAATAACTAGCAATTCACTTCATGAAATGTAACATTTCTTATGCATGCAATCCAACTCTCTGTTCATTATTTCCAAAATTCTTTATCGTTTCACCTTCTCTAATGTGGTGTAGCTTCAATATAGTCACTTCCTCTTTTTCAAATGATCTCTCATTTATATTTCATTTGTAGCTCCTTCCACATCCTCTATAGTAGATATATCCAATAGTAGGTATTCAACACATGTCCTCTTCTCTAGTACTTTTTTTCATAGCAATATCAATCATCTCCTCAATGTTCTCAACACTTTAATATTCATGTTTTCAATGTAATAGTTTCCTCTCCTCAATGGTTTAATCTTCACTTGAATATATATTCCTCAACAATAATTCAACAACCCTTTGTTCTTCAAAAATCTCCATAGTAAATAGTCTCCTATCTTTTTTAAAATTTCCAACAAACAATCTACATAGTTTGGGCCACCAACCCTTCAACTTGGACCACTAGTCAATTTATTCAAATATCTTCAAACTCTTTCTTATGTTTCATACCAAATTTGGTGCTAGATTTATTCCTTCACAATAGCTTTCACCAATATTCTCCAATCTCTTCCTCTCCAATATTCTTCAAATTATCACTAAGTTTTCTAGTCCTAGCTATGAACCAAGATGGCTTTTTCATGAAATGTAATATTTCTTTTACATGCAATATAGTGCTCTACTCACTACTTCCAAACTTCCTTGTCATTTCACATTTTTTTATGCACTTTGGCTTCAACATAGTTGCTTCATCTACAACTCCTTTCATACCATCTATAGTAGATGTCTTTCATAGCAGATGACTAGCACATGTCCTCTTCTCTAGTCTTCCTTTTCATAGCAATATCAATCGTCTTCTCAATGTTATCAACATTTTAATCTCCATACCTTCAATGCAATAGTTTCCTCTCCCAATGGTTTAATCTTCACTCCAGTATCTATTCCTCAATAATGATCCAATAATCCTTCATTCTTCAACGATCTCCAATCTCCACAGTAAATAGTCTCCTATCTTTCTACAAATTTTGAGAAAAAAATCTACACAGTTTGGGCCACAATCCCTTCAACTTGGATAACCAATTTATTTCTTTAAATTCCTTCAAACTTCTTCACATAAATCTTCTTCAAATTCACACATCCAATATTTACACCAAATTTAGTACTAGCTTTCTTCCTTCACAATATCTTTTTCCAATATTCTCAAATCTCTTGCTCTCTAATATTCTTCAAATTTATACCAGATTTTTTGGTGCTAGCTATGAATAAATATGGATTTTTCCAAGAAGGATCTAATACCACTGATAGTAATTTTGCTAGATTATCTCATAGGTAAATATTCTAGGATCAAAATAAAAATTCTCATAAAATATTACACAAAAAAACACATCCTGTTATAGCATGCATAAAGTAATGATGCAGAAGCATCCTGATAATACCTAGAAAATAAACAATCATGGAGTTTAAAGGCCAAACATTCACCTCTTGTGCAACTGCGACTTTAAATTGTTTGTTTTTGTCTAAGAGTAGGTTGGCAGGGAAAGGAAGGAGAGGTCTCATCTAGACTTTGTAATTTCAAAAAATAAATAAAAATTATTTGTGTTCTCCATTAAACCTTGCAGGGCTTGTTGTTGTGGATTGTGTATTTGGGATTTTTGGTGTTTATTTTTTTCCTCTTGCGTAGGTTACAGAGAAGTCTCTGGTGAGTTGAAGTCTGAAGAAGAAGAACTATGCGGCTAGAGTTAGATTCTAAGAAGCCATCCGAACATGAAGAAGGTAAATTTTTGTACAAAAATATGCTAGTAATAGATGATAGTGGGATCATTTAAATACCAAAAAGCCACTCATATTGATACAATGTGTAGAAAACAAACCACACGATTAATGACCTTCGAGGACTATATTGAATGAGATCATTGAGAACCGTGTGTAGAACTGTATTCAATGTGCAATAAAACTTACCTCATAGAATAAAGAGCTATCCACTTGCATGAAGGATACAATAGGATTAATGTTAGAATCATATAAGCATCCCATGGAAACTGCATCTATGAGAAAATGATAATACAAGTAGTTTTCTAAGTTGTATGATTGATTATTTGGCTTATACGATTTGGACTGAGCAATTACCCGATGATTGTACATTTATTAGGGTTAAATGATTGCTCAATTATATATTTTCTACCTAAATGGAACACCTTCCTAGAGTGAATTATTGTACAATTTTTGCTTGATTTAATGGTTTGTTGTTGGATCGTATGATTGTCCAAACTTGTACAATTTGCTAGACTTGTACAATTTTCTAGACTTGTACGGCTTTCCAAACTTGTACGATTTCCAAACTTATACAATTTTTCATTGGGGTGTGTGAGTTGTTGTTGTGTTGTATGAATTCATAGTTGGTTGTGCAATTTGCTCAGAGTGAACAGTTTCCTAGTTGTATGGTTTTTGTATTGAATAGTAGCTAGAGCAAAGGACTATCCATTGAATTATGTGAAATATGATTTCTTGGTGAACTATAATTAGTCTTCTAAGATGTTGTAGTGGTGGTTACTGCATCATTTGGTATCAGATCCAGAATATCTCTAAGGATCAAGGGGTGATATATGTCCAAGAAGAGATGATGCAATGATTAAGAGGGAGACTAAGAGGGCCTTGAACTATGGATTTAGTGGAGATGATGAGAGGAATAATTGCTTGATTGAATGCATTGGAAACTACCCAAAGGAAGGGTACCCAAGTCGGAGATATGAGTGATAGTGAAGAAGAGGAAGAAGAGGGAGTGAACCAAGTAGGAGTTCATAATGAAGAAGAGGGAGGAGACCCTAGGGATAGGTTGATCCAAGTGATTGCTAACATGGTAGAAATTCAAAGTTAGAAACCCCATCATATGATGGAAATTTAAACCCTGAGGAACTCATTGATTGGATTATAAAAATAGAAAAATACTTTGATTTTGAATCAATTGTAGATCCCAAGAGAGTGAAATTTTCTTGTACAAAGTTGAAAGGGCACACATCCTTGTGTTGGGACCATGTCCAAACTAAAAGGTAAAGAAAAGGAAAGGAGAAGATAAAGACATGGGATAAAATGGTCACCAAGTTGAATGATATTCTCACAATGACACTGAGAGGGGGGGGTGAATCAGTGTAGCTATTTAAATTCAGATCTACAACTTTTTAAAACTTAAGCAGGGAGAACTTAAAGACAGATAAAGCAAATAAACAAGAGAGCATTCCACAACACATGATTTAACGAGGTTCACCAGTTTTGGCTACTCCTCAAAAATTAGACTGCTTGGACTCCATCCAAATCCAGCCTTTGTAAAGCACCAACTTTACAATCAATTTACCAGCACCAACTGGAAGGAGCACCAACCCCTAATTTATTTGTACCAACAGAAAGGAGCACCAACCCTTGATTTACCAGCACCAACTAGAAGGAGCAGCAACCCCTGATTCCAAGCACCAACTTGGATTTCTATTTTGAATCTTAGATTGACATAAATATGCCTTCACTATTGGAAATTACCATCAGTAAAAGTTAAAAATTTGATTTTACTAGGGGTAAATGTAACTTACCTTTTACCTTACCTGGACGGCAGTGGACGGCAGAAATTTGGGCGGCAAGAGAATTCCCTTCATCCTTCTTTTCCCCCAATTTCTCCTTTCCCCCTTTCTTTCTCGAATAGGTTATTTACCGCCTATTTAAACTATGTAACCTAAGTTTGAAGGTTAATGCAATATTTCCTATTTTACTAAATCACTCACCATTCACATTTGGTATCAGAGCGGCACGATTCCCAAGGCAATGGGGCCCATAGTTCGAGGTGGCACGAATCTCGAGGCGGCCTGTAGGAGCAGATCGACATGACTCCCGAGGCACTGGTGGAGCTGGACGATGCGGCCCATAGGAGCAACATATTGGCATGATTCCCGAGGTAGCACTGTTGATGTGGCTGGCGACCTGCACGCGGCCTGAGGCACTTGTGGCGTGACGTGGAGTGACTGGCACGCGGCTCGAGGTGTAGCGATGTGGCGATCTACGACGTGACATGGCGTGACATGGAGTGACTAGCGCGTGGCCCGAGGTGCAGCGACGTGGCAACCTGCGCTCGTGAATCGAGGCAAAAGGATCTACATAGTTGGCGATTGCCCGTAGGCAATCAAAGCACTATACGTGCTTTGCTTCTTTTAAGAAGATTTAACATTGCCTCACAGGCGATGTGGGACTAAAGTCCCAAAAATAAAATAAGCTTCGCACCGAAGCACGAAGCCAATTAAAAGCTTCACGCTCGACGTGCAAGCTAGAAGGCTGGGAGCCGCCAGCTTAGCTTTCGGATCATCCCGGTAGCATAGCGGCTACCCTAAGCCTTGACTCCCGTGAGGTCGAATGTTCGATCCTCGACGGGATCAAATTTGTTAGCCTCGCGTGATTTTGTGAAGGCTATAGGGCAGGGAGCGCTAGCTGCTCCCGGATCAGCCTGGGTAGCACAGTGGCTACCCTCAGCCTTGTGACCCGCAAGGTCGCAGGATCGACTCTCGGAGGGGTCGATAGAAAATCAAATTTTTTTATTAAATTTTTTTAATCAAAAGCAAAACTAAAGGAATAAGTTTAAAATTAAAAAAAATATATATATATTTTTTAGTTTTTTAACTGTTCCTTTGCTTTTATAAAAAAAAAATTTAAATTGCTTGAAATTTCCTAAGAGGAAATATATGTGAAAGCTTTTTATTGCTTGAAATTTCCTAAGAGGAAATATATGTAAAAGTTAAAAAAAAAAAAAACTTAGAAAGTTAAATTTTTTTTAACTTAGAAAGTTTAATTTTTTTTACTATTTCCTAAGAGGAAATTCTTGTAAAAGAAAATTTCTGGGAAATTTTCTTAAATGATAAGATCGGAAGGTTGTTATCATGCTCTCTGCAAGGTGTTACTGAGAACAACACCTGAAGACTTTGATAGGCACGTGAAAACACTAAGTCTGAATACAGTTTTTTCACAGTTGCAAAACGCGGTTATTGCACACCAGAGAAATCCTGATCAAGGATACGACACAGATTCAGAGGATAACTCCTTCGATAGCAAGTTTGAACAATCTGACATAGTTGCAATTGCTGCACAAGGATCCAAATATACTCATTATAGTAATTCAGTTGAAATCCTACAACCTCCTCCTGAAATAATATTGATCAGTGACGATGATGAACAAGTCGCTGACAATTTTGTAATTTTTGAACAAATTTGAGTTGTTTTTTATTGTAAATCAAGCAGGGCTTGATAGTTTGTAAAGTCTTTTTCCAATAAGACTATAAAAGAGAGGTTTCTTGTTTTAGTAGATTAAAAAATGGGTTCACATAATAATCTACCTATTTTCGAATTCAGAGGGGATAATTATGAGTATTGGTCCATCAAGATGAGGACATTACTCATCGAAAAAGGACTATGGGATATTATTGAAGACGGTTACATTGCTCCAACATATTGGACTACCTTAAGTGCAAATGATAAGAAGATCTACAAAGATGCACAAGAAAAATAATTCATTTGCCTTATACCATCTTCAATCAGCACTAGATCCTAGTATCTTTCCAAGAATTGCATCTTATTTAACTGCTACAGATGCATGGAATGCCTTGAAAGAAGGATTCCAAGGAAGTGATAAAGTAAAGCAAGTCAGGCTTTAGACCTTGAAAAGAGATTTTGAAAATCTCAGAATGAAGGACAATGAAAGAGTTGGAGACTATTGTGTTCATGTTAAAGCAGTAGTTGATATGATGCAAACTTTAGGTGAAGACACAAAAAATGAAACAATTGTGAAGAAAGTGTTGCGAACTCTTCTTCCTAAGTGGAATCACATTGCAATCATAATTGAAGAATCCAAAGATCTTTCTACTCTTACATTTGATAGTTTGATTGGATCATTAACATCACATGAAGAGCGACTTCAAGGTGCACCTTCAACAAGCTATGGAGGTGATGATAAAGCCTTCACTTCGAATGAAAGTGTAAGACGAGGACAAGGAAGAGGTAGAGGCAGAGGACAACAACAAAGAGGCAAGAGACAAAGCAACTCCTACAGAGGAGGTAATCAAAACAGAGGTGGAAATCAAAACAGAGGAGCCAATCAGAACCAAAGCGGCAATGCAGGCCGTGGAAATCAAGGACGAGGAAGTAATAAGACCAAAACAGCTTGTTTCAATTGTGGGAAACAAGGCCACTTCGCTCGTGACTGCTGGTCAAAATCTTCAAAAGATCAAAGTAGTCAATATGGCTCATTCTACGGAGAAGAAGAAGGTCCACCAAATATTTTTCTCTCTTATGGACAACCAGATCAAAATCTAAATGATACATGGATTTTGGATACTGGTTGCTCCAACCACATGAGTGGCAAAGAAAATCTCTTTGCTACATTAGATTCAAATTACAAATCTCAAGTTAAGTTAGGGGATAATAAATCCTTGCAAGTTGAAGGCATAGGAGCTATGGAAGTTCCCACAAAAGAAGGCCTTAAAAATGTGAATGACATATACTATACTCCACAGCTACAACACAATTTTTTAAGTGTTGGCCAAATGATGGAGAAGCATTACAAATTAGTTTTTGATGAAAGAAAATGTACAATATTTGATAAAAACAATTGTAACCGGGTCATCACAGAAGTACCTATGACAAAGAATAGGTTGTTCCCTCTAAATTTTGGTGAGCCAGGGGGAGCTCAACTTGCAAACATTGCTATTTCAAATCCAAGTGAATTGTGGCACTTGAGATATGGTCACCTCAATTCCGCTAGCTTGAAAATGTTAACATCACAAGCTATGGTGACAGGACTACCAAAAATTCCAGAACATAAAAAGGTATGCAAAGCATGTGCTTTGGGAAAGCACTCCGAAAAGAAGTTTCCAAGAGGCCGAGCGTGGAGAGCAAATTATCCTCTTCAGCTAGTACATTCGGACATCCGTGGTCCAATGCAAACAAAGAGCCTTGGAAACAATTCTTATTTTCTAACATTCATAGATGATTATTCTAGAATGTGTTGGTTGTATTTTCTGAAACACAAAGATGAAGCATTTGATTGCTTCATAGACTTCAAAAATAATGTAGAAAAGCAAAGTGACTACTATGTCAAATGTCTTCGCACTGATAAAGGAGGAGAGTACTCCTCAAATGAATTTCTTCATTATTGTAAGCAAAATGGGATAAAGAGGCAATTCACTACTGCCTACACCCCACAGCAGAACGGTGTGGCTGAGAGAAAGAACCGCACCCTTGTTGAAATGGCACGAACAATGCTTCAGGCAAAACATCTCACAAACAGCTATTGGGCAGATGCAGTGAGAACAAGTGCATATATTCTAAATAGAAGTCCGACTTCTAGTTTAGATGGTATCACTCCTTATGAAGGATGGTATGGTAAGAAACCAAATGTCAAACATTTCAGAGTATTTGGTTCTTTAGCTTATGCACACATTCCTGAAGAGAAGAGAAAGAAGCTTGATCCAAAGAGCCAAGCATGTGTTTTTGTAGGGTATTGTGATTCAAACAAAGGATATAGATTGTACAATCCCACGACACATTAAATCATTATCTCCAGGGATGTAATTTTTGATGAAGGGGGAGAATGGGGTCATAAAAAATTTGTTGATTTTGACTCTAATTCGGAAAATACCACACCAGTACCTCCCATAATGGTACAACCCAAGAAAAGCAGTCCTCCTCCACAAAATCCACATCAGGAAACTTCATCAAGTACATCAAGTGGTACACAAAGTCCAAGAAGGAATTTGCTGGCACCCCCAAATTCTCCAAAATGATTTCAAAGATCTGTAAGCGCTCCAAGTCCAATGGATATTGATTCAGTTTCTCAAAGGAAAGAGACAAATAGAGGAAAGCGCATACTACAGAGTCATCCATCTTCTCAAATGTTGGATAGGAATTTTCAACAAAGATACACTAGGAGTCAAGCTAGTGAGATGGATGACATTTTGTCAAGACTTGAAAATCTTCAAATGTCAGGAGATGATGAGTCTCATGAACCAAGGGGTGATGTAGTCAATTATGCTTTGTTGGATGCTTGCATGGCTAGAACCATCTAGCTATGAAAAAGCATGCACTAAAAATATATGGCAAGATGCCATGGAAGAGGAAATATCCTCAATTAAAAAGAATGATACTTGGGAGCTTGTGAAGCTTCCCAAGGGAAAAAAATGTGTTGGATGTAAATGGGTCTATAAGACAAAATTCAATGCTGATGGAAGCATTGAAAGGCACAAGGCGAGATTAGTAGCCAAAGGTTTTACTCAGAAATACGGAATAGATTATGAGGAAACCTTTGCTCCAGTTGCTCGACAAGAAACAATCAAAACTGTTCTTTCCTTGGCAGCCCATAAAGGATGGAAAATACAACACATGGATGTGAAAAGTGCATTTTTAAATGGATACCTGACAGAAGATGTGTATGTTCAACAACCTCAAGGTTTCCAAGAACCAGGAAAAGAGAACCTTGTTTATAAATTGAAAAAAGCACTATATGGCCTCAAGCAAGCACCAAGAGCATGGTACTCACGAATTAATGACTATTTCAACAAATATGGTTTCACAAAAAGCAAGAGTGAACCAACATTATACTACCTAAAAAATGGAGTAGATATCCTCATAGTTTGTTTATATGTGGATGATCTAATATTCATGGGTAGTAATGATAAAATGAATATGGAGTTCAAAAACTCCATGATGAATCAGTTTGAGATGAAGGATCTTGGATTAATGAGATACTTTCTAGGAATGGAAGTACATCAATCAAAGAATGGGATCTTCATATGTCAACAGAAATATGCTCATGACATGATCAAGAAATTTGCTATGCAGTAGTGCAAATCAGCTAAAACACCAACTGGACATGGAATCCAGCTAAGCAAAGAAGATGGAGCACCAAATGTTGACTTGACCAATTACAGAAGCATGGTTGGGAGTTTAATGTTTCTCACCAACACTAGGCCAGATATACAGTATGCTATTTCTCTTGTATCACGGTTTATGGCATGCCCATCCGAGCTGCATCTACAAGCAACCAAACGAATTTTACGATATGTAAAAGGTACATTGGATTTTGGAATCCATTACCACAAGTCTAACTCTGTGAAGTTATTTGGTTATAGTGACAACGATTGGGGCAGTAATATAGATGACATAAAATATACATCGAGGAAGCTGTTTTAGTCTAGGATCGGGACTAATAACTTGGAGTTCCAAGAAGCAATCTGTTGTAGCATTATCATCTACGGAAGCTGAGTACATAGCCATTACTCATGCAAGTACTCGGATCCTCCGGTTGAGGAAAATCCTTGAAGAGATTGGCGAAAAACAAATTGGTCCAACCAAAGCTGAATTGTGATAATATAAGTGCCATACGGTTGGCATATAATCCGATCCACCACAAAAGGTCAAAACATTTTGATATGAAGTATCACTTCATAAGAGATATGGTGGAACAATAGACAGTTGAGCTTCAATATTGTAGCACTTTGGATAATCTAGCAGACATCTTCACCAAAGGCATGGCTAAAGCTCAATTTATAAAGCTGAGAGACTATATAGTTAGTCCTCTCAACTTTAAGGGGGAGAATGTTGGAAATTACCATCAGTAAAAGTTAAAAATTTGATTTTACTAGGGGTAAAGGTAACTTACCTTTTACCTTACCTGGACGGCAGCAATTTGGGCGGCAAGAGAATTCCCTTCATCCTTCTTTTCCCCCAATTTCTCCTTTCCCCCTTTCTTTCTCGAATAGGTTATTTACCGCCTATTTAAACTATGTAACCTAAGTTTGAAGGTTAATGCAATATTTCCTATTTTACTAAATCACTCACCATTCACATTCACTTTTACAAGACCCTCACTGGTCTATTGCCCTTTTACAGGAACTGCATATCCTTACAGCTCTATTATATTTTTCTCTTTCAGCTCTACTCTTCTCTCATACAACCCTCTCTTCTATATCTTTTTAGCACACTTCACACTACTTTTCATGGCTTCTTTTTCCTTTTATTCGACAATACACAATACTCATGCCACGTGTAGAGCTCAACCCTAACCCTAACTTACTGTACATGAAAACATTCTTTCGGATCTACTTACTGTGCTTCTGATAGCCTTAAATGCTTACTTATGGCTCTGATAGCCTTATCTGCCCACTTTACGACTCTGACAACATTTTCTGTGCTCTGACAGTGTATCCACCGTTCTGACAAATTTATCTTCTCATTTACGGCTCTCTGATAGCCTTCTCTGCTTATTTCGGCTCTGACAGCCTTTTCTGTTCTCTTACAGCTCTGATAGAAGAACCGCCGCTCTGACAACCTTTTTGTCTTCTTCTCGGCCTGCATGCGTGAAAACACACATGTCACGATATCGTGACACTTTTCACCTCCGTACACTCTACTTGGCTTGCACCAGCGAAAACAAGACATGTCACGAAATCGTGACACTTTTCGCTTCCTTGTACTCTTCTCGGCATGCACCCGCGAAAACATGACATGTCACGAAATCGTGACACTTTTCGCTTTCGTACACTCTTCTCTGCAAGCACTAGCGAAAACATGACATGTCACGAAATCGTGACACCTTTCGCTTTCGTACACTCTACTTGGCTTGCACTAGCGAAAATAGAACATGTCACGAAATCGTGACACTTTCGCTGCCTTGTGCCTTTTTTGTCTTTGGCCCGCGAAAACACATGTCACGAAATCATGACACTTTTTCTCTCTCCTCTTTCTCTTCGCTTTGGACCACGAAAATGAAACATGTCGCCAAATCACGACACCTTTTTCTCTCTCCTCTTTCTCTTCGCTTTGGACCATGAAAATGAAACATGTCACGAAATCGCGACACCTTTTTCTCTCTCCTCTTTCTCTTCGCTTTGGACCATGAAAATGAAACATGTCACGAAATCGCGACACCTTTTTCTCTCTCCTCTTTCTCTTCGCTTTGGACCATGAAAATGAAACATGTCATGAAATCGTGACATATTTTTCTCTCTCCTCTTTCTCTTGCAATATGTCATGAAATCGTGACACTTTTTCTCCTTAGCGCTTTTCATCTCATCGGATCATGAAAACCCGACATGTCATGAAATCATGACACTTTTTCTCCTTAGCGCTTCCTCTTGCAAATTGTCGTGAAATCATGACACTTTTCCTTGCAAGCTCTTTCTCTCAAACATGTCATGAAATCGTGACACATTTTCATTCGTACTGCCTCTCTTGCAGATTGTCATGAAATCGTGACACTTTTCTTTGCGAGCTCCTTCTCCCCGAACATGTCATGAAATCATGACAGTTTTCTTTGCTTGTGCCATTTCTCCAAACATGTCATGAAATCATGACAGTTTTCTTTGCCTGCGCCTTCTCTCCAAACATGTCATGAAATCATGATAGTTTTTCCTTGCATGCGCTTCTTCTTCAAACATGTCACGAAATCATGACAGTTTTCTTACTTGCCTTCTTTGCTTTCAACATGTCACGAAATCGTGACAGTTTATCTTGCGCTTTCTCTTTCTTCCAACATGTCACGAAATCGCGATAGTTTTGCTAGCATTTTCTCTCTCCTCCGATATGTCATGATATCATGACATTTTTGCCAGCATTTTCTCTCTCCTCTGATATGTCATGAAATCGTGACAGAAAACATGTCGCGATATCATGACAGTTTTCTTACTTGTCTTTTTCTTTGATTTTTTGAATCTGGGCCACTTTTGTCTTCTTGGAAATTCACTGTACATGTTCTAACTGACCTCTGAACTCCTGTCCACTGCATCATCAATTGATCTATCTGTCTGTGTTGACAATAATGACAATACTGTTTCTGCACCTTGCTCAACAATCTCCCCCTTTGGAATTGTTGGCAACACATGTGCAATTTCCAATTCTTCTCCCCCTTTGACAATAATACCAAAGGGCTGCTGCAGACTCCCCCTGAGTCCATGCACAACATTCTCAGGCACACAAAATTACAGTTAGCAAAAATTACAAACATGAGCAAACAAGTAATCAAATATATAAATGCTCCCCCTGAGAATGTGTTCCCGATAGCTAGTCAGTTCTTGGGTAGTGTGACCACTCCCAACTTACTGCGAAGGTATTCAAAAACTTCCTTGGGCAACGGTTTAGTGAAGATATCCGCTACTTGCTCTGTAGTTGGAACAAAATCCAATTTAACCTCACCTTCTGAAACTTTATCCTTCAAAAAGTGATACCGGATTGCAATATGTTTGGTGCGAGAATGCATAACCGGATTCTTTGAGATGTTAATAGCATCGGTATTATCACATTTAACTAAAATTGGCTCTTTGAAGTTAATGCCAAGATCTTTCAGGGTTTGTCTCATCCATAAAATCTGTGTACAACATGTTGTTGCTGCAATGTATTCTGCCTCTGCTGTGGATAGAGAGTCGATTCTTGTTTCTTGTTGTGCCATGCTACCAACCTTGTCTCCAAGATAGAATGCACCTCCACTGGTACTCTTTCTGTCATCTATACATCCTGCCCAATCTGCATCGAATATGCAAAAAGAGTGAAGTCCTTACCTTTTGGGTACCATAACCCATACTCCATAGTACCCTTGAGGTACCTAAAAATCCTCTTCACAGTTGTCACATGAGTCTCTTTGGGACTAGCCTGAAATCTTGCTACCATGCATACTGCCTGTAAGATATCTAGTCCAGTAGTCTGTCAAATACAATAGGCTTCCAATCATAGATCTGTACATGGTTTGATCTACATCTGGAGATTTGTCATCCTTGCTCAACTTGCAACTTTGTTGTCATGGGAGTGCTAACAGGTTTACAATCCTCCATTGTGAACTTTTTCAGCATTTCTTTCACATATTTAACTTGAGAAATAAAAATGCCCTTTTCATTTTGGTTAACTTGCGATCGAGGAAATATGAAAGTTCACCAATCATAGACATTTCAAATTCTTTCTGCATTTTATTTGCTAAGTCTCTACATGACTCATCATTGCTTGCTACCAAAAATTATATCATCTACATAAACAACAAGGACAATAAGATGGCCATTGTCTATTTTGACATACAAGTTACTATCCACCATACCTTTCTTGAACCCTTGTTCAGTGAGATAGTTGTCCAGTCTTGCATACCATGCTCTGGGTGCTTGTTTCAAGCCATACAAAGCTTTCTTCAACTTGCAAACAAAGTTGGGATTATCACCGAGTTGAAAACCATCTGCTGCTCAATAAAAACTTCTTCCAAATTTCCATTTAGAAATGCTTATTTCATGTCCATCTGATAAACTTTGAAATTCCTGTGGACTTGCTAAAGCCAGAAACATTCCGATTGCCTCGAGTCTAGCCACTTGGTGCAAAAGTTTCCTCAAAATCAATACCTTCAACTTGAGCATAGCCTTTACTGGACCAATCTTGCTTTATTCCTTACAACCTCGTCCGTCTTCATTCAATTTGTTTCGAAAAATCCATTTAGTACCGATTATGTTTTTATTTGCGAGGCCTTGGTACTAACTCCCAGGTTTTGTTTTTCTCAATCTGATCTAGTTCTTCGTTTATTTCCTTCATCCAACTTTCATCTGTGCTTGCTTTAGCAATATTTTTGGGCTCAATGTCTGGATAATAGGGAGTAGTTACTTACTACTCTTCTTCTTGTCTTAACACCAATAGTGGGGTCCCCAATAATTTGCTCTCCGGGATGATTTTTCTGCCAACTTCTTGTTTTGAATTTATTGTTATCTTCAACTTCTGAATCAATACTTAAATCATCTGGGTCAATTTTTTGATTCTCTTCTGTTTCCTTTTCTTCATCTCCTTCAATAACTTCTTCATAAATAGGGTAGTTTTCTTCACGGCTGACTGCTCGTTTCCTATCTTCATCAAATTTAACATCAACACTGTCTACAATTTTCTTTAGCCTCTTGTTGTAGCATTTGTAAGCTTTGCTTTTTGATGAATAGCCAACAAAAATACCTTCATCAGCTCTATCTTCAAACTTACCAAGATTATCTTCAGTTCTTTTGATGTAACACTTGCTGCCAAAGACTTTGAAGTATTTTGTTGTTGCCTTCTTGCCGAACCATAGCTCATAAGGGGTTTTGCTTTCATGCGTCCTCAACATGCACCTGTTTTGGATATAAACTGCAGTATGGACTACCTCTTTCCAAAATCTGTCTACAATTTTGCTCTCAGTCAACATCGTCCGTGCCATTTCCTGCACAGTTCTGTTCTTTCTTTCTACAACACCATTCTGCTGAGGTGTCCTTGCTGCTAAAAACTGTCTTCTGATCCCATATTTTTGACAGTATTCTACAAACTCCTCTGAGATGAACTCTCCTCCTCTATATGATCTTAAGCATTTGATCCTCTTTCTTGTTTCATTCTCAACTTGGTTTTTGAAAGTCTTGAACATTTCAAAAGCTTCAGATTTTTGCTTCAAAAAGAATATCCAGGTCATTCTGGAATAGTCATCTATGCACAACATAAAGTATTTGTCACCATTTATACTTTGAGTTCTCATGGGTCCACATAAATCAGTATGTATTAGTTCTAAAGGTTTGTTGGTAAAGTACTCCTTTGATTTAAATGTGGCTCTAGTTTGCTTCCCCTTTTGGCATGAAGCACAAATACTATTTAGTGGTTTGCCAATGGAGGGTATATCTCTTACTGCCCTTTTTGAGCTTATTTTTACCAAATTGTCAAAGCTGATATGACCGAGCCTCTTGTGCCACAGCCAATTTTCATCTTCCTGTCCAATCAAGCATGCTCCTTCTGAAGTCTCTGAGAGAGTATACAGGTTTCCAGAAGTCCTTGATCCAATAGCAATCAACTTCCCACTGTTAGCTTTTCTCACTTCACAACCCTGCTTCTTAAAAATTACTTCATGACCTCTATCACAGATTTGACTTACGCTGAGCAAGTTATGCTTCAGACCAATCACAAACAAGACTTCTTTTGATTTGATCTTTTCATCACTGATCTTGACTGATCCTTTGCCAACTATCTTTGCTCCATCATTATTTCCAAATTTCACAGAACCACCTTCGTAATTCTGTAACTTCTCAAATTTTTGCTTGTCACCTGTCATGTGACTGGAGCATCCACTATCAAGTATCCATGGTGCAGATTTGTTCTGTGCTTTAAAAGCATTCTGAACAATCAAAGATTCCTTTTCTTCCTGGAGTTTCTCCTTTTCTTTTTGGAGTTTCTCCTTTTCTTTCCATTCTGGTTTGAAAGCAGTTTTGGCTACTTGTTTTGCCTTTCCCCTTTCATTAGCTTGTGCCTATTTTTCAAGAAATTTTTTGTTTTGTTTCAATCCATTTGGTTGAGATTTTCTACCCTGATATTTATTTGCTGCAAAAGTGCTTCTACGAGTTTCTTGCAATGTGTCCAAAATTATGACAGTTATAACATTCTACTTGCATAATCCATCAATGGTGAAAAGACATTTCTACTTGGTGAAATTCCTTTGTGCTACATTATAACCGCAATCTGAAATCTTATGACCATAAGCATTGCATTTAAAACAATAACCGAGAAAAGGAGTGATTAAACCTGGGTGAAGGTCTTTGCCATTTTGAAGTAGGAGCCATGAATCTTCTCCTTCTTGGATGTGTGACTTTTGTGAATCCATCTTTGTCAGTACTCCTCTTGAGTCTGGCATTATTGCTTTCTTTGGCATGATTTGTTTTTTCTTGATCAACCCCGATCTTATCTTCTTTCTTTATGGGTTCTACATTTATGGCCTTTGATCCTTTTGATGATTCTCCTTCATCGAAGCCCAAACCAAATTTGATGCCAGAAGGCCTTTGGTTATTTATAATTTTATCCAGCTTTACAGAACTTTCTTCAAACTTATGATAACAACTCAGTTTCTGATTCATCTCCTCTAGTTGCACCCTTAACCTAACAATGTCTTCTTCTAGCTTGCTGCACTCATCTATTTTTATGGTTAATTGTACTTCGAGAACTTTAGACTTTTTCTTAAATTCGTCTGTCTGTACTTTCAAGCTGTTTATTATTTCATTGGCATCCTCAAGCTTTCTTGAAACCTTTTTATTCTTTTTCCTTTCTGTGCTCAGCTCTTTAAGTGCAGCAACCAACTCACCTTCCAGATATACTTCAGCCTCATCCTCAGGTTTTTCATTACATTCCTATTTTTCCTCTATTCTTCTTTCTTCAAATGTCATGAACAGAGCTTCACCTGCTTCTTCTTCAGAATCCTCACCGGAGCAGTCTTCAAAAGAGCTGACATTCTTGGATATGAAACTTTTCTTCTTGAAGTTGCTTTTTCTAAAATGTGGTTTCTTCTTCCAGTCACTTCTTTCTTGGTGTGACCCTTCATCATTTTTGTTTTTCTCATTCATTGGACAATTAGCTGCAAAGTGCCCGATGCCACCATAGTTGAAGCACTTAAACGGTAACTTTCCTCTGTACTTTCCTTTTCCCTTTACTAGTTTCCTAACAAAGTTTGCTTCTATTTCATCTGAAGACTCTTCTTCCTCAGATTCTTGTTTAGCTTTTATATTTTTGTGTGCTTTAAAAGCAGCTTCTTTGTCTGAGGGCTTAGTTTGTCCTATTCTCATTTCGTATGTAGTTAAAGAACCATGCATTTCATCCATGCTAAAAGTATTTAGATCTTTAGCTTCTTCTATAGCAGAAAATTTTGAATCAAATCTTTTGTGAAGAGTTCTTAGTACCTTTTTCATGATGATTGCATCTTCCATTTCCTCGTCGAGTCCTCTAATCGCATTAATGATTCCATTGACTCTCAGCATATAGGCCTCTATGTTCTCATCGTCATTCATTTTTAATGCTTCGAACTGAGCTCGATGCGTTTGTAGCTTGGCTTCCTTGATCTTGTCGTCTCCTTCATGAATGCTCTACGGTTTGTCCCACATGTCTTTTGCCATTTTACAGCTCATGATTCTTATCGGTTTATTGTCTACTAACCCACACATTATAGCATTCTTTGCTTTAGAGTTATTCTCAAACTTTTTCTTCTCAGCGAGCATCTGTTGGAGGAGTAGATGGTATTGTGTATCCACTGTCTACTGACTCCCAAATGTCATATCCCAAAGCACACAGATATGTTTGCATCCTGAGTCTCCAGAAAGAGTAATTAGTTCCATCGAACAAAGGAGCTTTGTTGGATGAAAAACCTTCACCATCGGCCATTGTGATTCTTCCAAGATCACCTTAGCTGATTGAGCTTGTTCAGGAACCTTGCTCTGATACCAATTGATATTCTCACAATGACACTAAGAGGGGGGGGTGAATCAGTGTAGCTATTTAAATTCAGATCTACAACTCTTTAAAACTTAAGCAAGGAGAACTTAAAGACAGATAAAGCAAATAAACAAGAGAGCATTCCACAACACACGATTTAACGAGGTTCACCAGTTTTGGCTACTCCTCAAAAATTAGACTGCTTGGACTCCCATCCAAATCCAGCCTTTGCAAAGCACCAACTTTACAATCAATTTACTAGCACCCACTGGAAGGAGCACCAACCCCTAATTTATCTGCACCAACAGAAAGGAGCACCAACCCCTAATTTATCTGCACCAACAGAAAGGAGCACCAACCCCTGATTTACCAGCACCAACTAGAAGGAGCACCAACCCCTGATTCCAAGCACCAACTTGGATTTCTATTTTGAATCTTAGATTGACATAAATATGCCTTCACTTTTACAAGACCCTCACTGGTCTATTGCCCTTTTACAAGAACTGCATATCCTTACAGCTCTGTTATATTTTTCTCTTTCAGCTCTGCTCTTCTCTCATACAACCCTCTCTTCTGTATCTTTTCAGCACACTTCACACTACTTTTCATGGCTTCTTTTTCCTTTTATTCGGCAATACACAATACTCATGCCACGTGTAGAGCTCAACCCTAACCCTAACTTACTATACATGAAAACATTCTTTTGGCTCTACTTACTATGCTTCTGATAGCCTTAAATGCTTACTTACGGCTCTGATAGCCTTATCTGCCCACTTTACGACTCTGACAACCTTTTCTGTGCTCTGACAGTGTATCCGCCATTCTGACAGATTTATCTTCTCATTTACGGCTCTCTGATAGCCTTCTCTGCTTATTTTGGCTCTGACAGCCTTTTTTGTTCTCTTACAGCTCTGACAGTAGAACCGTCGCTCTGACAGCATTTTTGTCTTCTTCTCGGCCTGCATGCATGAAAACACATGTCATGATATCATGACACTTTTTGCCTCCGTACACTCTACTTGGCTTGCACCAGTGAAAACAAGACATGTCACGAAATCGTGACACTTTTTGCTTCCTTGTACTCTTCTCGGCATGCACCCGTGAAAACATGACATGTCATGAAATCGTGACACTTTTTGTTTGTACACTCATCTTTGCAAGCACTAGCGAAAACATGACATGTCATGAAATCGTGACACCTTTCACTTTCGTACACTCTACTTGGCTTGCACTAGCGAAAATAGAACATGTCATGAAATCGTGACACTTTCGTTGCCTTGTGCCTTTTTTGTCTTTGGCCCACGAAAACACATGTCATGAAATCGTGACACCTTTTTCTCTCTCCTCTTTCTCTTCGCTTTGGACCACAAAAATGAAACATGTCACGAAATCGTGACACCTTTTTCTCTCTCCTCTTTCTCTTCGCTTTGGACCGTGAAAATGAAACATGTCACGAAATCGTGACACCTTTTCTCTCTCCTCTTTCTCTTCGCTTTGGACCACGAAAATGAAACATGTCATGAAATCGTGACACCTTTTTCTCTCTCCTCTTTCTCTTCGCTTTGGACCGCGAAAATGAAACATGTCACGAAATCGTGACATATTTTTCTCTCTCCTCTTTCTCTTGCAATATGTCATGAAATCGTGACACTTTTTCTCCTTAGCACTTTTCATCTCATCGGATCGCGAAAACCCGACATGTCATGAAATCGTGACACTTTTTCTCCTTAGCGCTTCCTCTTGCAAATTGTCACGAAATCGTGACACTTTTCCTTGCAAGCTCTTTCTCTCAAACATGTCATGAAATCGTGACACATTTTCGTCTGTACTGCCTCTCTTGCAGATTGTCATGAAATCATGACACTTTTCTTTGCGAGCTCCTTCTCCCCGAACATGTCACGAAATCGTGACAGTTTTCTTTGCTTGCGCCATTTCTCCAAACATGTCACGAAATCGTGATAGTTTTCTTTGCCTGCGCCTTCTCTCCAAACATGTCATGAAATCATGATAGTTTTTCTTGCATGCGCTTCTTCTTCAAACATGTCATGAAATCATGATAGTTTTCTTACTTGCCTTCTTTGCTTTCAACATGTCATGAAATCATGACAGTTTATCTTGCGCTTTCTCTCTCTTCCAACATGTCGCGAAATCATGACAGTTTTGCCAGCATTTTCTCTCTCCTCCGATATGTCGTGATATCACGACATTTTTGCCAGCATTTTCTCTCTCCTTCGATATGTCACGAAATCACGACAGAAAACATGTCGCGATATCGCGACAGTTTTCTTACTTGTCTTTTTCTTTGATTTTTTGAATCTGGGCCACTTCTGTCTTCTTGGAAATTCACTGTACATGTTCTGACTGACCTCTGAACTCCTGTCCACTGCATCATCAATTGATCTATCTGTCTGTGTTGACAATAATGACAATACTATTTTTGTACCTTGCTCAACATTGAAGGCCAAATTCCTCCTATCAAATTACCAAATGAATCTTTTTAAGTTGTAGAATTTGAGGTAAAAAGAAATGCTTGTGAAATATTACACACAGGAATTCTATAAGCTCACCATTCGGGTCGACCATGTGGAAGGTGATGAGGAAAGGGTTTTTAATTATATCAATGAACTATGGTTATCCATACAAGATGAAGTTAGCATGATAAAGATAAGGACGGTAGATGAATCCTACCAATATGCCTTGAAGGTTGAAGAGAATTTGTTGTGACAACAACAAAATAATCAAAGAGGAAGAGGGCAGTCTTCACAAGGATGAGGGCAAACAAGTAGTGGAAGAGAACAAAAAAATTATGAAAAAGAACCTAGTACTTCTCATAATGACTTTAGATAGAATGCTAGAGTAGGAGAGGATTTCTCAAGGGGAAGAGGTAGTTTTGGTAGGGGAAGAGATAGAGGATTCTCTAAAAGGTGTTATAGGTGTGGTGAAGATGGTCATGGGGCATTTAAATATCCAAATGTACAAGAAAATGGTAGTAAATAAAAGGATATTAGGAATCATGTTGTAGTAGCAGATGAGGAAAGTGTTGCTTCCCCAGACATATGGAAGAGCCAGAACAAGGAGAATCCCTCATTATGAATAAATTTCTTCTAAAATTGAAAAAGAGATAATGTGAATCTGCATAGAGGAGAAGTTTGGTGAGCAAAAATTATGTTCAGGAAAACATTCATTTCTCTTCCATAAATTATCAACCGGTAAGTCCGTAAACTTACGAGTGTCACACACAGTATATGTTTGCAGTTTTGGGGAACAAATTTGTTTGTACCTTATTTAGTTTGGTGGGGAAGGTTTGTGCAATTGGATTCTGACCAAACCAAATAAACTAAGTGCAGAAAAATTAAATAAATAAATTACAATGCTGAAAATAAAGTGCGAGAAAATAAATGTACAAGAAAAATAAACACACACGACTAAAATTAAATAAAGCAATAAATAAAGCAGTAAACTAATCTATAGAAAAGAAATACAAAAATTAAATAGGGGAGGACTACTGCAGGGAGCATGCACAAGCTCTCGCAAAAAGTCCACCCAAATAGCTGCATATAGCTCGCTCAAATAAGAGGAATTGCACTCTTAATAAATTTGACAAGAAATAAAATAGAATAATTTCTCCATAAAATTAATCATCCCTTCTCTCAGGGAATACCTATGCATTTATACAATGCACAACATTCCTTTTTTATAAATTTAGGCAAGTCTATTTTAGACTTGCAGTTACAGTAGATATGCAATGAATATTGCAGCCGTTCAATTATAAAAATCATAATTAATTAAAATAGTCACGCACTAATTTTACCCTCTTGCAGGATAAATCAGGTGTGTTCTATTTTATCTTAACAGAATATGTTTGTCAACAATAAATCTATTCGGGTGGTCCTTCTTAGCGACTAATGGATCTGGTTCATCCTATTGTCTGTTACGCATATCATTTACCAACAAATCACTATGTTGATTGGTTCATGATCGTGAGAAGGAATGCTCACCTTACAAAGTGAACCGCCCAATCAAAAAATAATGGATGATTTATTCTATTTTAATAATATTGCATAAAATAAAATATCTCCCACATCGATCGCTGGAAAAAAGTTTGCTCTTGGTTCATCCATGAGCATGAAATAATAATTCTCACGTTACAAAGGTATCCAACCAATCAAATAATAGAAGTGTTCATTCTATTTTAAGAATAGAATATCTCCCTTTTTGTCTTCATGTGCAACCTCCTCCTTAGCCCACTGGTCAATCGGTCAAAGTTGACTTGGTAAATCTTACAAAGTATGGAGGTGTGGAGGCGCCTTCTTCATGAGGAAGGTGCTTACTTTTTTTGGGAACCCTCTTCATAAGGAAGGCTCCTACTTCTATTGGGAACCTTATTTATAAGGAAGGGACCTACTTCTGTTGGGCGCCTTCTTTATAAGGAAGGCGCCTACTTCTGCTGGGTGCCTTCTTTATAAGGAAGGTGACTACTTCTGTTGGGCACCTTCTCCATCAAGAAGGTTCCTACTCTCATGCCTTAGTCTCTGAAAGCAAAATTATGTCAGGTTTAAGTGGATGTAGACTGGAAAACACTAGATTAGTAACAACACCTGCATTTATACACAATTTCCACTAAAAACACCAATCAAGCATAACATTGGATTTTCTATCAATTATATGCATAAGTTATATAAAAATACATCTCACATGCTAATTAAATCAGTGATAATGCCCCTAAATAGTGTATATAAAATGAGCATTTTTGGTGCTCATCATCCCCCCATGCCTAACATGTGCCACACCCTTGTGGCACAAAAAATTAAAGTTATCCCTTGTGCAGGCTGACCATACCTAAAGATTGTCATGTCCTCGTGACAACAGCCCTCGGGATAATAATACATATTTTTTTTTTCTTTTTTTTCTCTTCTCTTTTTTTTTTCTTTTTTTCAATGGCCTTCAACATCTCTATTTTTCATCCATGGAGCGCTGCTATGTATATATGTATATATATATATATATATATATATATATATATATAAGTGAGCATTGTTATTTTTCTTCCCTTTAGCACTGTTGCATCAGCGAAAGTAAAAATACACCATGGATGACCATCAAACTGTGGGAAAACACCAAGACTAGATTACCATGCTACCGTGTAATTATTAAAACCAATGGATTGCAAATCTATTGAAGTCAAGGTGTTGAAGCTAGCCACGTAAAATATTTTCTGGTTCATTGTTGTCTTTTGCACTCCACCATACATATTTCTCATGATGCAACAATGGAGCAAGGCCAAATCTATTCGTGCATATGCCATAGCTTTTTTTCTTTTGTATTTTTTTCTTTTTTTTTTTTATTCTAGGGCAATAATTTTTTTCATCTGAGGCATGTCATACGGCTGGGAGATTTCAACAAAAATAATTTACAGGGGCACCTACTGATATTAGCATGCAAATTATTTTTAAAATAACTATACACATAATTAATAAAAAATTATCAGTATATACCTGGGTGAATTTTGCGAATTCCATGTAGATGATGTTGGTGGTGCGAAATGTTTCCATGCTGCCTATACGTTGGTGCTCCTGGAGATTTTATATATATATTTATTTATATGTTCTGCCATGAACAGAACAGATCTTGACTCTCTCTCTCTTTATTTCTTTTTTTTTATCCTCTACATCAAGGAACAGAGTCAATCCACAACAACTGAGCTGGTGATTTTAAAAATGTGGCATTTTCCTCCACCGTAGTGAAATTCCATCTCTGCTTTGTAATTTATTTTCCATATATATTAAAAATACCACCAGAAAAGTTTGTAATATTGTGCTTCTAAAGAGTGGAGGCTGCGTAGGAAATTTTACATCTTATACACCCCCATTAGATGATTTATGGCAGCCAATAGCCATCAGTTCCAAACATTGAAGCACCTAGCTCATCATCAACAACATATAAAAAAATAATCTTGCCCTAACGTATCTCTCCTTTGTGCATCACTATTATTATTTTTTTCTTTTTCATCGTGTGCTCCTCCAATTGATTAAACTTTATACGCATGTGCCCAAATCAACTGATCTTCTTTTTTGAATCATGTGCATAATTGGAACAACACTACGATCCTCTATTTTTATTTCCTGGAGTGAGATAAAACAAAAAAATTTATCATTTGCGACATCTGTCAGGTGCATCATTGAGATTTATATGTTGTTGTTCCTGGTCACTTGCAGATATTTGACATCTATTTTTTTCAAACTCCTCCCCCATTTTATTTAGCTACCAGTTGGAAGTTTCTCATTTCTCTTCAGGACCAGGCTGGTCCTTGGGAAAAAGGATACTCTCTTCCAACGGGTAGCAAAAATAAAAATCTACTTTTAATTTGCATTTCAATGTGGAGCTATTTCAGTAGAAGATTTTTTTTCTTTTTGTATTCTCCCTTGCTTAAATTGGTGATGCCCTCGTCACCAGCAATAGGTCCCTCTGCGCAACAAGTTTGTAGCCTTTCGAACATCAGGTCCCATACTAAACAACAAACACCCCCATCAAGGTAGAATAACATCGCTTATTGATGCCTTCCTCCAGGTGGAAAAAGGCATAGTTGTATTAGACTGATTGTAGGCACTCTCTTCCTGGTGGGAAGTAAGTGCATTTTTTGCTTTACCACTCTCCTAATTGTAGGGCACAAAACATCACATCTGTTAGGCCTAGTGTAAGCCGTCTCCACCTATAGATCATGCTCATGGTTGTGTCCTATAAAAATACACACACGAAAGCATGAAAAAAATAATCATGCTTGTGCTTGAGGCCCTAGCTCTTAGGATGCCTTCAGATTGCATTCAGATGGTATGATGACCTGTAAAAACACATGAAAGTAGGAAAACAAGAATCATGACTCCATGCCTATTAGGCCCTGGATCTCAGGATGCCTACAACTTGCATTCGGTTCATGATTTCCTGCAAAGCAATAAGAAAAAAAAAATCATGCTAAGCAGGACATGTTCTATGCATTTTTTCATTGGGAGGATTCATATAATTTTTTTTTTGATCAAGGCACCTCTACTGTATGCCATCAAGGTGCCTCGTCACTTATTCCTCTTTTCTTTTTGTCCCTTGTGCCATCAAACCACCTAGGTGCGAGAAATGGATCAAGGCACCCTATATGTCAAGGCACATTCTTTCTTTGGAAGACACCTGCTTTTTGTGGAAGGCACCTTCAATGTATGGTGTCTTCCTGATACGAAAAGCACCTCCAATGTATGGCGCCTTCTTGATGCGGAAGGTGCCTCCAATGTATGGCACCTTCTTCATGCGGAAGGTGCCTCCAATGTATGGCGTCTTCTTCATGCGGAAGGTGTCTCCATTGTATGGTTCCTTCTTCATGTAGAAGGCACCTTCTTGATGATCAAGGCATCTTTCACTTCATCATTTTTTTTTCACGTATCCTCCCTTTTTTTCTCTTTTTTTTTCCTTTTTTTTTTCTTTTCTTTCTCTTATTTTTTTCTTTTTTTTAACGAATGATTGAACATTCATCCAAGCTACTAGTATGGTATGGGGTCTCTCCCATGCTGATGTCTGATCCACTCTCACAAATATGAGGTGATTTTTAATGGAGCTCATTGACCGTTACTCAAACATTGTCTTGGCACTCTACTTTGTACGTGGTGTAGCATGCTCATCGTTTACTCAGGTTGTAACAATCACACACCTTGCAGCAAAAATTTCCCAAAGTTTCACAAGCACCTTGGACTGGAAGCCTTTCACTTGATCAGGGTTACTTGGCCTGCCTTCAGGTGCTATTGTTGCCAAGGTAAAACTCTGCTAGCTTTCACCTGCTAGATTGGATGCTACACAATTAGGTACACAAGACAATTTGTATAGTGTTATTACGAACTCCACATATGAATCTCAATTCACGATATCTTCACAAACACTTCCTTATTTGTCTACATCGCACTTCATGATGTCCTATAAAACATAAAAGAAAAATCTAAACTAAAGGCTGTATCGCTCCAAATTTTTTGCATCCCTACCTTCAGGCTATTGGATCCGCGCCCGAAAGGAGGATGGGAAAAGGATGGTGCGGTACCTCGGATGAGAGGACTTCACGAAGGTCCCGCCTCTCAAGGGAGGTGTATTTTGGTGATTTTTCGATGGATGGTGGGTTCACCAGGAAACATTTAATGGTAGTTTCCACGCCTAGGTTTTGGAATGTGTTTAGATGAGTTCGTTTTATCCTTTAAACATTCATCCTAGGTTTGGCCGAATGAAACTAAATTAAACTATATGAAAATGCAATTTTTCATGAATACAATAGACAGATTTGAAAGCAGAGAACAAGAGAATTTACAGGAGGAAAATGGAGAATACCTGATCCGGATGTCTGAAGAAGATTCCGATTTTGAAGCAATCTCGATCGTCTGAGATTCGACAGAATCGTCTGCAATCAGACGAGATCATCTGAGATCTGACGAATTCGTCAGACGAATTCGTCAGAAACCTGCAAAACAGAGAATAGATGCAAAATGCAAGAAATAACACTATGCTAACAGAGGCAAATTACATTAAATGATAATATGAATGCTGAACACTATTCAAGAATAGAAATTAATGCAAATTACTGTGCTTAAATGGCGAGATAATAAACTTAGCATGCAATCTAAGCTAAATGGGTGAACTCCAGATGCAAAATAGGATAAAAATTGAATATATTATCTAATTTGCAAAACAAAATAACAGAGACAAGGTTGAGAAAAGCAAACTCCAGGCACTGATTGCCTCGATGTAGACTGCAGTCGAGATCGTCTCGCATCAGTACGAAATCGTCTCGAATTCGACAGGATCGCCTCCGATCTGGACAAGTTCGTCGGCGACGATGGGTGCTGGCTCCGGTTGAAAATCAATGATATACCTACATCAAAATTGCTATGGGACTAATGCAAAAATAATATTATGATGTTTTAGTGCAGAAGGGTTCAATTTGCAGATAAATTCAGCCAGGGGTTGGGGAGGGAAAATCTTAGAGTTTAAATAGGCTTAGGGAGAGTTGTTGGGAGGTTGGAGATCTTCCCAATTTGGGAGATCTCCAACGGGGGAGGGTCCCAACGGCGCAGACACGCTTCTGCCCGGATTGGAGACCCGTTGGAACGGATTCCAACTATGCAAATTCAGTTTTGCGACAAAATCGTCTGGACGTTCTAGTCCAGACGAAATCGTCAAATTTGGGGCGATATCGTCTGATCGGCGACGATATCGTCCAACGGTCAAAACAACCTCTAAAAATGGCGCGAAAAAAGGGGAAACGGGTTTCTCGGCGGTTAACGGGAGGTTTGGGAGGTTAAATTTGAATTTTAAATTATTTACTAAGGTGAATGTAATTATTCCAATTTTGACTGCACCAATTTTAGGGTGCTACATTTTGCCCCCTCTTTAGCGAATTTTCTGAAGAAAATGCGTTAAAGATGAGTTCTTCTCGATCTACGAGAAAGCAAAAAATGATACCCATTTTTAGGCGACGATTCTTGGTCGAATCGTACGACGACTTACTATGGTGCCCCCTCCGTGTTTTTACCCAAATCGAACGTTTGAGGTAAAAACGCGGAAAAGCAAAATTAATTTGAATTATTTTTGAATGAAATTATGTTTGATATATGATATGTTTTTGATCATATGACTAGTGTGTTATGTATTTGTATGATGCTTTTAGATGTTGTAATTGATTGATTTTGATAATTCATTTGAGGATTCATGTAATTATGTCGTTGGGAATATTACGATTTGAATGTCATGCTATAAAATATTTAAATGAAATAATCTGATGTAACAAAATGGTTGTTTGTAATGAAAATGTGATAAAAATAAAAAAGAGACTTCTAACAATAATTTCAAAGGACATTGTCGCTATTATAGACCATTTCACGGAGTCGTTGCTCACTCGGTCGTCAAGCTAATCCCATTGTAGAAATATTGTTAAAAGGAAAAGAGTGCTTAAGAGACTGTCTTAAGACTTTGATGTAATGATGCAAATGATGATGATGATGGTTGGTTTGTTTTCAGATTTTCATAAAAAATATTTGTACATGAAATAATTTTTAAAATGATTTTTGCTAGGCATAAATTCCTAAGTGTGATAAAATTTTTGAATAATTCCTTAGGAATTATACCATCATTGCAAAATTTAAAGGTTGACATAATGATATGAAATAATGAAAATGTGTTTGCTTTTAAAAAAGCATAATTTGTGTAACATAATGAATTAAGTCATATGGTTTTTATGATTTTTGATAAATGGGAATAACAATTGTTACAATGGTTTGCGCTAGGCATAGAATATGTAGGTATAGACTTATACCATCATCGCGAAAATCAAAGAAAATAGTTTTATTGCATGGTTGATTTTTGATGAACAAAAAATATGAAAATGAGGACTTGCGCTAGGCATATAATTTCAATTTTGGTTTTGAAACTATACCATCGTCACGAAAGTCGATATGATATGTATGATATGTTTTGAAAGAAATTTGTGATTTTTCTATTATATAGTTGTCTTTATGAAAAATAATTGTACTTGATTATTCCAAACAAGTTGCAAAAATAATATTTCAAAGTATTTTGAAGACAAAAATTAGATTTATAAGGAATCCCATGTGCATATGTGAATTCATTTCCAATCTTGATTTATCATAATGATAGACAAAATCTCTCAAATACAAATGTGTGTGCAATTGTATTGTTCATTTACCAGGTTTGAGCAAGATACTATGATACAAGTGATTTGAAGAAACCAAATAAGTGTTCATTAACCATGATGTAGATGCATATAACCATATTAGACTACTATGTAGATCGGATTATCAAGAGCTAGCTAATCCATAAGCGAGACATAGGTCTGTACAAAAGAAGGTCGCTAATGTGACGGACATATCGCCACGCTAGGAGTTACCCAAGGCCAAGCGGGTTGGGCACAAACCACTTGTTATGGGGCTTACCTCACGGTTTTCGAATAATTGAGAATTCCAGGGATTCAAGCTCATCAACCCTTCTTTTCTTTTCAAAGGGTAGGGAAAGGGATTTTATTGCTTTTTTGCTTTCTTTTGAACTTTGTTTCTTTTTCTTTTGTATTTCTTTTTCTTGATAATGCTTGGAACATTGCTGTAACGATAAAAGAACATTTTTCTTTTCTCTTTTTTCTTTCTTGAATTTTTCTTTTTTTTTTTTTTTTGTTCTAGGGTTACTTGCTCAGATTAGCTGTAGAGCAAGGGATTTTTATTCCGGGTAGGGGTGAGCTTGTCCTTTTGCCAATTCTCAAAGATTCTAGACCATGTGCATGATAGGATAGCAGGGGAAACTTTTCACCCAAGAAATCGGTTCTACTATGTAGCAAAACATGGAAATTACAAATATAATCATTTTATTGTGAAAAGATGTGCTTGGTTTAAGTAAATAACAAGATCAATTCTCTATGCTCAAACTTTATTTAATTGAATTTTGTGAACTTTGATATAAGAGAGATTAGTAATCATGCGAGATAAAATCAAGATATTTATTTGTTGTGAGTGTGCAAGTGAGGGATGCCAAATAAATGCTAATTGTATCCAAAATAAGTTGAAACATATAACTGCAATAATTGTAAGAAAATATATATACATGATTTTTTAGAAGTTGGGAGAATGTTGACTCTCTCTTTCTTCCGTATATTGTTTTGGTTTCGAAAGAGTCAAGCATATAGCTGTTTTTAGATTTTTATTTAGATTTTTGTTTTTGAGCAAAAAGAACTTTAACAAGTGCTTTAAATAAATGCAATAGATAGTTTTTGAAGATTTTTGGATGATTATGAATGTTTTTGATGTTTTTGATTTTTTTTTTATAAATTGAAAGAAATATAAGAGAGTAACTTTGAACAAATATATACATGGATGAAATGACCAAATTTATGCATAGTAACGTTTGAGATGTAAAATATTCATGGGTTCTTTAAGTTCTTTACCATCTAAGGTAGATAATTTATATGCTCCTGATTCAAATTTTGCAGTAATGATGTATGGTCCGAGCCAGTTGGGCTCAAATTTACCTTTAAGTTCTTGGGTTGCATTTGTATTTTTTTGATTTTCTTTTAGAACAAGGTCGCCAATCTCAAAGGATCGATGACGAACTTTCTTATTATATGCTCTTTTAAGCTTGTTTTGGTATGCACGGAGATGCTCCAAAGCATTGATGCATTTTTCATCTAGGAGTTCCAGTTGACTGAGTCTGCACGGCTACGATATTCATCTCCTACTTCGGTGTCTTGAAGTAGCAGAGCCAAAGAAGGAACTTCCAATTCAAATGGAAAAACTGCCTCGGCACCATATACCAAAACAAATGGTGAAGTGCCCGTGGGAGTCCGAACACTAGTTCGATAAGCCCACAAGGCTGGATATAATTGAATATGCCGATCACGACCAGTTTTATTGACCAATATTTTGAGAATTTTGATTAAAGTTTTGTTAGAAGCTTCTGCTTGACCATTACCCTGAGGATAATAGGGAGTAGACCAGCGGTGTTGAATCTTGTATTTTTGGCATAATTTCTTAACATCTTTATTTTTGAAAGGAGTTCCATTATCAGAGATGAGATTGGCAGGAATTCCGAACCTGCAAATGATTTGATTAAAAATGAACTTAGAGACCTGTGAACCAGTGCAGGAAGCTAAAGGCATAGCTTCAACCCACTTCGTGAAATACTCAGTGGCGGTTATGATGAACTTATGTCCATCAGAAGACACAGGATTGATTTTACCAATAATATCCAAGCCCCATTTAGAAAAGGGCCAAGGAGACGAAATAGCCTGCAGCTCTTGTGCAGGCGCATGGACAAGGTCAACATGTTTTTGACACTTGTCGCAATGGCGCACATACTCATGTGCATCCGTTTCCATGGTAGGCCAAAAGTATCCTATCCGAAGGAGCTTTTTAGCAATGACACTACCACTAAAGTGTCCTCCACAAGATCCATCGTGGGCTTCACTCAAGGCTGATTTAGACTCATCTGAATTTAAACATCTTAATAGGATACCTTCAAAAGATCTCCTATACAAAGTATTGCCAATTATTACAAATCGACTTGCTCATCGACGTAATAACCGACGCTGGTTTCTATTAGAATTAGTAGGGAAAGTCCCATTTTGGAGGAAATCAAATATGTCTGTATACCAAGGTTCAGGAGTAGTTTCATTGATTAGAAACACATCCAAAGGCTCTAAGCATGACTTATTTGAGGCGGGTTCCTGGAGTCGACGAATAATGATAGTCGCATATTCGTCGTCTAACTCCAAGGGCAAGAGAGATGCAGCGGCGGCCATGGCGTCGGCTGCACGGTTGCTAGTTCGAGGAATGGCTTCCAAAGTAACTTGATCAAACAAGGACATTAGTTGTAAAACATAGGCCTTATATGGGTGAAGTTTATCATCTCTGGTCTGATAAACTTCATTAATTTGGTTTATAACCAATTGGGAATCCCCAAAAACTAAGAGGTTTTTAATTTTTAGCGCTAAAGCAGCTCGTAATCCAAGGATTAGAGCTTCATACTCAACGATATTGTTGGTGCAAGCAAAGGTCAGTTTGAAGGACGAGAGGAATAAGATGTTTTTGCGAGAGATATTAAAATAATACCCGCACCTGACCCCACTCATACATCGGGCTCCATCAAAGTATAAGGACCATTGTTCAGGATGGTCTGCCTCTAATTGAAGGCATTCATCAGGAAACTCGATGATGAGAGGATGAGTAGACTCTAAGGGTGCAGCAGCTAATTGATCTGCTATGATTTGACCCTTAACAGACTTCTTTCCTATGAAGGTGAGATCAAACTCGCTTAGAGCAAGAACCCACTTGGTTGTGCGACCCGATAAATAAGGTCGACTCATGAGATATCTTAAAGGATCATATTTGGCAATGACATACGTTTTTTGGCTAAGCATGTAATGTCGTAATTTTTGCGTAGCAAACACGACTGCTAGACATAACTTCTCTAACGCTGTATAGCGGGTTTCATAACTGACGAAAGTTTGGCTAATGTAATAATTAGCACGTTCTCGCTTTTCATCATCAAGTTGAGCTAACATAGCTCCTAAGGCAGAATCTGAAGCAAAAATATATAGAAGAAATGGGCGATCAGATTTAGGCGGTGAAAGCACCGGAGGGTTAAGGAGATATTGTTTGAGAAGTTCAAAAGCTTCTCTACATTCTGTGTCCCAATTAAAGGGGACGTCCTTCTTAAGGAGCTTAAGAAAGGGACCAGTTTTGTCCGCCAGCTTATCAATGAAGCGACAGATAGCTTGAAGTTTACCTTGTAAACTTCGTAGTTCAGATATATTAGTGGGTGCGGGCATATCTGTGATGGCCGCAATTTTGAGAGGGTCAATTTTGATACCACGTAAAGAAACTAAAACCCCTAATAGTTTGTCGGATTTAACTCCGAATATGCATTTTGCTGGATTTAATCGAATGAGATATTCTCGTAATCGATTAAAAACTTTTCTTAAATCATCTAAATGATTATTTTCAATAAGAGAGCGAGCTATAATATCATCTACATAATCATGTAGGATATCATGCATCATATCATGAAAAATGTAGGTCATAGCCCGTTGATAAGTTGCACCGGCGTTCTTTAAGCCAAATGGCATCACTTTCCAGCAAAAGGTACCCCAGGGGGTAATAAAGGCTATTTTAGCCTGGTCTTCAGGAGCTATCCTGATCTAATTATAACCGGAGAATCCGTCCATTAAGGACATCATCCCACTTCCGACAGTAAAGTCAATGATTTGATCCATATTTGGAAGAGGAAAGTCATCTTTAGGGCATGCGGCGTTAATATCTCTAAAATCGGTGCAAACCCTAACTTTGGTAGCTTCTTTCTTAGTGACTGGAACTACATTTGAGATCCATTCAGCATAATCAATAGCTTGTATGAAGATAACATTCAGGAGTTTTTCTAATTCCCCTTTGACTAGCAGAGCCACTTTGGGATGCATTTTTCTAAGTTTTTGTTTAACCGGTTTAGCATCCGGATGGACCACTAGATGATGCATGACTACAGAAGGGTCTAGACCTGGCATATCTTCATATGTCCAAGTGAAGACATCTTCATACTCTTTAAGGAATGCAATGTATTGTTCTTGTTTGTCTTGACTTAGTTCTGCTCCAATATTGATTATGTGAGGATTGTCCTCAGTTCCAATATTAATTTTAATGACATTTTCTACCTCCATGTGTAGATCTCTTTCAAAATTAGGTGGGGCGGGTGAAACGCCCAACTCTTGTAATTCTTGTAAAGTTAATTTAGATAATTCATCTTGAGGATTAGTGGTCTCAAGATGAGCTATGGTTGGTATAGAACCATCAAAATAAAATCCATTGTGCAACATCTCTTCAACGAGAGACATCATGGAAGATATCTCCTTCCAATTCTTCATCGGGGTCGACAATCATTTCGGGGTAGGCTATGGATAGCATGTTGCATGAAAATGATTGATTTTTACAAGGCAAATCAACATGCCTATCCAAATAATCTTGATAGCATATGAGATGAGCATCATCCTCAAAAGGAAAGGGTTGTCCCTTACTAGGAAATAGGCCCACACCACAGCGGGCAGGCCACGGTTCTACCTCGAAAGGCTCTTTCATGCCATTTTGGAAAGGTCCTAAGCCTTTCCCTTTATATCCCATTTTAAGCATCATGGGTTTAGCTTTAATATAATCATTGGTAAAATAACACCGAGCATATCCCTCATGATGAGTTTTGATATTCCGAGGGATTCTTCCCCAGTCATATCCTTTATAAATGAAGGCACAACTCCCGACTTGGTAAGTACTTCCCAAAGGTTGTGGGAGGCCCAAAGTACGAGGAGAGGGCGGCAAATTATTTAAAAGGTTTGAATCTTGCATGAAAGCATTCATTTTTTCTGATATTAAGGTTGTAGATAAATGCGGTAAAAGTTCATCGGAAAGGGCATAAGATGTAGAAGGTTTATTACTTATGTCTTGAGATGTGGAAGGTATGATGGATGTGTCTAAAGGTTTTGAATTTATAGGAATAATAGTTGAAGGATTAGTTGTAGATTTGAGATCCTTTTGAGATTCTAATATTTGTTTAGAAGGTTGTTGGTCTATATAGGAAGATGAAGTTAATGGAGGAGGAATAGATGAAGTTATGGGTTTATGTTTCATAGTTTTAGATGAAAAAGAAGAACTAGAATGTGTGGATGACAGAGCGAGGGCAAAATTGCACTCCAACGGGTTCTGCCAAAGCACACATATCAAAAGGTCTAGGGTCACCATGAATAGTGACCAACTGATTTTTAAACTCAAATTTCACACATTGGTGTAAAGTTGACGGGACTGCTCGCATGGCATTAATCCAAGGGCGACCCAAAAGTATATTGTATGATGCTGGGCAATGTACAATAAACACGGTTGTTTCTAGGGTTCTAGGACCAACTTGTAATGGGAGGGTAATGACTCCACACGTTTCTTGTGTTTCATCATTAAAAGCTTTGATAATCATATCAGTTTTCTTCATTTCATCACTTCTAAAACCAAATCGTTGGTAGAAGTCAAAGGTGCAAATGTTTAGAGATGAGCCATTATCAATCAGGACTCATTTGACAGCTACATCTCCAATTAGAGCGATAATGTACAAGGGATTATCCTTGTGTAAAGCGTGTTGTGGGATATCTTTATCCCGAAAGTCAATACAATCAATCTCTCGAGTGATGATAGTATTGGCCATAGCTTCAGGTTGAATGTTTTGAGGTACCATCATTTGGCTCAATGTAAGCATCAACTCATCCCTATGTGTGGGAGAGGATCTTAATAAATCTAAGAGGGAAATTCTGGCCATGGTATTAGACAATTGTTCATTAATGCTATAAGGGGGTTTAGGTTGAACAATAGGAGCATGATTCCCTTTATTTGGGTTTTTCAAAATGAATGGAGCTGATCCATCATTCTGGTTTGGTTCTTGTTGGGATTTTTGAGCTTGTTGTCGAGTAACGACTCCGATGGTACCTACAATGTTATAGTGACGACGTTGAAACGGTCTCGGTTGAGAATTTATGGCTTGTTCATAGGGAAGGACTACATTAGAAGAAGGTCGAGTAGTGACTCTTCTAGGAAATGGTTCTTCTGGAACATTAGCATCTGTGACAGGTTGAATAGGATCTGATTCATTTTCAAAACTATTCGATTGAATAGTGTCTACTTCACTTTCACTATCTGATTCTATATCACTAGAATCAAAAGTTTGAAAATTATGTAAGGGCTGGGTTGTAACCAGGGATAAGGTTGTGTCAAATGTTTGAGAATCCTGAACAGGTAATTGTTCGCTAATGGTTCCTACATATCGAGTAGGAGGGGGAACATTATGATGTTCAATTTGATTGGCTACCTCTTTACCATGTCTTGGTAAAGGGTGTTGAAATATGTCTAAAGTTTGATTGGCATTATGATTTTGATTTTGGGGAACAGTCTTTTGGGCATTATTAGGAGGGTTTTGTCTAGGTTGGAAGGCTTGCACTTCCATTTCATTATTGTCAATCAAATCTTGTATTTTATGCTTCAATCTTTTACAAGCGTTGGTAGAATGTCCAGGTCCTCTATGGAAATCACAGTGCAAATCAGCTCTATATCCGGGTATATTTGGGTCAGGTTCCCGGATAGCTGGCAATTGGATTAAACCTCTTTCAAGCATTTGAGGTAGAATAGTTGACAAAGGTTGGTTTAATCTAGTGAATTCTCGAGGAGGCTTATCAGGAGGTTTCAATATGAATTTTTTTGTTGTCTTTGTTGCATTGACATTAGCAACATTTCTGCTGTCAGTGACTCCATCACCAACAACTTTGTTTGTTTTTATATTGATTTCTAGATGTTTTCTCATCATCCTTCTTCCTAAGTTGGCCTCTCCTAATGAGGGCATCTTCTACTCTTCGAGCTAAATCTATAGCTTGATCGAAGGTAGTCAAAGTAGTTGTTGATAGCTCATAAGAGAGTTGTTCTTGTAAATTGTTGATGAAAATGTCTAACATTTCCCTATGGGGTAGCACAAAGTGTAGTTTTCCTGTCAATTGTCTCCATCTAGCTAAGAAATCAACAAAACATTCGTCTTTATCTTGTTTTAAATTGTATAGGTCTTTAATAGTTACATGCCTCTCGATGTAGGCACTAAATTGATGAACAAATGATTCATCTGTTTCTTCAAAGTTTCTTAAGGAGTGAGTGGGCAATTGATAGTACCACTCTAATGCCATTCCACCTAAACTTTTGGGGAACATTTTTAGTAATAGCAAGTCGTCATGCGATATGTCGTGACATGCTATCCTAAACATGTGAAGATGTTCTATGGGATCTTCGGTCCCTTTATATATAGGCAGGACGGGCATGGGAAAATGTTTAGGGTATGGTTGAGCTACCACTATGGGATCCAATGGTTGGCTACAAATCTCTCGATAATTGTACGAGGGACGGTAGGGATCTATCTGGTCCATACGTGAAGCCAATTGTTTCACCATAGCTTCCAGATTACTAGTTTGCCCCCCATATTGATTCGGTAGGGCATTGACATGAGTTTTATGAGCATAGGATGGAGGAACATGTAGATTAGATGCCATGTTACTATTGTGTAAAACATTGGTAGGAAAAATGTTATGGAGGAATTTTGAAGTTGGATTATGTTGTGTTCCAGATTGTTGAAAATTTGTATTTGGCTTTGTTTTAGATTTATGTTTATTTAAAGCATTTTGCTCAATAGTTTGGCGGAACAAAGTAGTGAAGGGAATTTTCTTTTGTGCAGGAGTGGTTTTAGGTTGAGTAACAGGTTCCTTAGGAGGTTGGGTAACTTGTTGTTTTGACATGGCTTGGGTTATAGTGACCATATCTGTATTGGATGGTCCACCCTTATCACTATCTTGATAAAAAAAAGATAAAGGATTAGTGTGTATATCAAGCGCCCGTTCTATAGTTGCTTGAGCATCACTAACTTCCCCTCTATCAATACGAACCGCTACATTAAGGATGTCGATATTCTAATTGAGAAATTTTTGAAAATGTTTTGCGTTGTCAAAAGCGATGGCTCCATTGGGAGCTATTCTAGGGGATGAGGATTCATTCTCTTTAACATTTCCTTCTTGTTCCTTATCTTCACCTAAGTCTTCATCTGATTGACCTAGAGTTTCTCCTTCCGGATTTGTATCTCCAAGAAGGACATTTGGGTTTTCAGTTGTATCTTGCAACCAATCTTCTCCTTCCCCTAAAGTTTCTTTACCATTCCTAAGTCTAGTCATGGTGCTAAGTTTTGATTTCAGCAAATATATATATATATGCAACAAATTAAAAGGTATATATTTATATATACCTAATGCAATATTTGAAATGAAATGTTTAAGTTTTTACTATGTTGTTTTTTGATTTTTTTTTTTAGTTTTTCTTTGAAACAATATAATAAAGACAACAAATGAAACAATAAATGCACGCAATAATAATAAAACTGAAAGTAAATGAACTAATATTCTATGAATAACTTATGAATATCATTAATAGGTTCAAGTTGTTCAGGGTTCATGAAATGTTCTTCTTCAAATTGAAAGTTTTCTTTTAAGAATTTGATAAAAAGGGCTATGGTAATATTATCTGTCTCAGATGCTGGTTGATAGAAGTAAAGCTCGTGGCAATACTCTCGATATAACACAGCACGAGGAACTCTATTCCATATTTCCCTATCTGTAAGAACAACCTCTTGGTCTTCTACAAGGCCTAGGAATCGGTGTACAATGTCTGCATTCTCGAGGTATTCCTCGAAGCTGAATAATTCTGAAGATACTAAAGCTCTCCTATAGGCTAACCATCTATGGCAGGCTCTCTGAAGTTCATGATAGAAAACTAATTGATGAGGATCCAGGATTCTATCCAAGACTAGCCTCTTAATCTGTTTAAGTTGTGTGGACCTAGATGAAATGATACTAAGTCTCCTGTCAAGTTCGTTCCACAAGGATTGATTTCTACTTGTTTCAGGGATATTAAGGACAGAATTAACTTCTATAGCTGCCAATTGATTTTCTACGTTTATAGTAACTGCTAACCTCTTTTTAGGAGCTACCATCTAAACATGACTTTAAACCTTAAATGTTTTAAAATGCATCTAAGTTTTAGTTGTTCTAATTTTTTTTTTTTTTTTTTTTGGTTTTCAAAAGGTTATGATGCATTCACGTCGGGTTCACCAAAATGTATCACTCCAAATTTTTCGCATCCCTACCTTCAGGCTATTGGATCCGTGCCCGAAAGGAGGATGGGAAAAGGATGGTGCGGTACCTCGGACGAGAGGACTTCACGAAGGTCCCGCCTCTCAAGGGAGGTGTATTTTGGTGTTTTTTCGACGGATGGTGGGTTCACCAGGAAACATTTAATGGCAATTTCCACGCCTAGGTTTTGGAATGTGTTTAGATGAGTTCGTTTTAACCTTAAACATTCATCCTAGGTTCGATCGAATGAAACTAAATTAAACTATATGAAAATGCAATTTTTCATGAATACAAAAGAACAGATTTGAAAGCAAAAAATAGAGAATTTACAGGAGGAAAATGAAGAATACCTGATCCGGATGTCCGAAGAAGATTCTGATTTTGAAGCAGTCCCGATCGTCTGAGATTCGACAGAATCGTCTGCAATCAGACGAGATCGTCTGAGATCTGACGAATTCGTCAAACGAATTCGTTAGAAACCTACAAAACAGAGAATAGATGAAAAATGCAAGAAATAACACTATGCTAACAGAGGCAAATTATACCAAATGATAATATGAATGCTGAACACTATTCAAGAACAGAAATTAATGCAAATTACTGGTGCTTAAATGGCGAGATAATAAACTTAGCATGCAATCTAAGCTAAATGGGTGAACTCCAGATGCAAAATAGGATAAAAATTGAATATATTATCTAATTTGCAAAACAAAATAATAGATACAAGGTTGAGAAAAGAAAACTCGAGGCACTGATTGCCTCGATGTAGACTGCAGTCAAGATCATCTCGCATCAGTACGAAATCATCTTGAATTCGATAGGATCGCCTCCGATCTGGACAGGTTCGTCGACGACGATGGGTGCTGGCTCCGGTTGAAAATCAATGATATACCTGCATCAAAATTGCTATGGGACTAATGCAAAAATAATATTATGGTGTTTTAGTGCAGAAGGGTTCAATTTATAGATAAATTCAGCCAGGGGTTGGGGAGGGAAAATCTTAGAGTTTAAATAGGCTTAGGGAGAGTTGTTGGGAGGTTGGAGATCTTCCCAATTTGGGAGATCTCCAACGGGGGAGGGTCCCAACGGCGCAGACACGCTTCTACCCGGATTGGAGACCCGTTGGAACGGATTCCAACTATGCAAATTCAATTTTGCGACAAAATCATCTGGACGTTCTAGTCTAGATGAAATCGTCAAATCTGGGGCGATATCATCTGATCGGCGACGATATCATCCAACAGTCAAAACGAATTCATCAGAAACCTGCAAAACAGAGAATAGATGCAAAATGCAAGAAATAACACTATGCTAACAGAGGCAAATTACATTAAATAATAATATGAATGCTAAACACTATTCAAGAATAGAAATTAATGCAAATTACTGTGCTTAAATGGTAGATAATAAACTTAGCATGCAATCTAAGCTAAATGGGTGAACTCCAGATGCAAAATAGGATAAAAATTGAATATATTATCTAATTTGCAAAAAAAAATAACAGAGACAAGGTTGAGAAAAGCAAACTCCAAGCACTGATTGCCTCAATGTAGACTGCAGTCGAGATCGTCTCGCATCAGTACGAAATCGTCTCGAATTTCGACAGGATCGCCTCCGATCTGGACAGGTTCGTCGACGACGATGGGTGCTGGCTTCGGTTGAAAATCAATGATATACCTGCATCAAAATTGCTATGGGACTAATGCAAAAATAAGATTATGGTTTTTTAGTACAGAAGGGTTCAATTTGCAGATAAATTCGGCCAGGGGTTGGGGAGGGAAAATCTTAGAGTTTAAATAGGCTTAGGGAGAGTTGTTGGGAGGTTGGAGATCTTCCCAATTTGGGAGATCTCCAATGGGGGAGGGTACCAACGGTGCAGACACGCTTCTGCCCGGATTGGAGACCCGTTGGAACGGATTCCAACTATACAAATTTAGTTTTGCGACAAAATCGTCTGGACGTTCTAGTCTATACGAAATCGTCAAATTTGGGGCGATATCGTCTGATCGGCGACGATATCGTCCAACGGTCAAAACAACCTCTAAAAATGGCACGGAAAAAGTGGAAACGAGTTTCTCGGTGGTTAACGGGCGATTTGGGAGGTTAAATTTGAATTTTAAATTATTTACTAAGGTGAATGTAATTATTATAATTTTGACTGCGCCAATTTTAGGGTGCTACAAAGGCATTAAAATAAAATTCTAACTATTTTTTTTTCATTCTATATATATATATATATATATATATATATATATATATATATATATATATATTTCGATTACTTCCAAGCTCCTCCCTTGTTTTATTTAGTGATCGGTTGGAGATTTCTCATTTCCCTTCTGGACCAACTTGGTCCTAGGAAAAGAGGATGCTTTCTTCCAACAAGTAACAAAAATAAAGCTTCTATTTTTTATCTTCATTTTAACTTGGAGCCTTTTTCAACATAAGATATTTTTTCTCTTTTTCATGAACACTGTAAATAGTGTTCATTGTGTTGTTGGTGGCAATAATGAAGGTGGGGTCTCCTCCATGCCTACATCTGAACTAGTCTTCTAAAAAATCATCAATTTCATTATCAACTAGTTTGATGTGTTGTAGCATGAGAAGAGCAATTTCCCCCTTTGACCTCAAAACCAAATTTTTTCAACATAATGGTAAAATGCATAGGTTAGAAAATGACTATCTATGGGTTGGCAACTTGGAGAAAACATGGCATAGTAGTATTTAAAAACACATGCTAGTTTCTAATTCACCAGGTCGCCTTAAGCGCAAGTGAAGAGCATACTTCATAACAACATGTTCTTTAAAAATTCTGCTCTATCATTTTTAAAAAACACATGCTAGTTTCTGATTCACCAGGTCGCCTTAAGCGCAAGTGAAGAGCATACTCCATAACAAGATGTTCTTTAAAAATTTTGCTCTGTCATTTTTCTTGCTATAAAACTCATCATTAAAAAACATTTACCAATACGTTGCAAAAATTTCAAGCCTGTAAAAAATTTTCAATCATTAAAATTAAGCTTTTGGAGGTATAATTTCCTGATAGTTTCTGTATAAAAACACATCCCTAAAATTTTCCAATCAAACTTGGGTTGTGCTATTTCTCTTGATTTATTGAAACCATTTAGAACATGATGGAAATCCTTCATTTCCAAATTTTTCTAATTTTTTTTCAACAACACATTTTATTCCTACTTCTACACTTAATTTGGTACATCAAATTCATTCCCACATTTACATGAGAAGCTAGAAAATGCTAACAGTTGCCTATGGGATTTGGATATGACTGTTCTGGCAACTATTTTACCCTTATAAAAAGGCCCTTGGTGGACTCACACTTCTCAGGTAAAATATCTACAGGTAATTTTAAATAGGCTTTTTATCTGACCTATAAATCAGAACACTATATTTTAGACACTCCCCAGCATGGTGAGCAGAAATTATGTTTAGGAAAACATTCATTTCTATTCCATAAATTATCAACCGGTAATTTCGTAAACTTACAAGTGTCACACATAGTATATGCTTGTAGTGTTGGAGAACGAATTTGTATGTACCTTATTTAGTTTGGTGGGGAAGTTTTGTGCAATTGGATTCCGACCAAACCAAATAAACTAAGTGCGAAAAAATTAAATAAATAAATTACAATGCTGAAAATAAAGTGTGAGAAAATAAATGTACAAGAAAAATAAACACACGACTAAAATTAAATAAAGCAATAAATAAAGTAATAAACTAATCTAAAAAAATCAAATACATAAATTAAACAGGGGAGGACTACTGTAGGGAGTGGGTCCAAGCTCCTGCAGATAGTCCACCCAGCTAGCTGCGTAGAGCTCACTCAAATAAGAGGAATTGCACTCTTAATAAATTTGACAAAAAATAAAATAGAATAATTTCTCCATAAAATTAATCATCCCTTCTCTCAGGGAAGACCTGTGTATTTATATAATGCACAACCTTCATCTGTTACAAATTTAGGCAAGTCTATTTTAGACTTGTAGTTACAGTAGATATGCAATGAATATTACAGTCGTTCAATTATAACAATCATATATTAATTAAAATAGTCACGCACTAATTTTACCCTCTTGCAGGATAAATCAGGCGTGTTCTATTTTATCATAATAGAATATGTTTGGCAACAACAAATCTATTTGGGTGGTTGTCCTTCTTAGCGACTAATGGATCTGGTTCATCCTATTGTTTGTTATGCATATCATTTACCGGTAAATCACTACGTTGATTGGTTCATGAGCATGAGAAGGAATGCTCACCTTACAAAGTGAACCACCCAATCATAAAATAATGGATGATTTATTCTATTTTAATAATATTGCATAAAATAAAATATCTCCCACATCGATCACTTGAAAAATCATTGCTCTTGGTTCATCCGTGAGCATGAAAGAATAATGCTCACATTACAAAGGTATCCAGCAAATAAAATAATAGAAGTGTTCATTCTATTTTAAGAATAGAATATCTCCCTTTTTGTCTTCATGTGCAACCTCCTCCTTAGCCCACTGGTCAACCGGTCAAATTTGACTTGGTAAATCTTGCAAAGTATGGAGGCATGGAGGCACCTTCTTCATGAGGAAGGTGCCTACTTTTGTTGGGTGCCTTATTCATAAGGAAGGCACCTACTTCTATTGGGCACCTTCTTTATAAGGAAGGCATCTACTTCTACTGGGTGCCTTCTTTATAAGGAAGGCACCTACTTCTGTTGGGTGCCTTATTTATAAGGAAGGCCCTTACTTCTGTTGGGTGCCTTCTCCATCAGGAATGTGCCTACTCTTCCTTCATCCATGAGCATGAAATAATAATGCTCACGTTACAAAGGTATCCAACCAATCAAATAATAGAAGTGTTCATTCTATTTGAAGAATAGAATATCTCCCTTTTTGTCTTCATGTGCAACCTCCTCCTTAGCCCACTGGTCAATCGGTCAAAGCTGACTTGGTAAATCTTGCAAAGTATGGAGGTGTGGAGGCACCTTATTCATGAGAAAGGTGCCTACTTTTTTTGGAAACCCCCTTCATAAGGAAGGCTCCTACTTTTGCTAGGCACCTTCTTTATAAGGAAGGGACCTACTTCTGTTGGGCACCTTCTTTATAAGAAAGGCACCTACTTTTGCTGGGTGCCTTCTTTATAAGGAAGGTTTCTGCTTATGTTGGGCGCCTTATCCATCATGAAGGTTCCTACTCTCATGCCTTAGTCTCTGAAAGCATAAGTATACCAGGTTCAAGTGGATGTAGATTGGAAAACACCAGATTAGTACCAACACCTGCATTTATACATAGTTTCCATTAAAAACACTAATCAAGCATAATACTGGATTTTATATCAATTATATGCATAAGTTATTTAAAAATACATCTCACATGCTAATTAAATCAGTGATAATGCCCCTTAATAGTGTATATAAAATGGGCATTTTTGGTGCTCATCAAAGTCTTTTTAGAATAATGTGCAAATCAGGAGGCAAATATTGCAAGGTTATTGTAGATAGTGGGAGTACAGATAATCTCGTATCTAATGAATTGGTGGAGAAACTAGGGTTGAGTTAGATAGAGCACCCCAATCTATACAATATCTCTTGGCTACAAAAGGGACACCAAATTTTAGTCAATGAACAATATCGAGTGAAATTCTAAATTGGATCTTACAGAGATGAAGTCATGTGTGATATTATGCCTATGGATGCTTGTCATGTACTTTTGGGAAGAACTTGGCAATTTGATAGAAAGGTTATACATGATGGTAAGGAAAACACCTACAACATTATGAAGGATGGTAAGAAGTATGTTTTGGGTCCTTTTAAGGACAAGGATAAAATAGAGGATAATGGTCCAAAGATATATTTGATTTTTGGAAAGCAATTTATAAAAGAAATAGCAAGGAAGAAAGTTTTTTTAGCATTGATTGCCAACCCCATAGAGGATTGGATAGTAAACCAAGGGGATAAGTTTTCAAGTGAATTCGAGGATTTTTTAGAAGAGTATGTAGGAATTTTATCAAAAACATTACCATATGGATTACCCCCAATGAGGAGCATTAGCCATCATATAGATTTGATTCCAAGATTGATTTTTCCAAATAAGGTAGCATATAGAGTGACACTAATGGAGAATGAGGAAAAAACAATTCCAAGAGCTATTGGACAAGGGATTGATTAGGGATATTTTGAGCCCATGTGCAGTACCAACTATACTTGCATCAAAGAAAAATAGAGAATGGCAAATGTGTACATATTCAAGGACCATCAATAAGATAACCATAAAGTATAGATTTACATTGCCTCGCATAAATGCTTTATTGGATTGCTTGAGTGGGGTAAATTTGTTGAGGATATGATTGTACCTTAGGCTTAATTATAAGCCTAAGTTATTATTTTATTATTATTTCCTATTTCTTGCACTTTGTATTTATGTGAGACATAGTATACCCATGTTGGAAATAGGTTTATTATTTTTTAGGATGTTCAGTTAGACTATTAGAGTTGTCCTTTATCTTCTAGTAGTTAGTTGGAATCCATGTTTAGTAGATTGTTATCTATTAGTTACAGTGGTTGGCCATGTTTGGTAAATTGTTACAACCACTGTAACCACATGATTTTACTGTAGATTTATATATTTTATTGCACTAATCAATAAATCAGCTTCACTTTGGATATTTCCATATCATTGGTAATCAGAGCCAAAGGATAATTTTTGCAAGGAGGGCAAGTTGCCACTTCATTTCTAGGTGTCTAGTTGGGTTTTGCAGCTAGTGCATTAGATCCTAGGTAGGTGCTTGCATGAAATTGGCTTGAGACCAGCCGCAACATCATTTTTGTGAAGCTCCAAAGGTGGCAGAGGGTATAATTTATCCCTACACCAAATACCCTTTAAAGAAAACTAGAGGGTAATCTAACTTGCCTTGAATAAAAGAATCAAAAGGAGCGATTTGCACTCCTTGTCGTAAGAGCATCCAGGTTTTCGAAGAGTACATATTAAGTTTTTCAATATTTTTTGAGGTTGTATGTAAGGGGAGGCACCAAAAGGATTCCTCAAGTGACTTCAGGAGAAACATTTTCCTACTATCCCACTTTTATTTATTTCCTCCCCTTCCTATATCGATCGACCACTCCTACCAATCGGTCCCCTATCAATCGACAAAGGATGAAAAACCCCTACGCTCCCTCTTACCTCCCTCTCCTTGTTTCCCTAAGCACCCCTAGAGTTTTGCAACTATGTTCATTCATGGATAGGTCACAGCGAACTACAACTAACCATCACACAAGGCATATGACCAGGCCACATCCAGCCACCTACAGCCTACTGTTCAATGCCCCCTGACTGGATGCCATTACGACACACCATGACCAAGATTTGATCATCATTTACTTCATCACTATATCATAGTGTAGGTATTTGAGGATCACCGACCATCAGATTTTATGCAAACTGTAGAGAATTCTCAGTATAGAGCGATGCAAAATAATTTTTCATGGAAAATTTTAATCGAACCTAAAGTTTTAAAATAGACCAATCACGTGTGAGAGAATCAAACCCTAAAGACCATTGCAATGAGAACATAAAACATGGTATTTTTGGATGCGAAGGAGAATATTAATGGCCAATCCAATTGAAAAATGTGGTGCATGACAAGGTTGGACTATTTTCAGGATGATTTTCTGACTTCTTTCGAATTTTTGTTCCCCGATGCAAGTTTCTATCTTCAGGCAATGACGTCATTTCCTGGCAAAAATAGTAGATCCTAATGAAAACTTTGATGCCTAGGCATGAGTTTTTTGATGTCAAAAACTATTGCAGACCATTATTTGATGATTTTTCAAGTGATAATCTAAACTTTACATGATCCCGACAAGATTTTTGCACTCTTAGAAAAAAAATCATTCCTGATGATCTCTCGGTAAAATAAATGTGATTTCGGTAATGATTTTCTATTTCCAGTGTGATAGCGAGCTATCGACAAAAAAACTAGAAGTTCTAGTAAGAAAACACGTTCCTAATGTCTATATCGTGATTCCGACAAGCAGTTTGATGATATCCAACCAAATTTTCACTTTTCGATAAAAATTGTTTATCGAAGAGGATAATAGGGTTTGATGAGAAAATCAGGTTTCCCACAGATGGTTTATGTTTTTTTGACACCATTACCAGTTACCGATGACTGTCAAAGTTTTCCAACTGGGTGTAGTCTCCTCCGATGGAAATATAACTTCTTTTTTTCTCAAAGTGGGATATATCCCATTTTTGTGTTGTGGGAGCCTTTCAACTCTTCAAAATGTCCCACAAGCACTATTAGAGGTGACCACCTCTTGGTGGTCACCCTAGGATATGCTCTTGCATGTAGCCACACCGGTTGGTGGCGCACCTAAGTGGACGGTTGTTTTACACCGTGCCAGTGGGAGGTATTTATGGCAACCTTGATCGTCCTGATCGTTGGTTGTTAAATGAGACCATTTACTTGTTTGAAATTCAACCATTATTTCAAATATTTAAAATTGTCACTCTTACCTATTTTTGACCAGGACTACACCATTGATCGAAGTCAAAAAACCAAATTTTCCTACCAGAAGCAAAAAAAATTCCCACTAGAATCACGATTGAATTCAATTTTTGCGCCAAATAGAGGAAAAGGTGAATTCCTTCAATTTTTGTAAATTTTTACAAAAAATTATAATTTTTCCACAAGGTCAATTTATTTTTGCATTAGGGGTAAAATTGACAAATTTTTAAGTGCTATTTTTGTAAAATCCCAAATTGAAGGAGAAAATTGTCATTGTAAAAAGCACTAAAATAACCCCCTTTTGCAAGTTGTAAAGGTAATTGTTTTTGTAAATTTAAGCAAATTTTTGCATTAGAAAAACTTACAAATTATTCCTACGAGCCTAGATAGTTCTTGCAAACACATAAGAATCCTCCTATTTTGGCATATACATGTAATCAAATGGCTGATCTCAAAACAAACATGGAAAATCTTACTATTGTAGTAGATATTTTGGTAGATAAAGTGAAAGATATTGTTGTTCAATTGACTCTTGGTGATGTCAAAATTTATCACAACAATGCCAATAAAGCAAAATGTGAGGTCAAATTGTATGACAAATCAAGGGATCCTGATGTCTTGTCTACATGGATTTTAGATATGCAAACTTGGTTCACCTATGCTGAAATTCCTAAAGATGACCAAGTTGCTTTTGCCATAGTCAAACTCATAGGCTTAGCAAAAGTTTTGATTGTAGAAAGACAAAGCCATAATGTTACCATGAATTGGAAAGAATTGATCCAAATTTTAAAAAACAATTTTTTTCCACCAAATTACCAAAGTGACCTCATAACCACGTGGTATAGATTGAGGTAATTCTATAGTATGTCAGTTGTTGACTACATTTTTCAATTCAATGGGCTAAGGGTTATTCTTGGTGTGAAATATTTAAAAAAGGATTTGATTAGCAAGTTCACTTGTGGATTGCAAGATCATATTTTTAGGGAAATCAAGTTCAATGTGTAAATAGTTTGCACCTTAGGGTCAAGAATTCCTCTTTTGTTTGTCTAAGTGGGAATAATATCATAATATTAAAAGTACTCTCGTTGTTGGCTTGTTGATTTAGAGCAAAAGAGTAGGTGAACCCTCTACTATTTAGAGGGTGTCTTAAGTGATGTACCATACATATTTTGAGTAAATTGGTATCTCTATTTTTGGATTCTAATTTAGAATTGCAAAATTGGTTACTATTGATATTGTATGAAAAAAAACAATAGAGAAGATACAATTTTTAAAACGAATCACACACGACACGTATCACATTAAATAGTAATGAATTGGATTTCATCACCAACCATTGCTTGAGATTCGGTGATGGTGAGCTTCATCTCCATCTACCAATATCTTCCCTTAGCCACCTTAGGATACCCTTGAGCAAAAATTTTGGACTTCATCATCGATAATAATCTCATTTCCTAGCTAAGTCATATATTTCACCCTTAATTCATATTAGTACATCAAAACACACCAAAAAAAAACATTAAATATGAGATTAAAAAAATATAAGGTAAGACACATTTGTTGCAGAAACTTAGAAGTGAGTTGCTTTACTTGATTTCTGTGAAGTTTTTATTTACATTATTGTATTGCATATTTCATATATTTGATTCATAAAGATCTTATGGTCTTAACTAGAAATCAGAAAAATAAAGAAGCATTGAATCAAATTTTCATCCCACAACATATTGCATCCATGGATAATTCATCATCCCTCCCTACCACTTATATGGTCAATCCCACTAGTGTGATACAAGCAAGTCATTCAATTTTTTTTGTGGATCCCTCATACACTATGTCATCCACACAGTCATTCCACATGATCATTCTACAAATAGAATCGTCTTCACCTAGCATTGGTCACCACATCACCCATATAGACATGGCCCAAGTAGAATCTCTTCAAATATCTGCTAACTATATCTTAGAATCAATCCATAACTCACCTAGGCATAATCCTTCTTTCCAATAGAAACTTATCTCCTCCTAGCCTTCAAGCCTTACCCAAGTGTATACCAATCCTCTTTTTGAGGAATCAACTGCACCTTACCAACATTTGTCCATATTCCAATTATCATGTGCTCCAAGCACATCCATCCCAGCATCTTGCACCACTACCTATAGCTATTAGAGTTACTGTAGGCCAAAAATGGCCACATAATTAGGAAAATTTTGAAAATTTTGCCTAAGTCATAAAGTCCTCAATCTGCACACTTTGCAGTGTATTTTGGAGCGGATCCACAACAAAGGCCATGAGTCCACCCAACACTTGGTAAATTTTCGTACTTGGAGCAATTCCACAAAGTTTCTTTTGTTCTTGGCTTCGGATTGGTGATGCATCCTGAATCTGTAAAACTTTTTGAAAAAGGATGATGTCAACATAAAATAAGTGCAAATTGGTGACCGCTTGATATTTTGAATACTTTGTGAGTGGCTAAATGTTGGAAAGCCTGATTTCGGAGAGCACAATGAACATTTTTGCCTGGAATGGTGATAGAAGGCAAAAATCCTAGCATAGAAGATGTGGACTCATGACAAAGCATATTTTTGACTAACTCTCTTCCAAAATGACAAGCAATGATGTACTCTAAAGTCAGTGCAGATTGGAGGAAGAGCCATTTTGCATTGCAATAGGCCCAGAATGGTTTTCACTGACCAATGTACTTACTTCGGTATAGAATGGAATTTGCAAAATTTTAAAATGAGATATGACATCATCAAATTTTTGTGCGGATTGGAAAATATTTCATCATCAAAGAAGGAAAATGAAGGATAAAGAGCAGATTTCATCCCACTTCACTTTTAGAGCATTTTAATGCCAGATTGGCATTCCATAGTTTTTGGGGCATAAAAGATGATGTCATTAGTTTTTTAAATTAGAATGGTGTTGTGTTCTCCCCTGCCATTGTAAAAAGCTTATATCAGATTAAATCATAGCCATACGATGGGGGAGATCAACGATGGAGATTTTGGTAAGAAATTTGAAGAGTATAAAATTAATATCTCGTTAAAGCTATCATAGTCAGTTGGAGGAGGAAGCCGAAGTATTGAGTGTTTCAAGAATATAAAACCAGATATGGTTACATATTGACGATGGTAGAGGGATTACAAGAAAGATCAATGATGCATACACACTATCCAATGGATAGAACTCTAGTTAGCATCGAATGACCAACAAGTTGTAGACAGCTCGAGTTGCCATGGTGGTCCACTTGTAGCAGATTTCCTAGAAGATGAACCAGTAAGAGAATGCCAGCAAAAACTCTCTATTGAGCTATAAAATTTAAATCTTTGCAATGTTCCTTGTAATTTTAATTTTGCAAAAACTATAAATAGAGGCCAAACCCTTATTTCTAAGGGTTGGCTCTAGTGTGTTTGCATGTGCTACTATAAATATTCCCAAGGGCTAACGAAAGGAGCTTTACATTGATATTTGCCTCAAATTTTGTGTCTTCATATTTTGATATCAGAGGTTTGAATTCTTTAGTTGCATTTCTGTGAATACTTGAATGGTTGGTTTGTGCCAAATTAATGGATTACTAGTTGTTAGGGTAATTGAAACCTACTTTTGAGTTTGATATTTATTGTTAGGGAGTGCATTTCTATAAAATATAGATATTCATGAATTATGTTATTTGTATTATCGTTGTTTAGATATTGAAATTGTTGTTTGTAATATTTCTCTATTGTTATTTAATTAATGAAAGTGCATTTAATTTGGGATATTGTCGATCTTATTAATGTGTCTTTAGATTGGTTTTTTGGAGCTTTTTGTTGTAGTGCAATACTGTTAGCCTATTCGTCCACTATTGTTCACATCTTTCTAACCCTAAAATTTTCTTACCCTAATCTCAAAACCCCAAGTGAGCATAATTGTGTCAACATCCTATTTAAGTTTACAAGAAACCAACCTACTCTGGAGGTTGGATCAAATACTCTATTTTGGTCCATCCAATGTTGAGTGTTGAGCTATAGCTATCGATTACAAGCCTGGACAGAAAGTAAGAATATAGACAACCATAGTATTGATTAAAACTTGATGTAATTTAGTGCCCAATAGTTTTTGGCATGCCTAGTGGGACCGGTTCACAAGGAACATGAAAATCCATCATACGAGTTATTAATTATCTCAACCCAAAGGAATCAAGATTTGGTGAATTGTCTTGACCTTATAAGCAAAGAATAGTAAATTCACCTGGTGACTCCCTGGTCCTTAAATCCCAAAAAATAATTACCCTTGTAGACCAGTTTCCTTTCATGTATATCAAGTCTTTCAAAAGGAATAACCCTAACTCCTATTTTTATTGAAAATTACCTTATAGAGGGTCTACAATTATCAAAATTTTGAATCAAGACTTCCTCTCAGAAGAGGAGTTTCTTGAAGAAAACCCTATAGTTAACCTAGTAGTCCCTCCAACAGGATTTACACCTAGAAATATGGCACAAAATGTGGTCCCTAATCAGCCATTACAGAAATACCCTAGTTGTAATACATTTGGTCCCCTGATATTAGCCCAAATGAATGTCATTCCCTAGGCTGTATACAAGGCTATCCCCACTTATGATGGATCTAAGAAGATAACCTATGAGCACTGTCAAGATATTTTGAATCTGGTAGTAATTCACTGACCTAACCACGGAGCGTGCACCTAGCTACTGTATTTATCTATATCATCATGAAAACATAAATATTCACACAAGTACATAAATTGAACAAAAACAACGTAAGGTTTCTTGTATTAATATTTGAATTAGCTTTGATTAAAAAAATGCCCTCTTAGGGTCACTTGAAATATGATACTGATATTACAATTTCCAATACCCTCAATAGCGTAGGCACACTTATAGTGCTCAATTGATTAGTCACAAACTGCCTTGGGGTGGAGCTGACCCCCTTCTTGGCAATGTGGAAGGATTATGACATAAGATCCTCTTGCACCTGTCTCCCTACGAACAGGAAATAATAGCACATGATTAAAAATATTTATAGCCTCTCATGATGAGGCCCTTTAAGGAAATATGTATGTAGATGCCATTAAACTAGTAAAACAAGAAAACATAAATAGAGACTTTAAACTATATTACAATTTGATCAAGAATTATACAAAAATATGAAGGACATGAACAAGCAAATTATGCATGTATCAAATATCAAGTTAGAAGCAATAAAGTGCATAAAAGATCCAATATAATCCTACTTAGTGCAATGCATAAAATGACTAATTCCTACGGTCAGAGTTTCTTTAAAATGCAATTAAACCTATGAAAAGACTAATATAACTAATCTATGTTGTCAAAAGCAAAGCAAGTAAGATGATTAGTCACCTGTTGCAAATTGCAGCTATGGTGGGTGGTCTGCACTGTGAACCGTGACTAACAACCGCAGTTTGACCTCTGATAGGTTTACCCTTAGAATTAGGGGCAGTGGGCTTGACCTCCTTATCCAAATTGATGTTCAAGGGTCGCCTTTGTTGTCCTCTGATAGATTTGGTGGTCAAATCACTGTGAAGGGATTTCGTTTGCTCGGATTTGTGTTTCTTGAATCTCCTAGGCACCTAGGGCATTCATGGCTAATTGGTCTTTAGGTGAATAGCAAAGGGGCTCTCAAATACACAGATTTAGTATACAATTTGACAAGGCTTCCCTGCTCTCTTGATCAATTAACTCTCCTCTTTTTTCTCCCCATTTTGAGGGGGTATTTATATCATGCCCCTAGGGCTAGGGGTGGCTTCATGGAGAAGCCAAGACCAAGAAGGGTGGTTAGGACAATTGGTATGGAAGCCTCTGGAATCTTCTGTCCTTCAACTACCTCCTTCTAGATATTTCAATTGTTCCAACTAATTTGGTTCGGATGGAAGACCTAACTAAACTTCAGTTAAAACCTTAGGTCATAGTTGCGATCTAGACTATAGACCGCATGTGTCAATCCCAGTTTAGACTAGAGACCGTAGGTCTGGGCTGTAGTTTAGACTGCTTAGGCTAAAATGCCTAAATTAAGTGGTTAGAACCACTGCTCTATCTTGGAGTCTATCCAAGATCCTCCATATGGTTTTGTAGCATGTCCATATGAGTAGTTTCCCTTGACATGACGCATTTTAAGTGTCTACGGATGCCCCTTTTGAGATGCGTTGTGAGATCGAACAACGTTGAGCAAAAATATACATCCTAAAATGATGTCAAAGGTTTTATGATGATCATTAGTCTGATAAAAATTAGATGCCCTAGGTCCAGCAAAAGGACGTGCATCCTGGAATCATTGCTTCCAACTTGGAAAGGCTTACATTTGAAAATTTTGCACTCACCATCAGACATTTGGGTAGCTTTGGTGCTACAATAAGAGTTAGGCCTATATAACTGAAGGATGAGAGCTACAAAAAAAAATTCATATTTGCTATTTACCCCAAGCAAAGGGGGAAGCTTATGATAGTTTTTAGCAATTATTTGTAAGAACGAATGCAATTTTGACAATATCAAGGGATCTACGATCTCTGGGATCTTTTGTTGATTTTTATTATGACATGAAATTATGACTACCCCCTCAAGTGACGAGTCGATGAGGGTAATGACAATGTATGAAGCAATGAAATCGCTTGACCATAATTAATGATCTTGAACAACTTTAGATTTGAGCCTGTTAATGCCTTGGCTAGGCCTGGTTTAGTTTATGATTGTAACTCTTAGTAGTATTTGCACATCTCTATCCCATGGAGCAGTCAAGTTACGATAGTCGTCTTAGGGAATAAAAATAATACAAATGCAATTAGACTTGTGTTGAATCATATTGTTGATGATTTGTTGAAAGATGTCATAAAATAAATGACAAGTTTTCCCCAAATGTCCTTATGGTGATTTACTCATCTTGTCGGATTGCATGGATCGCAAGTCGCTGCAACCGCCAATTTTATAGGATAAATCACTGAATATGAGGCACATTTGGTTTTTCATTATTGTATTTTTTTTTTTTTTTTTTGCATTTATTTGATTGATCCTTGTGCTTTTAACATCACCAAATTTGCAATTTTAATCATTGATGTTGAATTTTTATCCAATGGGAGTCATTAATTTATCTGTTTAGAATTTCCCATGGTGGGTTTTGAGTGCATTTATTGCTAGTTGTGGACCATTAGTACGGCCTATGGTTTACATTTCCAAATTTTAGGAATCGCGGGTCAGACCTATAGGTGAAAAACCCTAGTTCGAGAATCGTAGGTGTCAGTCGCGATCCACAAAGACTAGGAGGGCCTATAAATTGCATTCCCATTTGAAAATTTTCATTATTTTATTGCAACTACTAGCAATTTGAGAGCTCTAAGAGAGGAAAAACATTCCTCAATTTGGAACGCTGCCAAAATCTACCATAATTACACTCATCTACCTCGATGGCGGATCTTGATCAGCCATATACTAGCCGGGGCCAGGGTGCGGGCAAGGTAACTCAAAACTGAGACCACACACTCAATACTAGTAAAATGAACTACATTAAGTAATGCAAAAAATGAACCTCACTAAACTGCTGGTAATGAACCCCACTAGTTTAGGCTAGTTGTAGGATTTAATTTTATGCCCTAGTGGTCTAGGAGGGTACCCAAAATGGGTGTCACTCCTAAATCGCAGTTGGTAGTTGCGATTACTAGTTGGTAAATTGGGGACCGCAGGTTTCAGCTGTGGTTCCCAATTTGCAAATTGGGGACTGCAGGTTTCAACTGCGGTTTGCTATTGCTATTTTTTTTTTTTTTTTTAAACTCTAGGTTGTCTAATTAAAAATTTTTAATTTTCTTTAGCTCTGCTTAGCCATATTTATCTTACATTATGCTTTTTTCTTTTAAAAGTTAACTTCTAGAGCACGGGAGCCTGACCTTATGAAGACTCTCTATGAGGCTCTATCTGATGATGACCGAGCTTGGTTTTGAGCTATCGGGTTTGATTACATCATGGATCTACCCACCATTAGGGTAGATCAAGCCTATCTTACTGCATTGGCCCGATGCTGGAATGCGTGGACCAACACCTTCCACCTTCCTCTTAGTGAGATGACTATCACTTTGGAGGATGTCTACAGGATCTTCAGGATCCCCATCGATGGCGAGGCTATCGTCTCCTCTGCCTCCATGACAAAGGATGCTATTTTTTGATGCCATATTCGGTGACCAGAGCACTGATGCACAGGATGATGCTGACCACGAAGGGGTGCATATTGGTGACTGGTATTGTGATGATGTCTTTTCTATACGAGAGGCCCTCTTCATGCATCTCATTGTGTAGATTGTCCTTCCAGACTCCTCGGGAATGAGGATTCCTTGGAACATGTTATCCACTACTTGAAGGGTGCTTTAGAGCTCTACAAAGGAGCCACTATGATTATCTTGGGGGAGCACCCTATTATGCCAACTCTACAGGGAGATATACCAAATCATAGAGCATAGCTATAAGGGCATCAACTGTAGTCTTTTTTTATAGATTTGGGGGTGGTAGCACATTCGAATAGAGTTTCCTACAGAGCTACCACTACATATCACCACCATAGACATTGACCATCAGTGTTACGCTGCATGCTAGCCTTGTGCTGATGAGGGTATCTGTAGTAGGGCTCATGCTGGGAACACTAAGCACTACATCATTAGATTTGCATCACTTGGACTGGGGGATGTTTTATGGTGCCCCTACATGGATTGCACTACATGGCTTAAGGCATATGAGTTGCTATGAGAAGCCTATCAAGATAGATGGCTTGTATGGTGTAAGCTAGAGGTCAGAGAGTATTAGTTATTTTCTCGTATCCAACGATAGTTCAGCATGGTGTAGGACATACCAAATATGCCACTAAGGTACAGACACTTGGCTCTAGAGAGGGACCTCTCGTTGATAGTTCCTCCACCACTAGGAGATGCACATGATGACTTCTAAGAGTTGAGGGTTGAGACAGCTAGGACCATGCCAGACTATGATGGGTGGTGGTCATTATTCAGATGGCATGGGATAGGGCCTCTAGGTCGAGAGTCGACTCAGGCAGAGGTAGAGGCAAATCCTGATGGGTGCAGTATGTGCCAGCATATAGAGGGTGGTTGGGGCATAGAGATCACCATGGAGGATACTCTTGATATTGACCTTGAGGAGGATACTCTAAAGGAGGGTGAGGTCCCTCCTGATAGCATAGAGGGATGGCTACTAGCTCAAGTAGCTGACTTGCAGAGTTAGCTCAGGTGGTTTCACACATAGTAGCTCGAAAGAGACACTACCATCACCACTCTAGAGGTAAAGGTTGCTGATAGAGAGCGGTGCCTGAATGAGATGCAGGACCAAGTACAAGAGCTCATGACTCAGGCCATAGATGTAGAGGCCCAGGTGCAAAGACTACAAACTGCCTTGGAGTTAGCATAGGCACAACAAACTATAGCAGAGGCAAAGCGAGATCTTGCTCGAGCATCGAGGGGGCCTATGCCACATCCTCAGGCGACTATGGGGTCTCTTGCAGCACCAATAGTAGGTACAATAGCTACACAAGATCCAAATACTAAGGTAGAGCGACTGCATGGTATGGTCATGAGGACCAATGATATGCACACAACCTGGCTTGCTCATGTTGATCAGCTAGTCGATTACATTGAGATGCATGGTCTATAGGTTTCGAAGGATCCTTTATCCCTAGAGTCACAACATACCAGGTCTAGGACCTCAGGGTAGTCTACAGTGAGCTTGAGTCATAGGACTCACATGACTAAGAGGATGCATAGGTCCTCTAGCACACACACAGCAAGATCATAGGCCAAGACTAGAGATCCAGGGCAGACATCAGGGACCTATAGTCAAAGGACTAGCCTGTTGTAGTTACCAATTTCCCATGTGCTAGGTGCTTTAGGATTTGGAGGCAAGCAGGATCCACCACATATGCCAAGTCATCCAGGAGAGTAGGCTCCATAGCATAGTGTAGAGGGAGGCGACGAGAGCTCCAGTATAGGGGGAGCAGCCTAGATCTGAGTTATAGCAGCTGTCGACTACATTTTTGATATCTCATTTTGTGTGTAAGTTCAAGGACCTACACAATTGTATCCTAGGGGAATTTTGTACTATCTATGTACTCTTTTGGACACATATATATGATATGATCTTTTATGGATCATTATGTGTACAAGTTTATTTTTTATTTTTTTATTTTATGTTTATTTGATGCAAATGGAAGCAAGGCTTATGTAAATGCTATGTTTATATGATGTGATGTATGTATGACATGCACTAGATAGCTATTTTACTTTATGATGATGATATGCAGTGATCTACATGATTAGATGTGTGAGATATGATGTATGCATATGGATGCGATGTTTATTTTTAAACGCATATTTATTTTTGCTTTGTGGGCATGCATTTATTTTATGTAGTTTATGGTATGCTATGCAATGTATGGTAATGCATTATGTACATAATCATAATCTAATGGAAATGAACTTGTATACTTTAATCACTTAAAACATAAGGAATGAATGTAAACTGTATATATCAATTTTTAAAATATGACACCATAGAATGTATAACAATCATGCAAAATAATTGATAATTCTCATTACAAGAACTTAATCAATTAATCACCCATATATGAAATGCAATGAAATGAATTTGTAGAATGCTAATGAATGAATATGTCATTTTGTATATTTCTTCTTTGCTGCACTAAATAGTCAGTGATCGTCTACACATCATTTCTGATATTCATGCGGTATCTATCCTATATGTTTGATTGTGCTTTGTAAAATAAATTTGATGAATGAATGACTCATATTTTTGATGTTCAATGATATTTGGTATCCTTTTGCTATTGGAGAACTTTTTGGGGTTTTCCTTGAGACTCAAACATCCTAGTAGACTTCTCCAAAAATCACATACTAACTGTACAAGGCTTTTATTGGACAAGGCTTTTGCTATGATAGACCCAACTATTCATTATCCATGTGTGTGCATGTGAGTATTTTTAGATAGATCATAAGCATACCTCGTATGTCAATCGAGACTCTTTCAACCCATATGTGATATAGGGTTCCTCATACGATCATACCATCCTTGTTTTAGCTTTGATTAGACTTATACAACTAGACAATCCTAGGTACCTAGAGCTAGCTCATCTTGCAAATTGATCAGGGCTACCCCTCCAAATGTAGGTGGGACTCTTTCAACCCATTGCTACATTTGGGGATCACCCAATAGAACTACCCCTTCGATTGTATGCGAGACTCTTCCAACTCATTGCTATGATCGGGGATCACTCTATGGTTTTCAAAAGCTAGAAAATCCAGGGATTAAATTTCTCACCCTTCTTACTTGCTCATATGTAGTGATAAAAATCACTGTTAGTCCATGTGTTATCACTTTCTTTGAGTTAGATATTTTTATAGTGCTTTTGATTCACTATGTCACTTTACATTTTGAACTTGAAATTTGTACTTTTGCACTTTGTCACTTGGGATTTAAACTTTGTGACTTTGGGATTTATAGGGGAAATTCTTGTCCTTTTGCCAAAGTACACCTTTCTAGATCGACTATTTGCAAGATAAGCAGGTCGTGAAACCCATCTCTCTAGATATCTAAGACTGCTTTCACAACTTTCATCCTCTCTTGTCTTAGCAGGATTTTATATTGTTTTGCTTAGTGATGAGATTATGATATGTTGAAGCACTATCCCAACTAGTGACATTGTATATAATAGCAAAGCAAGCTTTCTACAATATCTAAATAACCCACTAGGTATTTTTGAGTGATTGGAAAACTTAATATGCATACGTATTTCTCCACAACAGGTATCGTGTATGAATGCAATGAATTATGATAAATGCAAGGGTGCATGATTGACACACAAACGTGTGATCATTTGTAAAATTTTGATAGATGCATTACACTCTACTGTGGAATGCAATGGATGACAAATTCCTAAATGCAATATGATGATGTGAATGCATATATGAAAATGCAAACTGCGAAAGCAAATGTTTTTGGATTTTAAGCTTTACCAATTTTTTTTTTTTGGAATTTTATATATTTTCAATTTTTTATACAATTTTGAGCTTTCATATTTGACCAAACGACGAGTACATGTCCTTGGAGATTTTAAGGATGACCAAATGGTGAGGAAATGCCTTTAGAGCTTTTACTTGACCAAGATACTCAATAGAGAGTTTAGGGCATTTTGGGATGACCGAGCGGTTGAGACAAAACCCTTAGAGCTTTTGGGTTGACCAAAGGGCTTACAGATGCCTTTGGTGCATTTACTTGACCAAGCTTCTCAATTCGAGAACTCGAAGCCTTTTGGGATGACCGAGTGGTTGTGGACAAAACCCTTAGAGCTTTTGGGTTGACCAAAGGGCTTAGAAATGCCTTTGGTGCATTTACTTGACCAAGATTCTCAATTCAAGAACTCAGAGCCTTTTGGGATGATTGAGCAGTTATGGACAAACCCTTGAAGCTTTTGGGTTGACCAAAAGGCTTACAAAGGCCTTTGGGGCCTTTAATACACTCTCAAGCATAGAACACCTTAATATGGATGATATTGAGAGGCTCAAGCATTTCCACACCCTCTAGCGACATTAGGCGATAGGTACCTAGACCAATATTTTTAGATATGATTTAAGGCCCTAGCCAATTAGCCATGAATTTTTCTCGCATATCAGGTGGAAAATTTGAGTTATGTTGGTTCTCTTTCAGCACAAGATCCCCAACTTCAAAGTCTCTCTAGTGGACTTTGACATTGTAAGCTTGTTTTAATCGCTCTTGATAAACATGGAGATGCTCGAGGGCATTCACTTGACGTTCATCGAGCAACATCAATTGATCGAGGTGATCTTGTCATGTGGTGTCACCATCAATGAAATCTTTCAATGTGATGTGCAACATTGGAATTTCCAACTCTAAGGGCATAATGGCCTCAGTGCCATATACTAGTGAAAATGATGTTGCCCCAATGGGCATTCGAATGCTAATCCTGTAAGCCCATAATGCAAGGGGTGGCTGTATATTTCAATCCTTGTGGTGTTCTTGCACTGTCTTTTTCAAGATGGCTACCATAGTATTGTTTGAGACCTTAGATTGCCTATTTTCTTGCGAATAGTATGGAGTTTCAAAACTATGTTTAATGCGGTATTTAGACGTTAAAGCCTACATATTTTTGTTCTTAAAAGAAGTTCCATAATCCAAAATTATTTTGGATGGTATCCCAAAATGACATATGATATGCTCAAGAATAAATTCTGTGATATGAGCTTCAGTGGTCATTGTAAGGGGAATGGATTCCACCCACTTTGTAAAATACTCAGTAGCCGTGATAATGAATGTATGTCAGTCTGACGATGGAGGAGAAATCTTGCCAATAATATCTAGTCCCCACTGAGCAAATGGCCAAGCTAACTAAATGTGTTGTAAGGACTTTGATGGCAAGTGCATAAGATTAGCATGATGCTAACATTTAACGTATTTCTTGACATATACATTGTAATCCTTCTCCATAGTGGGCCAATAATAACCCATGTGAAGGATGTGTTTGATGACAGCCATGTCGCTGAAATGGCCATTGCATGTACCCTCATGATCTTCTAAAATTGCCCAAGATGACTCTTTGGGCTCAAGACATCAAAGGATAACTCATTCATAGTTATGTCAGTACAAAATATCTCCTATCAAGATATACTTAGTCACTTTTTGTTTGAATGTGCATCTTGCAACATATGAAAATCCCTCTAGGATCATAGAAAGTTTTAAGAAGTCTTGGATTTGCAACATCTAGCTTTGACAAGCCTCAGCTTCGACTACTAAGACAACTTGCTCCCCCTATGTATTTAACTTTGTAAATGCAAACTGGGAAAAAACCTTATGGTTAATGGTAGTACTACTCCCCGTAGGACTCTGAGAAGTCAATGACTCCCAGGGTACCTGCCTAAGAAAGTCTTCCGCTCTACAGAACCAATCAACTATTGGTTCCACGACAATCATGTTGACTAACTTTTTGTTATCAAAGGTTGCCTGCTCTACTGCTGGGTGCGAGAGTGTTCTAACATGGATGGTAGTAAAATTGGTGAATGAATTCTGAGGGATCAAGGACCCCAAAGATGCCATGGTGTCTATGAACCTATTTGATGAACAAGGGATTACCTCGATGTCATACCATTCAAATTTATCCAGATAAGTGGTAACAAGATCTTTATAGGCTTTTAGTATGGTACATCGACACTGAAAGAGCCCCTTAACTTGGTTAACTATAAGCAGAGAATCACCAAAAATGTTCAATATTTTAATACCCATGGCGATGGTTGCGTGGAGGCCCAAAATTAGGGATTTGTACTTAGCATTATTTTTGGTGCACAAAAAGTCTAACTTGAATGACAAGGGCATTGGAGCTCCTTATGGCATGAAAAACACTATTCCTACACCACCCCCTTGCTCACACTTTGAACCATCAAAGAACAATGTCATATCAGCATTATTCTTTGGTTCTTCGAGTTTGGGAGCTTCGGATATTATGAAGACCACATCATCTAGAATCTCAATGGTTAGAGGTCTACTGTTGGACAGTGGTGCCTCAGCCAGTTGATCAACTATGACTTGTCCCTTGATGGACTTTTGGTTGATGAATTGCAAATCGAATTCTGTCAATAGCATGATCCACTTTGTAGTACGTGTGTTATGATGTCTTGGTCATCATATACTGCAAAGGATTCTATTTTGATATAACATATGTTGTATGACTTAGCATGTAATACAACAATTTCTTTGTAGTGAACACCACTGCTAAACAAAGCTTCTCAACATATGCATATCCTGACTCATAACTCACCAAGGTGAAACTGATGTAATATACGGCTTGCTCTTTGCCTTGCACGTTCTTTTGGGCTAACATGGTCCCTAATGCAAAGTTGGTTGCTGATATATATAGCAAAAAAGGCACATCTGGCCTTGGTGGAGCTAGTACTAGCAGCATTTCCAAGTATTGCTTAATCTCAGCAAATGCTGCTTGGCAGTCCTTGTCCCAATCAAATGGGACCCCCTTGTGTAGCAGTTGATTCATGGGTCGACATTTATCCAATAATTGAGTGATGAATCGCTTTATGGACATTAATTTGCCTTGAAGGATTCTTAATTATTTGATATTAGTGGGAGGACGCATCTCTATAATAGCCTTGACCTTTGCTAGGTCTACTTGAATGCCTCATTTAGAAATGATGAATCCCAAGAGTTTACTTGAAGTTATGCCAAATACACACTTCTTAGGATTCAACTTGACATTATGCTCTATCATGTGATCGAAGACCTTCATTAAGACCTCTGCATGCTCTGCTCATAGCAACAACTTAGCTTGTAAGTCATCGATATAATCTTCTAAGATTTTATATGTAGTCATGAAAGATATATTTCATTGCCTGCTGATATGTGGCACCAGCATTTTTAATACCAAATGGCATAACTTTGTAGCAAAATGTCCCTCATGGCATTATAAACATGGTTTTATGTTGATCTTTGGGTTTAATCCGAATCTAATTGTATCCAAAAAAAAATTCCATAAGGGAGAGCATTTTGTGACTTGTAGTAGCATCTACCAGAGCATCGATATTTGGCAACATAAATTAATATTTGGGTGTTGCCTTATTGAGATCTCTAAAATCTATATAAATACGGACCCTTCCATCTGGCTTTCCTATGGGAACCATATTGGACACCCATTCTGGATAGTCGATGGAGATGACAAACTCTACATCCAACAACTTTTGCAACTCGTCTTTCACTGTTAAGGCTACTGTTGGATGCATTTTTTTGAGTTTTTTCTTGACTAGCTTCTTCGACAGATCTAGCGAAATGTTATGAGTAACCAATTTTGGATCTAGACCTGGCATGTCTTTGTAAGTCCAAGCAAAGAGATTAGGTCTCTCTTTCAGTAGAGGGATGATGCTATCATGCTCATCCAAAGTCAAACTCTCTCCAAATCTAACCTTATTTGGATTAGTGGGATCTTTACTGATATCCACATCAAAGGTTTTCTCTATTGACATATGTGATCCCTCCTCAAGCTAGTGAGGCATAGGAATCAGATGGATTTCATTAGCTGGGTTCACATGTTCCTCATGGGAAGCACCCTCAGCGTGATAAACATAATAAGCATACCCTAGCACAAAATAAAATGGTTGTAGCATTTCTTCATTAGGGAAGAAATCTTCGAGCTAGACCAGCAAGTCAGCACGATCCCAATCGATAGCATCCATGTTCAAATGTAGTGATTTGGATGGATCTACTATATTGCAGAGTGGAGTGTTCAAATCAATGGAGACCATATTGATGGAATGGAATTGATCTCTAGAACCACACGGAAAAAACTCTATATCTAAAGCATAGCTTCTGTACCCAAGATCTAGCTCGGATGGTATGGGCACAAACAAATCCTCTTTGTGGGATGCCCGTATAACTAGATCCTCCCGATGCACTAGCTGCAAAATGGGATCTCTCGGCTCAAGGATCTCCACATACATAGGCAAATAGGGAAAGATTTCCTGACACCTCTCTTCGAGCTCTCTTCTTTCCCTTAGGCTACGATGGAGATTGATCTCCTGATGCACACCTGCAACTGTAATAGGTGGGGGACCTCGAAGTGGAGGCCTATTATGTAGGTGATGAGGTCCCAAATAGGCCATCTCCAATGAATCATCATCATCACTATATAAATACAATCCATCACTTCCACCCTCTTCTAAGGGGTGATCTGCCAGATGTGGTCCCATGTATCTAATTTTGAGGTCACTATCATCACTATCCGTATAAATCAGATAGAATAATCATATATATGATACTACCACGTAAACTGGTGTTGCTTCTTCCTTAGAGCACTCAGTGTTGGGAGGTACTTCCTCTGTAACATGCTCTGATTCCCTAGGCAATAGATATTATGGATACACAAGCCTGGAATCGGTCCTCTCATCTACATCACTATGGTCACTACCATGGATGGACCACTCTATTATGTCTATGCACAGTGGGAGATTAGTTTGACGAGGCCTTAAATAGACCTCCTTTGTTTCATCTTTATAATCACTATCGAATATGAAGCACACATTCGTCTCTTCCACATGTTCCATGAGCAGCAGATGGCGTATAAATGTCAAACTTGGAAAGGTTGGCTCAATTTCCTCTTCAGATTTATCATCATTTGAGGACTCATCATCTGCATCATAACTAGGTCCACTCATTTCGAAGGTGGAATCCTCTCCATCATCATCACAAATATCTCCTAACTCGAGATCACCTACAATAGTGGGGTTATGCGCCTACATACCAGTGTTGTTGGTAGCATTACAAATTTGGTTACCCAGGTTGTCTCTAAGGATGTCTTCTAAGGGCCCATCATGATATGAATCGGGTGGACCTATGGTAACAAACGATATCATCTGGCAAGTTCTCCAACAACTAGAAGGATTAGGATGATATGGATTAAAATCCACATCATCCTCCAGAATTAGGTACATGCGATCTAAGAATGTGGTAATAAAATTGTCATGATCCTGTACCTATAACCCTAACCCAAACCTATCAGTAGCTAACTGATAATGAGGTTTGAGCAGAGTTCTACGTCCTTGTTAAAAAATACCAAGGTCGTGTCCATGCTAATGGTACGACCCAAAAATGTGCATGGCATATTCTGGGTTGGACAGATAGTGCACATTTACAGTGAATGGCTCGTCATCGTCCTTTTCTATGGATATTTTTGTGGGTGCCTGATCTAGTCCTACATAGACAAATTTTGTTTGGTTGGGTGGCTCACCCAACAACACTACAGATCCAATAAAAAATCGATGCGCGTGCGGTTGGCCCATCTCTTGTGCAATCTTCAAGATAGGTTCAAAAGTAACATTTTGTACAAGATACTCACCCAACCCTGTGCTAGCTAGATGAATGATCACCTATGGTGTAGATGACATTGCTAAAGATGTAAGCAAAGCAGGCTAAGGTGCCTCCTCAACTTTGTATTGAGGTTCTTCCACATCCATGGGAGTGGGAGTCTCATTGGCGACTAGTCCGAGCATATGATCTTCTACTTTCTTGCTCAATTTCACCTTTAGCTTCTTGCCTTGCTGATGAATTACTGATGCAGTTAGTTTTAGAGAAGTTGCAGTCGAATGCTCAGATCTATGTGACACAGATATCGATAGTTGAGCATGGGTTGTTGGTTTACCACTTGGAATATTAACTAGCGAAGCAGGCCGTATATCCATGTACATCGACGGGAGTACAAAACCCCCAAGAAAATCTGCTAGGTTCATGAACTTGAATGGTTCTTCATCCGAGCACACTATGTGAACTTGTCCCTCATGAATGTACTTCATGCATTGATGCAAGATCGAGGGGACGCAATGCATTTCAAAAATCCATGGCCTTTTGAGCAGAATGTTGTACTGCATGGTGCCCTATATCATGTGACACATCATAGATATGGTCTTGAGTCCCACCTAAACTGGTAGAACAATTGTACCAACCGTTGAGCATAGTGCATCATTAAACGCTCTCAACATAAAGGTGGTAGGCATAATGTGTGATTTGGGTAACTTGAGATGGCTCAATGCCTTGGTCATAATTACATTGATCGAGGACCCAGTTTCGATCAAGACCCTTTTGAAAGGCATGTGGTTAACACACATTATAATATGCAGTGGTGGGTCAACTATCATAGTAGGAACCATCTTCACTTTAAGATCGTAAAATTGTATTGTGGGTTCTTGACACTGTTGTACATGTCCCACAAAATTTGTAAATGCATGCATGTCTTGGGACTGTAACTCAATGGACCTCAAAATTTCCATAAGAGTCTCCTTGTGTCTAGGGGACTGCTAAATAAGCTCATATATTGACAACTTCGTAGGATTTATCTGTAGGTTCTAAACTAACCTACTCTTTATGGTCACCACCGGTCTAGTTGGTGGGCCTGGAATGTTTTGAGCTAGTCGTTGATCTGGCATAGCTTGTATTCTAATGGGAGCACAAGGTTGATTCGGTTGATCATACCTCCCGTGTCTAGTAACAATATTGAACATACCTATGAACCCCTGGGTAGGTGGTTCGATTCTCACTTGATTGACCTGGTCGGTGTTGTTACGAGGAACCTCATTATTAGGTAGTGGATTCTTGAAAATTCCCATGTTTCTGTTGTCGGGTGCCTGTGGATTGCCTGGTACTACAAGCTCTCATTTTTCTATAATGTTCTGCACAATGTATGTGAAGGACCAACATGTCTTGATATTGTGGCCTTTCACTTTGTGGAATATGTAGAATAGATCATCTTGATGCCACTTCGACTTTGGCACATTTAGATCTACTAATTTGACCTCGGGAAATCGTATGGCCTTGGCCTCACACAGTTGATGGAAAATCGAAGTCATAGATTTTGTCAGAGGTGTGAACTGGCGAGGTGGGTGCTCTTCTCTATTTTTTCCCTTATAGTTGTTTTTGCATGTCGCATAATGCGCAAGAGGAGGTTGGCCCTAATAATTAGGCTTTTTTTGTCCCTTGTCCTCTCCAATTTTTAGTACTACTTGATTCACATGGGCCTGCTTTCCCTATTGCTTCGTAGTACTCTTTTTAAACCCTTATTTCCTGGTCTTGAGCTTCAAGTTGCCTTCTTGCAACTTGATGTCCTTGATCACCTTGGCTTGCACCATAGCTTCCTCAAATGTAGCGTACTGTTGCAGCTATAATAGTAGTGAGATGTGCTTGGTACAACTCTTTGTAAACATTCAGGTCAGTTTATAAGGAATGGTAGCATTGCCATTATTCTATGCCATCTCTTTTCGTATTGCTCTATGGGCTCATCATCGCACTAAGCTAGCACAACCAAATCAAAAAGGTTGGTCTATTTCTTGATACCAAATGAATAGTGTTCAATAAATGCATCAGCTAACTACTCAAAACTAGTAATACTGTATTTTTTTAGCTAGTTAAACTACTCTCAGGCCAAGCCGAAGAGTGTCGTAATGAAAGTGCACAACAACAAGGCATCATGACTCTTTATCTGGAAATAAGCATCCAAAAAATTTGTAACATGCTCTTGGGCATCCTCATCACCCTTAATTTTTTCTAAACTGGGCATATCAAAATGCTCGAGATATGGAAACATAGGCACTGAGGGTTCTAGAGGTTCATTGTGTATCTTTCTCAGTGTCAGATTTTGCATAGCCGCACCTTGCCTCTTTATTGCTTTGACCTTATCGGCCAAAACCTTGTATGCCTCAGAAGACAAAAAGTCCTCCTCCCTAAGCTGATGTGGAGGTGGTCTAGGAGGTAATGTCTTCTTTGATGGAGGTGGAGGACGTGGCTCTTCCTCCTCCTCAACTCGGTAACTCTCAGGATACTCTTGATCGTATCTGTCTACATCTACATGTTCATGCTACCTCTATCTAAGATCATTGAGTGACCACAGTTGCTCTCTCTATTGGGCACTAACATGAGTACGAGCATCTCTGCACTCCTCGTGCATATCAACTAGGGACACAACCCTCCTATGCACACACTCCCTGTGCTCCTCGAGAGGGTATAGGCCAGCCTTGGCTAGCCGATCCTCTTGCTCTATGCACTCCTTCTGAGCTAGAATACACTCCTCGCACATGCATTGCTCATATAATATCTATCATAGGAGCCTTTGTGCTTGAATATTTTCATCTTCAATATGCTACCTCTCTAGGATAGCATCCTCCAATTGATCTTGGAGGAGTTGACATCTTTGCTCAAACATTAGTCTACTTTATCTATTGATCTAGTCAGTCGTGGGAGGGCTTCGATGTGTATGCTCTGTTTGAGCTACCTTATGGGTTCTGTACCCATCATACAAATGTGTTGATGGCGAACGTGTGACATGAGAGCGCTTAGAAGCCTCTCCATGCTCTATAGTGATCTTGATACAACTATTGCTATGCTCACTCGGAGCACGAGTGGGTAGAGCTATAGGCTTACAGCCTAGCTACTCAAGAACACTACCTAGACCATCTATCTATCTAGACCTTCACCACTCATGCGATGGTATTCCATTAGCTCCCACCTTTGATATATCAATGGTGATCTTGTGTGGTGGGCCATGCATGGGAGTATGGGTGGACGTATGCTTGGAAGTGAGTCTATCCTCTTGCCCCTGAATGGGCAGATCTCTGGTCTTTCTATACTCTGACTGTGGAGGGTTATAACCTCCTATGGACCTAGTACGTATGGGAATCAACTTGGTCCCCTATACAACATATTCCTCAGTTGATCCTGTGGATGCGCATGCAATGTGGTCTCAGTAATGGATTTGGAGTAGAGCATCCTCATGCTGAGAAGCTCCGTGCTCAGTCCTATTCCAAGAGGAGTGTAATGAAGCTCCTCTATCGGGGGTCCACTCAATGGGATATCCCCATGTCAAGTTATCGCCTCTAATGCTCGTTAAACAAAATTTGGTTCACTCATGTGTATGAGGACTCGACACATGCTACTGTGAACCAGTTGGGGGTTGATCATGGGCATTTGTCCTAGACCTTTTCCAATCACCTCGTGTGTTCACCATTTGTGTACCTAACATCTAGATGTGTTTTATTATGCAAACAAGGTATACAAATGATGATTATTTCCTTTTAAATTTTTATTTTGAGCCCTAAACTGTTTGATGTTGTTTTCAGATGTGTTGTATCAGTGTTAGAAACTCTCACATGTTTTGAAAGATTGTTGTATTTTATACTCAGCTAAATTGGCTTTCACCTTTATACCCGTATCTTGACAACTTGGTGATGAAACCCAAGTCACGTAAACCAACCTATAATGTGTGGAAGTGAAGCCCACACACGGTTAGGGGGCACAGGTCCTCCCATTTCCTCACCCATTTTTCCCCAATCAACGTCATACCCTTCGAAGAGGAGTATATGTAAATTTTTTAGGGTACAAAAGGATCTTGGACCCGGTATGGTCTAGTAACACAAAGTACATGGTATTTGGGACAACGGATGGAAATTACGCCCACCGTCATTAAACCCTACTAGTGGTTGGAGATGAAGCCCAAATCACTAGTGTTTAAGTGTCAAGTGGTGTGTATGGTTCCTTTTACTTTGCAAAAATGACAAATGCATAAAAGAGCATAATGATCATCCCTACATGATATGCATGAAAATAAATGAACGTTTCAAATTTAGAAAGAATGCATGCTAATGTCCTATATGATATTTTGATGATGCAATTACAATGACATGGCCACTAATTGGGCCTCAAGCATGTAAACGACACTCAATACCTATCAAGGTCATTATATTTAGGGGTGGACTGCACTCAAAGGTCCGTTGTTCCCAACAATGCCTTTCTAATGAAAGGAAAATGAAAACAAAGTAAGACTTGTTCATTGACTTTTTTTTTATTTAAGTTCCTAGTTTGCAACAGTTCAATGCTTTCTGGAAAAACACAGAGCAGAAAATTCAAAATAGATAGTGAAATTGGGGCCTACCTTAGCTCTTGCTCTACTGCCCACTGAGTTTCCTACTGTCTGCATTTTCCTCTGTTAACCGCAGGTTCAATCTACGGGCTGCAGTAGTGACCGCAAGTTACAGCCATGGGCCAAAAAATAACCACAGCTAAAAGTTGCGGTTAGCACCTGAGATAAGAAAAAGCCAAGAAAATTTAGAACTTAGGGCTAAAATTGTAGAGTTCCACCGTGATCACCATCTAACCTAACCACGGAGCATGCACCTAGCTACTGTATTGATCTATATCATCATGAAAGCATAAAGATTCACACAAGTACATAAATTGAACAAAAACAATGTAAGGTTTCTTGTATTAATATTTGAATGAGCTTTGATTATAAAAATGCCCTCTTAGGGTCACTTGAAATACGATACTGATATTATAATTGCCAATGCCCTCAATAGGGTAGGTGCACTTATAGTGCTCTATTGATTAGTCACAAACTGCCTTGGGGTGGAGCTAACCCCCTTCTTCGCGATGTGGAAGGATTATGACATAAGCTCCTCTTGCACTTATCTCCCTTCGAACAAGAAATAACAGCACACAATTAAAAAGATTGATAGCCTCTCATGATGAGGCCCTTTAAGGAAATATGTATGTAGATGCCATTAAACTAGTAAAATAAGAAAACATAAATAGAGACTTTAAACTATATCATAATTTGATCAAGAATTATACCACAATATGAAGGACATGAACAAGCAAATTATGCATGGACCAAATATCAAGTTAGGAGCAATAAAGTGCATAAAAGATCAAATATAATCCTACTTAGTACAATGCATGAAATGACTAATTCCTACGGTCAGAGTTTCTCTAAAATGCAATTAAACCTATGAAAAGACTAATATAACTAATTTATGTTGTCAAAAGCAAAGCAAGTAAGATGATCAGTCACCTGTTGCAAATCATAGCTATGGTGGGCAGTCTGCACTGTGAACCGCGACTGACAGCCATGGTTTGACCTTTGATAGGTTTACCCTCAGAATTAGGGGTAGTGGGCTTGACCTCCTTATCCAAATTGATGTTCAAGGGTCGCCTTTGTTATCCTCTGATAGATTTGGTGGTCAAATCACTATGAAGGGCTTTTGTTTACCCATATTTGTGTTTCTTGAATCTCCTAGGCACCTAGGGCATCCATGGCTAATTGGTCTTTAGGTGAATAGCAAAGGGGCTCTCAAATGCACAAATTTAGTATGCAATTTAATAGGGCTTCCTTGCTCTCTTGATAAATTAACTCTCCTATTTTTTTCTCCCCATTTGGAGGGGGTATTTATATCATGCCCCTAAGGCTAGGGGTGGCTTCATGGAGAAGCCAAGACCAAGAAGGGTGGTTAGGACAGTTGGGATGGAAGCCTCTTGAATATTTTGTCCTTCAACTGCCTCCTTCTAGATCTTTCTATTGTTCCAACTGATTTGGCTCAGATGGAAGACCTAATTTAACTTTAGTTAAAACCGCAAGTCACATTTGTGATCTAGACTATAGGTGTCAATCCCAGTTTAGATTGGAGACCGCAGGTTTGGGCTATGGTTTAGATTGCTTAGGCCAAAATGCCTAAATTGAGTGATTAGAACCACTACTCTATCTTGGAGTCTATCCAAGACCCTCCATATGGTTTTGTAGCATGTCCATATGAGTAGTCACCCTCGACATGACACATTTTAGATGTCTACATTCACAACATAAAATAACAGGATATTATCATAAGAATCTTGGCCCTATCCTTCAGAGGAAATATTTTGCATTGGTTTAGAACCCTGGAGAATAATACCATCACTTCATGGCAAGCATTGGCCAAGCCTTTTGTGGAATAATTTAATGAATCTATTAATACCTGCTCCTTTCTTAACCAGTTTACATCCCTACAAAAAACTCAACAAGAAACTTGTTGAGCAAGGTGCATAAACAGTATTGTCATTGTTGTCAACTCAGAAAGATAGATCAATTTTTGATGCAGTGGACAGATGTTCAGAGGTCAGCCAAAATAGGTGCAAATCAATTTCCAAGAAGACAGAAGTGGCCCAGATTCAAAAAATTCAAAGAAAAAGACAAGTAAGAAAACTGTCGCGATATCGCGACATGTTTTCTATCGCGATATCGCGACAAAAATGAGGAGAGAGAAAATGCTGAAAAACTGTCGCGATTTCGCGACATGTCGAGTTTTCATTGAGGAGAGAGAAAATGTGTCGCGATTTCGCGACAAAAACGAGGAGAGAGAAAATGTGTCGCGATTTCGCGACATGTCGAGTTTTCACTGAGGAGAGAGAAAATGTGTCGCGATTTCGCGACAAAAATGAGGAGAGAGAAAATGCGAAAAAACTGTCGCGATTTCGCGACATGTCGAGTTTTCACTGAGGAGAGAGAAAATGTGTCGCGATTTCGTGACATGTCGAGTTTTCACTGAGGAGAGAGAAAATGTGTGCGATTTTGCGACAAAATTGAGGAGAGAGAAAATGTGGAAAAACTGTCGCGATTTCGCGACATGTCGAGTTTTCGTGGAGGAGAGAGAAAATGTGTCACGATTTCGCGACATGTTCCATTTTCGCGGGTGTCGAGTTTTCGCAGGAGGAGAGAGAAAATATTGTCGCGATTTCGTGACATGTTCCATTTTCGTGGGTGTCGAGTTTTCACGGGAGGAGAGAGAAAATGTTGTCACGATTTCGTGACATGTTCCATTTTCGTGCCAGCTTGCCAAGAAGAAGACAAAAAGCTGTCAGAGCGGCAGTTCTGCTATCAGAGAAGCAGGTTCGGCTGTCAGAACTGTAAATACGTAGGTAAGGTTTGACAGAGCCATAAAAAGGTAGGTAAGACGGTCAGAGCTGTAAATAGAAAGATAAATCTGTCAGAACATCGGATTTACTTACAAAGAGCCGAAAAGCTGTCAGAGCAGTAAAGTGGGCAGATAAGTCTGTCAGAGACACAAGTAAGCTTTTAAGGCTATTAACAGCGTAGTATGCAGTGTTGTAAGTATGCTTTACGTATACAGAAAGTTAGGGTTGAGCTCTACACGTGGCAAGAATGTTGTGACTTGCGGGATAAAAAGAAAAAGGTGTTGTGAAAGCTAATTAATCAAGAGAGTGTATTTTTGCTGAGAAGTGAACAGAGAGTATAGTGTAGAGAAAATACAGAGAGCAGTGTACTGTAAAAGTACAGAATATGTGAAAAGTGAACAGAATATTGTGCTGTGAAAAGTAAAGAGAGAATATTTTGCTGAGAAGAGTACAGAGAGTGTATTTTGCAAAGAAAGTACACAGAGTGTATTGTGCAAAGAAAATACAGAGAGCAGTTCTGTAAAAGTACAAAACAGAGTACTATAAAAGTTCTGTAAAAGTACAGAAGGTAAAGTGAAAAGTAAAAAGTTTGTAAAAGTACAGAATACTGTGCTGTGAAAAGTGAATAGAGAGCTTTGTGCTGTGAAAAGTGCAGAGAGGATATTACAGTAAAAGTATAGAATAGTACTATAAAAGTACAGAGCAGTGTGCTATAAAAGTACAGAAGTCAGTGCTGTAAAAGTATAGAACAGAGTGTTGTAAGAAAGAATAGCAGAGCTGTAAGAATATGAAGTTTTTGTTATAAAGGATTTAGACCAGTGAGGGTCTTGTTGTAGAGAAGGCATTTTTATGTCAAAAATTCTGTTCAAATCTGAAGTCCAAGTTGGTGCTTGGTATTAGGGGGTTGGTGCTCCTTTCTGTTGGTGCAGATAAATTGTTTTGTAAAGTTGGTGCTTTGCAAAGGCTGGATTTGGATGGGTGTCCAAGCAGTCTAATTTTTGAGGAGTAGCCAAATCTGGTGAACCTCGGTAAATCTTGTGTTGTGGATTGTTCTCTTGTTTATTTGTTGTATCTATTTTCAAGTTCTCTCTGCTTAAGTTTGAAAGAGTTGTAGATCTATTTTTAAATTGCTACACTGATTCACCCCCCCTCTCGGTGTCATTGTGTGAATATCAATTGGTATCGAGCAAGGTTCCTGTTCTAGCTTAATCGGCTAAGGTGATCTTGGAAGATTCACAATGGCCGGTGGTGAAGGATTTTCATCCAACAAAGCTCCTTTGTTCGATGGAACTAATTACTCTTTCTGGAGACTCGGGATGCGAGACTTATCTGTGTGCTTTGGGTTATGACATTTGGGAGTCAGTAGAAAGTGGGTACATAATATCCTCTACTCCTCCATCTGATGCTGCAGAGAAGAAGAAGTTTGAGAATAACTCCAAGGCAAAGAATGCTATAATGTGTGGGTTAGTTGATAGTGAACTGATAAGGATCATGAGTTGTAAAATAGCAAAAGACATGTGGGACAAACTACAGAGCATCCATGAAGGAGACAGCAAGATCAAGGAAGCCAAGCTTCAAACTCATAGAGCTCAGTTCGAGGCTTTAAAAATGAATGATGATGAGAACATAGAGGCCTATATGCTGAGAGTCAATGGAATTATTAATGCAATTAGAGGACTCGATGAGGAAATAGAAGATGCAGTCATCGTGAAAAAGGTATTAAGAACTCTCCACAAAAGATTTGATTCTAAAGTTTTTGCCATAGAAGAAGCTAAAGATTTAAATTCTTTTAGCTTGGATGAAATGCATGGTTCTTTAACTGCATATGAAATGAGAATAGGGCAAACTAAGCCCTCTGACAGAGAAGCTGCTTTTAAAGCACACAAGAATATAAAAGCTAATCAAGAATTTGCAGAAGAAGAGTCTTCAGATGAAACAGAAGCAAACTTTGTTAGGAAACTAATAAAGGGAAAAGGAAAGTACAGAGGTAAGTTACCGTTTAAGTGCTTCAACTGTGGAGGAGTCGGGCACTTTGCTGCTAAATGTCCAATGAATGAGAAAAACAAAAATGATGAAGGGACACACCAAGAGAGAAGTGACTGGAAGAAGAAACCACAGTTCAAAAAAAGCAACTTCAAGAAGAAAAGCTTCATTTCCAAGAATGTCAGCTCTTCTGAAGACTGCTCCGGTGAGGATTCTGAAGAAGAAGCAGGTGAAGCTCTGTTCATGGCTTTTGAAGAAAGAATAACAGAGGAAAAACTGGAATGTAATGAAGTACCTGAGGATGAGGCTGAAGTTTATCTGGAAGGTGAGTTAGTTGCTGCTCTTAAAGAACTGAGCACAGAAAGGAAAAATATTAAAAAGGTTTCAAGAAAGCTTGAAGATGCCAATGAAATAATAAACTGCTTGAAAGTTCAGACAGGATGAATTCAAGAAAATGTCTGAAGTTCTTGATGAACAATTAACTGTAAAGACAGTTGAATGCAACAAGCTAGAAGAAGACATTGTTAAGTTAAGGATGCAGCTAGAGGAGATGAATAAGAAATTGAGTCGTTATCATAAGTTTGAAGAAAGTACTGTAAAGCTGGATAAAATTTTAAATAACCAAAGGCCTTTCGGCATCAAATTTGGTTTGGGCTTCGATGAAGGAGAATCATCAAAGGGTTCAAAGGCCTTAAAAGTAGAACCCATAAAGAAAGAAGAAAAGATCAAGGTTGATCAAGAAAAAACAAATCAGGCCAAAGAAAGCAATAATGCCAGACTCAAGAAGAGTATTGACAAAGATGGATTCACAAAAGTCACACATCCTAGAAGGAGAAGATTCATGGCTCCTACTTCAAACTGGCAAAGACCTGCACCCAGGTTTAATCATTCCTTTTTTGGTTACTATTTTAAATGCAATGCTTATGGTCATAAGATTTCAGATTGCAGTTATAAGGTAGCTCAAAGGAATTTCACCAGTAGAAATGTTTTTTCTCCATTAATGAATTATGCAGTTGAATGTTATAACTGTCATAATTTTGGACATATTGCAAGAAACTGTAGAAGCACTTTTGCAGCAAATAATTATCAGGGTAGAAAATCTCAACCGAATGGGTTGAAACAAAACAAGAAATTTACTAAAAAATAGGCACAGGCTAATGAAAGGGGAAAGGCAAAACAAGTTGCCAAATCTGCTATCAAACCAGAATGGAAAGAAAAAGAATCTTTGATTGTCCAGACTGCTTTTAAAGCATAGAACAAATCAGCACCATGGATACTTGACAGTGGATGCTCCAGTCACATGACAGGTGACAAGCAAAAATTTGAGAAGTTACAGAATTATGAAGGTGGTTCTATGAAATTTGGAAATAATGATGGAGCAAAGATAGTTGGCAAAGGATCTGTCAAGATCGGTGATGGAAAGATCAAATCGAGAAGAAGTCTTGTTTGTAATTGGTCCGAAGCATAACCTGCTCAGTGTAAGTCAAATCTGTGACAGAGGTCATGAAGTAGTTTTTAAGAAGCAAGGCTGTGAAGTGAGAAAAGCTAACAGTGGGAAGTTAATTGCTACCGGATCAAGGACTTCTAGAAATCTGTATACTCTCTCAGAGACCTCAGAAGGAGCTTGCTTGATTGGACAAGAAGATGAAAATTGGTTGTGGCACAAAAGGCTCGGTCATATCAGCTTTGACAATTTGGTTAAAATAAGTTCAAAAAAGGCTGTAAGAGATATACCTTCCATTGGCAAACCACTAAATAGTATTTGTGCTTCTTGTCAAAAGGGAAAGCAAACTAGAGCCACATTTAAATCAAAGGAGTACTTTACCAGCAAACCCTTAGAACTAATTCATACTGATTTATGTGGACCCATGAGAACTCAAAGTATAAATGGTGATAAATACTTTATGCTTTGCATAGATGACTATTCCAGAATGACCTGGATATTCTTTTTAAAGCAGAAATCTGATGCTTTTGAAATGTTCAAGACTTTCAAAAACCAAGTTGAGAATGAAACAGGAAAGAGGATCAAATGCTTAAGATCAGATAGAGGAGGAGAGTTCATCTCAGAAGAGTTTGCAGAATACTGTCAAAAATATGGGATCAGAAGACAGTTTTCAGCAGCAAGGACACCTCAGCAGAATGGTGTTGTTGAGAGAAAGAACAGAACTGTACAGGAAATGGCACGGACAATGTTAACTGAAAGCAAAATTGTAGACATATTTTGGAAAGAGGCAGTCCATACTGCAGTTTACATCCAAAACAGGTGCATGTTGAGGACTCATGAAAGCAAAACCCCTTATGAGCTTTGGTTCGGCAAGAAGGCAACAACAAAATACTTCAAAGTCTTTGGCAGCAAGTGTTACATTAAAAGAACAAAAGATAATCTTGGTAAATTTGAAGATAGAGCTGATGAAGGTATTTTTGTTGGCTATTCATCAAAAAGCAAAGCTTACAAATGCTACAATAAAAGGCTAAAGAAAATTGTAGACAGTGCTGATGTTAAATTTGATGAAGATAGGAAACAAGTTGTCAGTTGTGAAAATAACTACCCTATTTATGAAGATGTTATTGAAGGAGATGAAGAAAAGGAATCAGAAGAGAATCAAAAAATTGACCCAGATAATTTAAGTATTGATTCAAAAGTAGAAGAAAACAATAAATTTAAAACTGGAAGTTGGCAGAAAAATCATCCCAGAGAACAAATTATAGGGGACCCCACAGTTGGTGTTAAGACAAGAAGAAGAGTAGTAAGTAACTACTCCCTGTTATCCAGCATTGAGCCCAAGAATATTGTTGAAGCAAGCACAGATGTAAGTTGGATGAAGGCAATAAATGAAGAACTAGACCAGATTGAGAGAAACAAAACCTGGGAGTTAGTACCACGGCCTGTAAGTAAAAACATAATCGGTACTAAATGGATTTTTAGAAACAAATTGAATGAAGACGGACAGGTTGTAAGGAATAAAGCAAGATTGGTCTGTAAAGGCTATGCTCAAGTTGAAGGGATTGATTTTGAGGAAACTTTTGCACCTGTGGCTAGACTTGAGGCAATAAGAATGTTTCTGGCTTTAGCAGTCCACAGGAATTTCAAAGTTTATCAGATGGATGTGAAATCAGCATTTCTGAATGGAAATCTTGAAGAAGAAGTATATATTGAACAGCCAGATGGTTTTCAACTCGGTGATAATCCCAACTTTGTTTGCAAGTTAAAGAAAGCTTTGTATGGCTTGAAACAAGCACCCAGAGCATGGTATGCAAGACTTGACAACTATCTCACTGAACAAGGGTTCAAGAAAGGTATGGTGGATAGTAACTTGTATGTCAAAACTGACAATGGCCAACTTATTGTCCTTGTTGTTTATGTTGATGATATAATTTTTGGCAGCAGCAATAATGAGTCATGTACAGACATAGCAAATAAAATGCAAAAAGAATTTGAAATGTCTATGATTGGTGAACTTTCATATTTCCTCGGATTGCAAGTTAACCAAAGTGAAAAGGGGCATTTTTATTTCTCAAGTTAAATATGTGAAAGAAATGCTGAAAAAGTTCACAATGGAGGATAGTAAACCTGTAAGCACTCCCATGACAACAGGTTGCAAATTGAGCAAGGATGACATTTCTCCGGATGTAGATCAGACCATGTACAGATCCATGATTGGAAGCCTGCTGTATTTAACAGCCACAAGACCAGATATATTACAGGCAGTTTGCATGGTTGCAAGATTTCAGGCTAGTCCAAAAGAAACTCATGTGACAGCTGTGAAGAGAATTTTTAGGTACCTCAAGGGTACTATGGAGTATGGGTTATGGTATCCAAAAGGAAAAGACTTCACTCTGATTGCATATTCAGATGCAGATTGGGCAGGTTGTATAGATGACAAAAAGAGTACCGGTGGTGGTGCATTCTATCTTGGAGACAGGTTGGTAGCATGGCACAACAAGAAACAAGAATCAGTCTCTCTATCCACAGCAGAAGCAGAATACATTGCAGCAACAACAAGCTGTACACAGATTTTATGGATGAGACAAACACTGAAAGATCTGGGTATTAATTTCAAAGAGCCAATTTCAATTAAATGTGATAATACCAGTGCAATTAACATCTCAAAGAATCCGGTTATGCATTCCCGCACCAAACATATTGCAATCCGGTATCACTTTTTGAAGGATAAAGTTGCAGAAGGTGAGGTTAAATTGGACTTTGTTCCAACTACAGAGCAAGTAGCAGATATCTTCACTAAACCGTTACCCAAGGAAGTTTTTGAATATCTCCACAGTAAGTTGGGTGTGGTCACACTACCCAAGAACTGACTAGCTTTTGGGAACACATTCTCAGGGGGAGCATTTATATATTTGATTATCAGCCCTTTAATATATATTTGTTTGCTCTTGTTTGTATTTTTTGCTAACTGTAATAGTGTGTGCCTGAGAATGTTGTGCATGGACTCAGGGGGAGTCTGCAGCCCTTTGGTATTATTGTCAAAGGGGGAGAAGAATTTCTGGAAATTGAACATGTGTAAATTGAACATGTGTTGCCAACAATTCCAAAGGGGGAGATTGTTGAGCAAGGTGCATAAACAGTATTGTCATTGTTGTCAACTCAGACAGATAGATCAATTGTTGATGCAGTGGACAGATGTTCAGAGGTCAACCAGAATAGGTGCAGTCAATTTCCAAGAAGACAGAAGTGGCCCAGATTCAGAAAATTCAAAGAAAAAGACAAGTAAGAAAACTATCGCGATATCGCGACATGTTTTCTATCGTGATATCGCGACAAAAATGAGGAGAGAGAAAATGCGAAAAACTGTCGCGATTTCGCGACATGTCGAGTTTTCGCTGAGGAGAGAGAAAATGTGTCGCGATTTCGCGACATGTCGAGTTTTCGCTGAGGAGAGAGAAAATGTGTCGCGATTTCACGACAAAATTGAGGAGAGAGAAAATGCAAAAACTGTCGCGATTTCGTGACATGTCGAGTTTTCGCTGAGGAGAGAGAAAATGTGTCGCGATTTCGTGACATGTCGAGTTTTCACTGAGGAGAGAGAAAATGTGTCACGATTTCGCGACAAAATCGAGGAGAGAGAAAATGTGAAAAAACTGTCGCGATTTCGCGACATGTCGAGTTTTCGCTGGAGGAGAGAGAAAATGTGTCACGATTTCGCGACATGTTCCATTTTCGCGGGCGTCGAGTTTTCATGGGAGGAGAGAGAAAATATTGTCGCGATTTCGTGACATGTTCCATTTTCGCGGGTGTCGAGTTTTCACGGAGGAGAGAGAAAATGTTGTCACGATTTCGTGACATGTTCCATTTTCACGCCAGCTTGCCAAGAAGAAGACAAAAAGCTGTCAGAGCGGCAGTTCTGCTATCAGAGAAGCAGGTTCGGCTGTCAGAACTGTAAATACGCAGGTAAGGTGTGACAGAGCCATAAAAAGGCAGGTAAGACGGTCAGAGCTGTAAATAGAAAGATAAATCTATCAGAACATCGGATTTACTTACAAAGAGCCAGAAAAGCTGTCAGAGCAGTAAAGTGGGCAGATAAGTCTGTCAGAGACACAAGTAAGCTTTTAAGGCTATTAACAACGTAGTATGCAGTGCTGTAAGTATGCTTTACGTATACAGAAAGTTAGGGTTGAGCTCTACACGTGGCAAGAATGTTGTGACTTGCGGGATAAAAAGAAAAAGGTGTTGTGAAAGCTAATTAATCAAGAGAGTGTATTTTTTTGAGAAGTGAACAGAGAGTATAGTGCAGAGAAAATATAGAGAGAAAGTGAAAAGTGAAGAATATTGTGTGAAAAGTAAAGAGATAATATTTTGCTGAGAAGAGTATAGAGAGTGTATTTTGTAGAGAAAGTACACAGAGTGTATTGTGCAGAGAAAATACAGAGATTTTGTAAAGTAGAATAAGTGTAAAGTTTTAAAATGAAGGTGTAAAGTATAAAAGTACATAAAGAGTTTGTAAAAGTATAGAATACTTATGAAAAGTGAACAGAGAGCTTTGTGCTGTGAAAAGTGCAGAGAGGATATTGCAGTAAAAGTACAGAATAGTGTACTGTAAAAGTACAGAGCAGTGTGCTATAAAAGTATAGAAGTCAGTGCTGTAAAAGTACAGAACAGAGTGTTGTAAGAAAGAATAGCAGAGCTGTAAGAATATGAAGTTTTTGTTATAAAGGATTTAGACCAGTGAGGGTCTTGTTGTAGAGAAGGCATTTTTATGTCAAAAAATTATGTTCAAATCTGAAGTCCAAGTTGGTGCTTGGCATTAGGGGGTTGGTGCTCCTTTCTGTTGGTGCGAGATAAATTGTTTTGTAAAGTTGGTGCTTTGCAAAGGCTGGATTTGGATGGGTGTCCAAGCAGTCTAATTTTTGAGGAGTAGCCAAATCTGGTGAACCTCGATAAATCTTGTGTTGTGGATTGTTCTCTTGTTTATTTGTTGTATCTGTTTTCAAGTTCTCTCTGCTTAAGTTTGAAAGAGTTGTAGATCTATTTTTAAATTGCTACACTGATTCACCCCCCTCTCAGTGTCATTGTGTGAATATCAAAACTATCTCGGATTTCAATTTGAGATTTAGCAGAACATGGAAGAGAATTCCTCCCACAGCTAGACCAGCTACATGTTTGGCATATATGTATTATATCCGAGCTCTTGGATCAGAGCTAGGGTTGCAAACACAACAATCTAGAGTAGAGACCTTCCCCCAAGTTTATAATGTAGTAGTTCATGCTGAGAACATCCTAATTAATGTGGGAAGACTCCCCCCCAAAATTGTGCTACCTTATAACACAGAAACCACTAGTAGCCAAAGTCAAACTACAAACCCTTCTTACATGGATCCCCTTTCTTTATCATCTCCATATCCACAAATGAATGCAATCCCTCAACCAAAGCCAACATCCTCTACAGCTCCTTTTCCTCCCCTTCCTTCTCAACCATCTCAAGAGTTTTCTACTATTCTTGATATACAAAATACTCTAAAAACTCTGAGTAATAGAATGAATTCAATGGAAAAGAGAGACCAAGAAAGGTTACAACAGAGGAGGTTTCCATATGTGAACAAAGATCAGAGACCTGGTCCTAGTAATAGTACTGGGATCAGAGTGAATGCAACATATGAGGAGCTAGAATGTTCTTTAGATACTACTCTTGCTAATGTTTGGTGTTTAGTATGCAATGATCCCCATGACTCACAGTCTTGTGTTATGTACCAACACCATGTCCAACAAGCTATGGATCAAGCTAAAAGAAATCAAAAGGGGAGAGTAAACATGTTATGGTAGTCTGATCAAATCATGGTTGGAAAAGAGCTAGATGAAGAAGGCCCAATTGTTGTTATGACAAGGTCTGGGAAGAAATATTTGCAAGTAGATCCCCAAAAAATGGGCCAATTCCAAGTCCCTTCTCAAAAAAGAACTGATCCCCTTCCTCAAAGCAGTGATACTTTCCCCATCCCTCAAGCTAAAGGTAAAGAGAAGATAGACAATCTTCCTAGGAGGCTGGATAAGGAAACTGAAAGAGACCAAATAAAATCTAAGGATGAGGCTCAAGAAAGGCTCAGATTCCCCTCTATTACCAAAAGGTAGAGAGTAGAAGCCACTCAATAGTATAAAAGGAGATATGGTGAGCCAGAAGGAAGGCCTGAAAGACCTTCCCTGACTAAATATGAGTATAATATTGTTGAAGAGATGAAAAATATTCCATCAAAAGCCAGCCTGTATGACACTCTGTTCATTCCTGGTCAGATCGATCTGCTTAAGGCTTCCCTCAACAAGTATCCACAAAATAGGTAGGCCACTACAATCCTTAGTATGCCATCAGAAAAGAAAGAAATATCACCTACTATTTTAAAGAATAAGCCCCCTCCTTTCTATATATCCCTGAGGATGGAAGGTTGGGTAGTCCAAAATTGTATGATTGATTCAGGAGCATCAACTACAGTCATGCCTAAAGCAGTCTATGAAGAAATGGGTATGGAGTATACCCGATCTTGTCCTGGAGTATTACAATTAGATGGGACACCTGTTAAGATAGTTGGAGTCATAAAAGATGTGTTAATGAGGCTGCACAGAGCCCCTGAGGTAACAATAGTACAAGAAATAGTTGTGGTTGACCTAGAACCCTACTTTGGATTATGCCTTTCAAGGGAGTTTATTGCAAAACTAGGTGGATGTATGTACATGGATTATTCTAGTATGGTAATTCCTTTCAAAGGAAAGAGAATAAGAATAACACCTAAAAAACTGGTAGCTTATCATATTGAAAATATTGAAGAAGACATGTGTAATCTTAATCCCCTTGAAGAATTTGAGCTGGTGGAAAACATTGAAGAATTGGATATTGAGGATGAGTTGCCTTTCAGAGAAGATTACAGTCAGTTTGGAACTGGTATGGGAACATATAGTATCTCAACTGAATTAGAGAAGAAAATCCCTGCTATATCCAATCAGTCCCTGAGAGAAAAAGAAACATGGATCATGCACTTTGATGGTGCTAAATGCAGAAATGGTGTAGGAGCTGGTGTGGTCTTACAGTCCCAATCAGAGGGGACAAAGAATTTTGCCTACAGACTAACATGGTCATGTACAAATAATGCTGCAGAATATGAGGCCCTATGCTTGGGATTGATACAAGCAGAAAGCATGGGCATTAATATTTTAAACATATATGGCGATTCTGAGTTAATAGTCCATCAAGTAAGAAATAGGTGCAACAGTAAGCACCATTACCTAAAAGCTTACAGAAATAGGGTATGGGATCTGATGGAATCCTTTGATGCCCTGAATTTAAATTTTATTCCCAGAGAAAATAACACTCTAGAAGATTCCTTAGCAATGAAGGGAGCTAACTTCAACCCTGTCGTAGACTATAGGATCAAGAGAGCCAAGGGAATCAAAATGATTTTCAGACCTACAGTACCAGACAAGCAAATTTTTTGGCAGGTTTTTGAAAGTGATGAGCAGATAATTGACTTTCTGGTAAGAGAAGCATGTCTCTCTACTATCCAAGAAGAAAATCTAGAAGAAATTGACCAACAAGATGTCATTCAACTAAGGAACAATCACATTCCTAGAGGATTGGTCACCCTAGAGAGCTTATTTGACAATGAGGATAGGAAAAAGACCAGAACCATGAAAGTCAGTGAAAAAATCTATAAAGAAGTTGAAGTCGGTATTGAAAAGAAGCTCAATGTTGGAATTAAATGTTCACCAGAGGAAGCAGAAGATATCAAAGCCTTATGCTTAAAATACCAAGATATTGTGGCTTGGTCATATGAAGACCTCAAGGTATATGACAAAAAGGTTATCCAACATACTATTGAGCTAGAGCCTGATGCCAAGCCTTTTAGGTAGAAGCAAAGGCCCGTAAATCCAAGGATTGAAGCCATCATGAGAGAGGAGCTCTTAAAGTTATTAAAGGCTAAGATCATATATCCAATAAAACATTCAACCTGGGTAGCCAACTTGGTACCCGTGAGAAAAAAGAATGGTGATATACGCTTGTGTGTAGATTTCAAAAATCTTAACCAAGCATCCCTTAAGGATCACTATCCCCTCCCTCAGATTGATCAAATTCTACATATAGTGGCAGTAGTAGAGAGGTTCTCATTATTGGATGGTTACTCTGGATACAATCATATTTGGGTGAAATATGAAGATCAGTATAAGACAACATTCACCACGAAATGGGGCACATTTGCCTACCAGAGAATACCTTTTGGGGCTGTCCAATGCGGGAGCCACATTTTAGAGAGCCATGGATTATGCCTTTGGAGCACTGATCAACAAAGTCATTCTGATTTACTTGGATGACATGACTATGTTTTCCCATGATAAGCAAGATCACCTATCGCACCTAGAGTAGGTTTTTCAAAAATGCAGAGAATTTGGTATTTCACTCAATCCTAAGAAGTCATTCTTTGCAGTTCATGAAGGAAAGTTGCTAGGTCATGTGGTCTCAAAATAAGGTATGGCCATAGATCTAGAGAGAATCAGAGCCATTCTTGCTCTTCCATTGCCTACAAATAAGAAGACTTTGCAGTCTTTTCTAGGCTAGATCAATTTTGTCAAGATTTTTGACTTTGCACAGAAAGTTAGGCCTATATCTGAGTTACTCAAGAAGAATGTTGAGTTCAAATGGACTGAAGTTAGGAAATAAGCTTTTGAGATTATCAAGTAGTCCATTGCAATAGCCCCAGTGCTGATAAATCCTAATTTTAGTAGATATTTTATCCTTTATGCCTATGGAGCTGAAGAAAGTTATGCCTCAGTGCTTACTCAAAAATATGATCAAGGTGAAGAGCATCCTATATTCTTTTGGAGCCAGACACTCCATGACTACCAGGTCAAATATAACTTCATTGAAAGACAAGTGTTTGTTGTGATGAAGTCATTGAAGAAGTTCAGGCAGTACTTGGTATAGAGTAAGACCCTGGTATATGTGGTTCATCCAGATGTAAGAAGTTTTATCCTACAGGGTGAACTAGGAGATAAAAGAGCTGGTTGGATTACCAAAATCCAAGAGTATGATGTAGAAATACATCCCACCAAGTTGGTGAGAGGCAAGGCTCTATGCCAAGGTCTAATAGAGGCTGCAACATTAGCAGAAGTGACAGCTTGTCAGGCAACAGAAGAAGATCAGATGGAAGGAGTACAAACTGAAAACTCTGATTGGGTAGACCAGATGATCAAATATTTCCAAACCGGAGTATGCCCCCCAATATAAATACATCCCAAAGGAGGAGATACAGGCTTCATGCTTTGAAATATGTATTACTACCAGAAGGCCTATACAAAAGAAATTTGGATGGAGTTCTTCTAAAGTGCTTAAAAGATGATCAACAAAAGAGGGTCATTGCAGAGTTCCATGGAGGACCAGTTGGTGGACATAGCTCAGGTAGGATTACAACTTTGAAAATCATAAGGGTAGGCTATTATTGGCCTACTATATTTACTGATGCTTTCAGGGTCACCAGGGCCTATGACAAATGTCAGAGATATGTTGGAAGGACAAGGAATGCTTCATTTCCCCTCAAGCCCATACAAGTTGAAGAACCTTTTCAACAATGGGGACTAGACTTCATAGGGGTTATTAACCCTAATTCCTTAGTAGAGCATAAGTTTATCCTAACTGCCATAGATTATCTTACCATATGGGTAGAGGCTATTCCTACCAAGAAATCAGATCAAGATGTTGTGATCAATTTCATGGAAAATTTGATTTCAAGATTTGGGGTTCCAGAAGCCTTGGTGAGTGACAATGGCCCAGCTTTCATAGGAGCCAAGTATATTGAGTTTTCCAGCAAGTATGGCATTACTCTTAAAAATACTTCAAATTATTATCCACAGGGTAATGGACTTGCAGAATCTACCAACAAAAACTTGTTAAGGATTTTGAGGAAATCACTTGAAGGAAATAAAAGAAGTTGGCATCTGTTGCTGGACCAAGCTTTGTGGGCTGATAGGATTACTATAAATAAGTCCATTAAGACTTCCCCTTATGCACTAGTATATGGCAAAGAGGTAGTGTTACCCATCCATTTGGAGATTCCAACACTTAAGCTTGTCAATATAGAGGAGGAATCAGAAGAAGATCCGGTAAAAACTAGGCTGACTCACTTACTACAATTGGAAGAGAATAGAGCTCAAGCATATAACAATTTTCAAAAGCATTCCTCAGATATCAAGGCATGGTTTGATAAGAAAGCCATATTCAAAAAATTCTAGGTTGGAGATGCAGTTCTCAGGTGGAATGTTGATAGAGCAAAACCGGGCAAGCATGAAAAGTTTGATTCTTTTTGGGATGGCCCATTCAAAATAGTAGAGGCCAAGGAGTCCAATGTGTTCTAGCTTGAAGATCCTGAAGGGAACATACAACCGATTCCAGTAAATGGTTTTCATCTCAAGCTCTACTATGTGTAAAATATGAGCTCATTGTAACATATGTATATACATTGTATTATTATTTCCTTTCTTTCTGCACTTTGTATTTCCTTTCTTTCTACACTTTGTACAAGTTCAAATAAAAATTCTTGAAAAAATGGCTAAGTGTTGAAAAGTATTCGACAAGGTCCCATTCCGCACTCAAATACATGTATATTCTAGTGGAATGGTGAGCGCTTCTGAATCCACATCAAAATGTACTAAAATCCTAGAGGAATGGTGCAAGCACCCTTTTCCCATGTAATGAAGAGTGCCAAGTATCAAAAGAAACAAAAGGGTTTCCAATCTAGGGATTTTCCAAGCTAAAGTGTAGCGAAGCGGAACCAAGGTGAAAAATCATGCATGGAATTGGCTAAGTGTCAACAGAATTAATGACTTCTCTTATTCACTAGTTTCAAAACCAAGGTGGAGCCAAGCAGTAACTTTGCAACCATGCCATGTGGAGAGGAAATAATTATCCTGCATTCAATGCTAATTAACTCACACTCGAACCAAAGAGTAGCTAAAGAGATGCAGTGAGGTGGCAGCGCAGTTTGAATTTTTGACCAATGAAAATTTAGAATGCCATCGTTGAGCCATCAAGATGAATGAGTGGAAGTTGGAAAGTGTGCCAGTGGGTAGATTGCATAGCAACTACATTAATGGTGGAAGATACGCATGCTCCAAGAAATAAAAGAAATAAAAAGCACACACAATGTTCATTTAGTAGCTAATTGCATCCACCGAGTGGTACAGTTTGAAACAATACTCTAAGATTTTTTATGAATTATAGAGAGAGCAAAGTTTTGTTGCTTCCAAGATGGCTTCAGAGGATGTCCAAGAGTTCAAGACTCTAGAGAGAAAGGTAGTGCCTCCATACGTCGATAGAGCAGAAGTTGTGGCAGATATGGAGATGGTCCTCACGGAGAGAACAAAGCTCAGGAGGAGCATTAATGATAGATACAAGAAGAGAGTCGCTTTGTCTGTAGAAGGTAGATGTGTTATCCTTTCTTACTTATCCTTTTACATTTGTGATTCTATTCATCCCTATCCAGAATTAATAGCTGCAATAGTTAAATTTTATGACCCAATGGCCAAAGTAGTGAAAACTCACAAAGGGAAAACCCTCTTTAATATCACCGCCTCCTTCTATCACAATATTTTTGCCCTAGGGTCAGAACCAACTGTAAAACCTAAGGAATTTAAGGTAGCTAAATAGGTCGGGTATTATTCCCTAGAGAAGTGAGTGAATGAGGGAGAGTCATTTAGGATATGGGTTTACAAGCAGCTCAATGCTAAGCTCAAGAAGAAATTACCCGAGGTCCCCATTCTTATCGATGAATTTCCAAACCCTGTATTATTCTCTATGTTAGCCTGTATGGAGGGTCTAGATTCTGATAGATGGGTGTACGACTGGAAAATTACCATAGCCTACTACATTTCCAATGAAAGAATGTATGAGAAAGGTGTGGAGGAAAAAGGGACTAGGGTGATTTATTTTGATTGGCCAACTTTTCTTGCATAGAGGATACATGAACAATTGGTAAGGATGAAAAGGGGCTCTGATGCTCCTAGTTTTAGGCATTTCTCGAGTCTGGTATGGATGTTTTATGCTACCATTAAGGACCAGATGCCTTGGATTCTAGTCAGGGACAAAACCAATGATGGAGAACCCCTACCGGTTTATTACTAGATAAGTCATTTGAGAAGTAGTGAGTCTTTCTATAGATTCAACTTGGAATTTCTTGGACCCACCTTGAAAATAATGTATGGAGAGTGCCCTAGATTGCCACCCTTGGCAAAGCAAATTCTGAGAGTAAAGGGTGTTGAGGAAGGATATTGGTACTTGTTGACTGAGGGCACAGTTATCAGATTGTATGGTTTCATGGGTAAACCTTTTCTCCTACCCCATTTTGTTATAGAAAGGCTTTTTGCCTTGGAATATTTGAGGCAGGTAGAGTATATTGATTTACATTATGGTTCTAGGAGAAAGAGAAAATATCTGCTTACATATCACACTATGGAGGATATTACCATCACAAAGAAGGGGCAGAGTCAGCTAATTGACCAATACCTTGATAGGTTAGGTCTATTTTATATCCCCCAAATATGGAGTTATGACCTTGATGGTATCTTCACTACAAGAAATGTAGCCCTAAATGGAGAGAAGGCTTATAAATTTGAAAAGAGGCCTAGGGCTCATTTTGAACAAGGTAAAAATAATTATGAGACCACTCTTTTAGAGTGGAATGTGTCAAATATGGGTCAACTACCTCCGTGGTTGGATTTCTATGAGCATATTGTTGATTATGACCCTAACCAGAAGAAGATTCATCGGCTTACAGAAGCCACCATTCATGACATTGAAGGAAAAACCTCAAAGAAAAAGGACCCTCAGCCCGAGGAGGATGTTGCCAAAGAAGCTGAGGAAGAGGAGCAATGGAACGTAGCTAAGATATCAGATTGGTGGAGAATGAGAATTGAAATTGGAAAACCTAAGTCTAAGTTTGGCATGAAGATTGATAAAGAGTTTTCCAAGAAATATAATGAAAATATCGAAACCTGGAAGTAGAAGGACATTAGAAACATAGTGTTGATAGTTGAAAGGTCCCAGGATGGTTCTGAATCTCTCTCTCCACCCACATATCAGGAAGCCCCTATAGAGGAGTAGGAAACTCCTTTGATAGTAGTTGAGGTCTTGAAAAATTTTCATCCTACCACTGAACAAGTGGAGAAGTTTCCTAAAGGAGCACAACTTCTGAGTAAAATACAATATTCTAGTGAAAAATTTGTCAGTACTCTAGTCATCGAAGCAGTTTCTAGGCCTAAATTCTTAGCTCTAGGGGGTCAGCCTCTAGACATAGATATTGACTGGAGGAAGAAGGATGAGAGTTTTAGGTTCACCCCCCTTTCTTTTACCCCTACAACATCAGTAGAATTGCATCCTATTTCTGAGCAAGTCTTGCTTTCTGGAGCAGTACAAGGAGATGTATCAGAAGAATATTCTGAGAGTGAGATGGCTTCCTTTCAATTGATCCATAGAAGAACTAAAAGAGCCCCAGAGAGAAGGGAAAAGGAGGTTTCAAAGAAGTAGAGATTGGATATGGAGGAAATTGCAAAAGAGGTAGCTATTTCTACTATAGAAGAATTGACTCACCAAGAGCAATAATAGGAAATAGAGGTGGAGCAAGAGCACCCTACATCTGTAGGTGAAGGTATGGTTTCTAATCCCTCTTCTCCTCTACATCCTCTTGAATCCCCAAAGAAGTCTCCCTCCCTTTCTGGTCAAGAGAATGTGATAAAGGTACCTTCTCCCTCTCGTAGTCCACCCCATATTTCATTGGTTGTCACTGAAGTACAAGTCACCTCTGTTCCCCCACAATCACCCCAAATCCCACTTCCAGCATCTGAAGTTCCCACTTCATCATCTCCCATCATTTCATCTTCATTATTACCACCACCACCATCAAAGGGACATAGCATTCCAAGTACCACCATTCATTCAGTTGTTAGTCTTGCATCGGTTCCTATGAGTCTACCAATAGCAACAACAATAGTAGTTACAGAGTCCACTATCATTATAGAGACTATTGTGAGTACTCCCACACCTCCATTGTCAATAGTTCAGTCCACCCTTTCATTTTTGGTATCTTCATCTCCCCTGGCTGCTAGTTTTTTAAGTCCTATCACTTTGCCAAAAGAGTAATGTAACCACATAGAGAGCAAATGATTTCTGGGTAGAGAAGCTTTCTAAGCCTTCCAGCAGGATGGTTGTTAGAAGAAGAAGCATGTATGTTGATCCAGTGTCTCACCAGAGAGTATCTAGATCTATGACTCCACTTGTAAATAAGCCTAAAACTGAAATGACTATCCAAGATTATCGAGTGGAGGAGGTCATAGAAGATATTGAGAAGCTTCCTGAAGAAGATGAGTTGATCATAGCCAGAGCCCACTTAGACACCTTCTATGTAAAAAATGATATATTCAGAGAGAAGGTGAGCAAACTGGAGCAACAGATTGAAAAGCTTCAGAAGACTCTGAGCAATCAGAAGGAAGTAGAAAAGGCTCTAAAAAAGAGGTCAAGGGTTGGCAAGAAAAATTCCAAGAGGCCAATAAGCTCAAGGATCAACTAGGAGAGCAAATGAAGCTGAATGAAGAACAAGCAAAAGAAATTCAAAGTTTGAGACATCAACTTCAACTTGAGAAAGCTAAGTCTTCTAGATTTTCCAAGGCTGATTTGAAGAAGATTAGAAAAGAGATGCTCTTCGAAGTCCAAGAAAAATGTTCAGGGCTTCAGCTCATGATTGATTATCTTGATGATGCCAACCACCTACTCCCCAATGTTCAGAAAGATCTAGATCAGATCACTGGAGAGTTGCAGCCTATGGTGATTCTAGTAGAACAAATGTACAGGTTGGTTGATAGTAGACTCAGTGATTCTGCTAAACCAATTCCCAATAAATAATGGAATCTCACCAGAGTTGCTACCAGAATTATGGTTGAGAAGCACAGGGCACTTCAGAAAGCCTAGCTGTTGTTTGACAAGATTGAGGGAGTGATTAGGGATGTTGTTGATATGAATAAATAAATGATTCAAGTTGGCTTCAAAGGCCTATGGATGGAGGATCACAACTTGTTATCCATGGAAGAGATCCAGAAAAGCATCAATGAAAATTTGTAGGATGAATCTGGAATTGATTCTCTTGAAGAGCCACTACCCCAAGAGCAAGTTGTCCAATTAATTGTTAATTTTACCAGATTAAGAGATCTCATGGAAGATCTAGTGAATAGAGGGAATGCTTCTAATTATGAGGACATTGGAGAATTACAATATGTCTATAAGCAGCTCAAAGAGACATCAAACCCCTCTGAAGCAGCCTGGAAATAGGCTTTACAATCTCTAAAATTGATGATTCAGTTGTTTGGTGATTCTTCTGGAGGAAGGCATCAAAAGGAACCTTCTCTAGAAGAAGAAGAAGAAGAAGAAGAGAATGAAGAAGAGGCTAAGGAAGAGGCCCATGAAGAGGAAGACTAGGATGGAGCTGTTATAGGCCCGGAAGGGGCCCACACTTAGTTTGTTTTTGTTTTTGTACATATGTGCAAGTTTTGCATTTTTGTTTTTTGCTCTGACAATTGTCAAAAATAAGCAATAAAGGCATGAAGCCTAGAGAGGCACAAAGAGCAGCAGATTTTGTGTGAAGGCATTTTTTGCAATAAGGCCTTATAAAAGGAGTAGAGTTATACCTGATTTTTGAAGACAATGGCAACATGCTTGTATTTTTGGTATACTCTCTTTATAAGTGGATGAGTCATGATGTTTTTGGCATCATCTCTATATGAACCTTTACCCTCTAAACAAGTTGTTAGATTTTTTAGAGGGTAATGTTTGTATGGAGGTTATTCTTTAAAGCATATTTTTGAAGATGAGCATTTTTGACTCCTAAGGCCCAATGGATAAGACTCTGAGTTCTATGGCTTTGCAAGAAAATCCACCTAGGAGGCACTAGAATGTAGGCCCAAAATGGCCACATACTTAGGAAAATTTTGAAAATTTTGCCTAAGTCATGAAGTTCTCAATCCGCACACTTTGCAGTGTATTTTGGAGCGGATCCGCAACAAAGGCCACGAGTCCACCCAACACTTGGTAAATTTTTGCACTTGGAGCGATTCCACAAAGTTTCTTTTGTTCTTGGCTCTGGACTGGCGACGCATCCCGAATCCACAAAACTTTTTGAAGAAGGATGACGTCAGCATAAAATAAGTGTGGATTGGCGACCGCTTGATATTTTGAATACTTTGTGAGTGGCTAAGTGTTGGAAAGCCCGATTCTAGAGAGCGCAATGAACATTTTTTCCCAGAATGGTGACAGAAGGTGGAAAGCTAAGCATAGAAGATGCGGATTCATGACAAAGCATATTTTTGACTAACTCTCTTCTAGAATGACAACAAGCAACGATGTACTCTGAAGTCAGTGCGGATTGGAGGAAGAGTCACTTTGCATTGCAATAGGCCCGAAATGGTGTTCACTGACCAATGTACTTGCTTCGGTCCGAAATGGAATCCATAGAAGTTTCAAAGGAGATATGACATCATCAACTTTTTTGTGCGGATTGGTGAATGTTTCATCACCAAAGAAGGAAAATGAAGGATAAAGAGCGGATTTCATCCCGCTTCACTTTCAGAGCATTTTAATGTCGGATTGGCGTTCTACAGTTTCTGAGGCATAAAAGATGATGTCATTAGTTTTTTAAAGTGGAATGGCATTGTGTTCTCCCCCACCATTGTAACAAGCTTATATCAGATTAAATCGTAGCCATACGATGGGGGAGATCAACGATGGAGATTTTGCTAAGAAATCTGAAGAGTATAAAAGCAATCTCTCACCGGAGCTATGATAGTCAGTTGGAGGAGGAAGCCAAAGCATCGAGGGTTTCAAGAAGATAGAACTAGAGACGGTTACAGATCGATGATGGTAGAGGGCTTCCAAGAAGGATCAATGATGCATACACACTCTCCAATGGCCAGAACTCCAGTTAGCATCGAACGACCAACAAGTTGCAGATAGTTCGAGCTGCCATGGCGGTCCACTTGCAGCGGATTTCTCGAAGGATGAACCAGTAAGAGAATGCCAGCAAGAACTCTCTGCTGAGCTATCAAATTTAAATCTTTGTAATGTTCCTTGTAATTTTAATTTTGCAAAACTATAAATAGAGGTCGAACCCTCATTTCTAAGGGTCGGCTCTAGTGTGTTTGCCTGTGCTACTATAAATATTCCCAAGGGCTAATGAAAGGAGCATTACATTGATCTTCACCTCAAATTTTGTGTCTTCATATTTCGATATCAGAGGTTCAAATTCTTTAGTTGCATTTTTGTGAATACTTGAATGGTTAGTTTGTGCCAAATTAATGGATTACTAGCTGCTAGGGTAATTGAAATCTGCTTCTGAGTTTGATCTTTATTGTTAGGGAGTGCATTTCTATAAAATCTAGATATTGGTGAATTCTGTTATTTGGATTATCACTGTTTAGATATTGAAATTGTTGTCTACAATATTTCTCTGTTGTTCTTTAATGAATGAAAGTACATTTAATTTGGGATAATGTTGATCTGAGTAATGTGTCTTTAAATTGGTTTTTTGGAGCTTTTTGTTGTAGTGCAATGTTGTTAGCCTATCCGTCCACTATTGTTCACATCTCTCTAACCCTAACCTTTTCTTACCCTAATCTCAAAACCCCAAGTGAGCATAATTGTGTCAACATCCTGTTTAAGTTGACAAGGAACCAACCTACTCTAGAGGTTGGATCAAAAACTCTATTTTGGTCCATCCAATGTTGAGTGTTGAGTTGTAGCTATCGGGTGCAAGCCTGGATAGAAAGTAGGAAGATAGACAGCCATAGTGTTGAGTAAAACTTGATGCAATTCAGTGCCCAATAGTTACTATTGTATAGTAATTGTTGTATTACCTCATTTGGTTATATGTTGTTAGGGTAGGTTAATTATTTTACTATCCTAGGTTAGATATTATACCGACATTTCTTATGGTCGATAAATATTTTATTGTTAGTATATTAGTGTTAGTTTGTTACCTATCTTCATGGTAACAAGTTAGGCTATTCCTAGCCTAATTCTTTGTATTTAAGGGTATCATTAAAATATAATAATTATCACTTATTTTAGCTATTATGGTATCAAAGCCCCTAATAGTCATAACTCTTGTAGATTGATGATTGGTCAGATTTTCACCCAAGCATGCTTCCCAAAGGATCAATATGAGCATCTCTGACCCAATTCCTAAGGCAAATGGGAAGTTCAAAGACTAACTTGACACTCAAGCACATTTCTTGAGGTGATTCAGATCTACCATAGAGTATAGATCTATGTTAGATCTGACTGGGGATGCTATTGCTAGGACAAGATTACTTGATGACCGTACAACCCTAGACAACCATACGTAGAGCACTAGACCTGATCGTATGTGACAAATTCTAAGTTTTGGATCGTAGACCCCTAGATAAGCATTACAACTAGTGGGGAACAACCACACGTGGCATATGATCTATGTGATCTACTAATATTCTTGACATGGACCAAGGACATGTTCATGATGTGATGCTTACAAGGACCTAAGACCATAAATAATATGTGGACCTAAGCCTGACGATGGAGACTGGATCGGATCAGATATGGTAGACTTGCTGGTTGAAGTAGATGACTAAGCATTTATGGATGATGTGGACATGACAATCACCTATGGGGTAATCTAACAGTGGTGAACAATCACCTATGGGATGATCTGACAATGACATGGACCTATAAAACTTTAGCTATGTACATGGTAGAATTTATTGGCTAACAATCTAGCTCCATTCACATATAAGATAAGGTACGAGAGGGAGCGATTACCCGAAGGCAATTGAAAGGATATTTATACTTTCCTAATTTTAAAGCCTAGGTAATACTCTCATGGCATGCATGTGGGATAATATTTTTGGATGCTAGTAACAACAGTCACAGTATTTTGGTCGAAGGCTTGTAGATAACATCACTATGCCAAGAACAGATCCCTCCTCGACCACATGTCGTGGCTATCCATTGGAGTATTTGTAGTAGATTTTAGCTAAATTGAAGGCTAGTATTGCTCCAAATTGATAATCATGGGGGAAACTATGTTGTAGTTGATTGCATACGTAGACTTTATTTCTGCTCAACCATGTTGATTTTTAGATAAAATTTACAGTCGTGATAGATCTATTTGCAAGCATCGAGTGCAAAAATAATAGACCATGAACATGATGTGCAACGTTGATTTCATTTTTGAAGCTAGAGGTACCATCTACAGCAGAAACTTTACCACGAAGATTGGAGAGAAATCAAACATTTGGTAGGAGTGATTCTCGATATCACATAGAGGACGATGATTCAAAAATAGTGTGGTGGGAAAAATTTTGATATCTAGATTTTTGCCCTTGATGATGATGTAGACTACACGTAAATCAAACAGGAAGCTAGTGCCAAGAGTGAATTTTTTTGCTACCAAACATGTTGGTTCTTGTAGTGGGTAGCTTTGCTGGTGAAGAAGAGATCACCGCGTAGATGATAAAATTGATCTTGCTTTGATTATCTACAACACCAACCAATTGATATACACAAATTTGCAATGTTCATCCAGCTAGAGCATCATTCTCCAAGTCAACACATTTGTCAAATTTTCTATAGATCTAATTGATAGTGATCGTCGAAGGAGATTTGCAGACAACCTCATAATTTATATCATCACAACAGTGTATACAATCTGCACATCACATCGTGCCTAAAAAATCCATGCATCAACAAAAGAGGGTGTGATATCCAAGTTTAAAAGAGAAATAGGAGCATAAAAATTTTTGTTATCTTCTGTCAAAGGAGATCCGTCACCGCTCAAATGACCTTCGCCAATCACTCAGAGGATAGCCAAAGGAGATGCCGCTCACTAGAGCATCAAGGTGGTGTGGTCCAAAACAAAACGCACAAGGTGCTCTTCACTACCACTGGTAGTGGTAGCCCACCAAGCGCTAAGGCACTTTTTGGGTAGATCACGGGTTCCATTCCCGCCCCGACCACTGCACAAAAGGTATAAAAAATAATTTGCAATCTTAAAGTTTTTTCAATTTTTTTTAATAATTTAATATTAATTTTATTGTAAAATCAATTTTATTGATTTTTCATAAAATTATTTAATTATTAATTAAATTTTTGAATATACTTTATTTGCAAATTAAAAAAGAGTCAAGGACCTTTTTTTTTTTTGCAAAACGGTGATAAAAAAAGTAGCAATCCTCCTAATCACACCTCTTTTAGGCTTCATAAATAGAAATTTTATTTTTGTTTGAAGTCCTTATAATTAAGGGGAGATTTTTTGTGATGACATTATTTTGCAATTTACCTACGAGGCAAGATTTGTAAAAAGCCTAAGAGGCTTCCTAGTTGCAATTTTTTGCACTAAGGGGGGATAACATTTTTCTTTCTCCACCATCTCCTATTTTGCACATAGGGGGGATATACTATAATTTTACAAAAAAAGGGGGAAGACTTATAAGAGTGTATTTTCAGCAGTGACCGACATCTTAGTAAAATTATTTTGCAAAATTTTATTGTAAAATGTGTATTTTCGATAGCGACCAACACCTTAAAAATGGGTAGATCAAAGAAAAAGCAAGCCCCAAAACCAATTGATGATGTTGTTACATCAGTTAAAGGTCCTTATTTTCCACCTGAGATGGATGGACCGAATTTTTATGAGGAGGGCACATTTCTCACACTAAACAATGGTTTAGTAGCCCTACTCAAAGATTTTGAGTCTTGTAAAGACCTTTAGACAAATGGTGCTTGATTCACTATTGGTGTTATAAGGGGCATATACATGTCATTGGTTGCACTTGACCTTGCCCAACGTAAAGTGAAATTGGACATAAGTGAGGAAAAAGAGGTCCTAATGGTTGATGCTTATTGTGACACAAGTGATCTTTAGCCCATTGTGGTGAATGCTTGTTGTGACACGAGTGACCTTCAACCCATTGTGGCAAATGCTTGTTGTGATACAGGCGACCTCATACCTTCAATGGTAGATATCAGTTGTAGCATAGGTGATCTCATCACAGTAGCATATTTTACTTGTGACACTAGTGACTTAAAAATTGAACCTCCTAAAAATGAGCACCATAATCTCATCAATAGTGACAAATGCCATATTGTTAAAAGCATTGATGATGAAATTGGGTGCTTTAAAAAACACACCAAATGATTTGGATCCAAACTAATGAAAAATGGGATTCAATGGTGAGACATTAGGTAAATTGGAACAAGGTATTAAAACTCCAACAATGCTAAATGTCAGAACAAAGAATGAAGGCCTTGGCTATTCTAGACAAGAAAGTACTAGTAAAACCATATTTGTAAACCCTAATTTTCCTCCAACTCCTAAAAAACATTGTTGCAATCATTGTGGAAATATAGGACATGTTGCAATTAGATGTTGAAAATTACATCCTTGTGATTCATGTGGATGTACAAATTACTCTTCTTCATGTTGTTGGTACAAAGTGAAAATGGCCAACAAGGTTTATATAGATTGTGGATGGACATATCTCACACAATGGACCATGATGAAATAAATGTTGTATGGCTTCTACCAAAAAGGTAACACCTATGGTAAACCCCAAGGCAAATCCAGTGATAAACTAAGTGGCAGTCCCAGAGACAGACCTAAATATAGACCCAAAGATAAAGTTCCAGAGGCAGATCTACAGGCAGATCCAGAGGCAATGATTTAGAGGCATATTCATAGGAAGATCTCGAGATAGACCTAGAGGTACACTTAGAACCAGAGCCAGATCCAGAGCCATGAGCTAGAGCCAGAGCCAAAGACAAAGCAAGAACCAGCATTCTTTCATTTCTCTTCTTCTTCATTGTATCAGGACAATTATATTATTACCCAAATAATGTAATAAGATGGAATTTTAGGGTTATTATTCTATAATAACTGTTGTATTACTTCATTTGGTTATATTTTGTTAGGGTAGGTTAATTATTTTACTATCCTAGGTTAGATATTATATCGAAATTTCTTATGGTCAGTAGATATTATATTGTTAGCTTTATTTTTAGCTTTATTATTGTTAGTAGATTAATGTTAGTTTGTTACCTATCTTCACAGTAACGAGTTAGGCTATTCCTAGCCTAATTATTTGTATTTAAGGGCATCATTAATCTATAATAATCATCATTTATTTTGGCTATTAATAGCAATCCTTTGTATGAAGCACATGGCAATGCTACTTCACAGATGTCAACATCCACCTCATCCAATATCACCAATACAATTGTAATTCCTATTGCAACTTGTCATCGACCCACCTCATTAGTTCCATCCACATCCATGCGTTCCACTTCAAATATGGAAATGCATGAAGCATGGGAACACCTTAACAAATTTCTTAAGAAGTGACATAATTCTCAACAACAAGTCCAAGTGGTCAATCCTAAGCCTCAACCTGTTTCCACTCAACCCACCTTCATCATTCAAAATCCATCATGGGTACCATAATCTTCTGTGGTTTCCATTCCCACACCACCATCAACCCATACCCATACCATTCCCATTAATAATCATTACAATCACAGTCCTCATACATCATCTCCATTTTAACATTCACCATCATTTCTCCACCAATATCATTATCATCAATTTCAATCCACCTTCAACCACATCATCATAATATTATTTCACCTCAACATCTTTCCACCCCACCTTCATAGAATCATCAAATGATTTAGGGTATTTGCACTCCATAGGATGACCCTAGGATCTAAACAATGCCACAATAGATTGAAAGTTTGATGCAACATACTCTTGGTTTGATGAATCAGAAGCCCACTTTACACCAGCTGATCAATCAACCAATCAATCCTTCAGTACCATCCCCACCATATCCTACAAACTTCACAGTAGAAAATTTTGATAAATTTAAAGGGACTAAGGAACCTAAAGAACTTGTGAGCACATTCATCCATTCATGTTTTCGAATTCAAAGTAATTATGCTCTACTACTTCAAACATATCCTCAAACATTGGGAGGAGATGCTATAGTATGGTATAATCAATTGCCTCATCATAGTATTTACACTTTTGATCAATTGATTGACCAATTTTTTAAAATATTTTCCCTTAATGTTAGAAATAAAGTATCATTATCCGATATATATGGTCTAAAAAAATATGATGATGAGTTTGTCTATGACTTTGGTAACCATTTGAGGGTCGTTATTACCAAACTACCATTTGCCCTACCAATAGAATATCTTACTAGAATGTTCACTAAGAGTTTCTTGAAACCCATCTCTTGGTTGTTACAATTGCAACAATACCAATCATTTGAGTAAGATCTTGCCTAGACTAGCATCATTGAGGAAATAAAAATCCAATAAGATGTAATTAAATATAAAGATAAATAATGGCAAAGTAAGGGCCAATATAAAAGTAACTATTATGGCCAGTAAAAATCAAACCATGCCAATCCAACCAACCAAGCTAACCAAGTTAATCAAGTGGTGATGAGTCAATCAATAATGGCTCAACAAAAAACTATGCAACAAAAACCATAACAAATTGAATATCATGCAGTTCCCTCAATAATTAAATCAAGTGAAAACATGGTGCCAGCTGTAGAAAGTTGACCACATTGACAATCTATTCAACAACCTCATCAATACACTCCATCAGCCGAATCTTATGCTTCCATCTTCTACAAGTTATATGACACTAACCAACTTGCTTTGCCTAAGGTTAAATCAGATGATCCCACCAAACTTAGTAAACACTACCAAGAGCATTTGTTTTACCCTTATCATAGGTAAAATGGGTATGATATTAATAGCTACAATGTATTTAAATACAGAGTGCAATATCTCATTGAATTGGGGGTCATCAAGCTTGATAACCCCCTAGCTCAACAAAACCAAAACCTTAGTATCTTTGAAACACCATTTCCCCATCATTAGGAAGTGCAACCAATAAAATGAGGGTCTAACACCAAGACTCCCCCAAATCAAGTCAATCATGTGCAATAGTACCAAGGTTTTATGGGTGCTATTCATGTAGTAACCTGAGATCAACAACAACATACAAATCAACAAAATGTATAGAAGCAACTTATTCAACAACCCATAGCATCACAAAAAAGTGTGTCTCAACCTACCACATCATCATCACCAATACAAACTTCCACCAATCCATATTCAGAGTCATCCAAATCCACAAATTCATCCCATCAATCATCCCCTAAGGCCAATCATCTCCTTGAGTAGCTGGTTAACCACAAGTCTTAAAATGGCTTCAGCTAAACTATCCATACATGACCTCATTCAACAATCTCCCCCACATCATGAGGCATTCATGGATATTCTAAAATCTATTGAATTCCAATATCAAGATGCTAATACCTTCAAAAATTTTATGGAGAATATTCAAACATGTATGGAGTCTTCCATTACATTCTATGATTTTAATATTAAACCAATATCATCAAAATCAGTGAACCCTCCATTATACATCGTGTCTTAAATTGATAGGAAGCAGTTTAAAATAGTTTTAATTGACACTGACTCCTCCATCAACATCATCACCACATATGCCCTTCAACAGATCAAGCTTCCACCAGATTACATTACCAAATTCACTTTCACCTTAAAAGCATTTAATGATGCTCTTTGTTCTTTAGTTGGCACTATTTTTTTACCCATTGAAGTGGGGGTCAAAACATTGCATACAATGTTCCACATCTTGGAAGAATCCATGGCATATAATGTACTCCTTGGATTACCTTGGATGAGCGAAATGAGATGTGTTCCTTCCATACTACATGAATACTTTAAATACATACATGAGGGATAAGTACATTGCATACCAATGGATGTTGAATCGTTCAAGTATTACAATTTTATCTCAAAATCCTATGAGTCCATGTTACCTTCAACTCATCTATTCCTCAATTCATCATCCACCTCATCAACCACCCCATCCATATCTTCATATAAATCCCCTATTTCGTAGGACCTTCCCATCACCACTTCACATCAAGAATCCACTTCCATACCCTCATATTCATCACCATTGACTACATGAACATGTGGTCAAAATCAATCTACATTAGCCACATCATCACCTTCCATAATCATTCCTTCTAAATCATCATTATCCACCCAACCAAATCCATATCCATCCCCATAAGCCAATGTCTCACAAGTCAAAATGATAGATTGTGAGATACCATCCCAATCAACACATAGTCCATACCCTAAGCCATCAGCCAACCATGAGTCATCCACATCTACATCCAATCCATCCACATCATCCCAAGTCGAGGTCCACCTCACTAATCTTGGTATTGGTGAATATGTGGTCCAAGACATCACAATTACACCACTCAAAATTCAAACTTCTAAGGATTATGGTCACCCACGTGACCCATCCTTATCTATAGGAGTGGTATATAACATGCGTTTAGTGTCTAATGGCATTAATTTTGTATATGGAGGGCTTGATTCATCGTCCAATCTAGTTACCCCAAATGAACCCAAACCACAAACACCTGCCAATATACAACATATGTTAGGTTTTCCATCCTGATATTTTCACATTGTTAATTGAAAATGACATGGCATAGGATGGCATGAACAAGGAATGCACAAAATTATCGATGTTTCATATTGGTAAATGCATAATCGTTTGGGTTTAGGCTATCATCCAAATTCATTCACTTCTTCTCTTGAACAAGATTTTCAAAGCTTAGATTTAAATTTAGGAGAATATATCCATCACATTGATGACTTCAAATATGAAATCTATGAAGAATTCAACCTTATGTTTATAGCTTTTGATGAATATGAAGAGGAGTCAAATTCCATCATTCTACACATTGAACAGGATGAGTTTTACCTCATAATTCTCTCCATCCATCAGCCCATCATTCACTTGCTTATTCCACAAGAGTGAGCCGATCCAACCGGTGAACCACCACCTCCATCTCATTAATCCATCTCATCGGCCATTTTACTTGTAACATATGTACATAAATTCAAAAAATAAATAAAAATAAAACATTTTACATTGCATGTACATTATATTTATTTGTGTTACTTGTTGTTGTTTAGGTTCCCAAAGTTCTAGTATTGGTTCTAGAAAACAAGATCCACCCATCCATTCACCTTTTCCAACCATCCATTTTCCCCTTAAGTCAACATGAATCCTACTGACTTATTCACCCCACTTTGTAATCCATATGATTTGGCAAAGCCAATTCCAATTGACATGAGCCTTATTGATATGGACCAAATTTCCTTGCCACCATCCTTTTCTGAGTTTGTCCTATCATAGTAATTGTTAAGGAATTCAGCCAACTACATTCCTCCATCACCCCCACCTTCGCCTTCACCTTCACCTTCAAATCTTGAGGTTTTCCATGTAGACATAGACGAAGTTGAGTCAAAGGATTTTGATAACATCATGGACAATATTCATATGATCCCAATGCCCCATCAACTTGAGGAATATTTCCACATGTATATTGAAGATACTATTAATGTGAACCTTAGTTCAAACGCAAACAATCTCCAAATTGTCAAACTTGGAAAAATTTTATCCATAGATGAAAAAGAGAAATTAATTGCTTTCCTCAAGAAGAAGAAGGGTATTTTTACATGGTCCTACAAGGACATGCCTGGTCTTGACCCTAATTTGGTTATCTACAATCTCACCTTAAACTCTAATGCTAAGTCGGTCAAATAAAAACTTAGAAGGATGCATCCTACCATTGCCATCTTGGTCAAAGAAGAGCTTCAAAATCTATTAGATGTGGGTTTCATTATCCCCATTGACTATCTTGAGTGGCTCTCAAACATGGTACCCATTTGTAAGACTAACGAAACGATATGCGTTTACACTAATTTTTTAGATCTTAAAAAAGCATGTCCTAAGGATGATTTTCCTCATCCAAACATTGATACTCTTGTCGACACCTGTGCTGGCCATGAAATTCTTTCTTTAATGGATAGTTTTTTATGGATGCAACCAAATTCGAATAAATCTTGATAACCAACACAAAATAACATTCACTACACCTTGGGGGATTTTTTGTTACAAGGTGATGCCCTTGAGCCTCAAAAATGTAGGTGTCACTTATCAATGTGCCATGACATACATTTTCCATGATTACATGCATAAGATCATCGAAGATTATGTGGATGATCTCTTGGTAAAATTCAAAACTCGACAAGAACACATTGGTGTATTGGAAAAAGTGTTTGATCAGATTTTATAGCATAATGTAAGGTTGAACCCTAAGAAATGTATCTTTGGTGTTACCTCTAGAAAACTACTAGGATTCATTATCTCCAAAAGAGGCATTCAGGTGGATCTAGACAAAGTCAAGGCCATCATGGAGATGCCTTCCCCAACAAAATTAAATGAGTTGTGTATTTTACAAGGAAATATTCAATCAATCCGTCGTTTCATCACATAACTTTCTAACAAATGCAGGCCATTCAATCACTTGCTACAAAAGGGGGTGCCATTTTTATGGACATATGAATTTCAGAAAGCCTTTGATGATATCAAGAAATACCTGAATTCTCCACCAGTATTAACTCCTCCTCGTCAGGGGGTCCCCTGCCATATTTATATTTCAACAACGGAATTTGTATTAGGGACAATGCTTTCACAAAATAATGAAAATAATTGAGAGCAAGCTATCTATTACATTATTCAAACATTGGTAAGCTATAAAACTAGATATGCTTACATCAAAAAACTATTCTTAGCAGTGGTTTTTGCCACTAAGAAACTCAAATATTACATGTTTAGTCACACCACATATATCATAGATAGATAAAATCCTCTATGTTATATGATGTCTCACAGTTACAATAACATGCACACCACTAAATGGATAATTTTTCTCACTGAATTTGATCTTGAGTTCGTAAGAAAAATATCCATTAAATGTCGGGTCATAGCTGATCAACTTGTGGAAGCTCCACTTCCTAGTCATAAACCCTTGATTATTGAGCTCCCAAATGATTTGGTATTTGTTGTCACTAAACAAGAAGAATATGTAATTCCAGAGGAATACATCGATATCACTCTCTTCTTTAATTGTTCTAATGCAAAAAAGATCAAAGTGTTGGAGTCATGTTTCATACACCCCAGAGGATTCCTATCTCCTTATCATTCAAACTAAACTTCCAATGCACAAACAAAAATGTAGAGTGTGAAGCCTTAATATTAGATATTCAAGTATCTATAGCTATGGGCATTAAGCATATCAAGATATTTGGTGATTCTCAACTTTTTTTTAAGCAAGTAAACGAAGAATACCAATGCAAATAACCTACCATAAAACTTTACCATGAAGTAGCAATGAAATTGCTCTCTATGTTTGATTGGTATGAAATTGATAGTTTTCCATGTTCGACTAATAGATTTGTATATGCGATGGCATCTCTTAGATCATTGATTCCAAAGGATACCTTAGGAGAGGTACAACCACTCATTATCACAACGATCTCTAAATCTGTAATTGTTTGTGTTGAATCTAAGGATGAAAAGGATGTTTGCTTTATCCATTCAAATCCATATGAGCCTTGGTCAAACCAAATAATAGTCCTTCTCAAGTTTTAAATACTCTCATAAGATATGTCAAGGACTGCTAAATGCACTTTCAAGTAAAAAATAACACGTTTTACTCTCTTGGGGGACGTGTTGTATAGACATGGTTATGATGTGGTTATGATGGAATTCTCCTTCATTGTCTTGAGTCTACTAAGGTACAAAGATCCATAGTTGAAGCTCATGATGGTACTTGTGGTGGTTATTTTAGTGGAATTTCCATTGTAAACTGTATTTACGCATGGGTTATTATTGGCCCACCATGGAACGTGATTGTTGCACATATGTCAAAAATTATAAGCAAAGTCAAGAACATGATAATTTAACTTATGTACCATCACAAGCATTATAGCCTATTCAAAAAATTTGACCCATTTCACAATGGGGTCTTGATTTAATTGGTAAAATATTACCTTCTTCCTCAGGACAACATATATTTATCATCACAACCATTGAATACTTCACAAAGTGGGTTAAGGAAATTCCTCTGACTAGTACAATAGGGTCAATAATTGTGGAGTTTATACTTCAACATATCATCTATCATTTTGGTATTTCCTCGAAAATAATTTTTAACAATGGCAAGTATTTCAAGCACAAGGATGTTTGAGCACTTCACAATAAATATAACATCCAACATAGTTTATCAAATCCTTATTACCCACAAGAAAAAGGACAAGCTAAGGCCACCAATAAGACCTTAATTGCTATTCTCAAGAAACTTGTTAAAGAAAATTAGAGATTGGCATACACAAATTCCCTTGGCATTATGGACTTATCGAACAAGCATCTACATGCCTATTGGGCAATGCCATTATCATTGGTCTATGGATCCAAAGCAATCATACCTCTTGAGCTTGAGATCCTCTCATTACAAATTTATTTGCAGGAATTCATATATGGTGACACTTCTAGACAAGCACGTCTTGACCAACTCACACTCCTTGATGATAGGTGAATAAATACTTTAGAGAATTTACGAGTATATAAAGACCACCTAAAGTGTGCTTACAATACCAAATTTCATCTACATGAATTCCAAGTAGGATATCTTGTTCTTAAAGAGAATCAACAAAACACCAATGCATTATCGCACCTTCATGATAAATTTGTGGCTAATTGGTTAGGTCCATACATTGTTACTCAAAAAGTGGGTAAAGGAACTTATAGGATTGCCAACCTAGAGGGAGTTCAAGAGTCCAAACTACTTAATGTTATACACTTGAGAGCATTCTATGCATAATGTGATTTATATATATGTATATATACATGGCTATTACATAAAAACATATTGTATTTCATACATTACATTGCACACATTTTATTTCATTTCATAAAATTGCATTCCATACATTTCATTTCATAACTCACATTTTATTCATTGCATTCACACTATCATTTTCACACATTTTGCATTTCATATTAGGGATCATTTATTTAGTCTAGATATTAATTGATACAATAAAATTGTATTACCTTAATCAGGGGCACCTTCAACACATCATCCATTTCATTGCATCATTCCATAAAGCCAAATTATAATTTTCAAACCACATGTCCATAATACCTGGGTGTTTTCGGTCACTCAGCCACTCCTGGTGTTTTAAGAAAACTACAAATACATGTCAAGTTTTCTTTTGAAACAAGATACATTTTTCATTAAGAAAAATCTTGAGTTCTGGGAATTAGCTCCAAAACATTCTTGAACTAAACACAATTTCACATCTTAAAAACATCTTGTAGTCAAAGAGGTATAACACCATACTTGGGTTGTACCTCAAAGTGAAAAGGGTATTCCTTGCTTGTCCCATCATGCAACATAGTCCAAAAAAATAGTGGTTTCACCACTATCATAGTTGCTTCCAAATATAAAATACAGAGTAGTAAGGATAGGGTACAATTCTCATCACACTTCGGTTGAGAATCCGACTCCCCAAAAATCTAAATACTTCTTCACACATCACAGATCCTCAAGTTGTAATATGGTACTACATTTCCAGTTAGACGGTTAGGTAGTCATCCCCAAAACTTAGAGATCAAATTCTTGGACTATGGAGTAAGTCTCCACTAGGGCTATAGACGCATGACTGGCAGTGGATTACACTCATTCATGGTGACACATATCTTTTAAAGAGACCTCTGACCGCACATAAGGACAATCTAGCTTCTTGGTCTTCTCCATAAAAGGTTTCACCCAATTTACTCAAGATGAGTTAATGAAATCACTTGCACACACATTGGTTCTTGATTACCTTGAGTCATTACCATACTCATGATTTGATAAATGAATTCATTGCACACACATTTTGTCTTAGAGGAATTAGGAAGTATTTAGTGAGTTTTTTTATATCACTAGTATGTCTAAGTCTCTAGAAAATAGTCTTCTCCCATATCAACATCCATATATTCTTCCATGTCAACATCCATGTCTTCTTCCATCCATAACATTACATGAGTTTTCCATTTTTACATACCACCAGTTTGGTGCCCCTAATTAAACAATAATGCTAAAAACATGGCCAAGCAAAAATCTAAACTATGAATGATCATTAGAACATTTGAATTCATCCACATTATTGTAGACACCTAAAAATATCATTTTATCCAAGTTTTGGTTCTTCTAATATCTCTTCGATATTTTTAAATTCATCTAAATTCTCTCTATTTTCTTGTGCATTGTTCACTATTCACTATTCAATGTTCACTATTTACTGTTTACTGTTCACGATTCACGGTTCATGGTTCACTATTCACTGTTTACTGTTCACTATTCACTGTTCACTGTTCACTATTCATTGTTCATTGTTCACTGTTCACTGTTCACTATTCACAAATTTAATATTTTTAAATCAATTTTCAATACCTCCTCACATGCTTGAGCTCAAGTCAAGGATTCTAGATTAGCCATATTTTCTACACCTACCTTATCACATGTTTGAGCTCAAGTCAATGATTCTAGAATAGCCATATTTTCTACACCTACCTTCTCACATGCTTGAGCTCAAGTCAAGGATTCTAGATTAGCCACATTTTCTACACCTACCTTCTCACATGCTTATGCCCAAGTCAAGGGTTCTAGATTAGTCCTATTCTACATTTTCTACATCCACCACCACTCATGCACACCAAAGTAAAGGATTCTTTCTTGCATGCCAACCCACTTAGTAATTTTATATTCCTCCATTTATCCTAAGTCTTCCCTTACCAACCCACTTAAAAATTTTATATTCTCTCATCCACCCAAAAGTCTTCTATGCCAACACATTCAACATTTAAAATTCTTCACCCACCCAGTATTGTATTCCACTATGTCAAACTCATGTGCCACATCATCCTCACCCCTTTCTCTTCTAAAATCCTATAAATACCCCCTTCATTACCTTCATTGAGGAGAGGAGGAATCAAGGCATGAATAAAGGAATGAATGAATGAAGAAAGAGGAAGCTAGGACAGCCTACCATCATTGCATGAGTTGTAAGAATAGCACTCTTTTACATTCTATTTTAATAGGAGCATTTACTTGTTTTAAATATCATCTTGCTTAACGTTCGAGGTGTAGACTAATTGGTTCATCCAAACCCCATAAGGGGGGCAGAGGTCCAAGGTTCAAATCTCGGGCCTCATCGGACTGAACGCTTGTCCCTTTCCTGGTGCTTTCAGCGGTGTAAAAGGTTTAAAATGATTGTGGCATGGTGGTTATAGGGGCAGACTACACGAAGATCTGTGTGGCAACTTCTGGGGCGGACAACACAAAATACTGTGGTGGCCATAAAAGCTGGACAGCCTACCCGGATTCGTGGCAGCTACCGATTCCACCATGTAAATACAAAAAAAAAAAAAAAAAATCATCTTGCTTGAGTAAGAGCCCAACCGAACAAGGTGGGCTTATTTTATCATTAACCTTCTCTTTTGAGGATTGCATTCAGGTATTAAATAGCATTGGAGCAACCTTAGGAGAGAGGAATATCACACACCCCACATTATAATTCTATTGTGAAAAGGAAGTATTACACCATCTTCTCTTGTAAAAGCCTTCAAGGCTTCACTATATTGTTAAAAGACAAAGGGGTTGTAAAATTTTCTCATTTCATAATCAAATTTGTGTATTGGTCTTATTTCCTTTGTCTTTACACTTTATTTTCACATGGTGGTTTCCTTCTTCTACAAAATGGCACGCCTGGTGGGACCATTCCCTTGACCTCCACTTTTGCCCTTGTTGATTTTTAATTTATACTAGTTATAGGGATAAAGTGTAGGTTTATTTTATGCAATCTTTGCTCCTACTTTCAACTATTGTTGCATATTTTTGCTAATTGTTGTCGTTTTATTCTTTTGAAGGAAAAAGTCAAGATCACCTTGGTGGAGATGGTCTCACATTTCTATATCGCTTGGGTAGAGATGGTTTCATCCTAGAAGGTGCCAACTTGCAACATCTACGTAGGCTTCCAGCTAAGTCCTCCTTCTTTGTCCCTAGACTTGTTGGATAGCATACTTTGGGTTTTTATTTTCACACATAAGCTTCTTTAGGCTTTTATTTTAGCTTAAATTATATTTTTTTTTAGGATCATTTCACATACTTGTCTAGCATAGTTTATTTCTAAGATTATTTTATTTATTTTTATTTTTTATTTTTTAATAAAATTAGGCTCCTTTGGCTCCTATTTTAACACACTTGACATTCTTAGGCTCTTTCACAATTGCAAGCCTCTTTATGCTTCTCTCATTTACCACACTAAGCCTCCTTAGGCTCCTCTTTTAGCACACTAGGCCTCCTTGGGCTCTTTCACAATTATAAGCCTCCTTAGGCTTCTCTATTTTAACACACTTAGCCTCCTTAGGCTCCTCTCTTACCACACTTAGCCTCCTTAGGCTTCTCTATTTTACCACACTTAGCCTCCTTAGGCTTCTCTATTTTACCACACTAAGCCTCCTTAGGCTCCTCTTTTAGCACACTAGGCCTCCTTGGGCTCTTTCACAATTATAAGCCTCCTTAGGCTTCTCTATTTTAACACACTTAGCCTCCTTAAGCTCATATTTTACCACATTAGGCCTCCTTAGGCTCCTTTTTCTAACACACTTAGCCTCCTTAGGCTTCTCTCTTTTACCACACTAAGCCTCCTTAGGCTCTTTTTTTTAACACACTTAGCCTCCTTAGGCTTCTCTCTTTTACCACACTAAGCCTCCTTAGGCTCCTCTTTTAGCACACTTGGCCTCCTTAGGCTTCTCTCTTTTGCCACACTAAGCCTCCTTAGGCTTCTCCTATTTTAATACACTTAGCCTCCTTAGGCTCCTCTCTTACCACACTTAGCCTCCTTAGGCTTCTCTCTTTTACCACACTAAGCCTCCTTAGGCTCCTCTTTTACCACATTAGGCCTCCTTAGGCTCCTTTTTTTAACACAGTTAGCCTCCTTGGGCTTCTCTCTTTTGACACACTAAACCTCCTTAGGCTTCTCCTATTTTAACACACTTAGCCTCCTTAGGCTCCTCTTTTACCACACTAGGCCTCCTTAGGCTCCTTTTTTTTAACACACTTAGCCTACTTGGGCTCCTCTTTTAACACACTTAGCCTCCTTAGGCTCCTCTTTTAAGCCCAATTGACCTCCTTGGGATCTTTTCACAATTACAAGCCTCCTTAGGCTTCTCTCTTCCTCCACAAGCCTCCTTAGGCTTCTCTTTTAGCACACTTTGCACCCTTGGACTCTTTTCACAATTATAAACCTTCTTAGGCTTTTTTTCTTTTATTACCTTTAGCTTTCGTGGGCCTTTTTTGCACATACATCTAGCTTAGCTTACCCTCTTGGGTCTTACTTTTTCCATGCACATAAACCTCCTTAGGCTCCATTTCTTACACACACATAAGTCTCCTTTACCTTAATGCACACACAATAACCCTTTTTAGTTTACTCTCCTTAATTAGAATAATTAGTTGCACTTGCATCTATAATTTTAGTGTTTTAATTTATTTTAGATAGCTTTAGTTTTTAAATTTTCTTCCCTTTTAACATAGATTTCTTTAATTTATAAGGAAATTAGATAGTAGTAATAATTAGCTTAGATTTCTATTTTTTGGTACCTCTTAGGAATTGTGTTCCATTAACATAATCTCTTTTTGTGTGAGTAAATTTTAGCCATCTTGTTTGTCCTATGGTTTCAACTCGAAGTCAAGTCTAAGCTTTAAACCAGGTCACTATGGATCCTACCCTACCATATTCCACTACGCCTGATCTTACACCTGTGAGTGAATATTTAGCCACTCTAGGTACCTCTTATTTATAATCCCTTTCCTCCTGATACCCATCACAATTATGATGTTTATCCCATTATTACCGCAATGGCCAATGTTGAGACCACCTCTTCACATACCTCTAAAGAAGGTACTCCAATCTACACCCAACAAAATCCCTCACCCTTTTATCCATTGACATCTACCTTAGCCTTAATCACAATTCCCCAACCCCAATTGACTTCCACCACTACTCCTGATCTTTTATCTCAGTCTCTTATTGATTATCCTGCCACCCAAACCTCTACTCAATCTTCTACTTTAGTGCCACCCCAACCCCAAAAAACACCTCAACCATTCTCCACCCAACCCTTGCCCTCCACTTTCACATCCCAACCTTCAAATAGACCTTGTCGAGCGCTAAGATAAGATTTTACTCCCCTTGCTGAGCCTTTAGCCGACATATTTCATCGTCTTATCAAATCCCAAGCCCTTATATTACCTAAAATTAAGCCTCTTTATGATCCCAATAAGCCCTTACCTCAATATTACAAAGCACATCTTTACTGTATCTACCATCATCAACCAGGACACGACATTGAACATTGTATTCAATTTAGAAATGTGGTCCAAGACATGATAGAACGAGGGGACATTCGTATTGACAATCTCGTAGCTCCCCCTAATCAAAACCTTAGGATCTATCAAAACCCTTTTCCCCAACACACTACAACTTCCACATCTTCTACACCTCCTAACCAAGTTAATTGTATTGACCATAAACCCGAATTTGTTGGAATGGTGCATGTGACCACTCAAAGTCAACGCCAAACCAACCACCAACATCCTTCTCAAACCCAAGTTCAAACTCAATCTCCAAATGGTCCACCCAATCCCCAAAAACCGCCAACCTCCATTATTACCATAGCTTCTAAACAAACCCCTCCTAAACCTATACTTACCCTTATCCAAAAATTAACCAATTGCCTTAAAATTTCTCCTACTAAACTTTCTGTCTATGATATTATCCAACAATCTCCTACCCACCGAGAGGCTTTAATGGAAATCCTAAAAGCAATTGATGTTCCTTCTCAAGACCCACAAGCCTTTACCAATTTTATAGGTCATATTTGAACATGCACCGAACCTGCTATTGCCTTTTATGACTACAAGATTAAGACAATGCCTATGGGAGCACCCGATCCCCCCATGCATATTATTGCTTCAATTAATGGCTTAACCTTTAAGAGGGCCTTGGTTGATACAGGATCTTCCATTAGAATTATTACATTGGTGGTCGTTAAACACCTCAACATTACATTTTCCTATATAATCCATACCGATTTCACCCTTCGTGCCTTCAATGATGCCCTTTGCTCTACCTTAGGGAATGTGGTCTTACCTATCCAAGTTGGCCCTATGACCATTCATACCCTCTTATACATCCTTGAGGGAGAAATGTAATACAACATTCTCTTAGGACGACCATCTACTCTACATCATTGCTTAAATTTTATGCATGGCGGCCTTATCCATTGTATACCAGTAGATGATGAGCCATTTAAATATTGCAATTTAATCATTGATTCATCCCAACCTTCACTACCCACCACTCATTTTTCCCTCACCCCTAATACTAATACCCCTACTTCCTCACTCGTACCCAAAACCATTTCTCATTTTTTGAACTTAGCAGAGGCTCAATCACCCACCTCCTCCCAAACCCTAAATCCTATACCTACCCAAGCACCCCTTTCACTACTTAAAAATGTAAGTCATCCTCTTACTAATCCTACCCCATATTCTACCACTCCTACTTGCCAAGAAGAGGATCCCCATGCTTCACACCATACACCACTTGATCCCACCTCACCAAATATTACCCCTTCATCAACACCTATGTCGGCTACTTTTCCACACAACACACCTGTCTTTTCTGTAAACCCTATATCCTCTCACTCTACGATCCCACATGTCATAGTACATATGTCCAACACGACCATAGGTGAATATCTTGTACATGATGTAAATATTAAAAATCTACCATATGTAGAGTCTATTAGAGATTTTGATAGACCCCATGATATACCTATAGTTATAGATGCTATTGTGTCCTTAGGATCATCCTCTAGCCATACCAATTTTGATACACCCACATTACCATCCACTTCCATTTCATCCTAAGATCATTTTTATGCTAGTATTGGTTTCCTATCCAAACCATATTTTGTCCTATATTATTTTCAAAAATACCATTGGCAAGGCTTTGGTCTAGGATGATATGAACAAGGCAACCGTACCTTTATTGACCTTCTAGGTCAATTACCCAATATTTGATCTAGCCTTGGATATACAGACATGCTTTCCCTTACTTCATTTACCAATTCTTCTTATACCTTCAAAGAGTATGAGGAGGAGATACTCTCCCCTAATATATCACTCTCCTCACACCCTTCGGTCCTCATGATATCTTTTGATCTCTTCACCCCTCTTCAAATTACAAGTGAGCCTGAATGCCTATTACCTATTCAACCCGACACCATCGATATGAGCCACATTTCCACTTTTCCAACTCCATATGACTTCCTACCCATACAACAATATGTCCCCTATACTCTTAATTACATCTCATTCTCCTCCCCTACTGTATCCACTACTGATACATCTAATACTCCTCCCACACTTATATCTGCCAATGACCCACTCCTTATACCTACACCACACCAATTGGAGGAGGGCTCTATTGAGAAGCAACACACCCCCACTGAAAAATGAGATTCCATCCTTAGAAAGCCCTGAACTTCCATTTTTGCAGCAGGGACCCTCTTGATAATTTTCAGGTTTTAAATCCAAATTTGCTTGCCTCCTTTTTAAAGTTGTGCTTTTTCTTGCATTCCAGCTGTGTTATCCAAGAATTCACTTTTTACATGCTAGAATCATTCATGCACAAATAAAATCTTGCACCGGTACCGAGAAAAATCCAGAAAATAGTTGCATAAATTCATGAAAAATCAAACTTTCCATTTTTGGTAGTGTCGCGATATCGCGACACTTCCATTTTCGGAAATGTCGCGAAATCGCGACAGGTAAATCAAAAAGCAGCTAAGTCATTTTTGTGTAGCGAAATCGCGACACTTTCCATTTTTGGAAGTGTCACGATATCGCGACATTTCCATTTTTGGAAAGTGTCGCAAAATCGCTGCCGACCGGAGGAGAGAGAAAGAAAACGTACGGAAGGGCACGATTTTGCGACATGTCACGAAATCGCGACATGTCGCATTTTCACGGTAGGAGAGAGAAAGTGGGCTGTAGAATGAAAATCGGCTAAGTCGCAAATGTGTCGCAAAATCGCGGTCAACGCGGTCAATGCATGCAGCTACGGGAACTGTCGCGATATCGCGACGTGTTCTATTTTCGCGGGTTGTTGATGGAAAAACGCTTAAGTACAAAAGGTGCAGCAGGTCGCTAACATGTCTCAAAATCGCGACATGCTTGAAAAAGTTGTGCGACAGCTGGCAGGAGGCGCGATTTCGCGACATGTCATGTTTTCGCGGCCGACGGGGGAAGAAGCTGCATGGCGCTAGGGACGTCGCGATTTCGCGACATGTCGCGAAATCGCGACATGTCGCAGAATCGCGATAGGAGAGAGAAAGGTCCCCAAAGGGCCAGAAGTGCATTCCAACGGGAAACAAAAGGCATCCTGGGGTAGCGACACGTGTCAAAGCGTGAGGCAGACAAACAGAGGCCGACATGCAAGCTTATTTTGCTGATTTTAATCTGTTTTAATGTTTAAAGCTTTAATTTAATGTTTATTAAAGTGCTAATATAATCTTTTGTCTTTCATGCAGGATTCCATCTGGCACTTGCGGGACAACCGGGAAAGGCCATAAAGTCAAAGTTAAAGTGCAGATTTGATCGAGGACCGCCATGCTAGAGGAGAAGATGCCGATGAAAGCATTCAATGGAGATTTATTGCAGAATTAATAGCATGGAGATAATTTCAACTCAGGGATGGCTTTGCGGAGATCAAATTGATGGAGAAGTGGTGACTCATCCGGCTCACCAACAGAAATTAATGGAGGCATTTATTTGCAGCTACGGATGAATGCAAGTGGCTTTAGATTTTATCTTCTCCATTTATGGCAGCTCGACTCCCCGATTTGCCGAAGGGTTAAGTTCTATCTCGGACTTTGATTTTAAAATGGATTTTTATTGTAAAACCCGGGTCCTAGGGTTTAGATATGATAAGATTTGTAGCTATGAGAAGAAGATATTTTGAAAAGATCGTGGTCTGTCCTGAGTCTATAAATACTTCTTCTCAATGTAATCGTGAGAGGCGGAGACTTAGAAATAAAAGGCTTATAAGCAATTTCTTGCAAATTTTGTGAAATCCTTTGTTTCTGGACTTGGAGTTGATGTGCTTTAGCTTTTCTGTGATAGCATGGCCAGGAGCCTAATCTTTTGCAGAGTGTGATAAGTGTATCTTCTTTTGTTATCCGTTCCATTAAAGTTTATTAGATATATGCTATAAATCTGAGATATCAAGTTTAAATATGCTGTTAGGCTTCAGTTGTTCTCTTGTCTGCTAGGGGAAATTATAGATTTGAGGTTAAGTTTGTTCTAATTGCTCTGTCTTCACCGTGTGAGCTAGGCTGTCGATGAAAGATACCAGCTTTTAACCAACTGCCCTTGGATTTATAATTTTCTGCTAGATCTGTTTCACTTCGCCTTGTGCTCTTAGTTGAAAGTGATCTTAGACTGACTGGACACTTTCTTCTTTGATTTGTTCTATTGTGAAGCTGATAGCATAGATAAGATTGATAGTTTAGGGTTTTACAGCTTTAATGTTTGATAAACTTCTCTTTCTCCCCTACCCTACCCTCTCTTTGCTTTCGTGAATGATCCATTTTTATTTTCTTTATTTGTCTTTTATTTAAATCTATCGACCCATGAGAGCTAGATCAAGAATTCAAGTTAAATCTGATAAACAACTTCTGCAACTATCGAACAAGTTCAGGAACCCCTGTAAGGTAACAGAACATTCCATATTGAAATCTATTCCAGAAGCAAAAAAGAGTGAATAGCCATTCGACCCAACTTCGTAACTCGCACCTTGGATAACCAACTAGATCCTAAAGTGAGTGGCATCCGTCCCATGGGTGTCTCCGGGGCTTCCTGCCCATCCTTTGCGGGGTGCGTATGAAAGCCGGACCAACACCTAATTGGTGCTAGAAGGAGGGCCATGAACTCGCCTCAAGTATTGTAAGGGCATAACAACAACATTTGTAAGGACCCACAGTGAACTCCACAGTTTGTAAATTGTCAGATGTTTGTAAATTGTCCATAGTTTGTAAATTGTCGTTTTAAATTGCCAAATTCAGAACCTGTTCAGAACTCGCAGTTAGTAAGTGCTTGTGAAAATTGGATTCTACATACGAGGTAACAAGGTCCCACCCCGTAGCCGGAGAGCTCCTTGTCCCCGAATTAGAAACTCCGAGAAGAAGTAGCCACGTAAGGGCCAAATCTCTGTCACGGATAGTTTTATCACCACCGATTGTCACTCCAACCAGTAGCTCGTAATATCCCCGTCAATCCATTAGCTATGGCAAATTGGTTGGGCTCCACAGCTTTGAACATTCCGGGTATAGCCCATGACTTGCCCGTAAATCCAGAAAGATACCTCCCTAGGTATAAACATGATGGGACAAGAACCGCAGAGGAACACTTAGTTGCATTCAAGAATGCACTCAAGTTATTAAATGTACAACATGAGGATGTTGCCTGCAGACTCTTCCCGTTTACTCTCCAGGAGGGAGCCTATGATTGGTTTCTAAATCTTACCAATGATTCCATCACCAGTTGGAATGATTTAGAGAAAGTTTTTGTGTCACAGTTCGGAGAAGTGATAGATCCCAACATTTTATATCAGCAGTTTTCTAGCATCAAAAGAGAACTGAATGAGTCTATTAGATCCTATAATGTCGATTCCAGAAAGCTTATGGTAGACTCACCGGCTATTATGTACCTAATGCAGACTTGGCACTAGAGATCTTCAGAACTCTCTAGACCCCATGACCTCTCGTCTTCTTGAAGAGAGATGCCACTGTTACCAACTTGACAGAAGCTTATAAAGAAGCTTTAATCCTGGAAAGACAGTTGGGACCCCAGCCTTTAAATCTTCAGCAAACTCCTCTGATCACACAAGCTGCTCCTGTATTCAATCCTATCCCACATCAGATGATGCCGCCAGCTTTGTCGACTTTACCATCAGCAAGCACCAATGGTCGCCGCACCCGTTGAGAATGTACAGAACCCCGTGAAAGAGGCCGACAATGCTAGGATTGAAGAAGTCTCAAAGATTGTTCAAAAGTCGGCCAATGATTTTTTGAGTTTTAAAAGGCAAACTTCTACTGGAGACAATCCCAACAGATATTCATATCAACCAAACAGATTTAACAGGCCCCCATATGAACCTAATAAAGATTACAAGGGTAAAACTCATGATGTGAACATTTGTGACTTAGCCCTGCCCAACTGGTGCAGAATTCATGCCACTTCTCAGCATGGAGAGTTAGACTGTCTGGAATTTTGCAATGCATTTGAAGCCTTGTCTGGTGATCTGATCTCCCCGAAAATCAAAGAACTGCTGATGGCCCAAGTTCATCTGGCCACAAGTGCAGCCTATGGTCCTGGATTCTTTCTCTTTCCCGGATGAATCTGAGAATGTAGTTGAAATGCCCATGGATGAAGTACAGGCTTTCCAAAGAGTACATAAGAGATAATTACAACCTGAGAAACAGGAATCCCGAGCCTAATACCACATCAACTCCTCCCCGACAACTCTCACAATATTCCTCCCGACCCCTCTCCAAGCAATAATCCACCTCCACCAAAGGGAGGAGCTCAAAGAGTACCGGATGTTGCTATTCCTCCACTTAACAAAGGATATAACATAGTGGAGGATATGAAAAATATTAAGGCTAACATTACTTTGCATGAGTTGGCACAGATTTCGGAGCAGAGAGACAATCCGATAAAGACATACTCCGGCCCCGCCGCTAAACCCGTGGATAAAGGGAAGAAAATAGCCAATGCCAATCCGGCCATGTACAAGGAAAAGACCGAAGTTCCCCCATTTTTACCGACTCGTCAAAATTTTTGGGAAGAATTTACATAATTGTTTGGTAGATTCAGTGCATCTCGCTAATGTCATGCCACCGGCAATTTGTCGCAGCTGGGGCTGACCCCAATGAAGTCCGAGAGGAGAGTTGTCCAATTGGACAAGTCCGAAGTTAAGGTTGTGGGAGAGCTGCAAAACATTCACATTCAATTGGCATCTGAGCCAAGGGCTCAACATAAGATCGAAATCCAAGTTGTGGATATCCCAATGGGGTATGGAATGTTGTTGAGTAGGGATTGGTCTAAGTCTCTAAATGGATATCTGGCAAATGTACTTTTCACACATGTGGTTGCCATGGAAGGGTGTGGCCAATCAATTGCGGGTTGACAGAGAACCCAGGTACAAGCACACGATTACAGAGTACAATGCCGCAAATGAAACTCGTCAATGTTGCGTAAGTAGACATTGGAGTCTACAATTTAACAACTCGGCAGTAATAATAAATTTAACAAAGCTCATCCTGTACATACTAATGAAGTTTGGACACTTCATGTGGATGGAGCAAGATGTAAGCAGGGTTCTGGAACAGTGGCAGTCCTCAAAGGACCTCAAAGTCAGACATTTTTTATGTCTTACCGCCTGCAGTTCCCATGTACTAATAATTTAGCAGAGTATGAAGCTCCGATTTTAGGTTTAAAATTTGCATTGGATAGAAATGTGAAAAACATTCAAGTTTTCACTGATTCAGAATTAGTGGCAAGCCAGGTCAGGGGTAAGTTTCAGTGTAAAGCCTCTTATCTGAAGGGATACAAACACAGAGCCTGGGACCTGGTAGAAGGCTTTGATGCCTTTAACTTAACACATATACCCAGGGAACAAAATTCACATGCAGATGTCTTGGCATCTTCAGCTGCAAGTTTAAAGCCATTGGAAGATTTTAAGTGGGATAAGTTTTCAATTGAGTTAGTCCCCTGTCCTTCGGTTCCAAACAATATAGACAGACTTTCAAGTTTTCTCGTATGATCAACAGATTGTGAACTTTCTGCAGAGTACCAATACCTTTGAGAATGCTATAATTGATGAGGGCCAAAGGGACACCCTGATGGAACACTTAGATGATGACAGGGGAATCATGAGATTGAAGGACAACAGAATCCCAAAGGGAATGGTAGAGCTGGAGAGGCTATTTGATGTTGACAAGATCAGGCAGAGGGTGAATTCTCGAAGATTATGTGGGCACCACAGACAATGATACTGAAAATTTGAATGTAGGAACTGAGGAGGATCCAAGGAACATCAAGTTGGCAAAGGACTCGTGATCCGGAGATAAAGAGAAATATGATTGATTTCCCGCACAGGTCTAAGGATGTAATGGCCTCGGTCATACAAGGATTTAAAGGTATTTGATCCAAAAGTTTACACCCGCATCATACCTTTGAAAGAATCTTGCAAGCATTTCATACAAAAATAGAGGCATGTTAATGCTCTGTTAGAACCCCTTATTCAGAAAGAAGTGGAGAAGCTCTTGAGTGCAACAATTATTTTTCCCATCAAGCACTCTACCTGGGTGGCCAATCCGGTGCCGTCAGGAAGAAAAATGGGGAGATCCGCCTGTGTGTGGATTTCAGGAATTTAAATAAGGCATCAAAAAAGGACAACTATCCCCCCGCCTTCTATGGATGAAGTCCTGCAAATTGTTAATGGATCAGAGATGATGTCTTTCTTGGATGGCTTCTCGAGGCTATAACCAGATATTGGTGGAGAAAGAAGACAGAATGAAGACTCGCTTTACAACCAAGTGGGGGACTTTTGCTTACAAAAGGATGCCATTTGGGTTGATAAATGTAGGAGCAACATTTCAAAGAGCAATGGACCATGCCTTCAAGGGGCTTATGGGCAAATGTATTGTAGTTTACATGGATGATCTAACAGTCTTTTCCAAATCTAAGTTTGACCATGTAAAGCACTTAGAGTCCGTGTTTAACAAGTGCAGGGAGTTTGGCATTTCTTTGAATCCAAAGAAATGCATATTTGGTGTAACGTAAGGCAAGCTTGCTTGGGCATTTGGTCACAAAGGATGGCATTTCTATGGATCCAAGCAGAGTTGAGGCCATATCTGGCATACCATTTCCCAACTCCAAGAAAGAGTTGAGATCATTCTTTGGAAAGATTAACTTTGTCAGAAAGTTTATCTCAGGCTTTGCAGAGATAGTTAAACCAATGAATGATATGTTAAAGCAAACTGCCTGCATTGCCCGGACCACTCGAAGCTAAGACTCGCTTTCAAGAAATCAAGACAGCCATTAAACAAGCACCAGCCTTAGTAAGCCCGCATTTCAATGCAGATTTCTATCTCGTACACATTCTCTTCTCGAACATACACTTGCCGCAAGTGTCGACTCAACGGAGAGATACAGGAGAACATCCAATTGCTTTTAAGAGCACTAATTTGAAGGGAGCTGAACTGAAATATTCCCGTTTAGATAAACAGGCCTATGCTTTGGTAAGGGCAGTGAAACAGTTCAGACATTATATACTCAGAAGCAAAACTCATGCCATAGTGCCAGACCCAGCTGTGAAGTATCTTCTAAGTCAAAATGAGTTGGGTGAACTGAGGGGCAATTGGGTCACCAGGCTGCAAGAATATGACTTGGAAATTAGGCCTGCTAAACTGATCAGAGGACTTGGCTTGTCCAGGCACATTGCTGAAATACCTCTACAATAGGAAGTTAATCAATTAAACTCTGAATCTGATGATTGGTATGGGGATATCATTCATCTCGCATAGCTTTGGAGTTTGCCCATCCCATTTGAACAGAACTCAAAGGAGAGCATTAAAGTTAAAAGTCGCTCACTATCTCCTCAAGGCAGTACTCTATACAGGGAGAATTATGTCGGCATCTTTCTAAGGTGCATTTCTCCCAGTGAAGTCATTGAAGTCATGGCTAGTTTTCATGAAAAACTAGGGGCAGGACATTCATCGAGATCTCGCCACCGCACATAAGATACCGAGAGCAAAGCTACTACCGGCCTACACTTTTTAAGGATGCACATCAACATGTCAGAACCTGCCATCAGTGCCAGACATTTGCAGCCAAAGAGGCAAACCGAGCCCTGCCATTGCAGCCAGTGGTGATAAACAAACCTTTCATGCAGTGGGGACTTGATTTTGTGGGGGTAATCAATCCAAATTCCTCAGCAGGACATAAATATGTGCTGACAGCTACTGACTATTGCACAAGGTGGGTTGAAGCAGCAGCCACCACAAGAAGCACAGCTCAAGAAGTCATTGAATTTCTTGAATCAAATGTCATAACTAGATTTGGGGTTCCCCTGAATTTGGTCTGTGATAATGGGCCAGCCTTCCAATCATTGGAGTTTGCAGATTGGGCATACCATATGGGGATAGTTATCAGATTCTCATCCAACTATTATCCCCAAGGCAATGGATTGGCTGAGTCAACAAACAAGAACTTAATGAATGCCATCAAAAATTCTGCAGCAGATAAACCCAGGCAGTGGCATACATTGTTGAAATATGCACTGTGGGCTGACCGGATAACACACAAAGTGGCTCTTAAGACCTCTCCCTTTGTTTTGTCGTATGGTACCCGACCAATTGTTCCCATCTCCTTGAAGTTGCCCACCTACCAATTTGCCTTAGATTATTTTGAAGATCATGATGATGCAGAAGCCCGAGTTTTAGATTTGACTAACTTGCAGGATGAAAGACTCCAAGCCCTGGAGCACTTCAGCAGACACCAAGAAACTGTCAAGCGGTGGTTTGACAAGAGGGCCAAGGTGAAGGCTTTCAAGCCGGCCGACTTAGTGCTTCGTGGGACAAGGCCCATGAGAAGAAGGGTAAGCACACAAAGTTGCAACCACCGTGGATAGGCCCCTACCAAATTGCTGAAATATTGGGTAACAATGCTTTCCGCTTGCAAGACCTCGGATGGTAATTTTTTGGACCTCCCCGTTAATGGTCAATACTTGAAACATTATTTTTCCATTGCTCCATCCAATGTATCATTTGAGTAAGCTATGAAGAAGTTGTAACATGTGTACATATTGTGAATAGCTCTCCCGCTTTATTTGCTTTAGTTCTTTATTGCAGTTCTTTTTCTTTGTTGTTTGTACAGTTGCTTTAGTTTATTTCAGTTGTCTTGCGTTTAGCTTTGTCAGTGTTTAGTTGCTTTGTTCGTTTTTTTAGTTTATTTCTTTTGTTGCTGTACGCTTTTATTTTCTTGCATTCCTTTTCTTTGTCTGTCTCGTACGCTTTTTGTTTTAGTTTTATTTTGCCGTCTGTCGCTTTATTTATTTGCTTCATTTTTTTTAGTCTCGTGCAACTTTATTTTGTTTTGCTTTAGAGGCCTGTGTCTGTCCTTGGAAGCCTGTACAAAGTCCTTCAGCTTTTAAAGATTTATGTCCTTTAACCTCTTCCTGAGCAATCAATGGAATAGTCAGCCTTCAAATTGTTTTATTCTGAGCCGATCAATCCATGTCTCCACCTGGTCATCATTATTCCAATTGAGATAGTCTCGCTTACACTAAACAAGAGAACTATTTTGTTATTCAGACAAAGGTAGAGAGATGATTGGATCTTGTGTCTTACTTGCCACAGTTGTTTTAATGATAGAAAAACTGCTATGCTGTTTTGTTGGAGGAACTCCCGGGAATCCAAGAAAAGCTAGTTATAAGAGGGGACTATGGTTCATGCAATTATTTGGGTGTCACCAGAGGCTATCAATGCCTAGACTGAAACAATTTCAGATTGATCAAATGATAAAAGAAAATTGTGATTTCTCTAATGCCTTTCAGGTGTTGATATAAAAAGAAAAGAGAAGAAGAAAAAAAAAAAGAGTTGAACAATTAAAAGAGGCAGCCAATACTTCCAAATATTTTAGATTCTGCCCTACAGTTGTAAATTTGGGTCGTGTAAATCTAAAGGGTAACTCTGTCTAGGCTGTAAAAGGCTAAACTAGTAAACAGAGCTCTACTCGGTTTCCCCTTTTACAATCTAGAAAAGTTGATCAGTCCAAAGTTCATCATTCAATCCAGTCATCCTTGAAGAAAGTTTTATACCCTTTGTAATTGCACATCAGAAATCTTCCTTGAAGTAATCCAGCCTAGTATGTCCTTGGGAAATTTTAACAGCTAGCAATTAGCAATCAATTTATTGTGAAGAATGTCTGTGGCAAGGCATGATGCATGGTCTTTTTGTTTTGAAGCCGTAGTCTTGGGTTCTAAAATAGTGCTACTATTTTACCCGCAGATATCGCCATTTGTTGAGAAGCAACACACCCCCACCGAAAAATGAGATTCCATCCTTAGAAAACCCTGAGCTTCCATTTTGCAATAGGGACCCTCTTGATAATTTTCAGTGTTTTAAATCCAAATTTGCTTGCCTCCTTCTTAAAGGTTGTGCTTTTTCTTGCATTCCAGCTTTTGTTATCCAAGAATTCACTTTTTACATGCTAGAATCATTCATGCACAAATAAAATCTCGCACCGATACCGAGAAAAATCCAGAAAACAGTTGCATAAATTCATGAAAAATCAAACTTTCCATTTTTGGTAGTGTCGCGATATCGCGACACTTCCATTTTCGAAAATGTCACGAAATCACGACAGGTAAATCAAAAAGCAGCTAAGTCATTTTTGTGTAGCGAAATCGCGACACTTTCCATTTTTGGAAGTGTCGCGATATCGCGACATTTCCATTTTTGGAAAGTGTCACAAAATCGCTGCCGACCGGAGGAGAGAGAAAGAAAACGTACGAAAGGGCACGATTTTGCGACATGTCACGAAATCGTGACATGTCGCATTTTCACGGTAGGAGAGAGAAAGTGGGCTGCAGAATGAAAATCGGCTAAGTCGCAAATGTGTCACAAAATCACGGTCAACGCGGTCAATGCATGCAGCTACGGGAACTGTCGCGATATCGCGACGTGTTCTATTTTCGCGGGTTGTTGATGGAAAAAGGCTAAGTGCAAAAGGTGCAGCGCATCGCTAACATGTCTCAAAATCGCGACATGCGAGAAGAAAGTTGTGCGATAGCTGGCAGGAGGCGCGATTTCGCGACATGTCACGAAATCGCGACATGTCACGTTTTCGCGGCCGACGGGGGAAGAAGTATCGCAGCACTGGGGACGTCGCGATTTCGCGACATGTCGCATTTTCACGATAGGAGAGAGAAAGTTGCCCAAAGGGCCAGAAGTGCATTCCAGCGGGAAACAGAAGGCATCCTGGGGTAGCGACACGTGTCAAAGCGTGAGACAGACAAACAGAGGCCGACATGCAAGCTTATTTTAGCTGATTTTAATCTGATTTTAATGTTTAAAGCTTTAATTTAATGTTTATTAAAGTGCTAATATAATCTTTTTGTCTTTCATGCAGGATTCCATCTGGCACTTACGGGACAACCGGGAAAGGCCATAAAGTCAAAGTTAAAGTGCAGATTTGATCGAGGACCGCCATGCTAGAGGAGAAGATGCCGATGAAAGCATTCAATGGAGATTTATTGCAGAATTAATAGCATGGAGATAATTTCAACTCAAAGATGGCCTTGCGGAGATCAAATTGATGGAGAAGTGGTGACTCATCCGGCTCACCAATAGAAATTAATGGAGGCATTTATTTGCAGCTGCGGATGAATGCAAGTGGCTTTAGATTTTATCTTCTCCATTTATGGCAGCTGACTCCCCTGATTTGCAAAAGGGTTAATTCTATCTCGGACTTTGATTTTAAAATGGATTTTTATTGTAAAACCCGGGTCCTAGGGTTTAGATGTGATAATATTTGTAGTTATGAGAAGAAGATATTTCTGAAAAGATCAGGGCCTGTCCTGAGTCTATAAATACTTCTTCTCAATGTAATTGCGAGAGGCGGAGACTTAGAAATAAAAGGCTTATAAGCAATTTCTTGCAAATCTTGTGAAATCCTTTGTTTCTGGACTTGGAGTTGATGTGCTTTAGCTTTTCTGTGATAGCATGGCCAGGAGCCTAATATTTTGCAGAGTGTGATAAGTGTATCTTCTTTTGTTATCCGTTCCATTAAAGTTTGTTAGATATATGTCATGAATCTGAGATTATCAAGTTTAAATATGTCGTTAGGCTTCAGCTTGTTCTCTTGTCTCGCTAGGGGAAATTACAGATTTGAGGTTAAGTTTGTTCTAATTGCTCTGTCTTCACCGTGTGAGCTAGGCTACCGGTGAAAGATACCAGCTTTAACCAACTGCCCTTGGATTTATAATTTTCTGCTAGATCTGTTTCACTTCGCCTTGTGCTCTTAGTTGAAAGTGATCTTAGACCGACCGGACACTTTCTTCTTTGATTTGTTCTCATTGTGAAGCTGATAGCATAGATAAGATTGATAGTTTAGGGTTTTACAGTTTAATGTCTGATAAACTTCTCTTTCTGCCCTACCCTACCCTCTCTTTGCTTTCCGTGAATGATCCATTTTTATTTTCTTTGTTTGTCTTTTATTTAAATCTACTGACCCATGAGAGCTAGATCAAGAATTCAAGTTAAATCTGATAAACAACTTTTACAACTACTGAACAAGTTCAGGAACCCCCTGTAAGGTAACAGAGCAGTCCATATTGAAATCTATTCCAGAAGCGGAAAAGAGTGAATAGCCATTCGACCCAACTCTATAACTCGCACCTTGGATAACCAGCTAGATCCTAAAGTGAGTGGGATCCGTCCCGTGGGTGTCTCTGGGGCTTCCTACCCATCCTTTCGCGGGGTGCGTATGAAAGCCGGACCAACAGGCTCTCATATGTTAATTGAAGAAAGCTTAGATGTCAACCTTAGCTCTGACCCTACCAGTCCACAAATAGTCAAAATAGGAAAAAGTATTTCTAAGGAGGAACAAGAACAATTTATTACACTCCTAAAAGAATACAAGAAGGTATTTGCTTGGTCCTATAAAGATATGCCTGGACTCGATCCTAATTTAGTGGTCCAAAATCTTGTGTTAAGTCCTAATGTTCGACCTGTTAAAAAAAATTACGCAAACTACATCCTACCATTGCCCTCATGGTAAAATATGAATTACAAAAACTACTTAATGTGGGCTTTATACAACCCATTGATTATCCTGAGTGGGTTTCTAATATGGTACTTATTTCTAAACCCAATGGGGGGATACGTGTATGCACTGACTTTCGAGATCTTAATAAAGTGTGTCCCAAAGATGATTTTTTGCTACCTAATATAGACACCCTAATAGATTCTACAGCCGAACATGAAATGTTATCCCTCAACACAAGACCTCTTTCACCACTCCTTGGGGAACTTTTTGTTATAAAGTAATGCCCTTTGGACTCAAAAATGTTGGGGCCACATACCAAAGAGCCATGACTTATATTTTCCATGATTACATGCATAATATCATGGATTATTATGTTGATGACCTCCTTGCTAAATCTAAATATTGACATGACCACATTGATGTTCTATGAAAAGTCTTTAATCGACTTCTCGAACACAATTTTAGACTCAATCCTAAGAAATGTGTCTTTGGTGTTACCTCGAGAAAGCTCCTAGGTTTTATTGTTTCCAAAGAAGGCATTCAAGTAGATCCCAATAAAGTTAAAGCAATAATGGATATGCATCCTCCTCGAAATCTTAAAGAATTAAGGAGCTTGCAAGGCAAGATCCAAGCCATTCGATGATTTATAGCACAATTATCTGATAAATGCAAACCCTTTAATCACCTTTTACAAAAAGGAGTTAAATTTGAATGGACACCCAAATGCCAGGTTGCTTTTGATAATCTCAAGTGATACCTTGCATCCCCTCCAATTCTCACTCCTCCCAAACCTGATGCTCCCTTCATTTTGTACATATCTGCCATCGATGTTGCCATAGGAAAAATGCTTGCACAAAAGAATGATCGAAATCATGAGCAAGCCATTTATTACTTGAGTCACACCCTTTTCGATTATGAGAGCCGTTATCCTTATGTCAAAAAATTATGCCTTGTTGTAGTATTTGCCACCAAGAAATTACGACACTATATTCTAAATCATACTACATATATGGTGGCTAATGAAAACCCCTTGCGATATATGATGAGTCGCACATATACCAATAGTAGAACCGCCAAATGGATCATACTCCTTAGTGAGTTTGATATAGAATTTATTATCCAAAAATCTATAAAGGGTCAGGTCATTGTTGATCAACTTGTAGAAGCTCCTCTACCCAATGATGAACCTCTTAAAATTGAGCTTCCCAATGACTTCATCTTTGTTATTGATAAAATAAACGAATCAATATCACCTAATGATGTTGATGATGGCCTGAATCTATTCTTTTGTGGTTCTAAATGTGAACAAGAGGGTGGTGCAGGAGTAGTTCTAGTCACCCCGCAAGGGATTCCTATCCCCTTTTCTTTTAAACTAGACTTTCCTTGCACCAACAATAATGCAGAATATGAGGCTCTCATTCTTGGGCTTCAAACTATTTTAGTGATGCATGTCAGACGTTTACATATCTTTGGTGATTCTCTTTTGATCATCAACCAAATTAATGGAGATTATCAATGTAAAGATCCAACTCTAAAGTTATATAAAGACATCACAAAAAAACTATTAGCCCAACTCGATTGGTATGACATTGATACCATCCCTCACTCATCTAATTGGTTTGTAGACACTATGGCTTCCTTAGGGTCCCTCATACCTAAGAATCCATTCTACGATGTTACTACTCTCTATGTCAAAACCTTGGCCCAATCTGCTCTTCACTCATCCACATCTAACATCAAACAAGAAGTAGATATTATTACTACCGAATCTCCTCAAACCTCCCAAATACAAATCCTCCTCCAATCCCTCATCCATAGACACATTTCCCCTTATACTGATCCTATAACCACTTCATATCCCTCTATTACCACCCCACTCCTCAAAATATTCACCCAAACAATAGACCAACCCACAACCTCCACCTTCATTATTGTAGGATATTGCCACACCACTACCACTTCTATTGACCATTATTCCACGTTCTTTGCCCAATTATGAGACTATTTACGAACTGGGTCTTTTCCTCCTAATATTCCTTCTACCAACAAGTGAACATTCAAACAAAAAGTAGCATGATATGTGCTATTGGGGGACATATTATATAAAAGAAGTTATGATGGTATCCTACTTCATTGTTTGGAACCCCTGGAAATCCAATGGGCAATCACTCTAGCACATGATAGCACATGTGGAGGCCATTTTAGTAGCTTATCTATTGCCAAACGGATTTTATGAATGGGATATTATTGGTCCACCATGGAACACGATTGCTCTGAATATGTTAAACGATGTGTCAAATGCCAAACCCATGCCCCCTTAACACATGTGCCTTCACAAGCTCTTCAGCCCATACAAGCATGTTGGCCATTTTCACAATGGGGGTTAGACTAGATTGGTAAAATTTTCCCACCTTATTCTGGACAACACACCTTCATAATAATGACTACCGAATATTTTACCAAGTGGGTGGAAGTCATTCCCCTTACCTCTACCACTGGGGCTAAAATCATAGAGTTTATTCTTCATCATATTATATGTCATTTTGGGATACCATCCAAGATTATTTTAGATAATGGTCCCCCATTTAAAAATAATGGTGTTCATAACTTATGCCAAAAATACCACATCCATCACAATTTCTCCACTCCATATTACCCACAAGCCAATGAGTAAGTCGAAGCCACCAATAAAACCATTTGTTCTATTTTGAAAAATATTGTTAAGAATAATCATAAGGATTGGCACTTACAATTACCCCTTGCACTATAGGCTTATCGTACTAGTATTCGTACCCCAAATGGGGAAACTCCTTTTTCATTAGTCTATGGTACTGAGGTAATTATACCTTTAGAGCTTGAAATTCCATCACTTCGCATCTCTTTACAAGAATTCATAGATGATGACACAACCCGTCAAGCATGGCTTGATCAATTAACCCTTCTTGATGAACATCGGATTAATGCCCTAGAGCATCTTCGAGTTTATCATGATCGCATCAAGTGAGCCTATGATCGAAAGGTCCATCCTCGTGAATTCCAAGTAGGTGACCTTGTCCTTAAAGCTAATCAACAATAGTCTCACATCTCACCTCACTTGCATGACAAATTTGCTACTAATTGGCTTGGACCATTCATCATTAAACACAAATATGGACCTAAAACTTATAGGCTTACCACTCTTGAAGGAGTTGAGGAGCTTGATCCCATCAATATTATTCATCTAAGAGCCTTTTATGCTTAGTTCATGTAAACTTGTCTTCCTTAAAAAAAAAAAAAAAACTCACACCATATCTCATCCTTCACTTTCTAACCTTGTGATGCTAATTCCTTTAGATTTAGTTCATTCCATATTACTTTGAACAATGGGTATCTAGTTTTGGACCATAATTGATTGACTTCCCTTAATTAAGGGCATATACAAAACCACTAGTATGGTCTTTTTATTCTACTTTCTTCCCTTCTCTTGTGTCCATTCTTCTACCTCTTAGACCTGGATTGATGAGTCTCTAGAAATCCTTTTTAGTCACTCAGCCATACCTAGTATCCTCCTCAAGTGCGCATTTATCCCATTCAAAGCCATGATGATTTGGAGCTTCCCTTTGTGATCTATCGAGGCATCCTAGGACCCACATGTAATACATATATTAATATTATTTTGATTAGGCAAGGATGACATCATGATTAGTCCCAATGCTCATATTAGCTCATCGTGCATCCTTTAGTGGTCCAAAACCCAAGGATTCACGCTAAAAAAAAATGATGATGATAATAATAATATAGCCTGAATCCTTGGGCATATTAGACGACTCCATCGGGGCTATAGACGCCTGGCTGGCAATGGAGCAACGTTGATGGACCGTGTGCTATCTCCATCAGGGATATAGACGCCTGAATGGCAGTGGAGTATGCCTTCATGATTGAGCTCTATTTTTCTCATTAGGACTATGATTGGTTGAGTCCAAACCTTTTCAAAATTTGGTTAATGAACTCACTGCACACACAGTGATTCTAGGATGTCTTGATACGTCTCAAGGGACCTCTAAATCTTAATGACCTTTGCATGGTAACCTCACCACTTGAGCGGAGAACTAGGGTGTTTGAGTCTCTTGAAAACACCTCTAGATACTCAGCAACCTACGACATTGGAGTTCTCTTTCTTTATCATTTGTTCTATCTTTCTTCCTCATTATTCTATGCTTCTAATCATGTATATGCCCTTAGTTAATGAGTTCAATCATGCATGGTACTACACATACATACCCATTGTCCTTACATTCCTTCTCTATCCTATTAAATTGTTCACACCATTTAACATCTACTTTCTGACAAGTTATGTGCAAAAAAAAAAAAACTAAGCATAACACATCCACAACATCAATCATGAATCACATTTCAATTCACATTCTTCATGCCCATAGGTTACATAACAATGGCCCGTAGGCATAAAATTTCATGAATACATATAAAATGATGGCCTCTTAAGCCATATACAAATATTGATCCTCTCACCACCCCCACTTCCCCTCCTCTGGTTGTGCTTCTGCAACTCTCTCCTATACACTTTGATGAGTCCCCTCACTCCCCTCTTGATTCCTATTTATCAGTGGTGAAGCAATTCCTAGAAATTGTGCAGCTACTGGATCTATGCCTTGTGGTATTCCTGAACCCATCACTGGTGTCCCCCTTGGTGGTGTTGGGATGAAGGAGTTGAAGGAACAAGTAACCCATGACTCACCATTGCATCAAAACAAGACACTAAAAAAGCTACCTTGTAATCCTCCCTTGCATGTTGTGGTTGCAAAACCTCTTTCTGCATAACCATCATATCTTCCTCAGTATTCACAACCTCTCTTTCAACCCATGGCACCCCATCCCCTAATACTGCACCCATCCATCCACCAATCCCTACACCCTCAAAAATGGTCATTAATTGTTCCCCAATCGCTGCACTGGAGGTCCCAATTATCTCGTCCACTTGATGACAAACATCTTCATCCACTTTTTCCTGTATCACTGTTTCCCCTCCTTCATGTATCATATATTCTCCCCCACTAGTAGCCTCCACCATCTCTCCAATTGCCTCTCCAACCTCACCCACATGCTCTTCTACTCCTCTCCCTGCTTTCCAATGTTGTGTAGCCCACCAATTCTCAAACTCTAGGGTTGTGCCTGCATCATCAACATCAGACACCACCTGAGGCTCATCTGGCTCCCTGTCTAATACAATTATCATTGGGGTAGCTATAGTATAATTATATCATCTTTGATACACTACAGGTGGATCTGGTACCCCTTGTCTCAACCCAAATTGGCGTAGCACTCGAGTATACTAAAAATACTCAACTTGCTCATTCCTTCACCCAATTAGCCATCTCCCTCATCACACACGAGCCAATTGCCTTGCTTCATCATTCCATATTGGCCCTCCTCTCCATGGTCGCCAATAATGGTCACCAATAAATATCTTGTGGCCTCAGACTCCCAAAGGCCTCACGATAGTGATCTCCATCCTTCGCATACGGTCTACTCCACCTTGTCTCCTTAGCTGTTAGCCATATTAATACATACGATACCTCTGATCCCATAAATCTATGAGCATCATATGGTAGACCTAGTGGTCTCTCTACTACTATATGCTCCCACCCCCACACCTGCACCAACAAACTACAACTCAATCCATTTCGTGTTGTCCTCTTAATTTCATAAATCTCCCTATATGTTTGTGCTAATAATGCTGGTGCCCATGCAAAGACTACTGACCTCTTCACCAAGTTTGTTACAACCCCTAGCATATTCCATGGAAACCATGCCCTTGATGAATCAGGTAAAACCCAATTTGATATCAATATCATTGCCAGGGTTTGTTTTACTGATAATACTCCTACCTCAAAATATTCCTCATACAACACCCCCCACTATTGATATCAACACTATGCCAACTACTACCAAACATCTCCTCCATCACTAACCTTTTTTGTCGTCGATTTGCCACTGTAATGATAGCACCCTCTATCGATAATCACAAAATCTGATAAACATCCTCTAGGGTAATTGTCATTTCTCCCATAGGAAAATGAAATGTACCCCTATCTAGATCCCATATCTCACATAATGTTGATAGGTACATCATATCAGCATACACCATCTTAACCTGGGCAACACCTACAAACCCTACCATCTCCAACCACCTCCAATCCTCATCTGTCATCAATCGCCTTAAATTTCCAACCAATGGTCGATGTCGATGTCGCGGCCGCAATACTTTCAACTATACTCATATTACATAGCCCCACCCCATGCAAAAATCATAACAAACAACAATAATAAATAAATAAATACATCCATAAAAATCTCTACCCACCCACGCAACCACAAACCCACCAAAACAATTTTTATCTTCCTACTCCATCTACAATAAATAAATTAGCAAATAAATACATAAAATAAAACTTCACTCACTGGCTCTTCTCCTTCTCTATTGTGCGACACACTTCTTTCATCAGACCTTTGGTAAACCTCAACAATACTTCGTGTCCATTTTTTGCCTCCATCCCTCACTGCTATCCTACACAGCATCTTGCATGTGCAGTTTAATACCCCACATGAACCCTTCACTACCCTATAGTGAATCCATGATCTTTCAAATTTTTCTTTTCTCTTAAAGCATATGAACCAAAATCTCCACAAAAATCAACAAAAAAATCACTATGAACACCATCGGGACAACTGAATATATGCTCAAAAGAACAAGCAATATCACACATATATCACGAAAAAGTGACATCTCCAATCAATAGATCAATATTCTTATATTGATATACGAAACAAATGCTACATACATTTGAGAGATGTTGTTTCCCCTACACGTATATGTACACAGATGCAGATTTAGTGCCCTCCAACTTGATCCAAAATTGATATTTAAGACAAGGGTACATGTCAATGGTTCACAATAAATGCACCATGACAAGTGGACAGCTGTCACCAACTACATTAAGTACATTCCTTTACAAAAACCTGCCCATACCCTTAACATTATGATGCGCTTCACTTTTCAACAATACACGTCACACACATGCATAGGTTATGGACCCCTTGTAGCCTTCGTCATCAAAACATCTACTCACTATCAGAGTCAGAATAATTTGAAGTTATTGCATCTTCCCACGTTCGTTGATTCACTGACAACCCCCAATTCGAGTTAAAGTTAATATGCTTTGGCCATTCAAACTCATTAAAATAAGATAAATCAATAGTTTCTTACATGACACAAGAATAATGGTTTACACTCCGCACATCTACCACACGTCGAGGGCCACTTGCCAACCATGTCACTTGTTTGTCAATCACAAGCCTACAAAATAAAAATTTAGGCACGAATCCCCATTCCAATCTATCAGTCACATTTTTAGCATAATTCACCTTTCGTGTCCATTGAAGTACTCAAAGGAATCCCTTATCAAATTGGAGGATGAATCTACAAGCTATTAGATTAGCCTTAAGATCTAGGGAGTTCAAATCATAACAATACATGTTCCAATCTGGGATTAGTGCTCCTACAAGCCCAATGGAATTATACCAAATCAACTTCTTACACAGAGAGATCACTTCTAGTTTCCTCCAATCATATAGATCCCAATTCATGAGATGAACCAGAATCAGACCCCCTACAGAATATGACACAGTGATAGGACAATACAATGGCTCCACTAAGCCGAGTCTCAATGAAATCTAGAATTTTGATGACATCTTCTTAACCCTATCAGATATCCATGACTTAAGGGATCGAATAAAATTTGCTTTTTGGGAGGCACTTGCACTCAGTGCAAATATTCGCTCTTGTATTCCATCAGGAAGGCTAAACATTAAATTCCTCCCGAAAGAATTGGTAGATCCTATCTCAGCCATCTACACAGGTAGTCCAAAGACCCAAGCTATCTCACCAACCTCAATCTTATAGCCTCCTACTCTCGCTAGTACACCTCTTACTGCATCGACCCCAAATCTATCCTATTGCTCTTCTTTTGGTCCACTACCCTCACCACACTCATTGCACCATGATACTTTTCAGACCTGGCAGTACCCCCACATTGCACTATTGTTATATTTACTTGCCTCCTTGGGAACCCCTTTCAACCTGCCTCCTTGGGCACTTATTTTACACATTTCCCCCTTGGGCATCTCTTTTTATACTTGCCCCCTTGGGCTACGCATTTTTCACTAGCCTCCTTAGGCTACACATTTTTTTACACATTTTTATGCAGTGCACATGTGGTCTCTTCCTGTCTTGGTCTACTCTTTTTCATGGTTGCCTTCCACTTCCGTACATCCCCTTGAACACCTCCCTTATCCACTACCTTCATATTGTCTCCTTGGGCACCACTTTTTTTCCACTTCAAACATACTTGTTACCTATATCCCCTTATCCTCATCCCCCTCAACTTTTCTTTAATCTCACACCTTACCCATCCCTCACCCTTATCTCTCCTACCCATTGACACATTTTTCAAGTGGCTCATCCTTGGTCATGTGTCTTCCCTTGCACACTCACCACTTGAGGGGGTTATCAAATATACTCCCACAAGGATAATCATTTCATTGGGGCAACAAACAATAAAATTTTAGTTCAAGTTTTTGCACTATGTTGTTTTTTTTACAAACAACACATTGCAAAAAGGGGCATCTGTAGACACCTAAAAATATCATTTTATCCAAGTTTTGGTTCTTCTAATATCTCTTCGATATTTTTAAATTCATCTAAATTCCCTCTATTTTCTTGTGCATTGTTCACTGTTCACTATTCACTGTTCACTGTTCACTGTTCACTGTTCACTGTTCACTGTTCACTGTTCACTGTGCACTATTCACTATTTACTGTTCAGTGTTCACTATTCACGGTTCACTGTTCACTATTCATTGTTTACTATTCACTGTTCATTATTCACTGTTCACTGTTCACTGTTCATTGTTCACTGTTCACTGTTCATTGTTCACTATTCACGAATTTAATATTTTTAAATCAATTTTCAATACCTCCTCACATGCTTGAGCTCAAGTCAAGGATTCTAGATTAGCCATATTTTCTACACCTACCTTATCACATGCTTGAGCTCAAGTCAAGGATTCTAGAATAGCCACATTTTCTACACCTACCTTCTCACATGCTTGAGCTCAAGTCAAGGATTCTAGATTAGCCACATTTTCTACACCTACCTTCTCACATGCTTATGCCCAAGTCAAGGGTTCTAGATTAGTCCTATTCTACATTTTCTACATCCACCACCACTCATGCACACCAAATTCAAGGATTCTTTCTTGCATGCCAACCCACTTAGTAATTTTATATTCCTCCATTTATCCTAAGTCTTCCCTTACCAACCCACTTAACAATTTTATATTCTCTCACCCACCCAAAAGTCTTCTATGCCAACACATTCAACATTTAAAATTCTTCACCCACCTAGTCTTGTCTTCCACTATGTCAAACTCATGTGCCACATCATCCTCACCCCCCTCTCTTCTAAAATTCTATAAATACCCCCCTCATTCCCTTCATTGAAGGAAGGAGGAATCAAGGCATGAATGAAGGAATGAATGAATGAAGAAAGAGGAAGCTAGGACAGCCTACCATCATTGCATGAGTTGTAAGAATAGCACTCTTTTGAATTCTATTTTAATAGGAGCATTTACTTATTTTAAATATCATCTTTCTTGAGTAAGAGCCCAACCAAACAAGGTGGGCTTATTTTATCACTAACCTTCTCTTTTGAGTATTGCATGTAGGTATTAAATAGCATTGGAGCAACCTTGGGAGAGAGGAATATCACACACCCCACATCATAATTTTGTTGTGAAAAGGAAGCATTACACCATCTTCTCTTGTAAAAGCCTTCAAGGCTTCACTATATTGTTAAAAGACAAAGGGGTTGTAAAATTTTCACATTTCATAATCAAATTTGTGTATTGGTCTTATTTCCTTTGTCTTTACACTTTATTTTCACATGGTGGTTTCCTTCTTCTACAATTATCACTTGCATTAATCATCCATATACACATGCATCCACACAAAAGCATTCATACAAAAGCATAACACAAAAGTAAAAGCCATGTATATATATATAGATATCACATGTACAATGAATGCCCAAAGGCTATATACAATGGAGCACCAAGGCTCATATATAAAAAGTGCATCTAATCACTAGCTAATGCCTATAAGTGGACCCCTATGACCTTGAAGGAGCCCTAGACCTAGAGCTATACCTAGACTCACTAGGCATAAAAAACCTGGATATGGATGAGGAGGATGGATCTGGAAGCCCAATGTCATACTCCATCAACATATCCTCCAATAATTGGATATATCCATCTTGAGCCCGAAGATGTTGTACATCACGTCTCTATCGATGACTCTTCTCTAGCAACTCTACCTAGAGCCTCGTGATCCTGTCATCACCTCCACCTATAGTTGGTTGTGCCTCTAGCTCTACCCATAATGGAGCTATCTTCGCATCCCGATCCACCATCTCTATATCCCACAACTGAGCTATCTCTATATCCTAAGCTGCTATTATAGCATCTCGCTCTGCCACTAGTTGCTCTAGCCTATCCCAATCCTCCTCACTCCAACCAGGAGGTCCATCCAAAATCTCCTCCCCATCCTCCCAATCATCTTTGAACAAGCGGCTCAACTCATGACTCTTATTGTATCCAACCTCGACACATAATCCCTCTACTGGCAACTTGAGGATGCGATATACATCCTCAAATATCATGGTTATCTCTCTAGTAGGGAGCAAAAATGTCCCCCTATCTAAATCCCATCTCTCTGCCAAGGTAGAGAGATATCCCATATCCACCCTCACCACATCTATCTAGGTTGTCCCAATCAGCCCCATAGCCTTCAGCCACTTCCACTGGTCCTCCTGCACCACCTTCTTCATCCCCAAGACAAGAGGCAAGAACCAATTTCGAGCTTCCAAAATACTCAACTACAGCACAATACATAACGGGAAAACAATAATGTTACATACATTACAAAAAAACAATAATTTTTTTTGCATAAAAACAAAGAGTTTCAAACACCCTTAGCTTTGCAAAGTGTGCATATGCTCCTATCACCGCATCTACACCTTCCATCACCATATCTTCCACAGCACTTCACCCATGCACTTCACTCCCCTCACTCCCTTATACATAGCATTTGGAATTCATGAGTGCACAAATGAATCTAATTTTATCTCTACAGGCCTTTTATAGCTATTTTAGGGGCATTGAAATGCCCATGGGTGCTCCCAAGAACATTGAAATGCCTCCCTACATTTGAAAAGATCCAAACTCTAGTAGGCATTTGCACAAGCTATAAGAGCCCACCGATGTTTGGTGTCAACATCAAAAAAATACCAAATATGATTCAAAAGTGTAGCTTAGCTCCATAAAATTATTTCAAATTACATCTATAAATCCATCTCATCATAATATCATGTTTTGTGAAAACCAAAATCGATTTGGATTCATAATATTTGCCTACGACCAAAAGTTGCAAAATCACATTACAAGTTACAAAATGCTTTAAAGCGGTCCAATTTTTTGCAAAACGATAATGTTCATCATTCTCATCATCAATTCCATCATTGCATTTATTTTTGTGACAATATGAATTGATTTGGATGGCTAACTTTTAGGTGCATCCACAAGACGTAAAATTGTCCAAAATTGTTTCGAAATGCTCCAAATCAATACAAATTTAATTAAATCTCTCAATTCAATCATCAATAGATTTCTCATCATCAAATTTTCATTCCAACATCATTTTCATCCATCAATCACTACATTTGCACATTTGCCAAGTTCATACACAATTTTAAGTGAACCTTGTATCTAGTGGTCTATTCTATCTCCTTGGTGATTGAAGCGATTTGCATCCATGCAATTAGGTAAGATGGATAAATTACCATAAGGACATTTGGTCATCTTCATAATTAAATATCTCATTGTTCAAAATAAAAATTGTTTTTGGTCCCTCATTTTCTGAGTGAGACTATGTCAAGACCAATTTGCTCAATAGTTGTCATTGATGGCCTTGTTCATGGGGCTTAAAACATGGATAAATTACACAAAATCATTCTCCTCAACAATAAGGAATTGTGCAAAGTCATCTAGGAGAAGCCTCCTAACAATCATCTGATCTGAGGGTGATTAGTTCCTGATATTTTATATTTTCATAGCTTTTCATTTCAATGACGCCATACGATAATTTCTTCAATAATATGGAATCACCCCAAGCTTGGGGTAATAAAAATTGATTTTGATTTCCCACAATGGGATACATATTACATGATCATGGCATATACACTTTGCAAAAACCCATTTTTTTTGTTAGGTCAAAAACAAAATCAATCACTTACATTTTACAACAAACCCCTTCCACCGTTGGGGCAAAAATGACAATCACATTTACATCATTCATATTGAACACAATTGCAACTTACATTTCACACAATCATTTACACCAAATTTGTCAATTGGCTCATGAGATTCATTCTTCACTCATTCACCAATTGAGGGGGTAAGCTACACACTCCAAATTCTTTTGTCTTCACAATCATATTTGCATCCCAATGAAAGAAAGTTGCGTCTTCATCAGGCCAAACTAGGTGTCTCGTATTTTTGCACCACATTGTGTTTCACGCAACATGGTACAAAAAGGAGCATCTATAGACACCAAATTCTAGCCACTTGTCCTCCATCCATAATTTCCCACCACATTATCCATTATTTATATATAATTGTCTAATACATATTTAAATAATAATATTTTATATATTTTATTTATATATATTTAATAAATATATATGTATATATGAATTAATCCCAACTATCCATCATGATTTAATCTTAGCCATCCATCCACCTTAATCCATACCACTTACCCCGCTTTAATCTCCATCCTTCCTCATGTTTTAATCTTAGCCACACATTTTGTGTCGTTGAAACCCTAACGTGCCTAAGGGAAGATTATAAAGAGGAGTCATTTTGATGACTCAACCCCTAAGTCCCCTAATTTCTAAGTTCCCTAAGCTTTTAAATTCCTTAAGTCCTCTAATTTCTTGAGGTCCTAAGAATTCTCAAGCATCCTTACCACTTTCATCCTCCATCGCTCCCTCTCTCATCCACCGCTGCATACCCCACATGAACCTGTAACCTTCCCCTCAATTTTTGAATGCCCCTCAAAGCTTCTTGAGCACCTACCATAGTTTGCAAAGCATCCACTAGAGCCTACCAAGTGCCTCTAGGTGTTTCTGGTCAACACCAAGCACCTGCGGGCATTTTCCATCCTAGTTCTACAGCCCTACGACCCTCAGGTGCCTCTAGGGAATATATGTGTAACCATCCCCTACAACAACAATGAATATAGAAATGGTAAGTCAGTGAAGACAAGGTAAAAGTTCATTTTACAAGCATTTTCATTTTCTCATATCTGTTTATAGTTTCTTTTATTTTACAACTAGGTTTTAATGATTTCATTTTCTAAGGGTCTCACACAGTGGAGCCCTCACAGATATTACTGACTCTTGTTTATTTGTTGTGTATAGGTGTAAGGATAATATTCATTAGTAGTTTCTAAATCTTAAGGGGTCCTACATAGGATACCAAAGCCCACTCACCACTCTTTTGAGATAAAAAATGAGCAAGAAGACACCATCGTTCATTCGTTCATTGGATTAGGGCCTCAAAAACCTTAAATTGTAATTGTAGCAAGAGCATTGTAAAGACCCCACATTGGGCACATTATTTGTACAATCAGGAGATCTACCCCATTCAATAAAATAATATATGTTCTGTGCAATTTTATGTCATTTACTTGTACTTGTATTACTTTCATATATATTGTATTGGTGTTTTGTTTTTGTATTCACATAATGATTTCCTCACTTTGGGTGTGGCATTCAAGCATGCCATTCTCGTAGAGGATAAATTTGGTGCCTCTTACAGATCTCGACAAGATAACAATTCCAAAGGTGTGAATCAGCATTAACAAAATGTGAATAAGACTTCTCATTCTTCTTCTCCTCCCACTTCTCCTAAAGCACATTTTTCTTCTTCTCATTCTAAAGATCCTTCTTCAATGTATTGTATTTTTTGTAAAAAGCAAGGTCATACAAAGTCTAAATGCTTTACTTTTGAAAGAATGAAGAATAAGAAGTCCCTAATTGTACAACCTACATATGAGGAACCACAAGATGGTCCCATTGTGACTATAGGGATAGAAGAAGAATATCCTACTTTAAAGGGTAAACTAAAAAAAGTTACCCTCATGACAAATATTTTGGCACAAGGGGGTTGTGACCATTTTTTTGTCACTAGAGCCCACCTTATGCATGATTTTTATGTGGATTGTATCATAGATAATAGCTCCCCGAATAATCTCATTGTGAGGTCCATTGTTGAGAATTTGAAGCTTCCCACAAAGCCACATCATCAACCCTATGCACTTGGGTGGAAGGATGTAGACTCCACATATAACATCAGACACAATTGCACCTTGTCTTTCGGTTTTGGTGATAAGTTTATGGATAAAGTAAGATGTGTTGTCACTTATATGGATTGTTGTGGACTATTGTTTGGTAAACCTTATCAATTTAATAGGAATGAAGTGTATCATGCTAAAAATAACACATACACTTTGGATTTGCATGATAAAACATATTTGATACAAAGCACTACACCCACATCAAATTTGATGCTAAGTTGTAGGTAAGTTCATAAGCCATTAATTCAAGCACTTATTTTAGCTCCTACTTGCATAAGTTCCACATAAGATAAAGAACAAGCACCATCAAAGACTCATGATAAAGAAGAAGCTTCACTTCCACAAAATGAATAATCACAATAGCTCATGGCTAAGGAACCCATCACTCTCACTCATGAGAAGAATACCAACCATTCCATTGGTATCATTTTTGGTACACCTATCGACACACAACCACTTACTCCATAGAATATTCCTTTGGCTTTACCCTCTTCCACCATTGCACATATAGAGGAGTAAGCTAAGGTCACTTCATTTAGCACTGACATAGTCTTCAGTGCAAGATAACACATGATTTGTAAAAGACTCAATAGGAATAGTAGAGAGTGATGAGCAAGCATCGTAGTCCTCACTCATTTCAGGTTGGAGATAGAGTTTGGAATCCTTTGGATAAGTGATGCTTTCCAAAGACACCATATCAAGATCCTCCTTTGGTACTTGAACCTATCATCAACCCTACAGTAGCAGTGGAACCTAACCGTTAGCTTTCGCTCATTACAGATAAAGTTTTTGAGATGAAGACTCATCACACTCAATAGGGTTCTTCCACTTCTTACCTTATCACCAACCGTGGTCACTTTCCACATATGACTTGTTGGATTCCTCACCATCAAATGGCCCATGACTTTCCACAATTGTTGAGAGCATTGGGGTCCAATGCTTCTATGGTTAGGAGTATTGAGGATATGATTGTACCTTAGGCTTAATTATAATCCTAAATTATTATTTTATTATTATTTCCTATTTCTTACACTTTGTATTTACGTGAGGTATAGTATACCCATGTTGGAAATAGGTTTGTTATTTGTTAGGATGTTCAGTTAGACTATTAGAGTTGTCCTTTATCTTCTAGCAGTTAGTTGGCATCCATGTTTAGCAGATTGTTATCTATTAGTTACAGTGGTTGGCCATGTTTGGAAAATTGTTACAACCACTATAGCCACATGATTTCATTTTAGCTCTATATATTTTATTGCACTAATGAATAAAATAGATTCATTGTGGATATTTCTATATCAAAAGTACTTCACAAAGATAAATGTGAATACCGATTATCATCATATCCAAATCAGGGAATGGGATGAGTGGAAAATTGCATTCAAAACAAAGGATGGATTTTATGAGTGATTGGTTATGCCATTCAGATTGATAAATACACCCAGTACCTTTATGCAGTTAATGAATGAAGTGTTGAAGGTATTTCTTGGTAAATTTATAGTTTTCTATTTAGATAATATTTTGATATTTAGTAAGAGCAAGGAAGAACATTTGACACATTTGAGACATTCTTATAAATATTGAAGGAAGAGAAGTTGTTGGTCAACTTGAAGAAGTGTAGTTTCATGAAGGAAGAATTGGTATAATTTGATTTTATGATTTCTCCAAAAGGATTATGAATGGATCCTGAGAAGGTTAAGGCCATTGTGAATTGGCCATTACCAAGAAGTACGTTTTGATACAAGGAGCTTTCATGGGCTAGAAAGTTTCTATAGGAAGTTTATCAAAAACTTTAGTGGGATTTGTACACCGATTACAAAAACCCTAAAAGGAGGGAGGTGTGAATTTAAGTGGACAAGTGCAGTGAAAAGGATTTTTTGAGTCCTAAAGAAAAATATAACAGAGCAACCAGTTCTATCCTTGTCAGATTTCAATAAGGTTTTTCACGTGGATTGTGATGCAAGTGGGACAGCAATAGGAGTTCTTAGCCAGGAGGGTAAGCCCATTGCTTATCTCAATGAGAAGATAAATGAAGAAAAGAGTAAATACTCAATCTATGACCAGGAGTTTTATGCTATCATCCAAGCCCTAAAAAAGTGGAGGCACTATTTGCTACCAAAATAATTTGTCTTGTTCATAGATAATCATGCTTTACAATTTATTAACAATTAAAATAAGTTGAGTCAAAGGCATATGAAGTGGGTGGAATTCCTACAAGGGTACTCATTTGTCTTAAAATATAGAAGTGGTAAATCAAATTGAGTAGTTGATGCCTTGAGTAGGCAAAATTTTTTGGTGAATATGATGAGAGTAGAAGTTGTTGGTTTCAATGCCATGAAGGAGCTTTATAAGGATGGTGAAGATTTCAAGGAAGCGTGGGTAGCATGTAGTTATCCTACTATAGGAAATATGACTCCATGGCTTGAATATTTCATCCAAGGGATTTTATTCAAGGGGTATCGACTATGCATACCATGAAGTTCATTGAGAGAAAATCTGATAAGGAAAAAAATATTGTGGGGGACTTGCAAGATATTTTGGGATGGAAAAAACCATGAAATAACTTGAAGAAGGTTACTATTGGCCTGGAATGACTATGGATGTAAGAAAATTTGTGCAAGGTTTCCATATGTGACAACATGAAAAAGGAAGGAGCCAAAATACTAGATTATATCAGCCATTACCCATTCCATAGAGACCATGGGAAGATATAAGCATGGATTTTATCCTTGGCTTACTGAGGATACAAAGGGGGAATGACTCTATTTTTATTGTGGTTGATAGATTCTCAAAAATGGCACATTTTACACCTTGCAAGAATACAAATGATACAACGCATATTGCTACTTTATTCTTTACAAAAGTGGTGAGATTGCACGGTTTACTAAAGAGTATTGTTTTAGATCAGGACAGCAAACTTGTGGGTCATTTTTGGAGGACATTATGGAAGAAGTTGGATACTAAGTTGGCATTCAGTTTGGCTTATCATCCATATACTGATGGATAAACTGAGGTTGTTAATAGAAGCCTTGGAAATTTATTGATATGATTGGTTGGCAAGAAGGTAAAGCTTTCGGATACTATTTTGGCACAAGAATAGTTTGTATATAACAACTCACTGAATCGAAGTACAGGTAAAAGTCCATTTTATATTGTTTATGGAATACGTATACGTGGAGTAGATGAGTTACGAAATATGATCGATTTGCAGATGCCAAGTGTTATTGCAAAGGATTTTGTTGACTATATTCATGATTTACATCAGGAGGTGTGAAGTGATTTAGAAAGGAGTATCATGAAGTATAAACAACATGTTGATTGTAAGTAAAGAGTGCTAGAATTTTAGGTTGGATATTTGGTTCTAGCATATTTATGAAAGGAGCAATTCTAAAAGGTACTTACAATAAGTTAAACTGGAAGAATATTGGACCTTGTAAGGTCTTGAGGAAGTTTACCACCAATGCTTATGAAATAGAACTACCATAAGGAGTGGATATATCACCCATCTTCAATGTAGCAAATTTATACCCATACCATGAAGGATCAACTTGTGAACAAGAGGATGTAGTTTCAAGGCTTCCAACCATTTATTAGTTACAACAACTACCAAAAAAGGAATGTGATGAAATTGAGAGGATTATAAATTCTAAGGTTACCAAAAATATGAGAGGCAAGGAATATCATGAATACTTAGTCAATTGGAAGAATTGGGAAGTTGGATATACCACATGGATGAATGCATCTGAGATTGCCAAATACGGGGTTCAAACTGGAAAATTGTTGAATTTTCATGAACTATTTTCTTTACCCAGTGAGTACGATGGAGGAGCATCCTAACAATACCTAGAAAATGAATAGTCATGGAGTTGAAATACCAACTGTTCACCTCTTGTGCAACTACGACTATAAATTATTTATTTTTGTCTAAGAGTAGGCTAACGTGGAGAGGAAGGAGAGGTCTCATCTAGTCTTTTTAATTCCAAAAAATAAATAAAAACTATTTTTGTTCTCCATTAACCCTTGCAAGGCTTGTTGTTGTGGATTGTGTATTTGGGATTGTTGGTGTCTATTGTTTCCCGCTTGCACAAGTTCCAAAGAAGCCTCTAATGAGTTGAAGTCTGAAGAAGAAGAACTATGGGGCTGGAGTTAGATTCTAAGAAGCCATCCAAATGTGAAGAAGGTAAATTTTTGTACAGACATATGCCAATAATAAAGGATAGTGGGATCATTGAAATGCCAAAGATTCATTTGGATTGATATAATGCACAAAAAACAAACCGCATGATTTATGGTCTTCAGGGACTGTATTGAACGAGATCATTGAGAAACATGTGTAGAATTGTATTCAAAGTGCAACAAAACTTACCTCATAGAATCAAGATCCATCCACTTGCATGAAGGATACAATACGATTAGGGTTTTAATCGTACAAGCATCCCATGGAAACTGGTTACTGTATCAACGATAAAACGATCATACAAGTAGTTGTCTTAGTTGTACGATTGATTATTTGGCTTGTATGATTTGGATTGAGCAATTACCCGATGATTGTATAGTTATTAGGGTTAAATTATTGCTCAACTGTACATTTTCTACCTGAATGGAACACCTTCCTAGAGTGAATTATTGTATGGTTTCTTCTTGATTGAACAGTTTGTTGTTGGATCGTACGATTTTCCAGACTTGTACAATTTTCCAAATTTGTATGATTTGGTAGACTTGTATGATTTTCTAGGACTTGTACAGCTTTCTAGACTTGTACGACTATCATATTTGTATGATTTACCATTGGGGCATATGAGTTGTTGTTGGTTTATACTAATTCACAGTTGGGTTTTATGATCTCCTCAAAGTGAATAACTTCCCTATTGTGTGATTGTTTTATTTAATAGTAGTTGGAGCGAAGGATTATACATTGAATTATGTGAAATGTGATTTCCTGGTGAACTGTAATTAGTCTTCTAGGGTGATGTGGTGGTGGTTACTACATCAAGTAATTCTATTTTGATGCTTTTTACAATGATTTTATCACGAGTATATAATTACATTGACTCTTCATATGTATATCTCTTGACCTTACTTCTATCATAATGATAAATGCTCTCATAATCACATAACTCCTACATAAATCTTCACTTGTCTACTTGACATGTTGCACTCTCACAAGTTACATTTGCACACCTAACACAAATGACAACTTGCTACATACTATTAACACATTCATCCTAAATATTAATCACTCCCTAAACTAATAAACACACTTCCTAAACTATTACATGACCAAATAATATAATATCTTCAACAATGTCCCTTCAATGCTAATCTCTAACAATGGAACACTCTTCAAGAACAAGAATGTCCAAAAAAATATGATAAATACAAGATTTAGCACAAATGGTTAATGCATTACTATCCTCAAGGAAATATCCAAGGTAAATATTCAAAAGGACTCTTATCAATATCCTTAAGAAACCTATTGAGATATAATTTTACCCTTTTGTAAAATCACACTCACAGTTAGGATTTTGTTAGAAAATCCCTCTTGCAAAGAAATTGAAATTTCTCCAAGGTTCCTTTTACTTAATGTGTGCTTGTATGCTTGTGAAAATGTGTCAAAATAAATGTTGAAATACCTTAGAGGTGCAAGTAACTGTTAACAAGGGGTTTGTGTTGGTATTACTTTGATTTTGCCATGCTCTTTATTGTTCATGAAACTTAAAAGAAAATAAAATGTGATGTGATTGGCCCTCATATGACCATGTTGAAATGGTGATTTAATTCATTTTATATTGAAGTGTTTTAGGTAGATTTTATCTTCTTTTGGTTAAGAATATTTTAACAAATTTTATCTTTCTTTGTTAAACTTTGCTTTGAACATGAAAGAAAAGACTAAAATCTATCTCTGAAATGTGAATCTTGGATGATGATTGGATTCATTTTATCTTGCTTTGTGAATGGATTTTATCTTGCTTTGTTAAGTTCTATTTGAGCATAAAAGAAAAATAACTAAAATCTAACTTTGCAATGTAGTAGTAGCTTTAGAATAGCACCTTAATGATTCATTTTAATGAAATTTTGGAAGTTATAAAAATTTCCTCTTTCACATTAAATGAAATTAATTTGCTTGTCTTTAATAGTGCAAAGTTTGGATTTTGTATCCCTTTTAAAGTGAATTTGTGCAGAACTTAGATTGCAAATTTTCTCTTAGTAATGTGAATTTGTGTGAAAACTTAAAAATTGCAAAACTCCTTTTTAAACAAAAATGAACTCTGTTAAGCTAATCTGAAAATAATATAACCTGTGGAGTGCGAATAAAAATGCTTCGAAATCTTAAAATGAATGCCTTAATTAAAAATTATCCAAATAATTGAATATGTTAGCCTTAAACAACACAATTACTTGGATGTCTAATTACTTCAAAACCCCTAATTTTAATGTAGAAAATCATGAACTTGTTAGGATTTTGAGTGCTTGATGAAATATTAAAGAAAATAAAATGAAAGATAAAAATAATAGAAGTTAGGGTTAGAGAAAAGAATTAAAAAAATCTAGAATATGAAACAGCTAAAAAATGATCAAAGAAAAACTACTGAAAACTAATCCCACCTATTCTGCAAAAAAATGTTAGATCATAAATACTAAACAATTCTAGGTTAGACTTGCATCCACACAATCTAAATCTGGTTAAGTGCAATATTCTAAGGAGAAAACATGCATTAAGAAAAACACTTAGATGATGCTACCATAATCTATGCATAAAACATCATTAAATGTACCCAATACATGTGGAAAAGATATGCAATAAAGCTTTCATTATGTTCAAAACCTCTCTTTTTCTGCATACAAGGTGAGACCAAATGTTGGCAGCAGTTTGGAAAACATTCCAATCTTCTTCCTATTCCTTTTCTCCAAACATTCCAGTCCCTATTTTTGAATTTTCCCAGATATTTAAAGTTCTTAAAACAACCCTTGGCCTTATTTTCGTCTATTGAGTTTCACTTCTTCCAATTTCTTAATGGGTAACGGCCCTAGCTTCCATTCATTGAAAGAACACTACAAAACAAACAAAAATTTTACCATCACAACCAAGCTTTTGAACATGTGAGTCTTTGGTTAATACCGTGAGTATAAGCCTGATGAGCATTATAATGAAATACCGTCCTTCGCATTAGATAAATCATCCTTCCTTTAACTTCAAATTAGTAATTATTACATCGTTCCATTTTATCATAATAACTTAAATCATATTTGCAGTGCCCTCCTAATATGATGCACATGACAATGTATATTTATAAATACATTACCCCTTCTACCACATGATTTTATAAAATATGGTCATACATAGCACATTATTTCATTGGAGTATCCAAATCCAATATTCGAAGACCAGCATTTATTATTTGATGTCAGTATTTCATAAAAATTTATCCATGACTTTCATAAGTAACGACATTCCAACGATGGAAATTTAATTTCATACATCATAGTGTCCAAACAATAGGTTTGTAGGTAATGTCTTGGAACGGATCGGTAGCCACCGTTGATGACATGAACATTGAGGATCTCCATTCCTAATGTTTGTGTTTGATACCCATATGTTTTTCGTCGTCCTCTAGAGACTATTCCACAAAACATTAGTGGACGTTACTTCACCACAAACTTTTGATGAAGTTATTTCACCACCAAATTCTAATGACAAACTGCAAAATGCAATGCCTTTCATTTTCGTTGCTTCCTCACACGCTTCTCGACTGCAAAGTTGCATTTTTTGAAATGATGGGAAGCTTGTTGTATCAACTGAATCTACAATATTTTCTCTATACACCTTACATTACTCTCTTTTTACTCCTTTTAACAATATTCCTTCAACGTTGGAAAACTTTACTCCGTGGGTCCTTTGTAGCCGTTATGGAAGCACCAACCCATTTATTACTATTTTCACTTGCATAACCAAGTGTGACTACCTTCATATTATACCCCGCTATATATTGTAAAGATTTTCATCATCATAGTTGCATGCACTACGTAAAGGGGCACTACACACAACTAATTTATGAGGTGATCATAGTGAAGATTTTTCAACCATCAACAAACTGGATTTGCACTCACATCACAGGTTGTATAACAAACAACTCTCCTCTATTCCATAGAAGTTTCAGTGATATACTATTGCAATTCTTCCTCACCAGTTGTCTTTATTCATAAGAATCTATAATTTTTTTTTTTTAGTTAGCAGTTCTATTAATCCATATTCTTCTCACTGTCCTCCACTATGGTCCATAGGATTGGTGTTGCCCAAATCCATCGAGAAAAATAGTGTTGCCCAAATCATCAATAATGTTATAAACAATTTTATCAAAACTTTACACCTTTTGAGGTGGTGTTGATGAATCAATCTGAGAAGGAGGTACAGGATTGTTATTTGCCTTAGTATTTGGTGGAATAATGGAATTGTTTGGAGGAGTAGAAGAGAGATATGCTATGAAGGCATGCTTAGTGCTTGGGTGGAGCGGTTCCTATTAGGGATTGTTATTTGCCTTAGTATGATATGAAGGCATGCTTAGTGCTTGTACCTACTATAGGAAATTATTCAATATGATGCATGCAAATTGTATCTAATTGATTTGTTATCTTGGTCCCATATTGACGTCTTAAAATCATTAGCAACTAGTTCATCTAGTGATAGCCTATGATTTTAGCAGTGAAGTCCCTCAATAGGTAAATTTTAAAGGATGCAAGGAGATCAATTATTGTTATATCTTAAAACATTGTGAAATTTAGATGTGCATGCAAGGTAAGCAAAAGAATTTTTACACTTCCCAATATTTGAACTACACTACCATATAGTTGTATTACCCCCTTGCTTATTCAATGGTAAGCCAGACCTAATGCATCTACCACCCCTTTTGAAATGACTGAAGTGCTTGCACTATAATCTATCATACAATTATGGATTGGCTTGTTTTTATAGATTAGGAAAAAATAGAAAGGAGTGGGTATGAGCTTGCTAACTCTTGGGGTAGATACTTGTAAGACAATTAGTGCCCTTAGCGAACCCAACTCATTTTCTTCCTTTAGTGTTTTCTTCATATTCTCCTTTTGATCAGGTATGGATAAATATCCCATATAAGCACTACGACTATGCATTTCTTTAGATGATCCACCATGCTAAATAAACCAAGGGAAATTATATTTTGAGTACTCAAGATTTATTGATATTTGGACTTATCCACTGCTATTGGAGGGAGTGTTATTGGTTTCAATTGGGTAGTTTGCTACTTCATATCCTTTGGATCTCTTGACTTGTTAATCATTAGAGGTGTTGGTATGCTCTATTTTGGTGGCACCATAGCAAAGGATTCCTTTCTAGGCTTAGCTAGCCTTATTTAATCATCTGGGACCATCTAGTTGCTCTTCTCCTACTCTTCCACCATCCACTTTTTGGACCTTGTTACATAGTTTGATATGTTCGTTGTTAAATTACCTACTCCATCAAATATTTTGTATACCTCTTCCTCATCCCATGTTACTAGGATTTTCTTTGAAGATGCACCACTTAGATTAGGGAGAGATGAGGTAGAGGAAGGTTGACTTGCTACTTTGACTGAACCCTTGAATAAGAGGTAGAAGATTGAGTAGGAATAATTTCACTATATATTGCTATGAAAGGCTAGGAGATTTCTTTGAGATAGAGTCAGTTCAAGTAATTATATGTAGGTGGGTGGTACTTGTTGACAATTTTGTCACATTGCACAATGGGGTAGAAAAATCAAATTTTTTGTAAAGTATTTCTTTCAATGAATTTTCAAGTGTTGCAGCAATTTTGGCTTTCCCTGCTGTTCCCCTTGTACATAAAATGAAGATGAAGGAGCTTCACTGATGAACAAGCTAAGGAAGATAGCCACAAGGGAAGAAATGAAGGATGAAAATTACTTCGGGCCCGAAGTCCCTCAAAAAGCTACTTCGGGCGAAAATCTTGCGAAGCGGTGTTGCCAAAGAAGGAATTCAAAGAAGGCGTAAAAATAGAAGGCATAAAAAGAGCTTCGCACCCAAAGCAATTCCAGCAGCTACTTCGGGTGAAAGTTTTGCGAAGCGGCATTCAAGCAACATTTCAAAAGAACAGCTTTGTCAAAGAAAATCACGGTCCGAATTTGCTAAGGCAGAGAAAACTACTTCGGGCCCGAAGCACTTCAAACAACTACTTCGGGCGAGAATTTTGTGAAGCGGTGTTGCCGAAGAAAAATACAAGGGAAGAAGAATGAAAACTACTTCGCACCCGAAGCATTTCAAAAGGTTACTTCGGGCAAGAAACTTGCGAAGCGAGATTTGAAGGAGCGCAATGTTGAAAATACTTCGCCGAAAAACCATCGAAGCACCCACTTCGGGCCTCCCCGCCAGCGAACCATTTCTACTTCGTCGAAAGTCATTGCGAAGCATCTGCTTCGGCAAACCTTCGTGCGAAGTACTTTCACCCGAAGTAGAAGCAGTCAAAGCATTTTTGAAGGAAAGAATGCGCTTCGGCCAAAATCCTCCCGAACCACAATTTTGAAGGAAGATCGCGGCGAAGCATTTTAACAGTCCATCAGGGGGGTTTTTTGTTTTTTTCTTCCGTGGGGGGGGGAGGAGAAGAGCCCCCCTTTTGGAGGGAAAATGCTTTGGCACCCACCATCCCCGAAGTAGTTTTGCGAAGCTCCACCATGCGAAGTACAAATCAAGAAGGAGGATCCGCTTCGGCACAAGTCCATTGCGAAGCGGAGTTGCAGATGAAAATTCAGCGAAGCGCTTCAAGGGCACGCGCTCCAAGCCGGGTATTTTCTCGAGGTGATCAAGTGCCTCATAAATGCATTTTTATGTGCCCGATAAGCTCGTTGCTCATTTTTAGCAATTGGAAATGAAGTATCAGTCCCTGAAGAAGAGCCCGACGAGCATGGCGGCCACTCGAGCACTGCACACCCAAAAGCCAAGGATGCTCAGACGGCTCATTAATGCATGTTTCCACGGTTGACCCGATCGTAGTTTCCAATTTTGGTAACAGATTTGAGAGCTTAGTCACGAGGGCCATGAAGAGCCGACTTCTCGGGTTTCGAGGGTGTACTCCTCCATTTTGTGCATTTATGGCTCAGAGGGTCGGGTCCTCTATAAAAACCCAGGCATTGTAATGTAAAAAGGGGGGGAACTTTCTGCTAAGAAAGTTGTTGTAACTTACATTCCTGTGATTAATACTAAAGAGCTTTGGACTCTACTTCTCTCTTTTATGTTGCCTTCTATGATTATTTCTTTTATCTTTTCTTCATTTGCATACTGTAATTCTGAACTCTGGATTTAGGTATGTGATTGGAGTGGAACCCTAAAATTTTCTCGAAGGATACATAGGGGAGGAAATCATTGTATTGGTTTTCTTTTATGCTGCCTGTGGATAGTGTTTCTGTCATATTCACTCTTTCTTCATCGTCGTAACTCTGAACTCTGAATTTCGATGACAGGGAAGGGTAATCCTGAAATTCGTCCAGAGGATACATAGGAGGATTAATATAGCGTTCATTTCATTTACTCTTGGTGTTCTTTGCTGTTGTTTTAAGCTATTGGCTAGCAATCATGCTTCTGGTTCTTTCCCACCATTAAACTACTAAAATTTCTTCCCTTACTCTTTTATTTCTTTCCTGCACCCTTACTCTGTTTATCTCTTTCCTGCACCCTTATCTTAAACATCAAAGTAGTTTAGTATAGGAGCCGGCCTTTCTTCGGAGATTGGCACGAGGGGCATCTCTTCCCTTCGGCCTTTCAATGTTGGTCCAGGTCTAGGGTGCATACACTTACCCAAATCCTTTCTTGGGCAGATTTGATGACCAATAGTTTTTGGCACGCCCGGTGGGACCCGGTCAGTCTCACCTTGTGAGTGGTAGTGAGAACCGATGCTCTCATTACCGAAAGACTCTTAGCATCTGGCGACTCTATCTTACCCGAGAATCTTTAAGTCGTAAAGACCGGTACCAAAGTCTGTGTCTTCATGCAAACAAGATGGAGAGTTAGGAATAGAGGAGAGGAAACTGAGTTCTTTGAGCTAGATATTGACGCCTTTGGGGAACGATCTAGGTTGGTCACCCCCGAGTCTTTGTTACATGGAACATCCTCGCAAGAGGTCACTGTTGATGAACAAGGCCTAACTTCTGATAGCACAATGGCTAGCTTTCCTCCTAATCCTCCCAACTCACCGAAGCATCCTAGTGCCTCCATTCCTATTGGTCGTCCTGTTAGCAATCAAGGAGGAGCTTCGAGAATTCTTGTTTCTCAAAATCCAAGAGTAAATATGGCACAACAACAACAACAACAACAAATGCAGCAGCAACCACCACCTAGATTATTCCCAACATGGAATTCTTCAGGACCGCTAAATCTAGCGGGACAAGGGCAAGTGCCACCTGCTGCTATAAAGAAGATCCCAACATTCGATGGAACTGGGAAGACTGCCCTGGAGCACATCCAGGATATAGTTTCTCTGGCGATGATCCATGACATCATAGAAGAGCGGGTTATGGTAAAGCTTCTGGTTCTGTCTCTTAGAGGAAAACTCCTCTACTGGTATAGATCTTTACCACCCGGTACCATTACGGGATGGGACCAGTTAGCCGGGCAGTTGATGCGAAGCTTCAATGAGTCCACCGATCCGACCTCTCTCCTGCATCAGTTCACAACGATCCAGAGACATCCACAAGAAGAGATCATAGACTTCAATGTTAGGTTCGCTCGAACCTGGCAAAGAATACCAGTTGGACTTCGGCCATCTGATGAAGCTGCAACATACTATTTCCTTCGGGCTTTCAATCCTGATATCAGTGTGATGGTGAGGTATTCGAATATCAATACCTTCCCAGAGTTATATGAGTTAGCCCAAAAAGCGGAGATGGATCTAATAGCTATGGGTAAGCTTCCCCAAAGGATGTCGATGCCCATACTTCTTGATTTCTATCAATCCCAGTATGCAAGCACAGCCGCTTCACAGATCTCTGCAACCCCTGCACTCCCGATCTCATCTTGGAACCCGAATCCCATTGTATCTCAAATCACTACTCCACAAATTCATTTTCCCACTTTTTTGACTCTGTAGCCCATGGTCACTTCGGCATTCCCTGTACTGCCAGCACCACTTCAACACCCTGCCCTACCTCCAATACCAACAATGGCTCCATTGCCACCGATTCCCAAAGCCGAAGACATGCAAGCCAAAATACTGCAAGAAGTTCAGTCCCTGAACTCCACAGTGCAGACCCTGTCTAATGACATGACCATTATGAAGAAGAAGCAAGCGCAACAAGAGTTTCTACCGAGAAGATCTTATCCTACACCTGCGCTTACTAAAGATCAAGCGGCCCAGCAAGGAAGAGCTTCGACAAGAAATGCTGCAATAGACGAAGCCCCGAGCACTTTCGATTATATACATTGGTGCTCCACGTGTAATGACCCTCACGAAGAGAATACCTGCATGCTGCACCAACACTATGTACAAACGCTGGCGAGCAGTAGTCATGGTGGTCAAGTCAATGTCATTAGACATATGAATCACAACTTGGTGATTGGTGAAGAAGAGCCAATTGCGGTCCTTACCAGAGGAGGAAAGAGGTCGATAGAGGTGGATGCTACTCAAATGGCTCCCTTAAAGGTGCATGCTCATCATGAGAAAGGACAACAACCTCCTCTAGCCTCGAATGAAGCTCGACAGCCTACACCAGTCAAAGAGAAGGCCCAATAGGCCCTTGCAAATCCATCGTAGGTGGAAACTAAGGAACAAGCTAGAGAGAAGCTCAAGCTTCCTTCGCTGACCAAGCGACAAAGGGTCAAAGCTACGAAATAGTATCACACCAGATATGAACCAAGAAAGGGACCTGAGGTGCCCAATTCCCTGGCGTACAACATTGTAGATGAGCTGAAGAGGATTCCAGCCAAAATCAGTCTGTACGATGCACTGCAACTACCCGATCAGGTGGACCTATTGCAAGAATCATTAAAGATAACCAAAGCAAGAAAGGCAGCACCGCTTGCCCTAGTGCAGACCCTATCCACATCCATTATGGGGAAGAATAGGCCACCATCCATTCTACATGTCTCTACAGATGGAAGGGTATGTTGTACATAACTGTATGATTGACTCTGGAGCCACGACAATGGTCATGCCCAAAGTAGTGTGCGAAGAGATAGGGATGGAATATACGTGAAGCAGTCATGGCGTGCTACAGTTGGATGGTACTCCTATGAAGACTATAGGAGTGATCAAAGATATTCCTATCCGACTACACAAAATGCCTCAAATCACAGTTATACAAGAGGTGGTAGTCGTTGACCTTGAGCCCTACTTCAGTATGTGCTTGTCGAGAGAATTTACGATGAAGCTGGGAGGATATCTATCTATGGATTACTCGCACTTGGAGATTCCATTCAAAGGGAAGAAGATAAAAATCTACAATGAGAAGCCTTCCACCTTCCTCGTAGAAAATATGTCCGAAGGAGAGAGCAGTGATCCCGTGCATGCGATAGTGGAAGGGATAGAGCAAGTGGACCTGGTCGAGGAATCCCTCGCACAGTTAAGTTGTGAAGATGAGTTTTCATTGGCAGACTTTAATGCCATGATAGAAACCGAGATGGGATGTTATGCCATCACCAAGCCTGAGAAACACATCAAGTCAGAAGATAAAGTCTTCGCCCAAGGATTGTGGAAATTGTTCTTCGATGGCGCCCGATGCAAAAATGGCGTCGGGGTGGGGATTCTTTTAGTATCACCTTCTGGAGAGCAGAAGGAATATTGTTACCGGTTGGTGTGGAGTTGCACCAACAATGCAGCAGAATATGAAGCATTATGCCTAGGACTCAAGAAAGCAAAAAAGTTGGGCATAAAGCATCTCCAGATCTTTGGAGATTTCGAATTGGTATGCAATCAAGTCACAAACAAGTGCACTTCAAAGAAGCACTATCTCAAGTCATACCGAAATAGGGTATGGGACTTTCTCGACCAGTTCGAATCTCTCAATCTGCAGTCTATTCCAAGAGAAAAGAACCGACATGCCGATGTTCTAGCATCCATCGCAGCCAAGTATTCTCTAGCAGAAGACATGGTGCATAAGCCTAAAGCTGTGAGGATGATTTATAGGCCCTCTGTCCCAGACAGAGATCTGCATTGGCAAGTTTTTGACAATGATGAGCAGATTGTGAATTTCATGATTCAGGAAGTAGCCACGGTTGAGAGCAGAAGCCCTGACGAAGAAGAATATGAAGGGCTAGTTCAATTGAAGAATAATCACGTTCCCAAGGGATTAATTACTCTTGAAAGCCTCTTTGATCAGAATGATCGAGCAGTTTCTCACAGGATCAAAGTTAATGCAAAGCAAGTATCAAGATTTAGAACTTGAACCCGGAAAAGCAATAAAAGTTGGAACAGATTGCACTTCAAAAGAGCTAGAGCAGATCCGATATCTATGCAGAAAGTATCCCGACATAGTGGCTTGGTCTTATCAAGATCTAAAGGGATATGATCGGCAATTGATCCAGCATACAATTGAGTTGCAGGAAGGGATCAAACCTTTCTAGCAGAAGCAAAGGCCTGTCAATCCAAAGATCGAAGTCTTGATGAAGGCCGAACTCCTAAAAATGCTCGAGGCGAAGATAATTTATCCCATCAAGCATTCTTCTTGGGTAGCGAATCTAGTCCCAGTTAGAAAGAAGAACAGAGATATACGATTGTGCGTGGACTTTCGCAACCTGAACCAGGCTTCTCTCAGAGATCACTACCCTCTCCCGTAGATCGATCAGATCTTGCATTCGATGGCTAGGGCTCAACGCTTCTCCCTACTCGATGGTTTCTCCGGATATAATCAAATCTGGGTCAGGGACGAAGACCAACACAAAACCGCATTCACTACCAAGTGGGGAACATTTGCTTACCAGCGAATGCCATTCGGCCTTTCGAATGCGGGTGCCACTTTTTAGAGGGCAATGGATTTAGCTTTTGGTGAACTCTTGAATAAGATTATTGTTATCTATCTAGATGACATGACCGTATTCTCCCGAAGAAGGGAGGATCACCCATTACACTTACAACATATTTTCAAAAAATGCCAAGAATTTGGCATTTCAATCAATCCGAAGAAGTCCATATTCGCAGTCAGCGAAGGGAAGTTGTTGGGACATGCGATATCAGAGAAGGGTCTCGCTGTAGATCCTGACAGAGTTGAGGCTCTAATGAAGCTCCCACTCCCAATAGACAAGAAAGGACTTCAATATTTCTTCGGCCAGATCAACTTCGTGAGGAAGTTTGTCCCATATTTTGCCCAGGTCATCAAGCCGATGTCCGAACTTTTGAAGAAAGGTGCAGAATTCATCTGGACGAAAGAGAGGAAAGAAGCATTCAAAGAAATAAAAGCCCGAATTGCTCAAGCACCGGTCCTGACCAACCCTGACTACAATCGGGACTTCATCCTATATGCTATAGGAGAACCTGAGAGCTATGCTGCGGTCCTGACACAAAAGGGGGAAGATGGCGAAGAGCGCCCCATCGCGTTTCTAAGCCAAGTGATAAACCCTCATGAAGAAAAATATAATTTCATAGAAAGGCAGGTGCATGCAGTAATGAAGTCTCTTAGGAAGTTCAAGCAATTCATCTCCCAAAGTCGGGTTACAGTCTTTGTCATCCACCCCGATGTGCGCAATTTCATCATCCAAGGAGAATTGGGTAGTAAAAGAGTCGGTTGGGTCAGCAAGATACAAGAGTTTGACATCGAGATCAAACCCACAAAACTGGTTCATGGTCACGCATTGTGTCAAGAACTGGTGAAGAGCGTAGCGGCCGAAGCTACAGAATCTCAGTGGGATGACTCGCCAGCAGAAGAATGCTTCACAAATCAGGAAGAGGACGAGAAAGACTGGGTCAATGAAATAGTCGAATACTTCAACACTGGTAGATGTCCTTCACATCTAAATGCTTCACAGTGAAGGCATTTCAGGATGCGGTCCTCCCGATATACCTTGCGCCCCGAAGGCCTATTTTTTAGAAACATTGATGGCATCCTTCTCAGGTGTATAAAAGATGATGATAAAAGGAGAGTCCTGGGAGAATTCCATTCAGGATTATCTGGAGGTCACTTCACAGGGAGAACAATGGCATTAAAGATCATCAAGGCGGGTTATTATTGGCCTACACTCTTCGCTGATGCCTTCGCAGTTTGTCGCAAATGCGAGCAGTGTCAGAAGTTCACCGACCGAAGCAGAAATGCTTCAATGCCTCTCCAACCGATACAAGTAGAGAAGCCTTTTCAACAATGGGGGTTGGATTTCATAGGGGTCATATCGTCGAACTCCTCCGTTGGGCATAAGTTCATCTTGACCGCGATCGACTACTTCACCAGATGGGCCGAAGCAGTTCCCACGAAGCATGCAGATCAAGAGACCGTCATCGCCTTCCTAGAAGGATTGATCACCCGATTCGGCATTCCAGAAGCAATCATCACGGACAATGGTCCTGGCTTCGTAGGCACCAAAATCAATGGATTCCTTTACAAATATGGGATATATCATAAAGTATCCTCCAACTACTATCCACAGGGCAACGGATTGGCAGAATCCACCAACAAGACCTTGTTAAGGGTGCTAAGAAAGCTCATAGAGATGAACAAAAGGACTTGGCATCTCCTTCTAGATCGTGCCTTGTGGGCCGATCGAATTTCTATCAAGAAGTCAATCAAGACTTCACCTTATGCCCTGGTCTACGGCAAGGAGGCCATTCTACCTACCCATATAGAGATCCCTGCATTGCAGCTGTTAGAAGAAGGAGTCAATCCTATGGAAAATAGACTGGCTCAGCTGTTATAGCTAGAGGAAGATCATGAAAAAGCCTACCAGAGCTTCGCTAAGCATGCTCAGGTCACCCGAGATTGGTTCAAGAAAAAATCATCCAATCGCACATTCAAAGTGGGAGATCTGGTATGGAAGTGGGACTCCTGGAAGGCCAAGCCCGGAAATCATGACAAGCTAGATGCTTTCTGGGATGGGCCATTCGAAATCATGAAGGTGAACTCGGCCAACTCTTTCATCCTCAAAGATGCAGATGGCCAGGTATTACCAATTTCTGTCAATGGTCTTCATCTGAAGACTTTTCATCACTAAGGCAAAACAAAAAAAAAAAAAAATATGTATGTACTTTTGTATATAATTTTTCATTTGTGTATATACACCCTATTCCGAGATTGCAAAAGGCTAAGTGTTACAATGATAAACTCTAGCTTCGCTAAGCATAACCAAAATCTACTTCGGGAACTTTTGATGCGAAGTAACCGATGCAAAGAGGTTCACAGTGAAGCACTTTACCAAGGCATGAAAAATGCTTCACAAAAGGAAGCATAAGCAAAGCACTTCGGCTTCCAAAAGGTCTTCGAAAGACCGAAGGCGTTATCAAAAGGGAAAAGTAGCCGATGCAAAGAGCTTCACACCCGAAGCATTTCAAGCAGCTACTTCAGGCAGGAGTCTTGCGAAGCAGATTTCAAAAGAAGCCTAGCGAAGCATTTTCCAAAGAAGACAAGCTTCGGTGTGCAGCCTTCGTGAAACAAAGCGGCAACGTGGCGAGGAAGAACTACTTCGGGTCCGAAGCATTGAAAAATAGCCCACACCAAAGGTTCACCGCGAAGCATTTTCAATATTGATTTCAACTTTGCCAAATCGAGAGCATTTAAAACGTGTCTTGGGGGACACGTCGACGACAACCTAGGGGAGTTCGAAGTGGATGAATTTAATGCAAAGGTGGCGGAGTGCATCCCGAGAGGATTCGGTTAGGAGAAAATCTCACGCCCAGGTATGAGGTGGCAGCAGGTTGCGTTTCCAATGCAAGGCATAATCATCGAAGCGCGTGGCCCCACGTACTACGCCATTGTAGAGCCAATCAAAGGGCACGACAACTTCCTCCATCCGAAGTGTAAATTTAATTTTGGTAGGTGCCATAAATTTAGGTGGTTGCCTTTTAAGGCTATAAAACATGAGGCCCTAGCAGAGAGAAGGTTATTCATCCATCAGTTCATGCAAGACTAAGAGCCTTCGGTTATTCTGCAATTCTCCTGCCCTTTGCATCGAAGACCTTTGCGTCGAAGCCCTCTATATCAAGGACTCTGCCATCGCCATTTTCACAATGGGAAAGAAAAACTCTAAGGAGAAAGGAAAGGAACCAGAAGTAACAGGCCCCAAAAAACAAAGAAGGGCAAGGAAGAGAAAAAGCATACACCTAAGAAGATCAATCTCACCCCTCGCCCAGAAAAGCAGCCGATGGAAGAAAGGGAGGATTCTGAAGAGGAACAGCTTGAAGAACCACCAATTGATGGGTGGGAGAAAATTAGAGACACAGAGCTCTCAAAGGGTGTGGCTGACCTCCGATGCACTATAGAATTTATGACAAGCAGACTCACCCCAGAGAATAAGAGAGTTGCTGCATATTATTCTCAGATTTACTGGTATTTGACCCCACCTGCTCACCACTGTCCCGAATTAATCTGTGCTATCACGCAGAACTACCAGCCTACCTCCAGGCAAGTGTTGGATGCTGCGGGCCATAAGTTGTTTTCAATTCTGAAGGAAGATGTGCAAGCAGCCTTCGCGCCACAACAAGGTCCGCCCAAGGGCTATTCCGTTCGCAACGTCATTCTGAGCGAACAGATGGAGAGGTTCACCTCCAACAACTACATATTGAAATTTTTGTGCGAGAACCTCAAAAGCGGGCTCCCTTCAGGCAAGCTGCCCCAAATGCCCTTACCCTTGGTGGCCTTCAAGAACACCGATATTTTTTCTATCATTGCATGGGTGGCGGGCCTGTCGACAGATGCTTCGGTGCAACCCTGGCAGGTGTCTTTGGCCGAATGTATTTCGAGAGGGGAATTCTATGCCCCTGATGCTTCAAGACCAAACACCAACCCAGTTTTCTTTGATTGGGCAGAATGGGTGGCCCGAACCTTGCATACGCGGCTCACCAGCATGAAGAATTCGATGATGGGCCAGTACTTCGCACCTTGTTCTTTCCTTGTTTGGTTGTTTTTCTACCATGTACATAAGCAATTCCCCCACATTGCCATTTCTTCGAGCGGCAAGGATGGAAATCCTCTGCTTGTGTACCAATGGACTCCCCTCCTATTGAGGACAGAGTCTTATTATTCTTTTAATCAACAATTCTTGGGACCTGCTATGCATTTGTTGAAGGGTTCTTGCCCTCGGGTGCCCCTCAGTTTGAGAGATAGAGTGGTAATGGAGAAGAAGGGGGACGTCTTTCAATTGACACAAGGGCTGGTGATTCGCCTATTTGGCTTCATAGGTAAGCCCTTCCTGCTGCCTATTTTCCCCTTCGAGTACCAATTCGCATTGGAGGTCGCTCGGTAGAGCGATATAACAAACGCCGTCTATGGCCACGGTCGAAAATGGGCACATACCTGTGACTTCCCCTTCAAGATGGGGGTAATTGAAGTATTTGCCTTGAAGCAAAACGTATTCCTGGAGGAAAAGCTTGCCAAATTTGGCCTACTCCAAATTCCTCAACAATGGCTCTATGATCCCTTGGGAGTGATGAGGGATCACCTAAAATTCAAGAACTTTCATATCTGCCCCCACCCTAAAATTGTGGAGCAAAGAAATAATCCCAATGGGAAGGATCTGGAGTGGCATTTAGAGAGGATGAGGACATTGCCTCCCTGGCATGAATTTTACCCTATGGAGGTCGAGTTTGACCCTGACCAGCATCCCTTCCCAACTCCAGACTCCACGTTTTGGAGAAAGGCGAAGGACGATTTGAAGGAGGAATTGAAGAACTGGGGCGAGGAACAACTAAGGGAGTGGTGGATGATGAGAGTCCATCACCAAAATATGAATTCCTATGGACTCTTAACAACGGATAAAGACTTCGCAATTGTTTACGAAGCCAATGTTGGGACTTGGAAGCCCATATCCTTAATCGACTTTGTCCCTCCAGCTACCCCAGGATCGGGCGAAAGCCCAGGAAGAACTGATGATGCCTCGAAGCAGGAAGAAGAGGAAGAAGCCAAAGCTAAACTAGAGGCACTACCACAGGGACCGTCGGAAGGCCAAGACACAAGTGCCGAAGAGTCGGAGCAACCATTGGAGAGGAAGAAAAGAAAGAGGCAAGAGCAAATTCAAGTGCCTCCGAGCCACCCAAAGTGACCCTGCACGAAGCTCCCAAGTGCTCCTGTCGGACAACCTGCATCAGGCCCGACCGAAGCAAATGTTGAAGATGCGGTGCCACCAAGTTTCGAGACAGTCCCAAGTGTAGACATCATTGATGTGGAGGAACTCCTCCAACAAGAGGGAGATCCCGAAGTAGAAGTCATGGAAGTCGAGAGTGCCGAAGTCCAAAAAGAGCAGGAGCCTATTACACAAGAAGTCACCATGGCCGCTCTGCCAGAAGGGCACGCAGGTACGCACTCTCCACCCTTTGCCTTGGTCTCTCACATGTCCACTGTGGTCCCGGCCAAATATTCTCATCAGTCTCTCCCTCCCTCACAAAGTCAATCACCTCTTCATGTGTTGCCCCTTACCACCAATCCCGTCAGCCCCACTCCACTCGAGTCACCAGGTCGGGACAAGTCTGTTGACACTACTTCGCCCACCTATGCCACCATTCTCTTAGTTCCTAGGCAGGGCGAAGGTAGTACTCCAATGTCGAACCCCGTTCCTCATTCCCCTACCTCACATGGCATTGTTGCACTCGTCGAAACTCCCATCACACCCATCGCCGAACCTTCTGGTGAGTCATCCCCTGTTCATTCTTTATACTTGTTCACCCCTTTGGTTGGAGATCCAACCTCATTTGAATCAGAGATGTCATTAATTAAGGAATGCCCTCTAGCCGAGAAGCTACTTCTAGCCCGGCAAAACATAGAGAAAATACTGAAGGAGGCGAGGAAGAAGAGAGGGCGCTCCGTGGCCCAGGTGGAAAAGTGCGTTGTCTTCGATTTGAAGGCCGAAAAGTTGCACAAGGTAAAAAAGATTCCGAAGGTCCAAAAGCCCCTGGATGAAATGACTCCAGCGGACTATGATTATCAAGATAAATCCAAGGACCTGGAGCATTTAAATGTGGATAATGAATCTGCATCTATGCACGTCAGGATCGAAACTTTCTGTGCGCATGCAAACATCGCCAATCAGCACAAGTTTGAAGCAAAAAATGCCAACATCAAGTTGGAAGAAGAGCTAGCTAGAGTCCGTTCCAAACTGAAGGATTCAGAGGAGCAGTGTAAGCTGATGAAAAAGGAAGCACACGCCCTGAAACAACAAATACTACAACTATAGTGCACAGCTGAGCACCAAGCACAGAGACAGGCCGAAAATGATCTAAAGGCCAAGGAAGTTGAGAGCAAGATCTTGCAGTTGCAGTAGCAGTTGCACGAAAAAGAAAGCCTGGAACTGTTTGACAAAGGCAGAATCAAAGAAATCCGATCGCACTTGCTCAGGAATTTTAGGTCTCGGGCCTCCAGTGCCCTATCAATTTTAACCTATATCACCGAAGCACAGCGTGCCACTATCGAAGGAGGACCAATCATAGATGAGGTCACTCAAAAAGCTAGAGGCCAACTCAAATTAGCCTTTGATGTCCAAAGCACTAAATATCAGGACTTGCAGGTTGCTGCAATGAGTCGGACGGCTAGGGATTGGTCCACGGCCCAAGCCACAGTTCGTGCCTTCTTTTCCAAGGTGAGGAAGGCACAAAAGGTGAAAGACCTCCTAGATGTGTTTGAGAATGAGCAACGCGCATCCCTAGGCTATTTCCAGGATCTCTCTTCCTTAGGTTTCCCGAGCTTCACGGATGATGATGGGAACCTTCTGACCAAGGAAGAGCTTAAGCCAACATGGCTTCATTTTGAAGGTGACGTCTCGGAGATAGACGAATGGGCGGAGCCGATAACAGAAGGGCAGGTCACAGATTTCATTCTGAGACACTGCAAGATTGTAGCCTGCCTGAACAATCTGTACATCAGAGCCAAACATGTTGATATCTCGTATCGCTCCAAATTTTTTGCATCCTTACCTTCAGGCTAAAGGATCCACGCCCAGAAGGAGGATGGGAAAAGGATGGGACAATACCTCGGACTGAGAGGCCCTTTGAAGGTCCCGCCTCTCGGGGAGGGGTATTAAGGTGATTTTTCGATGGATGGTGGGGTTCACCAGGAAACGTTTAGTGGCAGTTTCCACGCCTAGGTTGGGAATGAGTTTAATGTGTTCAATTTTAGCTTTAAACATCCAAGTCCTAGGTTTGGCCAGATGAATCTAAGTTATTCTATATGAAAATGCAAATTAAATGAATACAAAAAATAGATTTGAACAGAAAATAGAGAGAATAAGCTAGATTAAAGAGACATACCTGATCCGGATGTCTGATGGAGGTTCTAATTTTTGAAGCAGTCAGGATCGTCTAGAATTTGACAGGATCATCTCCGATCTGACAGGATCGTCTGAGATCTGACGAATTCGTCGATTGGAGACCTGCAATCAGAGAAGTAGATACAAAATACAAAAAATGCAGCTATACAAACAGAGGGCAATGATGTAGAATGACAACAATAATATTAGACGGATAATTATAAACAAAATATGAGTGTATTTCAATGATTTAATGACAAATTATGATTTTATCATGCATTAAAACTATATGGGTGAACTCCAAAATGCAGAGTAATAAGGAATAACCATAGAATTAACTAAATGCAGAATAATGCAGCAGAAAAGAGTGGAGAAAATGCAAACTCTGGGCACTGATTGCCCCCAATGTTGACTGCAGTCGAAATCATCTCGGATTGGTACGAAATCATCTCGAATTGGATAGGATCATCTGCGATGATCTGAGCTTGCTCCGGCTGAAGAATAACAAAGTTCCTGCAAGAAAACTTGAGAAGGGACAAAGGCGAACAATAGTCTAGGATATTCTAATGCATGTAAAACTCGAAGTGACAAAAATTCAGCCAGGGGATGTCAAGGGGAGGGCCTAAGATTAAATAGGCATAGGAGAGAGGTTGGGAGGTTGGAGATCATCCCATTTTGGGAGATCTCCAATGGGGGAGACTCTAACGGTGCAGACGCGTCTCTGCCCGAGTTAGAGAAGTTGTTGAAACAGAAGCTAATTATGAAAAATTAGTTTTGGGACGAGATCGTCTGGACGTTCTGCTCCAGACGAAATCGTCCGATCTGAGGCGATATCGTCTGATCGGAGACGATATCGTCCAACGGACGAAACAAACTCTAAAAATGGCATGGAAAATGAGGAAACGGGTAGCAGGCGGTTTGGGAGCGGTTTTGGGGTTGAAATTTGAATTTGAATTATTACTAAGGTAATTTTAATTATTTACTAAGTTTTATTGCGCCAATTTTAGGGTGCTACATTTTGCCCCCTCTTTAGCGAATTTTTTGAAGAAAATGCGTTAAAGATGAGTTCTTCTCGATTTACGAGAAAGCAAAAATTATTCCCATTTTTAGGCGATGATTCTTGGTCGAATCGTACGACAGCTTACTATGATGCCCCCTCCGTGTTTTTACCCAAATCGAACGTTTGAGGTAAAAACACGAAAAAGCAAAAATTAAAATGTTTTTAATTGTTTTTGAATAAAATTAAGAAAAATAGGGAAAAACCCTAATTCATTGTTACTGTTCATTTTCATTTTCTGGTTTCTGGAGCTCTGCAAACAAAATGGTCGAGACAGCGCATAGATCGACAGAGGTCCGACGCGGGCTACGGGTAAGGGTCTAAACTTAGTTTAGAATGCTTGAATTTTGATTTTCTATGCTTTTTAGATTAAATTTTGATGATTTTTGAGCATCGCGGCCATTTTTGGGCCGTCGACGTCGTCGGGACGAAATCGTCTCGATTTCATCGAAATCGTCTCGATATCGCCGATTTCGTCCAGAGGCGAAATCGACAAAATGGGGACGATTTCATCAAAAAGGGACGATTTCGGCTTGCAAAATCGGAGATGAATTTGCTCAAATTTTGGACGATATCATCCAATAGTGGACGATATCATCATTGATGAAATTGAACTTGCTTTACTTGCATTTTTAATCACTGTTTTATTAATGATTTTTATTGTTTTGTTGTTTATGTTGCAGAGAGGATTACTAAAGAGTAGAGAATGGAAATACGATGGGCTGAGGGATGACTTGGCCACTCTATCTCAGGCAGAGCGAGATCAGTTGGCACAAGTCGGCTTGCAGCATGTGGCAGAGATGCCACAGGTTTCTACAGATATGGGGCTATTGACAGCCCTAGCAGAGAGGTGGTATCCGGGTTCTTCCTATTTTTGGTTATCGACAGGGGAGATGACTCCCACACTAGAGGATGTATGGAGGATTTTGAGGATCCCCATACAAGGACGGTTGATAACTCCCATGGCCAATCAGGGCCACGTGATGATGCGACTGTGCGAAGATCCGAGCTTCACCCTGGAGAAGGGCGGAGTGAACATCGAGTCGCTACGCCAGATGCCTGGGGCATCTAGACTGACACAGGTTTTGGCTGGGGTTGTAGGTGGTCTGCTGCTATGCCATCAGAGTGGATGCAGAGTACCATGGCTACTGACAGATGTGGTCTATGACATGAGAGACCATGGATACAGGTTTGCTTGGGGGAGTTATGTACTATGCCGATTGTATAGGATCCTGCATGGGGTCGTATACAAGGGCGACCGATGTCTGGTTATGACATCACTACTATAGGTTTGGTGCTGGGAGCACATCATGGTGCGAAGGCCGGTAGGGCTCCCACTGATAGGGATTGATGGGGAGAGGCCTCGAGCTTTCTACTGGTGGCTCTAGAGAGGGTCACAACGGCGGATAGATCTGCCAATGTCCCGGAGACTACTTGACGACCTTGTCTCCGACCAGATCACCTGGAGGCCTTGGAGAGATCATCCAGGGTGGGCCGAGGATGGACAGGAGCTGGCTCACGTTAGGCGAACCTACTGGCTGAGGATGGAGAGGGGAGAGGTGGAGCTCCATCGCTACGACCGAGTTTTGAGGCAGTTCGGTCTATAGCAGGGGATCCCATCTCTCAGAGACTACGAGTTTTCTCGGACTATTCGGGATAACACTATAGTTAGCGGGGCTCCAGATATGCAGCGCTTCTGGAGTCAGGACGTAGATGATGCCCCCATTCAGCCAGTGGATGGGGATGACGTAGGGGTAGCCGATGGCTATGATGCCTGGTACATAGGCATCCGCCCTCCTCGGATGACGAGGGCTCAGGGTCCGATTCATGTAGTTGTGCATCGGATGGGGAGGCGGTGCCAGGCGGCCATTGAGGCAGCACAGGGTCATGGAGGGAGAGAGCAGAGGAGACCACAGGCTCAGCAGAGGCCATGACAATGGGAGAGGAGGGAGGAGAGACCCCCTTCTCCATGGAGAGAGAGGCCACCATCGCCCGATAAGGGCAAGGGTGTGGACATAGGAGAGAGTAGTGAGATGGCTACTCTCTGGGTGGAGACTGTCCATCTCTAGGCATAGGTGCAGACTTTATAGGATGAGGCTACACGCCATCGAGCTGAGGCTACATAGCTCAAAGATGAGGTTGCACGCCTCAGAGCATGGAGCGGAGGAGCGAGCACTCAGGAGCTGGCATGGTCGATTGCTCAGACCACGTTCTATCAGGGTATCTACTTCCAGATGGTGCCAGAGGGCTAGAGGGTACAGCTGCCAGTCGACATTGCGGATCCGATCAAGGTTGGGTCATCGAGGACTTCATCTCGATCGATGACTAGGACTCGTAGTACCACACATACTACGATGGGGCCACCTCGTCCACCTCAGGGCGAGGGAGGAGATGAGGCTGAGAGCTCGAGGGGTTCTCGAGGCTAGGCTACTGCACTGTACAGACTGATTATATGATTTGAGAGGATTGAGTATGCCAAGATGTAGATTGTGGCATACCAATCTAGTTTTGATATGATGTACATATATTGTTGAGATATATATATATATATATATATATATATATGATATTTTTGATCATATGACTTGTCTTATGTGTTTGTATGATGCTTTATTGTTGTGGTGTGATTGATTTGATGATTCATGTAATTATGTCGTTTGGAAATATTATGGTTTGAATGTCATGCTTTTAAAATTTAAATGAAATAATCTGATGTAAACAAATTGGTTGTTTGTGATGTGATTTGATAAAAATAAAAGGGACTTCTAACAATAATTTCAAAGGACATTGTCGCTATTATAGACCATTTCATGGAGTCGCCGCTCACTCGGTCGTCAAGCTAATCCCAGTATAGAAATATTGTTAAAAGTAAAAGAGTGCTTAAGAGACTATCTTAAGACTTTGTTGTGATGATGCAAATGATGATGATGATGATGATTTGTTTTCAGATTTCCATGAAAATATTATGCATGAAATATTTTAAAATGACTTTTGCTAGGCATAAATTCCTAAGTGTGATAAATTTTTTGGATAATTCCCTAGGAATTATACCATCATTGCAAAATTGAAGTTTGACATAATGACATGAAAATAGAGTAAGTGTTTGTTTTGTTTTAAAGCATAATTGTGTAACATAATGATTTAAGTCATATGTTTTTATGATTTTGAATAAATGGAAAATAAAATTGGTACAATGGTTTGCGCTAGGCATAGAATATTTAGGTATAGACTTATACCATCATCACGAAATCCAAAGAAGAAAATAATATAATAGTTTTATTGCATGGTTGATTTTTAATTTTTGAAATAGTCAAAAAATATGAAGATGAGGACTTGCGCTAGGCATAAAATTCCAATTTTGGTTTTGGAACTATACCATCGTCACGAAAGTCAAAAGTTATATATAAATGTAACTTTATTGCATGTTTTGAAAATGATTTTGATTTTTGATAATGCATATAGTTGTCTTTATACTAAACAACTGTTCTTTAAAGAGGAAAATGAATTTATTCCAAACAATTTGCAAAAATATTTCAAAGTATCTTAAAGACAAAAGTTAGATTTATAAGGAATCCCATGTGCGTAGGTGAGTTCATTACCAATCTTGATTTATCATAATGATACACAAAATCTCTCAAATACAAAATGTGTGTGCAATTGCATTGTTCATTTACCAGTTTTGAGCAAGATAATTTGATACAAGTGATTTGAATGAACCAAATAAGTGTTCATTAACCATGATTTAGATGCATATAACCATACCAGACTACTATGTAGGTCGGGTTATCAAGAGCTAGCTAATCCATAAGCAGACATAGGTCTGTACAAAAGAAGGTCGCTAATGTGACAGACATATCACCACGCTAGGAGTTACCCAAGGCCAAGCGGGTTGGGCACAAACCACTTGTTATGGGGCTTACCTCACAGTTTTTGAATAATTGAGAATTCCAGGGATTCAAGCTCATCAACCCTTCTTTTCTTTTCAATGGGTAGGGAAAGGGATTTTATTGCTTTTGCTTTTGCTTGTTTCTTTTTCTTTGCTTTTGCTTTTCTTTTTCTCTTTTTTTTTTTGTATTTTTGTATTTTGGCTTGATATTTGAGATAATGCTGAAATAACTTGTTTCTTTTTCTCTTTTTCTTGAACTTTGCTTTTCTTCCTATGCTAGGGATACTTGCTCGGATTAGCTGTAGAGCAAGGGATTTTTATTCTGGGTAGGGGTGAACTTGTCCTTTTGCCAATTCTCAAAAATTCTAGACCATGTGCATGATAGGATAGCAGGGGAAACTTTTCGCTCAGGAAACCACTTCTACTATGTAGCATAGCATGGAAATTACAAATGTAATCATTTTATTGTGAAAAGATATGCTTGGTTTAAGTAAATAACAAGATCAATTCTCTATGCTCAAACTTTATTTAATTAAATTTTGTGGACTTTGATATAAGAGAGATTAGTAATCATGCCGTATAAAATCAAGATATTTATTTTTGTGTTTGTGATAGTGGGGGATTCCAAATAAATGCTAATTTATCCAAAATAATTTGAAAATATAACTGCAATACTTGAAGAAGAAATATATACAACAAATATTTTTGAGGAGTTTGATAATTTTGACTCTCTCTTTCTTCTTTATTTTTTTGGGTTTCAAAAGAGTCAATAATATTGTTGTTTTGACTTTTTTTTTTTTCATTTGTTTTTGTGTAAATAGTTTTATATATATTTTTAAAATGAGACAACATGCAAAATATGTACAAATGATGAAATGACCAAATTTTATGCGTAATATCGCTTAAGATGCATAATATTCATAGGTTCTTTTAAATATTTACCATCTAAGGTAGCTAATTTGTATGCTCCTGATTCAAATTTAGGAGTGATAATATATGGTCCAAGCCAGTTGGGCTCAAATTTACCTTTAAGGTCTTTAGTTGCATTAGTATTTTTTTATTTTCTTTTAAAACAAGGTCACCGACCTCAAAGGATCGATGACGAACTTTCTTGGCATATGATCTTTTAAGCTTGTTTTGGTAAGCACGAAGATGCTCCAAAGCATTGATGCACTTTTCATCTAGGAGTTCCAGCTGACTGAGTCTGCCAGCTCGATATTCATCTCCTACTTCGGTATCTTGAAGTAGTAGAGCCAAAGAAGGAACTTCTAATTCAAAAGGAAAAATGGCTTCAACGCCATAAACCAAGACAAAAGGTGAAGTTCCAGTGGGAGTTCGAACACTAGTTCGATAGGCCCACAAAGCTGGATATAATTGAATGTGCCAGTCGCGGCCAGATTTATTGACCAATATTTTGAGAATTTTGATTAAGGTTTTGTTAGATGCTTCTGCTTGGCCATTACCCTGAGGATAATAGGGAGTGGACCAACGATGTTGAATCTTATATTTTTGGCATAATTTCTTGACATCTTTATTTTTGAAACAAGTTCCATTGTCTGAGATGAGATTTGCAGGAATTCCGAACCTACAAATGATTTGATTAAAAATAAATTTAGAGACTTGTGTTCCAGTGCAGGAAGCTAAAGGCATAGCTTCAACCCACTTCGTGAAATACTCAGTGGCGGTTATGATGAATTTGTGTCCATCAGATGACACAGGATTAATTTTGCCAATAATGTCTAAGCCCCATTTTGAAAAGGGCCAAGGAGATGAAATAGCTTGCAGCTCTTGTGCAGGCGCATGGACAAGGTCAGCATGTTTCTGGCACTTGTCGCAATGGCGCACATAATCATGTGCATCATTTTCCATGGTAGGCCAAAAGTAGCCTATCCTAAGGAGCTTTTTAGCAATGACACTACCACTGAAGTGTCCTCCACAAGATCCATCATGGACTTCACTTAAAGCTGATTTGGATTCTTCTAGATTCAAACATCTCAATAGGATACCTTCAAAAGATCTCCTATATAAAGTATTGCCAATTATTACAAATCGACTTGCTCGTCTACGTAATAACCGACGTTGGTTTCTATTAGAATTGGCAGGGAAAGTCCCATTTTGAAGAAAATCAACTATATCTGTATACCAAGGGTCAGGAGTAGTTTCATTGATTAGAAACACATCCAAAGGTTCTAAACATGACTTATTTGAAGCGGGTTCCTGGAGTCGACGAATAATGATGGTGGCATATTCGTCATCTAACTCCAAGGGCAGAAGAGATGCAACTACGGCCATAGCGTCAGCCGCACGGTTGCTAGTTCATGAAATAGCTTCCAAAGTAACTTTATCAAACAAGGATAACAATTGCAAAACATATGCTTTATATGGGCACAATTTATCATCTCTGGTCTGATAAACTTCATTAATTTGATTTATGACAAGTTGGGAGTCACCAAAAACTAGTAGATGTTTGATTTTTAATGCCAAGGCAGCTCGTAATCCAAGGATTAGAGCCTCATATTCGACAGTATTATTGGTGCAAGCAAATGTTAATTTGAAGGACAAAGGTATGATATGTTTTTGTGGGGATATTAAAATAATACCCGCACTAGCCCCACTCATGCATCGGGCTCCATCAAAGTATAAGGACCATTGTTCAATATGGTCTGCCTCTAATTGAAGGCATTCATCAGGAAACTCAATGATGAGGGGATGGGTAGACTCTAAGGGTGCAACAACTAACTGATCTGCTATGATTTGACCCTTAACAGACTTTTGTCCTATGAATGTGAGTTCAAACTCGCTTAGAGCAAGAACCCACTTGGTTGTGCGACCCGATAAATAAGGTCGACTCATGAGATACCGCAAGGGATCATATTTAGCAATGACATATGTTTTTTGACTAAGCATATAATGTCATAATTTTTGCATAGAAAATATGACTGCTAGACATAGTTTTTCTAATGAGGTATAACGAGTTTCATAACTGATTAAAGTTTGGCTAATGTAATAATTAGCACGTTCTTTCTTCTCATCATCAAGCTGAGCTAACATAGCTCCTAAAGCAAAATCTGAAGCTAAAATATACAGGAGAAATGGGCGATCAGGTCTAGGCGGTGAAAGCACAGGTGGGTTAAGGAGGTATTGTTTGAGAAGTTCAAAAGCTTCTTTACATTCATCATCCCAATTAAAAGGGACATCCTTCTTAAGGAGCTTAAGAAAGGGAGTGGTTTTGTCCGCCAACTTATCGATGAAGCGACGGATGGCTTGAAGTTTACCTTGTAAACTTCGTAACTCAGATATATTGGTAGGTGCGGGCATATCAGTGATAGCCGCAATCTTGAGAGGGTCGATTTCGATACCACGTAAAGAAACTAAAACCCCTAATAGTTTACCGGACTTAACTCCGAATATGCATTTGGCTGGATTTAATCGAATAAGGTATTCTCTTAACCGATTAAATACTTTTCTCAAATCATCTAAATGATCATCTTCTTTAATAGAGCGAGCTATAATATCATCTACGTAATCATGTAGGATATCATGCATCATATCATGAAAGATATAAGTCATAGCTCGTTGATATGTTGCGCCCGCATTCTTTAAACCAAATGGCATCACTTTCCAACAAAAGGTACCCCAAGGGGTAATAAAGGTTGTTTTAGCCTGATCTTCAAGAGCTATCCTGATCTGATTATAGCCAGAAAATCCATCCATTAGGGACATCATTCCACTCCCGACGGTAAATTCAATGATTTGGTCCATGTTTGGAAGAGGAAAATCATCTTTAGGGCATGCAACGTTAATATCTCTAAAGTCCGTGCAAACCCTAACTTTGGTAGCTTCTTTCTTGGTGACTGGAACTACATTCGAGATCCATTCAGCATAATCAATAGCTTGTATGAAAATAACATTCAGGAGTTTTTCTAACTCCCCTTTGACTAGCAGGGCCACTTTGGGATGCATTTTTCTAAGTTTCTGTTTAACAGGTTTAGCATCCGGATGGACTACTAGATGATGCATGACTACAGAAGGGTCCAGACCTGGCATATCTTCATATGTCCAAGCGAAGACATCTTCATATTCTTTAAGGAATGCAATGTATTCATCTTGTTTTTCTTGACTTAATGCTGATCCAATATTGATTATGTGAGGATTATCCTCAGTTCCAATGTTAACTTTAATGACGTTTTCTACTTCCATGTGTAGATCTCTTTCAAAATTAGGTGGGGCGGGTGAAACGCCCAATTCTTGTAATTCTTTTAAGGTTAAGTTGGATAATTCATCTTGATGAGTGGTGGCCTCAAGTTGGGCTATAGTTGGTATAGAACCATCAAAATAAAAACCATTGTGTAACAACTCTTCAACGGAGACATCATGGAAAATATCTCCTTCCAACTCCTCATCGGATTCAACAATCAATTCAGGGTAAGCTATGGATAGCATATTGCATGTAAAGGGATTATTCTTTGAACACAAAGAATCTTGTTTATCTAGATAATCTTGATAACATATGAGTTGATCATCATCTTCAAAAGGGAAGGGTTGACCCTTACTAGGAAATAGGCCCACACCACATCGGGCGGGCCATGGCTCTACCTCAATAGGTTCTTTCATACCATTTTGGAAAGGTCCCAAGCCTTTCCCTTTATAGCCCATTTTAAGCATTATGGGCTTAGCTTTAATATATTCATTAGTAAAATAACATCGGGCATATCCCTCATGATGAGTTTTGATATTTTGGGGTATTCTTCCCCAATCATATCCTTTATAAATAAAAGCACAACTCCCGACTTGGTAAGTACTTCCCATAGGTTGTGGGAGGCCCAAAGTACGAGGAGATGGTGGCAAGTTATTTAAAAGAATTGAATCTTGCATAAAAGCATTTGTTTTTTCTGATATTAAGATTGTGGATAAATCCGATAAAAGTTCATCGGAAAGAGCATAAGATGTAGAAGGATCATTCCCTATATCTTTAGATGTGGAAGGTATGATAGATGTTGATAATGTGGAGGTGTCAATAAATGGGTCTATAGGTTTTGAAATTATAGGGATAGAACATGAAGGATTGGTTGTGGATTGAAGATCTTTTTGAGGTTTTAGTGTGGTTTGTTCAGAAGATGGTTGAGTTAAATGTATAGGTGTAGTTGATGGAGTAGATGATGTTATGTGTGTGTTTTTCACATGTTTAGATGAAAAATAAGAATTAGGATGTGTGGATGACAGAGCGGGGCAAAATTGCACTCCAACAGGTTCTGCCAAAGCACACATATCAAAGGGTCTAGGGTCACCATGGATAGTGACCAACTGATTTTTAAATTCAAATTTAACACACTGATGTAAAGTGGAGGGAACCGCTCGCATCGCATTGATCCAAGGGTGACCCAAAAGTATATTGTACGATGTTGGGCAATGTACAATAAACACGGTTGTATCTAGGGTTCTAGGACCAACTTGCAAGGGTAAGGTAATGACTCCACACGTTTCTTGTGTCTCGTCATTGAAAGCTTTGATAATCATGTCAGTTTTCTTCATTTCATCACTTCTAAAGCCAAATATTTGGTAGAAGTCAAAAGTGCAAATGTTTAGAGATGAACCATTATCAATCAAGACTCTTTTAACAACTACATCTCCAATTAGAGCAGTAATATATAAGGGGTTATCCTTATGTAAACTATGTTGTGGGATATCTTTATCCCGAAAGTCAATACAATCAACTTCTCGAGTGATGATAGTATTGGACATGGCTTCGGGTTGAATATTTTGAGGTACCATCATTTGGCTTAATGTAAGCATTAACTCATCCCTATGGGTAGGAGAAGATCTTAACAAGTCCAAAAGGGAAATTCTGGCTGTAGTATTGGATAATTGTTCATTAATATTGTAAGGAGGTTTTGGTTGAACATTAGACATATGATTCCCTTTATTGGGATTTTTCAAAATAAATGGAGCTGATCCATCATTCTGAGTTTGATCTTGTTGAGAGTTTTGAGCCTGTTGTCTGGTAACGACTCCGATGGTACCTACAATGTTATATTGAAGACGTTGAACTGGTCTTGGTTGAGCGTTTATGGCTTGTTCATTAGGAAGGAACTGATTAGAAGAGGGTCGAGTAGTAACTCTTCTAGGAAATGGTTCTTCTGGAACCATAGCATCTGTGATGGGTTGAATAGGATCTGATTCATTTTCAGAACTATTCGATTGGTTTGAGGTGATGTCTACTTCACTTTCAATATCTGATTCTACATCACTAGGATCGGGAGTTTGAATATTATGTAGGGGTCTGGTCGTGACCATGGATAAGGTTGTGCCAAATATTTGAGGATCCTGAATAGATAATTGTCCGCTAATAGTCCCTACATATCGGGTAGGAGGGGGAACATTATGATGTTCGATTTGATTGGCCACTTCTTTACCATGGTTTGGTAAAGGATGTTGAAATATATCTAATGATTGATTAGCATTTTGATTTTGATTTTGGGGAATGGTCTTTTGAGCGTTATTAGGAGCATTTTGTTTAGGTTGGAAGGCTTGCACCTCCATTTCATTATTATCAATCAGATCTTGTATTTTATGTTTCAATATTTTACAAGAGTTTGTAGCATGTCCAGGTCCTCTATGAAAGTCACAATGTAAATCAGCTCTGTATCCGGGTATAGTTGGATCAGGTTCCTGGATAGCTGGTAATTGAATCAAGCCTCGTGCTAATAATTGAGGAAGAATGGTTGATAAAGGTTGATTCAATCTAGTAAATTCTCGAGGAGGTTTATCAGGAGGTTTTAATATAAATTTTTCTGTTGTCTTCGTTGTATTGATATTAGCAACGTTTCTACTATCAGTGACTCCGTCACCTACAACTTGTTTGTTTTTATACTGATTTCTAGATGTTTTCTCATCATCTTTCTTTTTGAGCTGACCTCTTCTAATGAGAGCATCTTCTACCCTTCGAGCTAAGTCTATAGCTTGATCGAAGGTGGTTAAGGTGGCAGTTGATAACTCATAAGATATTTGTTCTTGTAAATTATTAATAAAAATGTCCAACATTTCCCTATAAGGTAGCACAAAGTGCAGTTTTCCTATCAACTGCCTCCATCTAGCTAAGAAATCAGCAAAACATTCATCTTTGTCTTGTTTTAAGTTGTACAAATCTTTAATGGTGACATGCCTCTCGATGTAGGCACTAAATTGATGGACAAACGATTCAGTTGTTTCTTCAAAATTTCTCAAAGAATGAGTGGGCAATTGATAGTACCACTCTAATGCCATTCCTCCTAAGCTTTTCGGGAACATTTTTAGTAATAGCAAGTCATCATGTGATATATCATGACATGCTATCCTAAACATGCGAAGATGCTCTATGGGATCTTCAGTTCCTTTATATATAGGCAGGACGGGCATGGGAAAGTGTTTAGGGTATGGTTGTGCTACAACTATGGGATCCAGAGGTTGACTACATATCTCTCGATAATTGTACGAGGGATGGTAGGGATCTATCTGGTCCATGCGCGAAGCTAACTGTTTCACCATGGCTTCCAGATTACTGGTTTGCCCACCATATTGGTTCGGTAGGGCATTAATATGGGATTTGTGAGCATATGATGGAGGGACATGGAGATTAGATGCTATATTGCTATTGTGTAAATTGTTGGTAGGAAGGGTGTTATGAAGAAATTTTGAAGTTGTATTATGTTGTATGCCCGATTGTTGAAAATTGGTGTTTGGCTTCATTTTAGGTTTTTGTCTACTTGAAGCATATTGATCAATAGTTTGGCGAAGTAAAGCAGTGAAGGAAGGTTTCTTTTGTGTGGGAATGATTTTAGGCTCAATAACAGGTTCCTTAGGGGGTTGGGTAACCTGTTGTTTTGGCATGTTCTGAATCATAGTGACCATATCTCTATTGGATGGTCCAGCTTTATCACTTTCTTGATCAATGAAAGACAAGGGATTAGTGTGTATGTCAAACATATGTTCCATGGCTGCTTGAGTGTCACTAATTTGTCCTTTATCAATACGAACTGCCATATTAAGAGCACCAATGTTATTATTGAAAAATTTCCAGAAATGATCTAAGTTATCAAAAGCAATAGTTCCATCTAGAGCTATTCTAGGGGATGAGGATCCTTCCTCTTTAAGATTTTCTTGTTGTTCATTTTCTTCAGCCAGGTCATCTTCTGGCTGTTCTAGAGTTTCTCCTTCCGGAATTGATTCCTCAGGAAGGACATTTGGGTTTTTTGTTTTGTCTCCTAACCAATCTTCTTCTTCTTGTTCAGTTTGTTTACCATTCCTAAGTTTAGGCATTGTGCTTAAATTTAGATTTCAGCAAATATATATATATTTATATATATATATATATATATATATATATATATATATATATGCAACAAGCTTAAGAGGTATATATTTTAATTATATACCTACTATAGTATTTGAAATAAAATGTTTTTGGTTTTTGTTATGTTTTGGTTTTTCTTGTTTTTGTAACAATATTATAAAGATAACAAACAACACACTAAATGCAAGAAATAATAATAATGAAAGCAATGATCTAGTTTTCTATAAACAATTTATAAATATCATTAATGGGCTCAAGTTCTTCAGGAGTCATGAAGTGTTCTTCTTCAAATTGAAAATTTTCTTTCAAGAATTTGACAAAAAGTGCTATAGTGATATTATCTGTCTCAGATTCTGGTTGGTAGAAATAAAGTTCATGGCAATACTCTCGATATAACACAGCCCTAGGAACTCTATTCCATATTTCCCTATCCGTAAGAATGACCTCTTGATCTTCTACATGACCTAGGAATTGGTGTATAATAGCTGCGTTCTCGAGGTATTCCTCGAAGGTGAACAATTCTGAAGACACAAGAGCTCTCCTATAAGCTAACCACCTATGGCAAGCTCTCTGAAGTTCATGATAAACAATGAGTTGATGAGGATCCAGGATCCTATCTAGGGCAAACCTCTTGATTTGTCTAAGTTCGGTTGATCTAGATGAAATGATACCTAGCCTCCTATCAAGTTCTTTCCACAAAAGTTGGTTTCTATCTGTTTCAGGCACACTAAGCACAGAATTAACTTCTATGGCTACTAATTGGTTTTCAACATTTATAGTAACTGCTAATATTTTCTTAGGAGCTACCATCTAGACATGATATGCAACTTAGTATTTTTCTAATGATTTGAAATGCATCTATATTTTTGTTTTGTTTTTTTTTTTTCAAAAGGTTTTAGTTTCACGTCGGGTTCACCAAAATGTATCGCTCCAAATTTTTCGCATCCTTACCTTCAGGCTAAAGGATCCACGCCCGAAAGGAGGATGGGAAAAGGATGGGACAATACCTCGACTGAGAGGCCCTTTGAAGGTCCCGCCTCTCGGGGGAGGGGTATTAAGGTGATTTTTTGATGGATGGTGGGGTTCACCAGGAAACGTTTAGTGGCAGTTTCCATGCCTAGGTTGGGAATGAGTTTAATGTGTTCAATTTTAGCTTTAAACATCCAAGTCCTAGGTTTGGCCAGATGAATCTAAGTTATTCTATATGAAAATGCAAATTAAATGAATACAAAAAATAGATTTGAATAGAAAATAGAGAGAATAAGCTAGATTAAAGAGACATACCTGATCCGGATGTCTGATGGAGGTTCTAATTTTTGAAGCAGTCAAGATCATCTAGAATTTGATAGGATCGTCTCCGATCTGACAGGATCATCTGAGATCTGATGAATTCGTCAGACGAATTCGTCAGAGACCTACAATCAGAGAAGCAGATACAAAATACAAAAAATGCAACAATACAAACAGAGGGCAATGATGCAGAATGACAACAATAATATTAGACGGATAATTATAAACAAAATATGAGTGTATTTCAATGATTTAATGACAAATTATGATTTTATCATGCATTAAAACTATATGGGTGAACTCCAAAATGCAGAGTAATAAGGAATAACCATAGAATTAACTAAATGCAGAATAATGCAGCAGAAAAGAGTGGAGAAAATGCAAACTCTGGGCACTGATTGCCCCCAATGTTGACTCAGATCGAAATCATCTCGGATTGGTACGAAATCATCTCGAATTGGACAGGATCGTCTGCGACGATCTGAGCTTGCTCCGGCTGAAGAATAACAAAGTTCCTGCAAGAAAATTCGAGAAGGGACAAAGGCAAACAATAGTCTAGGATATACTAATGCATGTGAAACTTGAAGTGCAGAAAAATTCAGCCAGGGGGATGTCAAGGGGAGGGCCTAAGATTAAATAGGCATAGGAAGGAGGTTGGGAGGTTGGAGATCATCCCATTTTGGGAGATCTCCAATGGGGGGAGACTCTAACGGTGCAGACGCGTCTCTGCCCGAGTTAGAGAAGCTGTTGAAACAGAAGCTAATTATGAAAAATTAGTTTTGGGACAAAATCGTCTGGACGTTCTGCTCCAGACGAAATCGTCCGATCTGAGGCGATATCGTCTGATCGGAGACGATATCGTCCAACGGATGAAACAAACTCTAAAAATGGCACGAAAAATGAGGAAACGGGTAGCAGGCGGTTTGGGAGCGGTTTTGGGGTTGAAATTTGAATTTGAATTATTACTAAGGTAATTTTAATTATTTACTAAGTTTTACTGCGCCAATTTTAGGGTGCTACAATATCGACCAGATTGATCAGTTCTACATTTTGGTTAAGGCATTGCAATATCAAGAGCTTTTCTCGAAGGGTGCCTAGGCTCATGTTCGTCGAACCATGAAGCGCATCTACGATCGCCTTGCCCCATCGTCATAGCAGGAAGCCACGCCAAAGGAAGCAGAAGAAGAAGAGGAAGAAGAAGAAGAACAAGTTGTGGAAGTGCCCCCAAAGATAGAAAAAGGAGAAGGGTCTAGAGGTAACTCTGGCCCAACAGATCAAAGCTGAGGGTTCTCCCACTGAGACGAGTTTGTTGCCCCATGAGCCACCAAGAATGTTGACAATTTTGTCACATTGCACAATGGGGTATAAAAATCAAATTTTTTGTAAAGTATTTCTTTCAATGAATTTTCAAGTGTTGCAGCAATTTTGGCTTTCCCTGTTGTTCCTTTTGTACATAAAATGAAGATGAAGGAGCTTCGCTAATGAACAAGCTAAGGAAGATAGCCACAAGGAAAGAAATGGAGGATGAAAATTACTTTGGGCCCGAAGTCCCTCAAAAAGCTACTTCGGGCGAAAATCTTGCGAAACGGCATTGTCGAAGAAGGAATTCAAAGAAGGCGTAAAAAAGAGCTTCACACCTAAAGCAATTCCAACAGCTACTTCGGGCGAAAATCTTGCGAAGCGACATTTTCGAAGAAGGAATTCAAAGAAGGCGTAAAAAAGAGCTTCGCACCCGAAGCAATTCTAGCAGCTACTTCAGGCGAAAGTTTTGCAAAGCGGAATTCAAGTAGTATTTCAAAAGAACAGCTTCATCGAAGAAAATCGCGGTCTGAATTTTCTAAGGCAGAGAAAAACTACTTCGGGCCCGAAGCACTTCAAACAACTACTTCGAGCAAGAATTTTGCGAAGCGGTGTTGCCGAAGAAAAATACAAGGGAAGAAGAATGAAAACTACTTCGCACCCGAAGCATTCCAAAAGGTTATTTCGGGCAAGAAACTTGCGAAGCGAAATTTGAAGGAGCACAATGTTGAAAATACTTCGTCAAAAAATTGTCGAAGCACCCACTTCGAGCCTCCCTGCCAGCAAACCATTTCTACTTCACCGAAAGTCGTTGTGAAGCATCTACTTCGGCACACCTTCGTGCAAATTACTTTCACTCGAAGTAGAAGCAGACAAAGCATTTTTGAAGGAAAGAATGCGCTTCGGCCAAAATCCTCTCGAACCACAATTTTGAAGGAAGATCACGGCGAAGCATTTTAACATTCCATCTCCAAAGCAGTTTTGCAAAGCTCCACCATGCGAAGTACAAATCAAGAAGGAGGATCCGCTTTAGCACAAGTCCATTGCAAAGCAGAGTTGCAGACAAAAATTTAGTGAAGCACTTCAAGGGCATGCGCTCCAAGCCGAGTATTTTCTCGAGGTGATCAAGTGCCTTATAAATGCATATTTTCATACCCGATAAGCTCCTTGTTCATTTTTAGCAATTGGAAATGAAGTATTAGTCCCTGAAGAAGAGCCTAACGAACATGGCGGCCACTCGAGCACTGCACCCACAAACCAAGGACGCTCAGACGGCTCATTAATGCATGTTTCCACGACTGACCCGGTCATAGTTTCTAGTTTTGGTAACAGATTTGAAAGCTCAGTCATGAGGATCGCGAAGAGCTGACTTCTCAGGTTTCGAGGGTGTACTCCTCCATTTTGTACAATAATGGCTCAGAGGGTCGGGTCCTCTATAAAACCCAGGCATTGTAATATAAAAAATGGGGGGGAACTTTCTGCTAAGAAAGCTGTTGTAACTTACATTCCTGTGATTAATACTAAAGAGCTTTAGACTCTACTTCTCTCTTTTATGCTGCCTTCTACGATTATTTCTTTTATATTTTCTTCATTTGCATATTGTAATTTTGAACTCTGGATTTAGGTATGTGATTGGAGTGGAACCCTAAAATTTTCTCGAAGGATACATAGGGGAGGAAATCATTGTATTGGCTTTCTTTTATGCTGTATGTGGATAGTGTTTCTGTCATATTCACTCTTTCTTCATCGTCGTAACTTTGTACTTTGAATTTTGATGACAGGAAAGGGTAATCCTAAAATTCATCCAGAGGATACATAGGAGGATTAATATAGCGTTCATTTCATTTACTCTTGGTGTTCTTTGCTGCTGTTTTAAGCTATTGGCCAGCAATCGTGCTTCTGGTTCTTTCCCACCATTAAACTACTAAAATTTCTTCCCTTACTCTTTTATTTCTTTCCTGCACCCTTACTCTGTTTATCTCTTTCTTGCACCCTTATCTTAAACATCAAAGTAGTTTAGTATAGGAGCTGGCCTTTCTCCGGATATTGGCATGAGGGGCATCTCTTCCCTTCGGCCTTTCAATGTTGGTCCAGGTCTAGGGTGCATACACTTACCCAAATCCTTTCCTGGGCAGATTTGATGACCACCAGGTACCACTATGCAATCTCTTCTACATAGTTGTTTTGTATGGGAGCTATCTCTCTAATAGGTTTAGGAGGCACTTGTTGTAGAGGAATTGAGACTAGTACCACTTGCTAATTTTGGATCTGTGTTTTGTCAATATCCCTATTGGCCTAAAATTGGGGACTTGAATAGCCATTATAAGGAGGTTTATTGTATTGGTTGCCTTGATGGAAGGGAGAACTTGGGTTAGTTTAATACTGAAACCTATGGGTATTTTATTGCCTCCTCATAGACAACATCTCATTGGTGACTATATTAAGTAGGATCTTTATTGCTTCAAACTCATATTTATCTGAAGCAAAGGGAACTATAACAAGAAGAGGAGCAATGCATACAAGGGTGATTGATGTTTACTAAAATATTATTGGTTGAATGACTTGAGGAGGATAGTATGGATATTGTACACTATGAAATAAAGGCACAGGAGTCCTAAGGGCTAGCCTTCTAATTTGGATCATATTTAGCCTAAATAGCTATGTCATAGGCATATGGCAAAGAATTTTCTCCTTCAACCTTAATCATTAAGAAGATATCAAAATATAAGGTCTTCAAATAATATCAACATGTATTTTGATATCTTGTGACCATGTTGACTTTGGTTGTAGCAACACTTGTACTCTATTATAGACCATGCTAGAAGTGAGGGCTCAAAAGCTTACCCATAAAACCACTTAGGATTCAGGCACTATTATATAAATAAAATGAAAGGAAAGTTGCATATAAAGCTTAAAGCTTGAATAATAAACTCATTGATCCTTTACAATACCTAAACTTCAATTTTTATAGATAAAATGAGGAAAATTTCCTCTAAAATTTGTATAGGAACCTCTAACAAGGCTTCTCTATTGCTCCCCTAATTTGATTCTCCTTACATCACTTTTAGCCCTTTGAGATCTTTGGATCTAGAGTCATCAATTAAGAGCTACTAAATACTCATCTACCATCCTAAGGACCCTAAAATCTTATTAAAAGCACCCTTTGTAATTAATATTTTTAGGTTTAGGATTACTGCTATTTTAGTTGCCATGCTCTTGCCTTTAATAAACCAACTATTTTCTTTGGATTACTAATCCCAATTGGTATTGGTAGGTGATCCTTTACTTTCCTTGGTAATGGTTTATTAGGTCAACTCATCTTCCCTTTTGGGAGCTTGTGCGCCAATACTAATATCTTGCAACCTAATCTAGCATTCTTCCTCATTGGTAGATCTATACATCATGCATTATTTCTTGGAGTGTTTTTTTTCTCTATTCAAGTTCCTTTTGTCTTCTAAGGCGATGCAAACTATCAAATATTTGCCAAAACTTTTTCTATTCCTATTGCATTAGAACTTTATAAACTTTCAAGGTTGGATTCTTGTTGGAAGTATTTCATGAAAGTCTTCTCCTTTGCCCTCTAGTTGGACCTTTTGAATGTTTCATCTTTTGGGAGTTCTTAAGGCTTGTACTCAAAACTTTTCTTCTCTTCTTTTGCTAAAAAATTATGATCTTTGGACATTTTTCTTTTCTTGCACCCATAAAAAAAACTTTTTATTTTCGAAGCCTTTGGGCAATGTGGTCTATCAAATATTGTCTTTCTTTCTTGGTTGAGATTTTTTTAGAATGGCTCTAGCCTTCTGATCAAAATTTTTTGCTTATTTTAATTCGATGTCTCTTTCTTCTTCTTATACCAGCCTTGCTCTACTTCATTCCTCCATCAAAAATCTTGACTAAGGGAAAAATATTTAAGTGTAGTGAAAATTCACTACAATATACATCACCAACAAGATTTATTACCATCATACAAAAATAATGGGGAACACACTACCAAACTAATATATTACAAAAACATAAAAAAACAATGGGAGTACACACCACCAACAAGATCTATTAGATTCATACAAAAATTATGGGAGCACACAATACCAACAAGTGTTGCTACAACCAAAGTCCTTGAGAATAAAAAATAGGGTTCACAAAACTTGATATAATATCGACCAACATAGCAAGACTATGTTCATATCAAATGAAACCACAATAATAAGTATATCAATTATTTGGTGTCACATATCTTCTCACATAGGCCATATAAAATGTTATGTCCACATCCATTTATAGAATGAATACCTACCCTTGTATTCATTTAAAGATGTATACTCATTTCCATTCATTAGATCATGTAGATTGGGATGTTGCACAAATTCTCTTTTTATTTGCATATGGGCATCATTTCTTCTGCATTGGTTCTCCATATATATTGAACTATAGAAACCATTATTTTTGCCTTTGGTTCAATATTTTGACAGTTTGAAATGCCTCATGGCTCTTCCTTTGAGCTATTATGTATAGGTCAAGTTTTTTTAACATGTTAATATTTACCCTCATCGATTTATGGGGATTATGTGACATCAATGGCTTGCTCTTTTGCTTCATTGGCTTTGCTCTATCATAACAAGTATCTTCTTGCCTTTAAAACTTATATTAAGTTTTATATTCCAAACTACATTTAGAGCATATTCTTAAGGTCTTGGAAAATTAGTATTCTAAATAATTTAGTGTTTATTGAATCGGAATTTTAGGAGTTGTATGCTTTTAAGAATAGTAATATGTTGAATTTTCACTAATAATTTAAGTTTTGTGTCATGTTTGTATTTATCCTTGTCAAATTACAAGGATTGTATGACTTCAACAACTTGCCCTCTTGCTTTACAACTCAGCTTTATCATCATAGTTATATTCTTGCCCTAAAGAATTATGTTAAAGTTTTGTATTCCAAACTTCATTTAGGGTATACCCTTAGGGTTTTACAAATTAGATGTTTCAAAGAATTGAGTGTTTTAGAAAATTTATATTTTGAAAAAGATATTCTCTTAAGACTTTGGAAATTTAATTGGTTATATATAATGGCAATATATGTATTTATCTTAAATTCTTGATATAAATTGAATCTTCCTTAACCCTACTTCAAATAATCTCTTACATATTCTTAAACAACTTAGGATGTTTCAAATCAATACAACATTAAATATTTAAAGGCCCTTTTCAAGGCTAGCTAAGTTTATTCCATGTATATTATATGTAACAAACCCCCGTTTCTACGAGGTTTATTTAGATTTATAATGCCATGGCTTGTTTTCCTTCTAGTGGTTTTGTATCATTTCTTCGATTTGTAGCAATATTTCACATTTTACCTATATGTGTATAGCCTGACATACACAAATTTAAAGGCACACAAATCGAATTCTAGAGTTGCTATATGTATGGTGTTCATAATTACTAGACCAAGATGACCCCCTTCACACTGATGATGCAAGTTATTGTCTCATGGGTTTGTTAAGTTTTTTTATACCATTATAATTCCCAAATAAACTTTTTAAATTCAACATTTTATGTTGTTCTATGAATGGAGGTGGACACACGACATTTTATATAGTTTGTTTGGGAAGATATTTTTTTTCCCTGTTGGTTACAATTATATTATTTTTAATAATTGATAAGTGCAGGGTTCAAATTACATGGTCTACTTTCGCCAAACTTATTATGCTTTGTTATTTTTGACCCGACGTGAAGGGGACCACCGGTCGCTCAAGATTCATACCATTATCATCGATATGATGCGTACTTAAAGGATTCACATCAAACTACTACCTTTGCAAAGAGGCTCCCCCAAGTTTAGACCTAGGTATCTTCTTAATAAATGCTTGGTCAAACAAACACTTACCAATCCACTTAATCCTCGAAAACAAATTCTTCAAAATTCAAAATAGTGTGTGTTATAAGTCCTTTCACTAATTCAAATTTCATAAGGCTGCTCTTTCCTATCTAATACAAATATTGGGTGCCTATAATATTATTTAACCACATTATATAAGAGAATATGATAGGGCACTTCGTTCCTATCCAGTCCCTTCCTCTTATATATTGTTGGGTGAGTCGAAGGCGTATGCATCCGGATAACAAGCCCTAGTTAGTTGTGAGTGTTTGTCTTTAGGCAACCTTTGAGGGGAGAGTTGTGATGGATGCCTTCCAGAGGATTGGAGAAGTTATATTAATATGCTAAGTAAAAGACCATCTTAATTAAATTGTTTGGCATTCTTTTGTGTGCTTTTGAGAAATTAAGAGAAACTCAATCAGATGAGGTTATAAACACCATTCAAAGGCTGGAAAAGGAAAACAGCCAACTCAAGGAGCAAGTGTCAAAGCTACAAAACCTTGCAAACATGGTTCAACGTGAATGACATGTCCTCAAATAAGCCATTCACCCCTCAATCAATGATGTAACAGAGGTGGAAAAAACAAATGCAAATCAAATAAAAGAGGTACAGAAAACACTCCAAGACATGGAAAAAAGAGAAAATGAGCTACGAAATGAATTAGCAAAGGCAAAGACATGGTCTCAAGTAGTAAAAGAACCAGTCAATCAACAAAAATAGTTGATAGAGAAGCAAGTAAAAATTCAAATAACAGAAGAGAAATAAATACATGAGAAGTTATCAAATATAATCATCAAAGGGTTGAAAGATTATGGGGACAAGGAATACACAAATCGTTTAACCAGGGACTTCTTGTCATATCGATTACAATGGAAGGGTCAGATAAAAAAAGAAAGTAGAATTGGCAAACTAAGAGAAGGAGGCAATGGAAGGGTCAGATAAAAAAAGCAAGTAGAATTTGTAAACTAAGAGAAGGAGGCAGAGATCAACATATTTGGGTCACATTGATGAGATACGAGGATAAAATAAGGTTACTTAAAAACAGAGGTATGTTGAGAGGGTCACAATTTTATTTAGATGATGACCTAACATTTTTACAACAGGAAGAAATAAATAAGGAATGGGAAAAGGTGAGGGCAGCAAGGAATGAAGGGAAACAAGCATATTTAAGAAATGGAAATGCATACATCACATCCAAAACAAATAGGGAGTATGGCCCACCCGGGAACATCTTACAATGGTAAGTTGGAACTGTAGAGGTTTCCCTTGGAGAAGAGGACCCGGGTTAGGGCCCATTGCTAGAGACAAAGATATAATCATATTGACAGAAACACATGAACACGATGGATGTAGGACTCCAAAATTTGTGGGATACAAAAAAATAGCAATATGGAATAAAGCAACAAAAAATGGCAAAGGGCATGGGGGTATTATGGTTTTAATAAAAGAGGAATGGGATAGGGTCATTAAAATTGAAAAACAAGATGAAAACAAATAGTACATCTAGATAAAGATCTTAGAAAATAAGTCAGTTATTAGCATAACAACATGTTATTTTGCTCCCAAGAATTCAAAATTCTATAAGAAACATGACCTTAAAAGAGAAGACCCATACTCCTCCCTAAAAAGAGATATTTCAATATACAGTAAGTTGGGGGAGATTATATTAATTGGAGATTTCAATGCAAGGACATCAAATAAGCAAGCTAACATTCTAGAAGGTAATGAAGATATTGAGATTAATCCTCTTTGGATGTCAAAAGAGGAAAATCAACAGTGGACAAGGACTTCAAAAGATGAGCATGGGGCTATCACACAATATGGAGAAGAGTTGTTAGATCTTTGCAGCATATATAATTTGATTATTTGCAATGGGATGAACAAATGGAAAAATTCAGGAAAGTATCAATGCAAAACATATAAGGGACAAAGTGTAATAGACTATGTAATATGCTCAACGAATTACATACCAAAAATAGAGGAGCTAAAAGTGGAAGATTCTCCAGTGGAACTTAAGTCAGATCACAACCCAATTGTTATGAAACTTCGAATGCATGGAGATAAACCAAGGGAAAAACACTTGTAAGGCAATCAAAATAAATATCCTCACAAGGGAAACATTCTCGTAATAGATGAAAATTGATAGAATTTTAGAGCAGTATTAAATAACAAGTTACAGGAAAGGGAAGAACTACATCACAGTAGTAGAGATTATAGTAAGAGTGAATGGTTAATGCACGTTATTCAAGAAGCTCTAAACAAATGCAAGAGAGCTAAACCTAAAAAGAAAGAAAGGAATAGCTTCCCAACCAACCCATGGTTCGATGAAGATTGTAAAAAAATGCGAAGATTACTAAAGGAACCAACGGGTAAAACAAGAGCAAACAAAAAAGCATATGAGAAACTGGTAAGGGCAAAAAAAGAAGAATACACTAGAACAAGGAGGAAAGAATTTATTTACTTAGGGAAGCATGAACCAAAGAAATTTTGGAAGGAACTAAGCATGAAAATGATGCAAACTAAAAATAACATAACAGTTAATAAGTGGTTGGAGTATTCAAAACAACTGTATCAGCATAGTAACTAGCGAGAGACACCCCTTACTATCATTGTCAAGAAATAACTTTTCACAATTGAAGACATTATTCAAGGGATAAAAAAGTTAACAACTGGTAAAGCCCATGACATAGAAAATCTTCAAGTAGAGCATATAAAATGGGGGGTAGATATCTTGGCACCGCAAATCAAAAAAAAAATCAATGAGGTCATACAAAATGGCTTCCCTACCGAGTGGACAACTAGCTTGACCATTCCTTTGTTTAAAAGTGGAGATGTAAATAATCTCTCAAACTATCTAACTATCATGATCAACCCTCTCTTTGCAAAGTTGTTTGGGAGTATGATAGAGCGTAGGATCAGCATATGGGCGGAAGAAAAGGGAAAGAGAGCAAAGGGGCAAGCGGGTTTTAGGCCCAAGCACTCAACTATTGATCACTGTATCACGCTCGGACACATAGTGGAAAAAATATGGGACAAAAAGAGGAGGCTTTTTGTTGTTTTGTAGACTTCAAAAAGGCATTTGACACAATGCCAAGGAAAAAATTATGGAGTAGAATGGAAGAGCTAGAGGTTCCAATTCACTATAGGGCAGGAGTTCACAAACTATATGAGCATGTAAAGGCTAGAATCGGAACACAGGAAGGGTTATCTGAATGTTTTGGTAGTGACATAGGTGTCAAACAAGGTTTCCCTCTATCTTTGACCTTATTTGGGCTGTACATTGACAAGTTAGAAGAATGGATAAACAAATTTGGGGGAGAGGGTGTGCATTTAGCCAAATATATGGTAAAACTCCTCATGTATGCAGATGATGTAATTCTTATGGCCAAAACAACCAAAGATCTAGAAGATCACCTTCAAGATATAGAACTCTTTTGTAAAGAAGTTGGGATGCAAGTGAACACGAGCAAAACAAAAATTATGATTTTTTCAGCAAAAAGAAGAAGCAACAACTCAAATTTCAGTTTGCAAGAGAACCGCTTGATGTAGTAGTAGAATACAAATACTTGGGCATAGACTTTCATGAAAAACTTAATTGGAATACATGTAGGATGAAAAGAACTCAAAGTGGTTGGAGAACACTATATGCACTTCAAAACAGGTGTAGGAATGCCAAGTTGTGGGACTGGAAGACCACCAAGGTCTTATTTGGCCTACTTGTTACACCGGTTCTGTTGTATGGTTGCGAGGTGTGGGCTAGTGGCACAACAAATGCAAAATGGAGGCAAATAGAAAGGATTCAAAAATATCTAATCACAAACTTTCTCAAAATTAAGGCCACAACCCCTTATGAAATTATTCTAGTTGAAACTGGAATGTTCCCTTTAGAAGCAATTGCTATGACCAAGTTGTTATGTTACTTGAAAAAAATAGAAAACATGACAAATGATAGATGGCCTAAGGCAACTAGGGATGAAGAGTTGCATAGGCAAAAGAATACATGGATGAAACAAAATCGGAAATGGATGAAACGTTGGGAAATCAACATAAATGAATGCCCAAATGTCAACAAAGACATAAAAAATTATGTGAATGAAAAGTTCCGAAGTGGAATGTGAAAAAATGCAAGCGAGGAAAAGACAATATTATATTGCAAATTTTAACCCAACGTATGACCACAAGGAAAAAAACGTATATAGGCGCTAAAATCAAGTGGAAGGAAAAAATACTCATTGCTCAGATAAGGACTAGCTCTCATAGGCTTAGATGTGAAACAGGGAGATGGAAAACGCCCAAAGAACAATGAGAAGAAAGGATATGTACTCTATGCAACACAGGGGTAGTAGAGACAGAGGAACACTTCATCTATAAATGCCCGAGTTTTTCAAATATCCGTGACAAATACAAAGAAACACTTGGAAACGAGTTTATAACAGATTTATTTGAAGACAGTAAAATAAAAAAGTTGGGAAATTGCTAACACAAATCAGCGGGAGAAGGAGCAACCTTCTCAAAGATATTAAGGATCATATGATATGATTTGAGTAATTGTACTTCCATATTTAAGATCCCATAGACCATATTTGGGTCTCACGGACGTAATTAAAATCTTTCATTTTATTTCATATATTTTTTATCATTTTACATTGCCATTGCATACTTATTCAATTGTATAAAAATATTTTACACTACCCAAATTATATCATTGTGTTCGTGCAGGTTCACGAGGGTATATTAAGTACAATCACATTTGAGGTCCTATTTAAAAAAAAAATACATAATTTTCAAGTTGGATATTCTTGTATTTCATGTTATAAAGTTAAAATAAATTACTAAATGTAAATTTCATGCTGACTATTTGGAATAACGATTTTATATTTATTGTCATTGTTAGTTGCGCTTTTATTGGCTTGTTTATGTATGGATCAGACCTTTCAAGTGCAACTCAAATAAGATCTTATATTTATTGTCATTATTAGTTGCGCTTTTATTGGCTTGTTTATGTATGGATCAGACCTTTCAAGTGCAACTCAAATAAGATCTTGCACCTTGTTAAGGCGATGATCCATTGTTGAAATTATGTTCTCTTCGTTTAGGTTGAAGTTGTGTTTTATTTGTTTATCTAAACAAGTCTAAATAGATAATTATTTTGTTTGTGTATATATCTTCAATTACAGAAGAACTATTAGTTGTCAACAATATTGTTGTCTTTCAAACTGGATTCATTTATTTTTGGCATCATAGTTGATATTACATTTAGTTTGGTGAATGTTGCATTTAGAAAACATTATTAATAATCTTTGTAGTAAACATTTAGCTAATCATTATTATTAATATTATTTTGTTTTAAATTGTTTACATTAGCATTGTAAGCATAAAAAATGTAAATTAGAGGAAATTATCATATGCTTTTATGAGGAATGAAATATTGGTTGGTATTGGATGGACACTTACAACTTGAAACTTATATGTTATTGCTTAGGACAAGTTTGGTGTTACATCCCTTCTTACACAAGTCACATATGTCCTATGAACATATAAGAGGATAAAAAGCTATCATTTTTTTTATTATGGTAAATGAAGGGGTTTTGAAAGGGCTAGAAAAATCACTTTCAACATCTAAATATTACAAAATTTGGACTAAAAAGGAGCATACTACATACTTAAATACAACAATTTTGATTTAACTCTATGACATGGGCATTCAGTATTTCTTAATTTCAATCCATCTGATTACTTTAGAATCTTCAAGAGCTTTAATCAATTCTTTATTAGCTTCAGATTAGATCTCCAATTCTGCCTTTCATGAAAACTTCATAAGCTTCTGCATAGTCTTAATTCAAAATGTAGTCTCTTATAACAACTCCTGAATCTCAATTTAGTTTAGTTTCCCTGAAAACTGGCCCCAAGCTAATAGATCTTTTGTAGTGATTAATTCCGCTGAGGCGGCTTTGAAAATTTTAATTCAACAACAACAAAATAGTTTTCCACTTTCAAAGTTATAATCATCAAAGCCTTTGGGAAAACATCATTCCATACCTTAGATCCATCCATCTGAACTCCTATGTTTGCCATAACATCAGTCGTGGTATTAACTTATTACCTTCCCTGTAAATGTGTTGGATCACAAATGACTCCATGCCTAATAATATATTTATTGTATCCTAAATAATACTTTCAATACTCCATAAAATTCATGATAACCTCTTAAAAACAATTTAGATAAATATTTTTTACCAAACTTAATTTTAAAATATTAAAATCATTTTTAAAAATTGTCAATGCATTTATATAATAGATAGATAGATATGAACGTGAACGGAATTCCAATCATGCATATAGTTGAGGTATAATGGGGCTACTCTCCCCTTAATTCGAACTTGGCTCTTTACAATGTTTTTAAAGATTGAATATTATTCATTTATCATCCTTAAAATATCAAGGGTTGAACTAAATACCATTTGATTGGGTCTTTCCAATATTAACTCAAAAGCCTTTTCTAATAATTTATTAATTTTATACGTTAAATAGTAAAAAAAAAAAAAAATTAGGAGTCCAATCTTCTAATTTGACTGGTTTAAGGTTGTAGACCCTACTTCAAAAGTTAATTCTAGTTGGATAGACAACGTTGCACACCCTAATTTTCTAATAATTTATTAATTTTATACGTTAAATAGTAAAAAAAAAAAAAAATTAGGAGTCCAATCTTCTAATTTGACTGGTTTAAGGTTGTAGACCCTACTTCAAAAGTTAATTCTAGTTGGATAGACAACGTTGCACACCCTAATTTTTTTTATTATTGTCTTATTTTTAAGGTCGGCAAATGTGGACAGTCAGCAAAGACAAACGACAAACGGGAAACACAATGTAAAAAACGAAGGCAAAACGTCAAAAGTGAAGTGGACAGGGAGGCAGGACGGTGGGCCCACCAGCGTCAAATTTAAAAAAATACTCACCTACTCTATCGCATAACCTTTACGCAATTTATTGCCGCCACGTCCTAATCAATAAATGCAGCACCGTCCACGTCATACATGCTCGTAAAAGGATGGTCCAGACTCGATACAAAATTTAGCGCGCCTCTCTCAGGTTTGGTGGAACTTTCTGAGCTTCACGCCACGGAAGCAAACGAACCAAAACCTTACTACACTCCAGAAAGCGACGGAAGAAGAGGATACAGCCAAACGACTTCACCACGTGGCCAACGTGTTGTCCACGTCACGATTTTGGCCGTAGACGCCGCCGTAAAAGTGGGAACCATATTCAGCGTCGGATGTGTCACCGCCTGACTAAAATAGACCTAGGCTTTTGCTTTTACTTGTTAATGAATTAATGACAGCTAGGCAGGCGATGTCCCTTAACTGCTTGTCGCTTTCAGTTTTTCCCGCCATCCCAAATTATTGGAGTGCACATGTCAGTGACTCTTGTGAAAAGGTCACGAGACGAGGTTGGGACGTGGCGGCCCCAAGTGTCACGTCAGCTAATCAATGGAACTGTTCTTTGTTAAAAGCTTCAACTGTCCCCGTCGGACAGCGCTAAAATTTCATTCACACGGAAGGTGGGCCCGTTATGCGCCAGCTGTATACTTGGATTATTAAAATATCTTTAAAATAACCGTTATGCGCCAACTGTATTCTTGGACTGTTAAAATATCTTGAAATAAAATAACTCACACTTGCCAAAGCCTCCATTGGTCCATCATTTTTTTTAAGGTAGTGTGATAAACCCTTCCTACTTATATATATATAGGGTTGAACAGTCTTTTCCTAGTCATAACTTCACCTCTCGTAAGATTGAGAGTTATCCTTATTAATAAGGGATTATTACACAGCCGTCCATTTTTTTTGGGTAGTGTGATAAACGCTTCCTTCGGATACATAGGGTTGAAGCAGCTTTTTTCTAGCCATAACCTCACCTCTCGTAAGATTGAGAGTTACCCTTATCAATAAGGGATTATAACACAATCACACACCTGGGTTTAAACCTTAAACCTCCGGAAAAAAAATTAAACTCAAAACCGATGTCCTTATTTTTTTTCTTTATTTTCAATATTTAAATATTTTATTATTTTTGTTTATAAGGTTCTTCCCATTCTTTCAGTTTTTTATTCATAAAAAATACTTTAAAAATTAGATATGTTTAATATAGTGATCAAAATAATTAAAAGGGATAGTTCCCTGGTGGTGGAATGCTTGACTATGGGTTGTCCTGATTCAATTTTTAAGAAGATTGAAATCTCATTGACTTTACTTTTACTTAACATACTAAGAATTATAAAGATTTTCTATGCAACCAAAATCATATATATATATCAACTTTTTTTTCCTTAAATATTTGAAGATACAAGGTTATATAGGGTTTCATTCATTCCAGTTAGTTAGTGTGTATTGTATACATTGTTGGAAGATTACCATTAGTAAAAGGATAAAAAATTGTTTTTACCTTGGGTAAAGGTAACTTACCTTTTACCTTACCTGGACGGCAGTGGACGACAGCATTTGGGCGGCAAGAGAATTCGTTTCATTCTTCTTTTCCCCCAATTTCTCCTTTCCCCCCTTTCTTTCTCAAATAGGTTATTTACTTTGTATTTAAGCTATGTAACCTATGTTTCAAAGTTAATTCAATTAATCATTATTCGATCTCACTCACCATTCACATTTGGTATCAGAGCGACGCGATTCACGAGGCGATGGGGCCCGCAGTTCGAGGTGGCGGCACGGATCTCGAGGCAGCCCGCAGGAGCCGAGGCGGCACGGATCCCGAGGCGGCCCGCAGGAGCAGACCGGCATGTTTTTCGAGGCATTGGTGGAGCTGGACGAGGCGGCCCGCAGGAGCAGCAGATCGACACGATTCCCGAGGCACTGTTGACGTGGCGGCCCGAGGCACGATGACGTGGCGCTGGAACGCGCCCGAGGAGAGGTGTCGTGGAGATCCGCTGGTGACGTGGCGCTGGAACGCGGCCCGAGGAGAGGTGTCGTGGAGATCCGCTGGTGACGTGGCACTGGAACGCGGCCAGAGGAAAGGTGACGTGGCGTCCCGCGCGCGTGCATCGGCAAAAGAGAACCTGCGGCTTTCGAGACTGCCCGCAGGCAGTCAAAGCACTGTATGTGCTTGGCTGATTATAAAGTGCCCACACATCGCCCTACAGGCGATGTGGGACAAATAAGTCCCAATAAAACTTAGCTTCGCGCCGAAGCGCGAAGCCAACATTAGCTTCGCGCTCGACGCGGAAGCTAAAGGGCAGGGAGCACGCATTGCTCCCGGATCAGCCCGGTAGCGCAGCGGCTACCCTTAGCCCTGACACCCACGAGGTCGCAGGATCGACTCTCGGCGGGGTCAATAGTTACATAAAATTAAAAAAAAAAAAAAAAACTTTAGAAAGAGTTTAAATTTAAAAAAAAAAAATTTTTATGTAATAACTATTCAAGAAATAGTTTAAAATTTAAAATTTTTTTTTTTTAAAGTTGATAGAAATTTCCTGAGAGGAAATAAATGTAAAGTTTTTAAAAAAAAAAAAACTTAGAAAGTTAATTTTTTTTATTTATTATTTCCTAAGAGGAAATCTTTGTAAAAGAAAATTTTTGGGAAATTTTCTTAAATGATAAGATCGGAAGGTTGTTATCATGCCCTCCCGCAAGTTGTTACTGAGAACAACTCCTGAAGACTTTGATAGGCACGTGAAAACACTAGGACTTAATACGGTTTTTTCACAGTTACAAAACGCGGTTATCGCACACCAAAGAAATCCTGATCTAGGATACGAAGAAGATTCAGAAGATAACTCCTTTGGCGGCAGGTTTGAACAATCCAACACAGTTGCAATTGCTTCACAAGGATCCGAATATACTCATTATAGTAATTTAGTTGAAATCCTACAACCTCCTTCTCCTGAAATAATATTGATCAGTGACGATGATGAACAAGTCATTGACAATTTTGTAATTTCTGAACAAGTTTGAGTTGTTTATGATTGTAAATCAAGCAGGGCTTGATAGTTTGTAAAGTCTTTTTTGCAATAAGACTATAAAAGAGAGGTTTTTTGTTTTAGTAGATAAATGGGATCACATAATAATCTACCAATTCCCGAATTCAGTGGGGATAATTATGAGTACTGGTCCATCAAGATGAGGACATTACTCATCGAAAAAGGACTATGGGATATTATTGAAGACGGATACATTGCTCCAACAGATTGGACTACTTTAAGTGCAAATGATAAGAAGATCTACAAAGATGCACAGAAAAATAATTCTTTTGCCTTATACCATCTTCAATCAGCATTAGATCCAAGTATTTTTCCTAGAATTGCATCTTACTTAACAGCTACAGATGCATGGAATGCCTTGAAAGAAGGATTCCAAGGAAGTGATAAAGTAAAGCAAGTCAGGCTTCAGACTTTGAAAAGAGATTTTGAAAATCTCAGAATGAAGGAAAATGAAAGAGTCGGAAACTACGTATGTACGAGTCAAAGCGATGAGTTGATATGATGCAAACTTTAGGTGAAGACACAAAAAATGAAACAATTGTGAAGAAAGTGTTGCGAACACTTCTTCCTAAGTGGAATCACATTGCTATCATAATTGAAGAATCCAAAGACCTTTCTACTCTTACATTTGATAGTTTGATTGGATCATTAACATCACATGAAGAGCGACTTCAGGGTGCACCTTCATCAAGCTATGAAGGTGATGACAAAGCCTTCACTTCGAATGAAAGTGCAAGACGAGGACAAGGAAGAGGCCGAGGCAGAGGACAACAACAAAGAGGCAAGGGCCAAAGCAACTCCTACGAGAGGAGGTAATCAAAACAGAGGTGGAAATCAAAACAGAGGAGCCAATCAGAACCAAAGCGGCAATGCAGGCCGTGGAAATCAAGGACGAGGAAGTAATAAAACTAAAACAACTTGTTTCAATTGTGGGAAACAAGGTCACTTCGCTCGTGACTGCTGGTCAAAGTCTTCAAAAGATCAAAGCAGTCAATATGGCTCATTCTACGGAGAAGAAGAAGGTCCACCAAACCTTTTTCTCTCTTATGGACAGCCAGATCAAAATCTAAATGACGTATGGATTTTGGATACTGGTTGCTCCAACCACATGAGTGGCAAAGAAAATCTCTTTGCTACATTAGATTCAAATTACAAATCTCATGTTAAGTTAGGGGATAATAAATCCTTGCAAGTTGAAGGCATAGGAGCTATGGAAGTTCCAACAAAAGAAGGCCTTAAAAATGTGAATGACATATACTATACTCCACAGCTACAACACAATTTGTTGAGTGTTGGCCAAATGATGGAGAAGCATTACAAATTAGTTTTTGATGAAAGAAAATGTACAATCTTTGATAAAAACAATTGTAACCGTGTCATCACAGAAGTACCTATGACAAAGAATAGGTTATTCCCTCTAAAGTTTGGTGAGCCAGGGGGAGCTCAACTTGCAAACATTGCTATTACAAATCCAAGTGAATTGTGGCACTTGAGATATGGTCACCTCAATTCCGCTAGCTTGAAAATGTTAACATCACAAGCTATGGTGACAGGACTACCAAAAATTCTAGAACATAAAAAGGTATGCGAAGCATGTGCTTTGGGAAAGCACTCCAAAACGAAGTTTCCAAGAGGCCGAGCGTGGAGAGCAAGCTATCCTCTTCAGCTAGTACATTCGGACATCTGTGGTCCAATGCAAACAAAGAGCCTTGGAAACAATTCTTATTTTCTAACATTCATAGATGATTATTCTAGAATGTGTTGGCTCTATTTTCTGAAACACAAAGATGAAGCATTTGATTGCTTCATAGACTTCAGAAATAATGTAGAAAAGCAAAGTGACTACTATGTCAAATGTCTTCGCACTGATAAAGGAGGAGAATACTCCTCAAATGAATTTTTACATTATTGTAAGCAAAATGGGATAAAAAGGCAGTTCACCACTGCCTATACCCCATGACGAACGGTGTGGGTGAGCGAAAAAAACCGCACCCTTGTTGAAATGGCACGAACAATGCTTCGGGCAAAACATCTCACAAACGGCTATTGGGCGGATGCGGTGAGAACAAGTGCATATATTCTAAATAGAAGTCCGACTTCTAGTTTAGATGGTATCACTCCTTATGAAGGATGGTACAGTAAGAAACCAAATGTCAAACATTTCAGAGTATTTGGTTCTTTAGCTTATGCACACATTCCTGAGGAGAAGAGGAAGAAGCTTGATCCAAAGAGTCAAGCATGTGTTTTTGTAGGGTATTGTGATTCAACCAAAGGGTATAGATTGTACAATCCCACAACACATAAAATCATTATCTCCAGGGATGTAATTTTTGATGAAGGGGGAGAATGGGGTCATAAAAAATTTGTTGATTTTGACTCTAATTCGAACAATTCCACATTAGTACCTCCCACATTGGTACTACCCAAGAAAAGCAGTGGAATAAGTCCTTCTCCACAAATTCCACAACAGGAAACTTCATCAAGTACATCAAGTGGTACACCAAGTCCAAGAGGGACTTCTTTGTTGGCACCCCCAAATTCTCCAAAATGATTTCAAAGATCTGTAAGCGCTCCAAGCCCGATGGATATTGATTCAGTTTCTCAAAGGAAAGAGACAAATAGAGGAAAGCGCATACTACAGAGTCATCCATCTACTCAAATGTTGGATAGGAATTTCCAACAAAGATACACTAGGAGTCAAGCTAGTGAGATGGATGACATTTTGTCAAGACTTGAAAATCTTCAAATGTCAGGGGATGATGAGTCTCATGAACCAAGGGGTGATGTAGTCAATTATGCTTTGTTGGCTGCTGCACAGCTAGAACCATCTAGCTATGAAAAAGCATGCACTAAAAATATATGGCAAGATGCCATGGAAGAGGAAATATCCTCAATTAAAAAGAATGATACTTGGGAGCTTGTGAAGCTTCCCAAGGGAAAAAAATGTGTTGGATGTAAATGGGTCTATAAGACCAAATTCAATGCTGATGGAAGCATTGAAAGGCACAAGGCAAGATTAGTAGCTAAAGGTTTTACTCAGAAATATGGAATAGATTATGAGGAAACCTTTGCTCCAGTTGCTCGACAAGAAACAATTAGAACTGTTCTTTCCTTGGCAGCCCATAAAGGATGGAAAATTCAACACATGGATGTGAAAAGTGCATTTTTAAATGGATACCTGACAGAAGAGGTGTATGTTCAACAACCTCAAGGTTTCCAAGAACCAGGAAAAGAGAACCTTGTTTATAAATTGAAGAAAGCACTTTATGGCCTCAAGCAAGCACCAAGAGCATGGTATTCACGAATTGACGGCTATTTCAGCAAATATGGTTTCACAAAAAGCAAAAGTGAACCAACACTATACTACCTGAAAAATGGAGTAGATATCCTCATAGTTTGTTTATATGTGGATGATCTAATATTCATGGGTAGTAATGATAAAATGAATATGGAGTTCAAAAACTCCATGATGAATCAGTTTGAGATGAAGGATCTCGGATTAATGAGATACTTTCTAGGAATGGAAGTACATCAATCAAAGAATGGGATCTTCATATGTCAACAGAAATATGCTCATGACATGATCAAGAAATTTGCTATGCAGCAGTGCAAATCAGCTGCAACACCAAGCTGGACATGGAATCCAGCTAAGCAAAGAAGATGGAGCACCAAAAGTTGACTTGACCAATTACGGAAGCATGGTTGGGAGTTTAATGTTTCTCACCAACACTAGGCCAGATATACAGTATGTTGTTTCTCTTGTATCACGGTTTATGGCATGCCCATCCGAGCTGCATCTACAAGCAACCAAACGAATTTTACGATATGTAAAAGGTACTTTGGATTTTGGAATCCATTACCACAAGTCTAACTCTGTGAAGTTATTTGGTTATAGTGACAGCGATTGGGGCAGTAATATAGATGACAAAAAATCTACATCGGGAAGCTGTTTTAGTCTAGGATCAGGACTAATAACTTGGAGTTCCAAGAAGCAATCTGTTGTAGCATTATCATCTACAGAAGCTGAGTACATAGCCATTACTCATGCAAGTACTCAGATCCTCTGGTTGAGGAAAATCCTTGAAGAGATTGGCGAAAAACAAATTGGTCCAACCAAACTGAATTGTGATAATATAAGTGCCATACAGTTGGCATATAATCCGATCCACCACAAAAGGTCAAAACATTTTGATATGAAGTATCACTTCATAAGAGATATGGTGGAACAGTAGACAGTTGAGCTTCAATATTGTAGCACTTTGGATAATCTAGCAGACATCTTCACCAAAGGCATGGCTAAAGCTCAATTTATAAAGCTGAGAGACTATATAGTCAGTCCTCTCAACTTTAAGGGGGAGAATGTTGGAAGATTACCATTAGTAAAAGGATAAAAAATTGTTTTTACCTTGGGTAAAGGTAACTTACCTTTTACCTTACCTGGACGGCAGTGGACGGCAGCATTTGGGCGGCAAGAGAATTCGTTTCATTCTTCTTTTCCCCCAATTTCTCCTTTCCCCCCTTTCTTTCTCAAATAGGTTATTTACTTTGTATTTAAGCTATGTAACCTATGTTTCAAAGTTAATTCAATTAATCATTATTCGATCTCACTCACCATTCACATACATTACATCTCTTTAAATATATAAATAGAATTATAGCATTTTATTGTATTAGTCACTTATTTTGTTTTTTTTTCATTAATTTGGTAACTAGTTTAAAGTTGGATAAACTATCCATCAATTCAAGGTTGGAATAAAGAAAGATTAATATTTAAAATCTCTTAACTTGTTTTTATGGTCCACAAATTAGGGGTTTTTATAGAATTTTAAAAATTGTATTAAAAAAATGAATTTTCATTCAACCAACTTTTGATGAGATAATATTTGAATCTTTAAAACATAATGACATTATTAGTATGGTAAGATCCATTGACATAGAATGCTATGAAGTCTTTATCACTTATTGATTTAGATACAATATCAAAAGTATAAAATTTAGGAGTATCGCAAACTAATTTCACCAGAGTGTGAATTTTAATCAAAAGTCTACATTAAAATTTTTTGTGATGATATCCAATTTATATTAATTAAGATTAATCATACAAAAAGGGTGGGTGGAATTAGCACACCCCACAAACCATAAAAGCTGCTAGGTGGAGGAAATCACACCTCCTCATAAAAAATAGAGTCCAAAAAACATTACTACACGTCATCGTCAGCAATCATTACACAAACATCCCAAGACATAATTATTAAACAAAGATCAAGGAGCGGGACGGAAGTTATCTTCCTCATTGACATACTGCTAGCCTCCATCCGAAGAGACTAGGGCATTCCATTCTTCTTCTACATTACCGCCAACCAGAGTTTGTTGAAGAACATCAGGTGCATCGGTATGATGAACAACAGTTGAAGTAGTAGCAGTGTCATCCCACCCAACAACTGGCTCAAAAGCGATGGGACGAACATCCCACCCAGAGTTCTAGTGGGAGGAAGGACCAGTTCCATCATCCAAGTGTCTGCGACACTAAGGGGGTTGGGACCAATGTCTATTCGCTAGAGAATGGGTGAAGCGTCGAGAGCCTCAACGAGACTGAGAACGGGACCTGGATGAGCTTCGGGGGGGAATTAGGAGGGACATGACTAACCGTGCATGGGCATTACCCCAATGATCCATCAAAGCACAAAGGTGTTGCAACTCAATGCTCACTTTGTCCACCTGTACAGAAATCTGCATCCAACAGTCATAAAAATAAACATACTTGTCAGTGAAAGAAAACGTCAGAGTGGAGTCAAGTTGTGTAAAAATCGCCTTACTCCTGGTTTTCCACAAATGGAAGAGAGTACTATTACGGAAAACATTCCACACTGGTTCAAGATTGTCAAAAAAACAATGGGGTCCCCTAGAAGAGCATGAGGCCATAAGAAGGGACTTTGCATGAAAGGTTGAAAGAATTCCATGAGCCATTTCCAAGCAAGAGAAGCCCACCGACATTGCCAAAAAATATGCAACACATCCTTAGGTTCACCACAAAAAGGACGGGTAGTATTTTGAACACCTAGTTCCTTGAGTCTATTTCCTATAGGAAGTCCTTAGTGAATAAGACTCCAAATAAAAAAACTTTGTTTAGGCTCAATATATGAAGTCCAAACTTGGGAAAAATGTAAATTCCACCTTGGGAGTGAGGAGACCAAATCCCATGTAAAATTCAACCCATGTGACATGGGGACCTAAGGAGTAAGCCAAGTATACCCAAAGTGGGCTTTGTACTGAATTAGAGGGACCTTCTTTGGCCAACACCAATCGCACCAACAAGGATTTTGGAATCTCTTATGTAACTTGCTCTAAAGAGAGAAAGGAATATTATCTATGACAACATCATAGGTTTGTTGATCCTCATTTATGAGATTGTAAGTATGCCTAAAAATATCCCAGGGTATCCAACTCCTAGTTTGACACGAGAAAAAATCCTTAAGAGATGCAATTCCTTTTCTATAAAAACGTTGAGCTTTGACCCATTGAACTTGAGCCAATAGCATACCTTGCCAATAAATAGAAAGAGACCACCAAACATTCATGTCCTGAAGAGAGGCCCCTGAATTCCGATCCTTTCCTTTCTAGCATAGCCAGGGTTTAAGTGCCTCCCAGGCTTTCCAAATACTCTTGATAACAAAGGAACCCTGAATTATTATAGAAATAGGGGCAGTAATAATAGTCTGAAGGCTCAACCCCTTCCAAAAAATTTTGCCATAGGGTAAGCCATAAGACAAGCAATTTCGAATGAGAATTTTCCAGTGCTCATTACCTTTGAGGGATCGAGTAATCTATTTAGCACATAAAGCAAACCCTTGTCTTTGACAATCAAAAAGGCCCATACCTCCATAGGATTTGGGTAGGCAAAACACCTCCCATGCCACCCTCTAAAAGCCTCTTTTCATAACATCTTTTACCCACATGAAGTCTCGTAAGAGCTTATCCAGTTTCTTATAACATGCCTTGGAGGGCAACCAACAGGAAGAATAATAAACATGAGTGGTAGCCAAAACCTTAGAACAAATTTGAAACTTTCTTGCCAAAGAAAGTTTTTTTGATGACCAGTAGGTTAACTTCTTGACAACATTTTGAGTAACATGCTGCCAAAGTTGTGCAGAAGAGCCAAGAAAAGCAAAAGGGATCCCCAAAAATTTAACTACTTCACCTGGCTGGATCCATCCCCATTGATAATGGCCGAGCCAATCAGGGATTGGATGAGGGGAAGATTTATAGCAGGAGGTTTTTCTCCACTGAATGCTAGAACCAGAGGCCTTACAAAAGACTTTCAAATAGTAAATGGCTAAGGACATGGACTACTCATCTTCTTAAATAGTCAAAAAGGAATCATTGGCAAATACTGAAGAACACAAGCTTATACTGAGAGGGGGGGTGAACAGTATAAGACCACTTTTTACTTTTCTTTCCCAATCAATATTATGCAATGTATAGATAGCAATATCAATAGCAGTAATCAAAGCAATGCACAAATCACCACACACAATAGAGACACCACAATTTACGTGGTTCACCCAATGTGGGCTACTCCACGGAGAAAATATTTCACTAAAATTTTCTCAATCAATCTCTTGGGAATCCTTTCCCTATTACAATGTTTATGGACCTCTGTCCAAAGGAGATACCAATCCCCTAAATCAAGTTCATGGATCTCTATCCATAGGAGACACCAATATCCTAATATCTTCTCTGGTTGGTGATCCTCTAGAAGACCTCTACCTCCACTACCCTTAGCAAATGGAACTCTATCCATAGAAGACACCTATCCTCCCTACTCTGGCTGGAGATCTCTATCCTCAACTCTATCACCTCCAAAGCTCTATCTCAAATCTATACTAAACACAATCCTTCGGTCTAGCACAAATCTATCCTCAATATCTATCTCTGGTCTGGCACAAACCTATCCTCAAATCTGCACCAAACTCTATCCTCGAATCTGTACTAAACATAGTCCTTCGGTCTAGCACAAATCTATCTTCAATATCTATCCTCAAGCCTTAACTCAAAGCTTGACTCAATCTCAAATCAACTCAGCTGGATCTATCCCAAACCCTAACTCAAGGTTTGAACAAATCAATCAATCAACTCTGCTCACAAGCCTTCACAAAGACTTGTCTCAAATCTGCTTTGTAAGCTTCCACAAAATCTCACACCAATCTATCCTCAAGTCCTCTCTAGAACTTGTCCAATATGCTCTACAAGTCCTCACTAGAACTTGTCCAAATCTGCTCAATAAGTTCTCTCAAGAACTTATCCAAATCTGCTCTCAATCTGTATTGTAAGCTTCCACAAAAGCTTACCCAAATCTATCCACAAGTCTTCTCAAAGACTTACCTCAAATCTGCTCAACAAGTCCACACTAGAACTTGTCCAATCTCATAGAAACATAAAGAGAATTTTTAGAGACTCAATATGCTCTATACTCATCACAATGCTCAATCACTTTCAATCACTCTTTTAGAAACATACAGAGAATTGTTAGAGACTCAATATGCTTCAAATTCACCTCAATACTCAATCACTTTCTCAAATCAATTCAGAATATAGAATAGTTTGTTTTATGGAACTTGAACAATCACTTCACACATCCACTTGACTAGGCTCAACCAACTCTACTCAACCAATCACTCAATGAAACAATCCTTGCTTACAAACCCTAGTCCAAGCATATGAACACTCACTCAAAATATTTCCAACAATGCTCAACAACCAATCTCACATAACAATGATACTCATGTTCTTTTCAAACCCTAGTTCAAGTTCTTCACACAACCAATGGCTTCAACAACAATGCTTATAAAACAAGGTTTTAACAACAACTCTTTATTCCAGAAAACCTTGAAGCATTAACTCAACACACTCAAAAAGGAAACCCTAATCAAGTCCTTTTCACTCCAAACTTATTTTCTAGAAAACCAACCAATCAATTCAATTATGGAAGAATGTGCTCATACCTTTTCTTGATGATGAAGGAACTTCTAAAATCTGCCACAACCACAAACACCTCTTTGCCAAGCTTAAAGAAGTTAGAAAACTCTCACAAAGATACAATGCAAATATCAAACCACACATACACCTTATCACTCCATCTTGAAGAAAACATCCATCAACATATACAAAAATAATTGACCAAATACACCTTATAATCTCCCAATTAAAATAATATTCAATGCCAAGAATAATATCAATACAATCTCCTTTTCAAAATAACTCAATGGCAAGAAGTCCTTTCAACACTTTTAAATCTTCAATAAAACCAATGTGACACAAACACTTTATTCAAAAATAAATCTAACTCCTTATTCCTCCAATTTACCAAAAATAATGATTAATTAAAAACCCTTTTTAACTAACCCTTTTAACTCCCTAAGACCTCATGTCAAACCTTAGGCATCATAAAAATATATTCAAAATTTTATTACCTTTGCCTTGGTGGGACTCGAACTCACGACGCAACCTCAACCAACGCCCTAGCCATGGCTCCAACCACCGCGCGAGCTAGGCGCTCACTTAGGGAGTAAAGAGCACCACGTGCTCTATAAAGCTCCCCTTGTGCACCTAATCAAAAAACATATGCTGCTCCCTTCGACGTTCCAAACACAACCAACAAAATAATGTTGCCATCATGATTCGATCATGGGTCACTCCACGCCCAAGCACTCTAGCCTCTATCCACTTGCCACTAGGCCATGCTGCCTAGATGGCTCTTGAATTTTGGTGCTCATCGATTTATCCCTTATTCTCTGGCGCTAAACACAATGTTCTTGTCTCTTTCTTCGCATGAGTTCTCACAACACACGATTGCACATTTTTCTTTTCGAGCAAAAGGATATCTAAATGCCTCTAAGGCATATAGTTTTTATATCAATTTCCACCTTCAAACTTGAACGTCGGTGCTTCGATTTTTAACTCATTAATTTATAAATTATTTAAATTATTTAGAATTTAAATTTTATAAATTAAATTTTAAATCCCTTTGGCTTTATTAAAGCCTTTTTGACTTTACCACTTTGTATAAATAATATTTTTGCTCACCCATGGTTTTAATAAAAACCCTTCTAACTTATGCTTCCACATAATATTAAAAATATTATGAAGCTCTTTTGCCTTTAACCTTTGCATTGTTCCTCTTGACCTTTTTACATCAATGGTAGCTTGTTCCTTGACATCAATGACAACTTCGTTCCTTGACATCAATGACAACTTTGACTCAAAATGTCCAACAATCTCCCCCTTTGTCATTGATGGCAACCCAAATTATTTTTACCAAAAACTTAACCTTTTCTTTGTTCTGCTCCCCCTAGGACATTGCTCTCCTTTCTCAATGCTCTCCTCTTTACTCAAATACCAAATCTCTCCCCCTCAATATCTCCTTGACATCAATGGCAAAGGGTCACCTTTGGGGCTCGGGGCTAAGAATGAGTCTCTTAGCTTAGCCCCTCCCCCACCTCCTCTTGAGGTGGTTAATTCTAGGGTGGGAGTATTTCTACTCCCAAAAGCACTGGTCTTTACCTTTATCTTCTTTTATTTTTATCTGATCCTTCTGATTCCTCTGATTGTTCCTTTCCATGTCCATGTTCTTGTTATTTTCCTATCCATGTTCTTGTTCATGTTCCTATTCTTATTCCTGTTCATATCCATGTTTCTATTCATGTTCTTGTTCATACTTGATTCTGGAATGTCTGCTCTACACCACTTTGTTGTGTGTCCATCATTATTGCACTTATAACACTTAATGTTATTATTTCTTGGAGGTGCAAATGTCTTAGGATTTCTCCTAGTGAAGCCATATCCTCTTCTATCATGAACCCTGCAATTCATTGCCTTGTGACCAAACTGATTACATGAGTAGCAATACCCATGGAAAAGTTATTTGTTCCCATATTCCTGTCTTTCATGTGTCCTGCACTATGTGAAGCCATGTGCCCAAACCTGTGACATGAAAAACATCTTCCATTGAAGCTTCCTTGTCTTGACCTCATTGGTCTCTTAGTCTCTCTTGACCTATTCTGATTGTTGTTCCATCTATTTCTTCTTTGTGCATTGTTCCTATCCTTGTTGAACTTTCTGTTGTCCAACTCATCCTCAGATGTCTCATTTTCTCTTACATTGTCTTCTTCTGAAGTTTCTTCTTCTAAAGTGTCTTCTCCTTCAGAACTTGAGGTTGACTTTCCTTCCCATTTCTTTTGTTCCTATTCAAATCCAAGACCTATCTTGCTTGATGTAGGCTTTTGTATCTTGATGAACTTATCTAAGTTCTTTGAGCTATTTTTGAACCCTTGTAGCTTGAATTTGGAGTTTTTGACTTCCATTTTTAATGAAGCTACCTCTTGTTCTAGCTTTTCACATTCTAAGACTTTTTCTTCTAGCTTATCCTTGAACTTCTTTGTCTTAGCCTTTGATTTGTCTAGATCCTCTATAAGCATTCTTCTCTCTTCATCACATTCTTGAAACTGAGATTCTAATTTAGAGTTTTGCTTTCTTACCTTCTTTACTATTTCAAGAGCATAAATAAGTTCTCCCTTGAGATCATATCCTTCTTTATCTGATTCTTCCTCTATTTGTTTGCCTTTGTCCACATATTTATTTTCTTTTGACTTGTCTTCTATAGGATCACTTTCTTCTTCTTCTAGTGCCATTAGAATATTCTCTTCTGGTCCTTCAAGTGCATCCTCATATTCATCATCACTGAAACTATAACCATTCCTTGTACAACTATCTTCAAGATGTCCAAAGTTACCACATCTAAAACACTTGAGAATTATTGGTGCCCTTTTCTGGACTTCTTTTTCTTCAATCATAAATAGGACTTCATCTCTATCATTATCTAAAAAACTAGCATCACTATCACTTGAGTACTTACTTGCCTTATCTGCATAGTAGCTCCTCTTTTGCCTTTGAAAGAACTTCTTTCCTTGTCTGCTTTGTCCATCCTTGCTTTTCTTTTGGTGCTAGTATCTTTCTGATTCCCTATTTTTGTGATCCTATTTTTCTTCATCATTGTTATTCTTTGCTTCTTGAAAATCAGTTGCATAGTGACCATACTTTCCACAATTGAAACATTTAATGGATTTTATATCTCTAGATCTTCTTGAATCCTTATTCCTTCTACCATAATTAGCTTCTTCATCATTGGATGACTCATTGCTTGATTCTGACTTCTTACCCTTTGTCTTCTTAATTGCTTTGAAGGTTGCTTCCTTCTGGGGATTAGGTTCTTTTGTTCTCATCTCAAAAGCTGTAAGAATACCAAGCAACATATCTCTTGTCAAAGAATCACCATCCTTTGATTCTTCTATAGCTAAAATATTTTCACTAAACCTTGTTGGAAGAGACCTTAAGATCTTATCACAAACATCTGATTCATCCACATTAAGTCCAAGTCCTTGCATAGCATTAACAACCTCATCGATTCGAAGTAGATAAGTACTAATGTTTTCCTCATCCTTCATTCTTAACTCTTCAAATTGTCCTTTGAGATTTTGTATCTTTGCTTTCTTGACACCTTTATCTCCTTCATATATATTTTGCAACTTATCCCACATTTCTTTTGCATTTTGACAATGCATAACTTTTATGGACTCTGTTCTATGCAAACCTCTCAAAATTGCATTCATTGCTTTTGAATTGTAATGTTGTAGAAGCTTACCTTCCTTATCTATAGGTGGATCAACCTGAGGGGTCGTATCCATTTTCAACTGATTCCCAAATTTCATTGCCAAGTGCCTTCAGATAAATCTTCATTCTCAAACTCCAATATATATAATCACTTCCATCAAATACTGGTGTTGTATTATCTGATGATCCATTCTTAGAATCCATTGTGTTCTTGTAAGATTTTCCTTCAAGTTGTTAAACTCTTTCGAAGGAACCCACTCTGATACCAATTGAAGAACACAAGCTTATACTGAGAGGGGGGTGAATAGTATAAGACCACTTTTTACTTTTCTTTCCCAATCAATATTATGCAATGTATAGATAGCAATATCAATAGTAATAATCAAAGCAATGCATAAATCACCACACACAATAGAGACACCATAATTTACATGGTTCACCCAATGTGGGCTACTCCACGAAGAAAATATTTCACTAAAATTTTCTCAATCAATATCTTGGGAATCCTTTCCCTATTACAATGTTTATGGACCTCTTTCCAAAGGAGATACCAATCCCCTAAATCAAGTTCATGGATCTCTATCCATAGGAGACACCAATATCCTAATATCTACTCTAGCTGGTGATCCTCTAGAAGACCTCTACCTCCACTACCCTTAGAAAATGGAACTCTATCCATAGAAGACACCTGTCCTCCCTACTCTGGCTGGAGATCTCTATCCTCAACTCTATCACCTCCAAAGATCTATCTCAAATCTGTACTAAACATAGTCCTTCGGTCTAGCACAAATCTATCCTCAATATTTATCTCTGATCTAGCACAAACCTATCCTCAAATCTGCACCAAAATCTATCCTCGAATATGTACTAAACATAGTCCTTTGGTCTAGCACAAATCTATCTTCAATATCTATCCTCAAGCCTTAACTCAAAGCTTGACTCAATCTCAAATCAACTCAGTTGGATCTATCCCAAACCCTAACTCAAGGTTTGAACAAATCAATCAATCAACTCTGCTCACAAGCCTTCACAAAGACTTGTCAAATATGCTTTGTAAGCTTCCACAAAATCTCACACTAATCTATCCTCAAGTCCTCTCTAGAACTTGTCCAATATGCTCTACAAGTCCTCACTAGAACTTGTCCAAATCTTCTCAATAAGTTCTCTCAAGAACTTATCCAAATATGCTCTCAATCTGTATTGTAAGCTTCCACAAAAGCTTACCCAAATCTATCCACAAGTCTTCTCAAAGACTTACCTCAAATCTGCTCAACAAGTCCACACTAGAACTTGTCCAATCTCATAGAAACATAAAGAGAATTTTTAGAGACTCAATATGCTCTATACTCATCACAATGCTCAATCACTTTCAATCACTCTTTTAGAAACATATAAAGAGAAAAATTTTTAGAGACTCAATATGCTTCAAATTCACCTCAATACTCAATCACTTTCTCAAATCAATTCAGAATATAGAATAGTTTGTTTTATGGAACTTGAACAATCACTTCACACATCCACTTGACTAGGCTCAACCAACTCTACTCAACCAATCACTCAATGAAACAATCCTTGCTTACAAACCCTAGTCCAAGCATATGAACACTCACTCAAAATATTTCCAACAATGCTCAACAACCAATCTCACATAACAATGATACTCATGTTCTTTTCAAACCCTAGTTCAAGTTCTTCACTCAACAACTCACTTCAACAACAATGCTTATAAAAAAAATCTTATATAAATGATACTCATGTTCTTCTTTTAAAACCCTAGTTCAAGTTCTTCACACAACCAATGGCTTCAACAACAATGCTTATAAAACAAGGTTTTAACAACAACTCTTTATTCCAGAAAACCTTGAAGCATTAACTCAACACACTCAAAAAGGAAACCCTAATCAAGTCCTTTTCACTCCAAACTTATTTTCCAGAAAACCAACCAATCAATTCAATTATGGAAGAATGTGCTCATACCTTTTCTTGATGATGAAGGAACTTCTAAAATCTGCCACAACCACAAACACCTCTTTGCCAAGCTTAAAGAAGTTAGAAAACTCTCACAAAGATACAATGCAAATATCAAACCACACATACACCTTATCACTCCATCTTGAAGAAAACATCCATCAACATATACAAAAATAATTGACCAAATACACCTTATAATCTCCCAATTAAAATAATATTCAATGCCAAGAATAATATCAATACAATCTCCTTTTCAAAATAACTCAATGGCAAGAAGTCCTTTCAACACTTTTAAATCTTCAATAAAACCAATGTGACACAAACACTTTATTCAAAAATAAAGCTAACTCCTTATTCCTCCAATTTACCAAAAATAATGATTAATTAAAAACCTTTTTTAACTAACCCTTTTAACTCCCTAAGACCTCATGTCAAACCTTAGGCATCATAAAAATATATTCAAAATTTTATTACCTTTGCCTTGGTGGGACTCGAAACTCATGACGCAGCCTCAACCAAGCCCCTAGCTCATGCTCCAACCACACGTGAGCTAGGCGCTCGCTTAGGGAGTAAAGAGCACCACGTGCTCTATAAAGCTCCCCTTGTGCACCTAATCAAAAAACATACGTTGCTCCCTTCGACGTTCCAAACACAACCAACAAAACAATGTTGCCATCATGATTCGATCGTGGGTCACTCCGTGCCCAAGCACTCTAGCCTCTGTCCACTTGCCACTAGGCCACGCTGCCTAGATGGCTCTTGAATTTTGGTGCTCATCGATTTATCCCTTATTCGTTGGTGCTAAACACAATGTTCTTGTCTCTTTCTTCGCATGAGTTCTCACAACACACGATTGCATGTTTTTCTTTTTGAGCAAAAGGATATCTTAATGCCTCTAAGGCATATAGTTTTTATATCAATTTCCACCTTCAAACTTGAACGTCGGCGCTTCGATTTTTAACTCATTAATTTATAAATTATTTAAATTCTTTAGAATTTAAATTTTATAAATTAACTTTTAAATCCCTTTGGCTTTATTAAAGCCTTTTTGACTTTACCACTTTGTATAAATAATATTTTTGCTCACCCATGGTTTTAATAAAAACCCTTCTAACTTATGCTTCCACATAATATTAAAAATATTATGAAGCTCTTTTGCCTTTAACCTTTGCATTGTTCCTCTTGACCTTTTTACATCAATGGTAGCTTGTTCCTTGACATCAATGACAACTTCGTTCCTTGACATCAATGACAACTTTGACTCAAAATGTCCAACAATCTCCCCCTTTGTCATTGATGGCAACCCAAATTCTTTTTACCAGAAACTTAACCTTTTCTTTGTTCTGCTCCCCTTGGGACATTGCTCCCCCTGGCTCAATGCTCTTTTCAAATCTCTCCTCTTTACTCAAATACCAAATCTCTCCCCCTTTGACATCAATGGCAAAGGGTCACCTTTGGGGCTCGGGGCTAAGAATGAGCCTCTTAGCTTAGCCCCTCCCCCACCTCCTCTTGAGGTGGTTAATTCTAGGGTGGGAGTATTTCTACTCCCAAAAAGCACTGTTCTTTACCTTTATCCTCTTTTCTTCTTATCTGATCCTTCTGATTCCTCTGATTATTCCTTTCCATGTCCATGTTCCTGTCCATGTCCATATTCTTGTTCCTATTCTTATTCATATCCATGTTCCTATTTTTGTTCTTGTTCATATCCATATTCCTATTATTGTTCTTATTCCTGTTCATATCCATGTTCTTGTTTTTGTTACTGTTCATATCCATATTTCTTTTTCTGTTCATTTCATACTTGATTCTGGAATGTCTGCTCTACACCACTTTGTTGTATGTCCATCATTATTGCACTTATAACACTTAATGTTATTATTTCTTGGAGGTGCAAATGTCTTAGGATTTCTCCTAGTGAAGCCATATCCTCTTCTGTCATGAACCCTGCAATTCATTGCCTTGTGACCAAACTGATTACATGAGTAGCAATACCCATGGAAAAGTTGTTTGTTCCCATATTCCTATCTTTCATGTGTCCTGCACTGTGAAGCCATGTGCCCAAACCTGTGACATGAAAAACATCTTCCATTGAAGTTTCCTTGTCTTGACCTCATTGGTCTCTTAGTCTCTCTTGACCTATTCTGATTGTTGTTCCATCTATTTCTTCTTTGTGCATTGTTCCTGTCCTTGTTGAACTTTCTGTTGTCCAACTCATCCTCAGATGTCTCATTTTCTCTTACATTGTCTTCTTCTAAAGTGTCTTCTCCTTCAGAACTTGAGGTTGACTTTCCTTCCCATTTCTTTTGTTCCTATTCAAATCCAAGACCTATCTTGCTTGATGTAGGCTTTTGTATCTTGATGAACTTATCTAAGTTCTTTGAGCTATTTTTGAACCCTTGTAGCTTGAATTTGGAGTTTTTGACTTCCATTCTTAATGAAGCTACCTCTTGTTCTAGCTTTTCACATTCTAAGACTTTTGCTTCTAGCTTATCCTTGAACTTCTTTGTCTTAGCCTTTGATTTTTCTAGATCCTCTATAAGCATTCTTCTCTCTTCATCACATTCTTGAAATTGAGATTCTAATTTAGAGTTTTGCTTTCTTACCTTCTTTACTATTTCAAGAGCATAAATAAGTTCTCCCTTGAGATCATATCCTTCTTTATCTGATTCTTCCTCTATTTGTTTACCTTTGTCCACATATTTATTTTCTTTTGACTTGTCTTCTATAGGATCACTTTCTTCTTCTTCTAGTGCCATTAGAATATTCTCTTCTGGTCCTTCAAGTGCATCCTCATATTCATCATCACTGAAACTATAACCATTCCTTGTACAACTATCTTCAAGATGTCCAAAGTTACCACATCTAAAACACTTGAGAATTATTGGTGCCCTTTTCTGGACTTCTTTTTCTTCAATCATAAATAGGACTTCATCTCTATCATTATCTGAAAAACTAGCATCACTATCACTTGAGTACTTACTTGCCTTATCTACATAGTAGCTCCTCTTTTGCCTTTGAAAGAACTTCTTTCCTTGTCTGCTTTGTCCATCCTTGCTTTTCTTTTGGTGCATGTATCTTTCTGATTCCCTGTTTCTGTGATCCTATTTTTCTTCATCATTGTTATTCTTTGCTTCTTGACAATCAGTTGCATAGTGACCATACTTTCCACAATTGAAACATTTAATGGATTTTATATCTCTAGATCTTCTTGAATCCTTATTCCTTCTGCCATAATTAGCTTCTTCATCACTGGATGACTCATTGCTTGATTCTGACTTCTTACCCTTTGTCTTCTTAATTGCTTTGAAGGTTGCTTCCTTCTGGGGATTAGGTTCTTTTGTTCTCATCTCAAAAGCTGTAAGAATACCAAGCAACATATCTCTTGTCAAAGAATCACCATCCTTTGATTCTTCTATAGCTGAAATATTTTCACTAAACCTTGTTGGAAGAGACCTTAAGATCTTATCACAAACATCTGATTCATCCACATTAAGTCCAAGTCCTTGCATAGCATTAACAACCTCATCGATTCAAAGTAGATAAGTACTAATGTTTTCCTCATCCTTCATTCTTAACTCTTCAAATTGTCCTTTGAGATTTCGTATCTTTGCTTTCTTGACACCTTTATCTCCTTCATATATATTTTGCAACTTATCCCACATTCCTTTTGCATTTTGACAATGCATAACTTTTATGGACTCTGTTCTATGCAAACCTCTCAAAATTGCATTCATTGCTTTTGAATTGTAATGTTGTAGAAGCTTACCTTCCTTATCTATAGGTGGATCAACTGAGGGATCGTATCCATTTTCAACTGCTTCCCAAATTTCATTGCCAAGTGCCTTCAGATAAATCTTCATTCTCAAACTCCAATATATATAATCACTTCCATAAAATACTGGTGTTGTATTATCTGATGATCCATTCTTAGAATCCATTGTGTTCTTGTAAGATTTTCCTTCAAGTTGTTAAACTCTTTCAAAGGAACCCGCTCTGATACCAATTGAAGAACACAAGCTTATATTGAGAGGGGGGTGAACAGTATAAGACCACTTTTTACTTTTCTTTCCCAATCAATATTATGCAATGTATAGATAGCAATATCAATAGTAGTAATCAAAGCAATGCATAAATCACCACACACAATAGAGACACCATAATTTACGTGGTTCACCCAATGTGGGCTACTCCACGAAGAAAATATTTCACTAAAATTTTCTCAATCAATCTCTTGGGAATCCTTTCCCTATTACAATGTTTATGGACTTCTATCTAAAGGAGATACCAATCCCCTAAATCAAGTTCATGATATCTCTACCATAAGACAAATATCCCTCCTATTCTCCTCTAGTTGGTGATCCTCTAGAAGACCTCTCCCTCCCCCCCCCTTTAGAAATGGAACTCTATCCATAGAAGACACCTTTCTTCCCTGCTCTAGCTGGAGATATCTATCCTCAACTCTGTCACCTCCAAAGCTCTATCTCAAATCTACACTAAACATAGTCCTTCGGTCTAGCACAAATCTATCCTCAATATCTATCTCTGATCTGGCACAAACCTATCCTCAAATCTACACCAAACTCTATCCTCAAATCTATACTAAACATAGTCCTTCGGTCTAGCACAAATCTATCCTCAATACTATCCTCAAGCCTTAACTCAAAGCTTGACTCAATCTCAAATCAACTCTATTGGATCTACCCCAAACCTTAACTCAAGGTTTGAACAAATCAATCAATCAACTCTACTCTCAAGCCTTCTCAAAGACTTATCTCAAATCTACTTTGTAAGCTTCCACAAAATCTCACACCAATCTGTCCTCAAGTCCTCTCTAGAACTTGTCCAATATTCTCTACAAGTCCTCACTAGAACTTGTCCAAATCTGCTCAATAAGTTCTCTCAAGAACTTATCCAAATCTACTCTCAATCTGTATTGTAAGCTTCCACAAAATCTTACCCAAATCTATCCACAAGTCTTCTCAAAGACTTACCTCAAATCTACTCAACAAGTCCACACTAGAACTTGTCCAATCTCATAGAAACATAAAGAGAATTGTTAGAGACTCAATATGCTCTATACTCATCACAATGCTCAATCACTTTCAATCACTCTTTTAGAAACATATAGAGAATTGTTAGAGACTCAATATTTTTACAAAAATTTTTAGAGACTCAATATGCTTCACATTCACCTCAATACTCAATCACTTTCTCAAATCAATTTAGAATATAGAATAGTTTATTTTATGGAACTTGAACAATCACTTCACACATCCACTTGACTAGGCTCAACCAACTCTACTCAACCAATCACTCAATGAAACAATCCTTTCTTACAAACCCTAGTCCAAGCATATGAACACTCACTCAAAATATTTCCAACAATGCTTATCAACCAATCTCACATAACAATGATACTCATGTTCTTTTCAAACCCTAGTTCAAGTTCTTCACTCAACAACTCACTTCAACAACAATGCTTATAAAACAATCTTCACATAACAATTATACTCATGTTCTTTTCAAACCCTAGTTCAAGTTCTTCACACAACCAATGGCTTCAACAACAATGCTTATAAAACAAGGTTTTAACAACTCTTTATTCCAGAAAACCTTGAAGCATTAACTCAACACACTCAATAAGGAAACCCTAATCAAGTCCTTTTCACTCCAAACTTATTTTCTAGAAAACCAACCAATCAATTCAATTATGGAAGAATGTGCTCATACCTTTTTCTTGATGATGAAGGAACCTCTAAAATCTGCCACAACCACAAACACCTCTTTTCCAAGCTCAAAGAAGTTAGAAGATGATAAACTCTCTCAAAGATACAATGCAAATATCAAACCACACATACACCTTATCACTCCATCTTGAAGAAAACATCCATCAACATATACAAAAATAATTGACCAAATACACCTTATAATCTCCCAATTAAAATAATATTCAATACCAAGAATAATATCAATACAATCTCCTTTTCAAAATAACTCAATGGCAAGAAGTCCTCTCAACACTTTTAAATCTTCAATAAAACCAATGTGACACAAATACTTTATTCAAAAATAAATCTAACTCCTTATTCCTCCAATTTACCAAAAATAATGATTAATTAAAAACCCTTTTAACTAACCCTTTTAACTCCCTAAGACCTCATGTCAAAACCTTAGGCATCATAAAAATATATTTAAAATTTTATTACCTTTGCCTTGGTGGGACTCGAACTCACGACGTAGCCTCAACCAACACCCTAGCCATGGCTCCAACCACCGCATGAGCTAGGTGCTCGCTTAGGGAGTAAAGAGCACCACGTGCTCTATAAAGCTCCCTTGTATGCCTAATAAAAAACATACGTTGCTCCCTTCGATGTTCCAAACACAACCAACAAAATAATGCTGCCATCGCGATTCGATCATGGGTCACTCCGTACCCAAGCACTCTAGCCTCTGTCCACTTGCCACTAGGCCATGCTGCCCAGATGGCTCTTGAATTTTGGTGCTCATCAATTTATCCCTTATTCATTGGCGCTTAAAACAATGTTCTTGTCTCTTTCTTCGCACGAGTTCTCACAACACACGATTGCACGTTTTTATTTTCGAGCAAAAGGATATCTAAATGCCTCTAAGGCATATAGTTTTTATATCAATTTCCACCTTCAAACTTGAACGTCGACGCTTCAATTTTTAACTCATTAATTTATAAATTATTTAAATTCTTTAGAATTTAAATTTTATAAATTAACTTTTAAATCCCTTTGGCTTTATTAAAGCCTTTTTGATTTTACCACTTTGTATAAATAATATTTATTTATAAAATTTAAATTCAATTTGAATTTAAATATTTTATAAAATAAATATTAAAACTTCCTTGGGCTTTTATGAAAAACCTTTTATTTTTGCTCACCCATGGTTTTAATAAAAACCCTTCTAACTTATGCTTCCACATAATATTAAAAATATTATGAAGCTCTTTTGCCTTTAACCTTTGCATTGTTCCTCTTGACCTTTTTACATCAACGGTAGCTTATTCCTTGACATCAATGACAACTTCGTTCCTTGACATCAATGACAACTTTGACTCAAAATGTCCAACAAATACATTAAAATTTAACGTAATAGTTTATCTCAAGATCACACCAATATTTTATCACTAGAATTTTAGATTTTTTATATATCTGAATCTCCTTCCTCAACCTCCATTATTATTGCAATCAATGAAAAATAATACTTAATGAGCTATGGTTACTAAAAAGTTCATGAACGCATTCCTTACTAGTGTTGAGTAGGATAAATATAAATCTGGTTAAATGGCCTCTTAATTTGATCTTTTTTCTACTTCTTGATAATGAAACCACCCAAAAGTACATACCTCCATAATGTATAAAATTTAGTGGATGATAATGTTAAAATTGTAATCTGACTTATGGATAAGGTTAACATTGTATGATGTAATCATGTATAGGCCTAAGGGCAATCATTGTAAAAAGTATTTAATTTATTATTATATTTTATTATGCAAGCCCTATGGTTTACACTTAAATCCATTTTATAACTTGTAATTAACCTTAAATCCTTGTTATATCAACTTACGTTAAACTCATTTATGTAATTTGGGAATTTGATATTGGTATAAATACCCATTCATCCACTAAATTAGAGTGTTGTGATTATTATCCATAGATAATACAATGATTATTAATGGTACCTACGAGCACCTCACAATTTTTGTTTATGATTATTTTATACTTTTTATATAATATTTGATTGGATGGATTGGTTTTGTTTGTTTTTGAGAAATATTGTGAAGTCCAACTTGTTGTTAGAGTGGGTATGATGCAACATTGCTTGGTCATGCAAACAGTACTTTTAGAGCCTCTAGTCCTTCTTTTGAATACAAGGATGAATTACTCCTCAAAGCTTCATAAGAATATTCAATATAAGAGACATAGAGGATATTTTATTCCATGAATTGCCATTCATTTCCTTATTATTTCAAACAATTTGTGTCTTCTCCATCCTTTGCTTCATTATTATAAAAGTATGTTTGCAGATTTGAATTTAGTTTCTTCTAAGGTCAGTTTCCAAGAATGTTATGACATGGAGGTTGAAAGAGGACAAGGTGAGTAAAATTTGACTTTAAATTTGGTTCTTTCCTGCACACACTTTGTAACACTACAATGTCTTTTTGGAATGGATAGCATGTTGTTCTTGAAGGAGAGGATGCATTCACAAGCATGAAGAAATCACTCAACAAGGCAATTAGCAAGGCATATTGTTGGCCTTCTTTTGTTTTGTGCAAAGTGTATTCAAACTTACAAGAAGCACCTTTCTTCTTAAATCAAGGATAAATGAGTAATGAATCCAAGGGTTACTATTATTTTTATCAAGGTCTAGACATACAACAAGTTGGCTAGAGGAATAGGTGGTAAGACACTGAAATGTATGAGACAACGTTTGAATCCTATTATCAATTTTTTTGTCCTCTTCTATGGTGACCTAATATGTCATGGTATATGTGACCTAATCACGGCACGTGCACATAATTATTGTATTGATATATCATCATGAAAGCATAAATATTCACACAAGTACATAAATTGAACAAAAACAACGTAAGGTTTCTTGTATTAATCTTTGAATGAGATTTGATTACAAAAATGCCCTCTTAGGGTCACTTGAAAGATGATACTGATATTACAATTGCCAATGCCCTCAATAGGGTAGGAACACTTATAGTTCTCTATTGATTAGTCACAAAATGCCTTGGGGTGGAGCTGACCCCCTTCTTCGCGGTGTGGAAGGATTATGACATAAGCTCCTCTTGCACCAGTCTCCCTGCAAACAAGAAACAACAACACACGATTAAAAAGATTGATAGCCTCTCATGATGAGTCCCTTTAAGGAAATATGTATGTAAATGCCATTAAACTAGTAAAAACGAGAAAACATAAAGAAAGACTTTAAACTATTCTAATTTGATCAAGAATTATACTACAACATGAAGGACATGAATAAGCAAATGATGCATGGATCAAATATCAAGTTAGGAGCAATAAAGTGCATAAAAGATCCAATATAATCCTACTTAATATAATGCATGAAATGACTAATTCCTACAGTTAGAGTTTCTCTAAAATACAATTAAACCCATGAAAAGACTAATATAACTAATCTATGTGGTCAAAAGAAAAGCAAGTAAGGTGATCAGTCACCTATTGCAAACTGCAGCCATGGTGGGCGGTATGCACTATGAACCACGGTTGACAGCCACGGTTTAACCTCTGATAGGTTTGCCCTCAGAATTAGAGGCAGTGGGCTTGACCTCCTTATCCAAATTGATGTTCAAGGGTCACCTTTGTTGTCCTCTGATATATTTGATAATCAAATCGCTGTGAAGGGCCTTCGTTTACTCGTATTTGTGTTTCTTGAATCTCCTAGGCACCTAGGGCATCCATGGCTAATTGGTCTTTAGGTGAATAGCAAAGGGGATCTCAAATGCATAGATTCAGTATGCAATTTGATAGAGCTTCACTGCTCTCTTGATAAATTAACTCTCTTTTTTTCTCCCCATTTGGAGGGGGTATTTATAGCATGCCCCTAGTGCTAGGGGCGGCTTCATGGAGAAGCCAAGACCAAGAAGGGTGGTTGGGACATTTGGGATGGAAGCCTCTGGAATCTTTCGTCCTTCAACTACCTCCTTCTAGATTGTTTGGTTGTTCCAACCGATTTGGCTCGGATGGAAGGTCTAACTGAACTTCAATTAATATCATAGGTCACAGTTGTGGTCCAGAATGTAGACCACAGGTGTCAACCATGGTTTAGACTAGAGACTGCAGGTCTGGGCTGCGGTTCAGACTTCTTAGGACAAAATGCCTAAATTGAGTGGTTAGAAACACTACTCTATCTTGGAGTCTGTCCAAGACCCTCCATATGGTTTTGTAGCATGTCCATATGAGTAGTCACCCTCGACATGACGCGTTTTAGGTGTCTACAGATGCCCCTTTTGAGATGCACATATTTAGTATGCAATTTGATAGGGCTTCGCTGCTATCTTGATCAATTAACTCTCTCTTTTTCTCCCCATTTGGAGGGGGTATTTATAGCATGACCCTAGGGCTAGGGGTGGCTTCATGGAGAATCCAAGACCAAGAAGGGTGGTTGGGACAGTTGGGATGGAAGCCTGTGGAATATTCCATCCTTCAACTGCCTCCTTTTAGATATTTTGGTCGTTCCAACCAATTTGGATCTGATGGAAGGCCTAACTGAACTTCTGTTAAGACTACAAGTCACAGTTGTGGTCCAGACTATAGACATCAGGTGTCAACCACGGTTTAGACTGGAGACCGTAAGTATGGGCTGTGGTTCAGACTGCTTAGGCCAAAATGCCTAAATTGAGTGGTTAGAACCACTGCTCTATCTTAGAGTCTGTCCAAGATCCTCCATATGGTTTTGTAGCATGTACATATGAGTAGTCGCCCTCAACATGATGCGTTTTAGGTGTCTACAGATGCCCATTTTGAGATGCATTGTGAGATTGAACAACACTGAGCAAAAATATACATCCTAAAATAATGTCGAAGTTTCTATGATGATCATTAGTCTAATCAACATTAGATGCCCCAGGTCCAGCAAAAGGATGCGCATCCTGGAATCATTGCTTCCAACTTGGAAAAGGCTTACATTTGAAAAGTATACACTCGCCATCAAAAATTCGGGTAGCTTTGGTGCTACAATAGGATTTAGGCCTCTATAACCGAAGGATGAGAGCTACAAAAAAAATTTCATATTTGTTATTTACCCCAAGTAAAGGGGGAAGCTTATGATAGTTGTTAGCAATGATTCGCAAGAACAAACGCAATTTTGACAAGATTAAGGGATCTACGATCTTCGGGATCTTCTATTGATTTTGATTATGACATGAAAAAATGACTACACCCTCAAGTGACAAGTCAATGAGGGTAATAACAATGTATGAAGCGACAAAATCGCTTGACCATAATGAATGATCTTGAACAACTTTAGATTTGAGCCTTTTAATTCCTTGGCTAGGCCTAGTTCATCTTATGATTGCACCTCTTAGTAGTATTTGCACATCTCTATCCCAAGAAGTAGTCAAGCTACGAAAACTTTCTTAGGGAATAAAAATAATACAAATGCAATTAGACTTGTGTTGAATCATATTATCGATGATTTGCTAAAAGATGTCATAAAATAAATGACAAGTTTGCCCCAAATATCGTTATGGTGATTTACTCATCTTGACAAATTGTATGGAACGCAAGTCGCTGCAACCACCAATTTTATAGGGTAAATCATTGAATACGAAGCGCATTTGGTTTTTCATTATTTGATTTTTTTGTTTAATTTTGATTTTATTTGATTGATCCTAGTGCTTTTAACATCACCAAATTTGCAATTTTGATCATTGATTTTGAATTTTTATCCAATGGGAGTCATTAATTTGTCTTTTTAGACCTTCCCACGGTGGGTTTTGAGTGCATTTATTGCTAGCTATGGACCGCAGGTATGGTTTGTGGTTTACATTTCCAAATTTTGGGAACCACAAGTCAGATCTATGGGTGGAAAACCCCAGTACCAGAACTGTAGGTGTTAGCTGCTGTCCACGAAGACTAGGAGGACCTATAAATTGCATTCCCATTTGAAAATTTTCATTATTTTCTTGCAACTACTAGCAATTTGAGAGCTCTGAGAGAGAGAGAGAACATTCCTTGATCCGGAATGCTGCCAAAATCTATCGCAATTACACTCATCTACCTCGATGGTGGATCCTAATAAGCCATCTACTAGTCGGGGCCATGGTGCAGGTAAGGTAACTCAAAACTGAGACCACACACTCAATACCAGTAAAATGAACTACATTAAGTAATGCAAAAAATGAACCTCACTAAACTGCTAGTAATGAACCCCACTAGTTTAGGCTAGCTATATGATTTAATTTTGTGCCTTAGTGGTCTAGGAGGACACCCAAAATGGGTGTCGCTCCTAAACCACAGCTGGTAGCTGCGGTTCCCAGTTGGCAAATTGGGGATCACAAGTTTCAATTGCGGTTCCCAATTTGCAAATTGGGGACCGTAGGTTTCAGCTACGGTTTGCTATTGCTATTTTTTTTTAAACTCTAGGTTGTCTAATTAAGAATTTTTAATTTTCTTTAGCTTTGCTTATCCAGATTTAGCTTACATTATGCTTTTTGCTTTTACAAGTTAACTTCTAAAGCGCGGGAGCCTGACCTTATGAATACTCTCCGTGAGGCTTTATATGATGATGACCAAGCTTGGTTTTGAGCTGTTGGGTTTGGTTACGTCATTGATCTACCCACATTAGGGTAGATCAAGCCTATCTTACTACATTGGCTTGGCATTCGAATGCACGGACCAACACATTCCACCTTCCTCCCAGTGAGATGACTGTCACTCTGGAGGATGTCTATAGGATCTTCAGGATTCCCATTGATGGCAAGGCTATCATCTCCTCTACCTCCATGATAAAGGATGATGTATTTGATGCCATATTCGATAACCAGACCACCGATGCATAGTATGATGCTGACCACAAAGGGGTGCACATCGATGACTCGTATCGTGATGATGTATTTTCTATACGAGAGGTCCTCTTCATGCATCTCATTGTGTAGATTGTCCTTCTAGACTCCTAGGGCATGAGGATTCCTTGAAACATGTTAGCCACTACTTGGAGGGTGATTTATAACTCTATAGAGGAGCCACTACAATTAGCTTGGGGGAGCACCCTATTATGCTAGCTCTACAGGGAGCTATACCAGATCACAAAGCGTAGCCATAAGGGCATCAACTGCAGTCTTTTGTTATAGATCTGGGGGTGGCAACACATCCAAATCAAGCATCCTATGGATCTACCACTATGAATCACCACCATAGACATTGACCATCAGTGTTATGCCGCATGCTGGCCTCATGCTGAGGAGGGTATCTGCAACAGGGCTCATGCTAGGAACACTAAGCACTACATCATTAGGTTTGTATCACTTGGGTCGAGGGACATTGTCTGGTGCCCCTACATGGATTGCCCTGCATGGCTTGAGGTGGATAAGTGGCTACGATGGGCCCGCCAAGATAGATGGATTATTTGGTGTAAGCCAGAGGTCAAATAGTATCAGTTCTTTTCTCATGTCCTATGATTGTTCGAAATGGTGTAGGACATACCAAAGATGCCACTGAGGTATAGACACCTGGATTTGGAGAGGGACCTCCCATTGATAGTTCCTCCACCACTAGGAGATGCACCCAATGACTTCCAAGAGTCAAGGTTTGAGATAGTCGAGACCATGCCAGACTATTATGGGTGGTGGTCCTTATTTAGATGGCATGGGATACGACCTCTAGGTCGAGAGCCAGCTCAGGCAAAGGTAGAGGCATATCCTGATAGGCACAAGGTGTGCCATCATACAAAGGGCGGTTGGAGCATAGAGGCTGCCACTGAGGAGATTCTTGAGATTGACCCTAAGGAGAATACTCTAGAGGAGGGTGAGGTCCCTCCTAACAACGTAGAGGGATGACTACTGGCTCAGGTGGATGACTTGCAGAGTTAGCTCGGGCGATTTTACACATAGAAACTTGAGAGAGACACTACCATCACCACTTTAGAGGTGAAGGTGGCTAACAGGGAGAAGCGCTTGACTGAGGCATAGGACTAGGTGTAGGATCTCACGACTCAAGCCACAGATGTAGAGGCCTAGGTGCAGAGACTACATACTACCATAGAGTTAGTATAGGCAGAGTGGACTATAGCAGAGGCAGAGCAGGATCTTTCTCGGGCATCGAGAGGGGGTACACCACCTCCTTAGGCTACTATGGGGTCTCCTACAACACCAATAGTAGGTAAAATAGTTGTACAAGATCTAATGAATGAGGTAGAGCGACTGCGTGGTATGGTCATGAGGACCAATGAGATGCACATAGCCCAACTTGCTCACATTGATCAACTAGTCGATTACATTGAGATGCACAATCTACAGGTTCTAGAGGATCCTTTCACATCAGAGTCTCAAAGGACCCAGACTAGGACTACTGGACAATCTACAGCGAGCTCGAGTCATAGGACTCATAGGACTAAGAGGATGCATGGGTCCTCTAGCACACACACAATGAGATCGTAGGCTAGGAATAGAGATCCAGGGCAAACATCAGGGGCATCCATTCATAGGACTAGCCTGTTGTAGTTACTAGTTTCTTGTGTGCTGGGTGCTATAGGATTTGGAGGCAGGCATGATCCACCATAGGTTCTAGGTCAGCCAGGAGAGCAGGCTCTAGAGCATAGTGTAGAGAGAGGTGACGAGAGCTCCAGTATAGGGGGATCAGCCTAGATCTGAGTTATAGTAGCTACTGACTACATTTTTGATATATCATTTTTGTGTGTAAGGTCGAGGACCTACATAGTTGTAGCATGTGGGTATTTTGTACTCCCTGTGTATTCTTTTGAATATATATATATATATATATATATATGATCTTATATGGCTCATTATGTGTACATGTTTATTTATTTATTTATTTTTATGTTTATTTGATGCACATGGATGCAAGGCTTATGTAAATGCTATGTTTATATGATGCGATGTATGGATGAAATGCACTAGATAGCTATTTTACTTTATGATGATGATATGCAGTGATCTATATGATTAGATATGCAAGATATGATGTATGCATATGGATGCGATGTTTATTTTTAAACGCATATTTATTTTTGCTTTGTGGACATGCGTTTATTTTATGCAGTTTATGGTATGCTATGCAATGTATGGTAATGCATTATGTACATAATCATAATCTAATGGAAATGAACCTGTATGCTTTAATCACTTAAAACATAAGGAATGAATGTAAATTATGTTTATCAATTTTTAAAATATGACACCATAGAATGTATAATATATTAATTGATAATTCTCATTACAAGAACTTAATCAATTAATCACCCATATATGAAATGCAATGAAATGGATTGGTATAATGCTAATGAATGAATATGTCATTCTGTATATTTCTTCTTTGCTACACAAAATAGTCAATGGTCGTCTGAACATCATTTTTGATATTCTTGCGGTATCTATCCTATATGTTTGATTGTGCTTTGTAACATACATTCTGATGAATGAATGACTCATATTTCTAAAGTCGAATGATATTTTGTATCTTGTTTCTATTGGAGAACTTTTTGGGGTTTTTCTTGAGACTCAAAAACCCTAGTAGACTTCTCCAAAAATCACATACTAATTGTACAAGGCTTATATTAGACAAGGCTTTTACCATGACATACCCAACTATTCATTATCCTTGTGTGTGCATGTGGGTATTTTCAGATAGATCATAAGCATACCCCGTATGTTAGTCATGACTCTTTCAACCCATATGTGAGATAAGGTTCCTCATACGATCATACCATCCTTGTTTTAGCTTTGATTAGACTTATACAACTAGACAATCCTAGGTACCTAGAGCTAGCTCATCTTGCAAATTGATCAGGGCTACCCCTCCAAATACAAGCGAGACTCTTTCAACCCATTGCTACGTTTGGGGATCACCCAATAGAACTACCCCTCCAATTACAAGCGGGACTCTTCCAACCCATTGCTGCGATCGGGGATCACTCTATGGCTTTTAAAAGGTGGAAAATCTAAGGATTCAAGTTCTCACCCTTCTTACTTGCTCATATGTAGTGATAAAAATCACTGTTAGTCCACGTGTTACCATTTTATTTGAGCAAGGGATTTTTATAGTGCTTTTGATTCACTATGTCACTTTACATTTTGAACTTGAAATTTGTACTTTTGCACTTTGTAACTTGGGATTTAAACTTTGTGACTTTGGGATTTATAGGGGAAATTCTTGTCCTTTTTCCAAAGTACACCTTTCTAGACCGACTATTTGCAAGATAAGCAGGTCCTGAAACCCATCTCTCTAGATACCTAAGACTACTTTCACAGCTTTCATCCTCTCTTGTCTTAGTAGGATTTTATATTGTTTTGCTTAGTGACAAGATTCTGATATGTTGAAGCACTATCCCAACTAATGCCCTTTTCTATAATAGCAAAGCAAGCTTTCTACAATATTTGAAGAAACCACTAGGTATGGCTGAGTTACTGGAAAACTTAATATGCATACGTATTTCTCCACAACAAGTATCGTGTATGAATGCAATGCATTATGATAAATGCAAGGGTGCATGATTGAAACACAAACGTGTGATCGTTTGTAAGATTTTTATTTACACATTACACTCTACTATAGAATGAAACAGATGACAAATGCCTAAATGCAATATGATGATGTGAATGCATGTATGAAAATGCAAACTGCAAAAGCAAATATTTTTGGATTTTAAGCTTTACCAATTTTTTTTTGGAATTTTATATATTTTCAAATTTTTATACATTTTTGAGCTTTCATATTTGACCAAACGATGAGTACATGTCCATGGAGATTTTAAGGATGCCAAAATGGCAAGGATCTGCCTTTCGAGCTCTTACTTGACCAAGCTACTCAACAGAGAGCTTGGGGCATTTTGGGATGATTGAGCGGTTGAGACAAAACCCTCGAAGCTTTTAGGTTGACCAAAGGGCTTACAGATGCCCTTGGTGCATTTACTTGACCAAGCTTCTCAATTCAAGAACTCAGAGCCTTTTGGGATTACCGAGCGGTTATTGACAAACCCTCGAAGCCTTTGGGTTGACCAAAGAGCTTATAGATACCTTCGGTGCCTTTACTACACTCTCAATCATAGAATGCCTTAAGATGGATGATATTAAGAGGTTCAAGCTCTTCCACACCCTCAAGCAATGTTAGGTGATAGGTACCTAGACCAATATTTTCAGATATGATGTAAGGCCCTAGCCAATTAGCCACAATTTTGTCTCGCATATCAGGCGATAAATTTGAGTTATGTTGGTATTCTTTCACCACAAGATCCCCAATTTCAAAGTCTCTCTAGTGGACTTTGACATTGTAAGCTCATTTTAATTGCTCCTAATAAATGTGGAGATGCTCGAGGGCATTCATGCAATGTTCATCGAGCAATGTCAATTGATCGAGGTGAGCTTGCCGTGCAGTGTCGTCATCGATGAACTCCTTCAATACGAAGCACAACGTTAGAATTTCCAACTCTAAGGGTATAATGGCCTCAGCACCATATACTAGTGAAAATGGTGTTGCCCCAATGGGTGTTTGAATGCTAGTCCTGTAAGCCCATAATGCAAGGGATAATTGTATATGCCAATCCTTGTGGTGTTCTTGCATTATCTTTTTCAAGATGGCTACCACAGTCTTGTTTGAGGCCTCAGCTTGCTCGTTTGCTTGCAGATAATATGGGGTTGCAAAAATGTGTTTAATGTGGTATTTAAACATTAGAGCCTGCATAGTTTTGTTCTTAAAAGAAGTTCCTTTATTCAAAATTATTTTGGATGGTATTCCAAAATGATATATGATATGGTCGAGAATAAATTCTATAATGCGAGCTCCAGTGGTCGTTGTAAGGGGAATGGCTTCCACCCACTTTGTAAAATACTTAGTAGCTGTGATAATGAATGTATGTTGGCCTGACGATGGAGGAGAAATATTGCCAATAAGATCTAGTCCCAACTGAGCAAATAGCCAAGTCGCCTGAATGGGCTATAAGTCCTATGATGGCAAGTGTGTAAGATTAGCATGATGCTAACATTTAACGCATTTCTTGACATACACATTGCAATCCTTCTCCATATTGGGCCAATAATAACCCATGCAAAGGATGCATTTGATGACAGCCATGCCGTTGAAATGGACATCGCACATACCGTCGTGAGCTTCTAAAATTGCCCAAGATGACTCTTGGGACTCAAGACATTGAAGGAGAACTCCTTCATAGCTACATCGATACAAAATGTCTCCTATAAAGACATACTTAGTCACTTTCTATTTGAATGTGCATCTTGTAGCATGCGACAATACCTCTAGGATCATACCAAGTTTTAAGAAGTCTTGGATTTGCAACATCCAGCTTTGACTGCTAAGACGACTTGCTCCTCATACGTATTTAAATTTTTAAATGCAGACTAGGAAACAACCTTATGGTGAATGGTAGTACCACTCCCCGTAGGACTTTGAGAAGTCAATGACTCCCAGGGTGCCTGCTTAATAAAGTCTTCTACTCTATGAAACCAATCAATTGTTGGTTCCACGACAATCATGTTGACTGACTCTTTGTTATCAAAGGCTACACGCTTCACTGCTGGGTGCGGGAGCATTCTAACATGGATGGTAGTAAAATTTGTGGATGGATTCTGAGGGATAAAGGACCCCAAATATGCCATGGTGTCTGTGAACTTATTTGACAAACAAGGGATTGTCTCGATGTCATACCATTCAAATTTAGCCAGATAAGTGGCAACAATATCTTTGTAGGCTTTCAGTACGAGACATCGACACTAAAAGAGCCCCTTAACTTGGTTAACTATGAGCAAAGAATCGCCAAAAATGTTTAATATTTTAATATCCATGGTGATGGCTGTGTGGAGGCCCAAAAGTAGGGCTTCATACTTAGCATTATTGTTGGTGCATGAAATTGAATGACAAGGGCATTGGATCTCCTTGTGGCATGAAAAACACTATTCTTGCACCACCCCCTTGCTCACAATTTGAACCGTTGAAGAACAATGTCATATCAACATTATTCTCTAGTTCTTCGGGTTTGGGAGCTTTAGATATTACGAAGACCGCATCATCTGGAAACTCAATGGTTAGAGGTCTACTATTGGAAAATGGTGCCTCAGCCAGTTGATCAGCTATGACTTGTCCCTTGATGGAATTTTGGATAATGAATTGCAAATTGAATTCTGTCAATATCATGATCCACTTTGTAGTACGTGTGTTATGATATATCTTGCCCATCATATACTGCAAATGATTCTATTTTGATATAACATATGTTGTATGACTTAGCATGTAATGCCACAATTTTGTAGCGAACACCACTGCTAAACAAAGCTTCTCAACATATGCATATCCTAACTCATAACTCACCAAGGTGTGACTGATGTAATATATGGCTTGCTCTTTGCCTTGCATGTTCTTTTGGGCTAACATGATCCCTAATGCAAAGTCGGTTGTCGATATATATAGCATAAAAGGCACATCTGGCCTTGGTAGAGCTAGTACTGGTGACGTTGCTAGGTATTTCTTAATCTTAGAAAATGCTGCTTGGCAGTCCTCGTACCAATCAAATGGGACCCCCTTGTGTAGCAGTTGATTCATGGGTCAAAATTTATCCGATAATTGAGCGATGAATCGCTTTATGGATGCTACTTTGCCCTAAAGGCTTCTTAGTTATTTGATATTAGTGGGAGGATGCATCTCTAGAATAGCCTTGAACTTTGTTGGGTCTACTTCGATTCCTCATTTAGAAATGATGAATCCCAAGAGTTTACCTGAAGTTACACCAAATACGCACTTCTTAGGATTCAACCTGACATTATGCTCTATCAGGCGATCAAAGACCTTCCTTAAGATCTTCGCATGCTCTGCTCGTAGCAATGACTTAGCTAGTAATTCATCGATATGATCTTCTAAAATTTTATGCATGTAGTCATGAAAGATATATGTCATTACCCGCTGATATGTGGCACCAACATTTTTAAGACCGAATGGCATAACTTTGTAGCAAAATGTCCCATGATACAAAGAAGTTTGTGATGGCATGGTTTTATGCTGATCTTCAGGTTTAATCTGAATCTGATTGTATCTAGAAAAATTGTCCATAAGAGAGAGAATTTCGTGACCTATAGTAGTGTCTACCAAAGCATCGATATTTGGCAATGAAAATGAATCTTTGGGTGTTGCCTTATTGACATTTCTAAAATTTGTACAAATACGAATCCTTCCATCTGGATTTCCTACGGGTACCATATTGGACACCCATTCTAGATAGTCGATGGAGATGACAAATTCTACGTCCAATGGCTTTTGCAACTTGTATTTCACCATTAAGGCTACTGTTGGATACATTTTTCTAAGTTTTTGCTTGACTGGCTTCTTCGATAGATCTAGCGAAAGGTTATGAGTAACCAATTTTGGATCTAGATCTAGAATATCTTTGTAAGTCTAAGAAAAGAGATCAGGTCTCTCTTTCAGTAGAGGGGTGATGCTATCAAATTCATCTAGAGTGAGACTCTCTCCAAATATAACCTTCTTTGGATTGGTGGGATATTTACTGATATCCACATCGAAGGTTTTCTCTACTGACATATGTGATCCCTCCTCAAGTTGGTGAGGTGTAGGAATTAGATGGATGTCATTAGTCGGGTTCACATGTTCCTTGTGGGAAGCACCCTCAGTGTGATAAACATCATAAGCACAACTTGGCACAAAATGAAATGGTCACAACATTTATTTATTAGAGAAGAAATCTTCAGGCTAGATTGATGAGTCAGCACGATCCCAATCGATAGCATCCATGTTTATATGTAGCAGTTTGGACGGATTTGCTGGATTACGAAGTGGAGTGGTCAAATAAATGGAGACCATACTGATGGAATGGAATTGATCTCCAGAACCACATAGAAAAAATTCTATATCTGAAGCATAGCTTCTGTACCCAAGATCTGGCTCGGATGGTATAGGCACAAATAGATCCTCTTTGTGGGATGCCCGTATAACTGGATCATCCCGGTGCACTAGCTGCAAAATGGGATCTCTCAGCTCAAGGAGTTTTGTGTATGTAGGTAGATGGGGAAAGAGTTCCTGATACCTCTCTTCGAGCTCTCTTATTTCCCTTAGGCTATGATGGAGATTGATCTCCCGATCCAAACCTGCAGCTGTAATAGGTGGGAGACCTCGAGGTGGAGGCCTATTACATAGGTGATGAGGTTCCAAATAGGCCATCTCCAATGAATCCTCATCATCACTGTACAAATACAATCCGTCACTTCCCCCCTCTTCTAAGGGGCGATCTGCCAGATGTAGCCCCATGTATCTAATTCTACGATCACTATCATCACTATCTAGATAAATCCAATAGAACGATTGTATATATGATACTACCATGTAAACTGGTACTACTGCTTCCTCAGAGTGCTCAATGTTGGGAGGGACTCCCTCCATAACATGCTTATATTCCCTAGGCAATATATATTGTGGATACACAAGCCTAGAATCGGTCCTCTCATGTACATCACTGTGGTCACTACCATGGATGGACCACTCTATTGTGTCTATGAATAGTGGGAGATTAGCTAGACGAGGCCTTAAATAGGCCTCCTCTGTTTCATATTTATAATCATTATCGACTATGAAGTGCTCATTCATCTTTTCCACTTGTTCCATAGGAAGTAGATGGCGTATAAATGCCAAACTTGGAAATGTTGGCTCAATTTACTCCTAAGATTGATCATAATTTGAGGACTCATCATCTACATCATAAATAGGTCCACTCATTTCAGAGGTGGACTCCTATCCATCGTCATCACAAAGATATCCTAACTCGAGATCACCTACAATAGTGGGGTTATGCCCCTGCATACTAGTGTCATTGGTAGCACTATGAATTTGGTTACCTAGGTTGCCTCTGGGGTTGTCCTCTAAGGGCCCATCATGATATGAATTGGGTGTCCCTATGGTAACAAACAATACCATTTGGTGAGTCCTCCAATAGCTGGAAGGATTTGGGTGATATGGATTAAAATTCACATCGTCCCCCAGACTCAGGTGCATGCGATCTAAGGATGTGGTAAGCAAATCATCATGATCCTGTATCTGTAATCGTAACCTGAACCTATCAGTAGCTAACTGATAATGAGGTTCGAGCGGAGTCCTACATCCTTGTTCAAAAATACCAAGGCCATGTCCATGCCAATGATACGACTCAAAAATATGCATGGTGTATTTAGGGTTGGACAAATAGTGCACATTCACAATGAATGGCTCATCATCGTCCTCATCTATGAACATTTTGGTGGATGCTTGATCTAGCCCTACGTAGACGAAGTTTGTTTGGTTGGGTCACTCACCCAACAACACTATAGATCCAATCAAAAATCAATGGGTGTGCGATCAGCCCATATCTTGTGCAGTCTTCAGGATAGGTCTGAAAGTAATATTTTACACAAGATACTCACCCAACCCTATGCTAGCTAGATGAATGGTCACATGTGGTGCAGATGACCCTGTCGAAGATCCAGGTGAAATAGGCTGAGGTGCCTCCTCAAATTTGTCTTTAGGTTCTTCCACATCCATGGGAGTGGGAGTCTCATTGGCGACTGATCTGGGCATATGATCTTCTAATTTCTCACTCAATTTTACCTTTAGCTTCTTGTATTGCCGATGTATTACCGATGTAGTCAGTTTTAGAGAAATTGTAGTTGTATGCTCAGATCTGCATGACACAGATGTCGATGGTTGCGCACAGGCTACTGGTTTACCTCTTGGAATATTAACTGGTGAAGTAGGCCAAATATCTAAGTGCGTCGATGGGAGTACAAAACCCCTAGGAAAATATGCTAGGTTCATGAACTTGAATGGTTCTTCGTCCGAGGACACTACGTGAACTTGTCCCTCGTGAATGTACTTCACGCATTGATGCAAGATAGAGGGGACGCAACACATTTCATGAATCCAAGGCCTTTCGAGCAAAATGTTGTACTACATGGAACCCTCTATCACATGAAACATCATAGAGATGGTCTTGAGTCCCACATGAATAGGTAGAACAATTGTACCAACTGTCGAGCATAGTGCATCGTTAAATGCTCTCAACGTAAAGGTGGTAGGCACCATGTGTGATTTGGGTAACCTAAGATGGCTCAATGCCTTGGTCATAACTATGTTGATCGAGGACCCAGTGTCGATCAAGACCCTTTTGACAGGCATGTGGTTAACACATGCGATAATATGCAGTGACAGGTCAGCCGTAATAGTAGGAACAATCTTCACTTCATGATCATAAAATTGTATCGTGGGTTCCTGACACTATTGTACATGTCCCACAAAATTTGTAAATGCGTGCACATCTTGGGACTATACCTCAATGGACCTTAGAATGTCCATAAGAGTCTCCCTGTGTCTAGGGGACTATTGAATAAGCTCATATATTTACAACTTCGTAGGAGTTATCTACAGGTTTGAACTAACCTACTCCTTATGGTCACCACTAGTCTAGTTGGTGGACCTGGAATGTTCTGAGCTGGTCGTTGATCCGGTGTAGCTTGTATTCTAATGGGAGCATGAGGTTGATTTGGTTGATCATACCTCCCATGTCTAGTAACAACATTGACCATACCTATGAACCCCTAGGTAGGTGGTTCGATTCTCACTTGATTGACCTTATCGATGTTGTTACGAGGCACCTCATGATTTGGTAGTGGATTCTTGAAAATATCCATGTTTTTGTTGTCGGGCACCTGTGGATTGCCTGGTACTACAAGCTCTCCTTTTTCTATCATGTTCTGCATAATGTGTTTGAAGGACCAACATGTCTCGATGTCGTGGCCTTTCGCTCTGTGGAATATGTAGAATAGATCGTCTTGATGCCACTTCGACTTTGGCACATTTGGATCTACTAATTTGACCTCAAGCAATCGTATGGCCTTGGCCTCATACAATTGATGGAAAATCAAAGTCATCGATTCCATCAGAGGTGTGAACTGGTGAGGTGGGCACTCTTCTCTATTTTTACCCTTATATTTGTTTTTTCATGTCTTATAACACGTAGGAGGAGGTTGGGCCTGATAGTTAGGCTTTTGTTGTCCCTTGTCCTCTCCTCCAAGATTTAGTACTACTTGATTCACGTGGGTCTTCTTGCCTTGTTGCTTCGTAGTACTATTTTTAAATCCTTCTTTCCTGGTCTTGAGCTTCAAGTTGCCTTCTTGCAACTTGATGTCCTCGATCACCTTGGCTTGTGCCACAACTTCCTCGAATATAGCGTACTGCTGCAGTTACAACAGTAGTAATATGTGCTTGGCATAACTCTTTGTAAACATTCAGGTCAGTTTTGTTATAGGAATAGGGAATGGCAGCTTTACCATTATTCTACGCCATCACTTTTTGTATTGCTTGATGGGCTCATCGTCGCACTGACCTAGCACATCGAAATTAGAAATGTTGGCCTGTTTCTTGATACCAAATGAATAACGTTCAAGAAATGCATCAGCTAACTACTCAAAACCAGTAATACTATGTTTCTTCAACTGGTTGAACCACTCTCGGGTCGGGCCGAAGAGTGTCATAATGAAGGTGTGCAACAAAAAGGCATCATGACTCTTTATCTAGAAACAAGCATCCATAAAACTCTTAACATGCTCTTGGGCATACTCATCATCCTTGAATTTTTCTAACCTGGGCATATCAAAATGCTTAAGATATGGAGGCGTAGGCACTGAGGGGTCTAGAGGTTCATTGTATATCTTCCTCAGTGTCAGCTTTTACATAGCCACGCCTTGCCTCTCTATTACTTTGACATTATCAACCAAAACCTTGTACGCCTCAGAAGATAAAAAGTCCTCCTCCCTAAGCTGACATGGATGCGGTCTAGGAGGTAATTTCTTCTTAGGGGGATGTGGAGGACATGGCTCTTCCTCCTCCTCAACTCGGTAACTCTTAGGATACTTATGATCGTATCCATCTACATCTACATGCTCATGCTGTCCCTATCTAAGATTATTGAGTGACAGTAGTCACTCCCTCTATTGGGAACTGACATGAGTACGAGCATCTCTACACTCCTCATGCATATCGACTAGGGACACAACCCTCCTATGCACATGCTATCTATGCTCCTTATGAGGGTATAGGCCAACCCTAGCTAGCCGATCCTCCTACTCTATGTGCTCCTTCTGAGCTAGAATACGCTCCTCGTGCATGCGCTGCTTATATAATCTCTGTCATAGGAGCCTTTATGCTTGAATATTTTCACATTCAATATGTTACCTCTCTAGGCGAGCATCCTCTAATTGATCTTGGAGGAGTTGACATCTTTGCTCAAACACCAGTCTATATGATCTATCGATCTGGTTGGCCGTGCAAGGCCTCTGGTGTGTACACTCTATGCGAGCTACATTATAGGTTTTGTACCCATCAAACAAATGTGTTGATGGCGGATGCGTGACATAAGGGCGCTTAGAAGCCTCTCCATGCTCTCTAGTGATCTTAATACAACTGTCGCTACGCTCACTCAGAGCATGAGTGGATAGAGCTATAGGCTTACAACCTAGATGCTCAAGAACACTACCTAGACCATCTAACTATCTAGACCTCCACAGCTCATGTGGTGGTGTTCCATTAGCTTACACATTTGATATATCAATGGTGATCTTGCATGGTGGGCCATGCACGAGAGTATGGGTGGACCTATGCTCAAAAGCGATTCTATCCTCTTACCCCTAAATGAGCAGATATCTAGTCTGTCTATACTCTGACTGTGGAGGGTTAGAACCTCCTATGGACCTAGTACATATGGGAACCAACTTGGTCCCCTGAACAACATATTCCTCGATCGATCCTATGGATGCACGTGTAGTGCGGTCTCGATAATGGCTTTGGAGTAGAGCATCCTCATGTTGAGAAGCTCCATGCTCAGTCTTGTGCCTAGAGGAGTGTAATGAAGCTCCTCTATCGAGGGTCTGCTCAACAGGATCTCCTCGTATTGAGTTGTTGCCTCTAATGCTCATCGAACGTCATTCGATTCGCTCATGTGTGAGGACTCAACACATGCTGCTATGAACCATTTTGGGGTTGATCATGGGCATCGGTCCTAGACCTTTGTCGATCACCCTGTGTGTTCACCATTTGTGTACCTAATGTCTAGATGTGTTTTATTATGCAAACAAGGTATACAAATGATGATTATCTCCTTTTAAATTTTTATTGTGAGCCTTAAATTGTTTGATGTTGTTTTCAGATGTTTTGTATCAGTGTTAGAAACTCTCATGTGTTTTGAAAGATTGTTGGATTTTATACTCAGTTAAATTGGTTTTCACCTGTATACCCCTAGCTCGATAACTCGATGATGAAACCCAAGTCACATAAACCAACCTATAATGTGTGGAAGTGAAGCCCACACACGGTCAGATGGCACGAGTCCTCCCAGTTCCTCACCCATTTTCCCCCAATCAGTGTCATACCCTCCGAAGAGGAGTATATGCAAATTTTTTAGGGTACAAAAGGATCTTGGACCCGGTATGGTCTAGTAACACAAGGTATGTGGTATTTGGGCCAACGGATGGAAATTATGCCCACTGTCATTGAAACCTACCAGTGGTTGGAGATGAAGCCCAAATCACTAGCGTTTAAGTTGCCAGGTGGTGTGTGTGGTTCATTTTACTTTGCAAAAATGACAAATGCATAAAAGAGCATAATGATCATTTCTACATCATATGCATGAAAAGAAAGGAACGTTTCAAATTTAAAAAGAATGCATGCTAATGTCCTATATGATATTTTGACAATGTGATTACAATGACATGGCCACTAATTGGGCCTCAAGCATGCAAATGACATGCAATATCTATCAAGGTCACTGTATTTAGGGGTGGACTGCACTCAGAGGTTCATTGTTTCCAACAACATATTTCTAATGAAAGGAAAATGGAAACAAACTAAGACTTGTTCATTGACTTTTTTTATTTAAGTTCCTAGTTTGCAACAGTTCAATGCTTTCTGGAAAAACACAGAGCAAAAAATTCAAAACAAATAGTGAAATTGGAGCCTACCTTAGCTCCTGCTCTGCTGCCCACTGAGTTTCCTGTTGTCTGCCTTTTCCTATGTTAACCGTAGGTTCAATCTGTGGGCTGCAGTAGTGACCGTAGGCCAAAAAATAACCACAACTGAAAGCTGTGGTTAGCACTTGAGATAAGAAAAAGCCAAGAAAAGTTAGAATTCAAGGTTAAAATTGTGGAGTTCCATCGTGATCACCTTCTAACCTAATCATGGCATGTGCACCTAGCTACTGTATTGATCTATATCATCATGAAAGCATAAATATTCACACAAGTACATAAATTGAACAAAAACAACGTAAGGTTTCTTGTATTAATATTTGAATGAGCTTTGATTACAAAAATTCCCTCTTAGGGTCACTTGAAAGATGATACTGATATTACAATTGCCAATGCCCTCAATAGGGTAGGCACACTTATGGTGCTCTATTGATTAATCACAAAATGCCTTGGGGTGGAGCTGACCCCCTTCTTCATGATGTGGAAGGATTATGACATAAGATCCTCTTGCACCTGTCTCCCTGTGAACAAGAAACAACACATGATTAAAAATATTGATAGCCTCTCGTGATGAGGCCCTTTAAGGAAATATGTATGTAAATGTCATTAAACTAGTAAAAACAAGAAAACATAAAGAAAGACTTTAAACTATTCTAATTTGATCAAGAATTATCCTACAACATGAAGGACACGAATAAGCAAATGATGCATGGATCAAATATCATAGGAGCAATAAAGTGCATAAAAGTTCCAATATAATCCTACTTAATACAATGCATGAAATGACTAATTCCTATTATTAGAGTTTCTCTAAAATACAATTAAACCCATGAAAAGACTAATATAACTAATCTATGCGATCAAAAGCAAAACAAGTAAGGTGATCAGTCACCTGTTGCAAACCGTAGCCATGGTGGGCGGTCTGTACTGTGAACCATGGTTGACAGCCATGGTTTAACCTCTGATAGGTTTACCCTCAGAATTAGGGGCAGTGGGCTTGACCTCCTTATCCAAATTGATGTTCAAGGGTCTCCTTTGTTGTCCTCTAATAGATTTGATGATCAAATCGCTATGAAGGGCCTTCATGTACCCATATTTGTGTTTCTTGAATCTCCTAGGAACCTAGGGCATCCATGGCTAATTGGTCTTTAGGTGAATAACAAAGGGGCTCTCAAATGCATAGATTCAGTATGCAATTTGATAGGGCTTCGCTGCTCTCTTGATCAATTAACTCTCTCTCTTTTTCTCCCCATTTGGAGGGGTATTTATAGCATGCCCCTAGGGCTAGGGGTGGCTTCATGGAGAAGCCAATACCAATAAGGGTGGTTGGGACAGTTGGGATCGAAGCCTCTGGAATCTTTCATCCTTCAACTACCTCCTAGATCATTTGGCTATTCCAATCGATTTGGATCGAATGGAAGTTCTAACTGGACTTCAATTAAGACTATAGGCCACAATTACGGTCTAGACTGTAGACCGCAGGTGTCAACCACGGTTTAGACTAGAGACTATAGGTCTGGGCTTCGGTTCAGACTGCTTAGGCCAAAATGCCTAAATTGAGTGGTTAGAACCACTACTCTATCTTGGAGTTTGACCAAGATCCTCGATATGGTTTTGTAGCATGTCCATATTAGTAGTTGCCCTTGACATAAAGTTTTTTAGGTGTCTACAATAAGTATGCATCACCAGGTGCATCACAACTTGCTCTATTTGGTTGAATATGCTAAAGTGGTTAAGGCTCTTATGGACAAAATAATTTGCATTTGAATCCCTCTAACGAAACTTTTTGCACATTATTGTGGCTTGAGGAGATTGTTTTTGCCTTTACAAAGAAAAAAGTATCTTATATGTCTCAAGAAATATAATTCTAAGGCAAATAGTATGATGTTTTTGGAAAACAAAGATTCTGTTCAAATCCTTTAGGAACCAAAGAATGAATTGTGGTAGACTTTGGCTAACGTGGCACATTTATATGCTACATCACACAATTTTTTACCTATATAAATAAATTCAATGAATAAAAAAGGAACATGTATCAATGACTAAGTAGATCAAAGGATATGAAGTGTCAAAAAAGGAGTGTATCATACCACCAAATCAAAAATCACCAAGTGGTAGTCTAGGATTTGTTCTTCCATCTCTAAAGTTTGGGGATTTAATTTTTTTTTGTTTTTGAGGTCCATCAAGGCAAAAAATTTAGAGGTCATAACTGTGAGACAAGCAAAGTCTCCCCAAGATCGAAGAATGCTCCACAAGATCAATCACACACAAAAGAGGAAAGTCCACAACACCAATATTAAGTGGTAAAATCCTAATTCAAATGAAGAAGGGAAACATCCACTATGAAGCTCCCTATATTACTCATTTGATTCAACAATACAAGAATGCTTCAATGTTATGCAACAATATGCATCAACATGATATTATAACACAAGTCAATATGATAATATATGTTAATATGTAGTAGACAACACCCCTATTTAAAGAGAAGCTTTTCTGCTACAACCCTAAATCTTATCACAATCTAATCTTATCAAAATCTAATCTTGAGATGTGTGACAAGTGGCATCTATTAAATATTAGGAAGTGCTTAGTTACTTTCTAATATTATCACAATATAAACTTTTATATGTGTGATAAGTGGCATATATCAAATATTAGAAAGTGATTAGTTACTTTTTAATATTTGCTAGAAAATGAGAAATAAATTTTTCCCACAAATTAAATATTCCTCGCACCCTTATTTTATTTATTAATTGGGTAGGAATATTTTTACATAAAATAGAATTATTTTCCAATTCAAATATTATTCTTTAGACTTTATATTTTAATCTAAGAATAATTTACACAATGTTGCATTACATATTCCAACACTCCCCCTTAATGCAATATTGTGGAAAGGAATTATGAAACAAAGAAACATTCTCCCCCTAAAGATACAAACAGGGACAAGAATCAAATGAGTAATATAGTTACAATGAGCTTCTATGACCAAGAATGGTCTACAATAAGGCACCAATACAAAATGGGCCAAAATGAGATTGTAAGCCCCCAACGGAGTAGCTTCAGATACAAGTAGCTTACAAAGCCATCCATCAACCACAAGTGGTTGCAAATGACAAGAAGAAAACATCACAAGGGTGTTTTCAGTAAGCCTACAAAGCCCCAAATGGAAGTACCTGTAAGCTACAAGTAGCTCAACATAATATCAGTTAGATACATCATCATAAATATATTTACCACAACATATATGAATATCCAAAGATGATAACAAAATTGATCTAACAAATAGTGAACTATAAGTCATCACAAAAATATGCCAAGCCATACTTATAGTCATGTGCTATATAGTTGATCAAAAAATATCATGATCAAAGTTGCATAAAGCAAACAAGGAGTAGCATGATAATGCAAACTCTAAAGTACCATGTACAAAATTTACATAAGGTATATGAAAATAATAAAGTGTGCACACCGGTTGCATAAAACCAACCATAAATTATCATGTACAAATGTAGCATAAATGCTAACAAGAAAGTACCATGATAAACCAATTGCATAATGCCAACTACATAAAAACATGTACAAAGTTGCACAAGGTAACAAGAAAGTACCATGTAAAAGAGTCACATAAAGCAATTGTATCATATACCATAATTGCACAATGCCATATACAAAGTAACATGTACAAAAGTTGCACAAGGCAAACAAGAAAGTATCATGTTCAAAAGAGATGCAAAAAGCAATTATACCACCAAAGATCAACTCATATATATAGCACAAAACACCTCATAAGGATGAAGTTGTCATCACACAAGTGTAAATACACTTCATTCTCCCTTGAGGATAACTTCACCAAACCAAGTGAGTTCCTCAGCTTACAAAATTGCTCCTTGGGAAGAGGTTTGGTGAACAAATCAACAAAATTAGAAGATGATGGGTAATACTCCAACTGAATAGTCCCATCCAATACCTTCTCTCTGATAAAGTGGGCTTGGATTTCAACATGCTTTGTCCTTTGATGCATTATAGGATTTTTAGACAAGGCAATAGCTGATTGATTATCAAAGAGCAAACGTGAAGGACCAAATTGCTCAAAGCCAATTTCCTTCATGAGGGTACAAAGCCAAACTGCTTCCTATGTAGTTGTTGTCATAGCCTTATACTTTGCTTCCATTGTAGAAAGAGCAATTGTATCTTGCTTCTTGGAAGACCAAGAGATAGCTGCAGATCCAATACTAAAAACATATGTTGTGGTAGACTTTCTGTCTATTCTATCCCTTCCAAAATCAGAATCAGCATAGCCGAAAAGAGCAAAGGAAGGAATCCTAGAATACTTGAGTGCCAAATCTCTAGTACCTGAAAGGTACTTTAGAATTTTCTTGGTAGCTTATAAGTGCTCAATATAAGGTTTCTACATGAACCTAGCCATCATACCAACTACAAAAGCAATATCTGGCCTTGTGATGGTAACATAAAGAAGACTACCAATGAGATGCCTATACAATGTAGCATTAGCCAACTGAGATTCTATACTTACTTCCAACTTAACCCTTGTAGAAATAGGAATGGAAGTAGGATTTCCATCCTCCAAATCAAACCTCTTAAGATCTCCAATATACTTGGATTGACTCAAAAAGGTACAATCCTCATGCTGATAAACTTGCATGCCAAGATAGTAGTGTAGAATACCAAGGTCAATCATTTCATACTCTGACTTTAATTTGGAGATGAAATAAAAAATGGCCTCATTCTCATTTCCATTCACAACAAGGTCATCAAAAAATAGAGAAATTAAAATGACCAAGTTATCCTTCCTAAGCACATAGAGATCTGTATCTGAATAGCATTTATCAAAACCAAGAGACAAGAAGTAACCTGAAATCTTCATGTACCATGCTCTAGGTGCTTGATTCAGACCGTACAAGGTTTTCTTTAGTTTACACACAAGTGTTTCCTTACCTTGTATAACAAATCCTTGTGGTTGACTTATGTAGATATCCACATCCAAATCACCATTTAGAAAGGCACTTTTCACATCAAACTAAAAAATCTGCCAACCTTGAGTAACAACGATAGCAATGAGAACCTGAATGGTGGGAATTTTGGCAACTGGTGCAAAGGTTTCATCATAGTCAATGCCATGTTTTTTAGCATAACCCTTAGCAACCAATCTAGCCTTATAATTTTCTATCTCTCCATTAGAATTGTACTTGATTCTATAGACCCACTTGTTCCCAATAACATTTCTCTTATTAGGATAAGGCACTAGATCCCAAGTTTTATTCTTTAGAAGAGAATCCATCTCAACCTTCATGGCATCAACCCAACAAGAGTGTTATGAAGCTTCTTGGTAAGAAGTAGGCTCATGATCATTCTCTATCTTAGCTAGAAGAGACATGTTAAGGGTCATACTTCTAGTTATCCTTTGGTTAACTAAATTCTACTCTTTAGAACCCCTAGAATGATCCAACCACTTGGTCCTTTTGACACAAGGCCCACCCTTTTCTAACTCAAGAAGGTATTCATTGAATTTGACATCTCTTGAAACAAATACAATGCATGAAGAAGGTGAGTATAACCTATAGCCCCTATGTTCTGCATCATAGCCAACAAAGATGCATTTTTGAGACTTTTTTCCAATTTCTTCCTCTTTTATGAAGGAATATATGAAAATGCATCACATCCAAACACTCTTAAGTGTGACAAATTTGAATTTTTACAATTCCAAACCTCATAAGGAGTCTTCCCCTCAACTGATTTTGAAGGACACCTGTTAAGAATGTAGATTTATGTACTGGCTACTTCACCCCAAAGAAATTGAGGTAAGTGGTCACCAAACATGTATCTTACCATCTCCATGATTGTCCTATTTTTCCTCTCTGCAACACCATTTTGTTGAGGAGTGCATGGACAAGTAAATTGCCTTTTGATCCTATGAGAAGAACAAAACTCATTGAAATCATACTCCTCTCCATTGTCACTTCTAATTATTTTGATCTTTGCTCCCTTTTTATTTTCTACCAAATCTTTGAACTCCTTGAATATCTCAGAACAATATGATTTATTCTTAAGTAGATACCCAAATATCATTCTTGAATAATCATCTATAAAGGTAAGAATATAGGATGCACCACCAAGTGATCTAACATGTAATGGACCCATAATATCTATATGAATGAGTTGAATAATTTGTGTGGCCCTTGTTGACTTGTCCTTTGCAAAATTTTGTTTGCTCATCTTGCCTAAGATGCATGTTTCACACAAACCATGAATAGGTGAAATGTTAGGCAAGCCTTCAACCAATTTTTGGACTTCATCATTTGAATACTTTGATAGTTTGTATGGCCTAACCTTAAGTTCCAAAGCTTGCTACTAGGAGAAACATTAGTTGCTAAACACACTTTACGAGGAGCATCACCTTACACATAAAGATTATTCTTCACATAACCTGTAATGATTGGTAGCATGCCTTTCCTAATGCTCCGTGAAGTTGCATTGAACTCAATAGTGTGACCACTTCTAGCAACTTGCAAAACTGAAATTAAATTTCTCCTACGGTTAGGCACATATAGAAAATTATCAAGTAATTTCCCTTCAATTACAACATTGCCAACACAGTCTACTTGAAGTCTAGTATTATCACCAATGACAACTTGAAAACACGAGATTCTAAAAACAAAAAGGAAAGACTAAACAAAATTGTATTAAAAGGAAAGAACACAAATGAATGAATACAAGATATAAAGCAATATAAACTATGGCCCTTTTTTTATTGATATTCTTTTCAATTCGTGTTACAATGCGTCTCCTTCCTTTTTAGGGGATAGGAGCGTTAGATATTGATCTCTACAACTTGTTTCAGAATTCCTTCTTCCGTGTGCCCACATTTAATATGGGCGAACCAAAACGTTGTCGTCGCTTGCGTTGGTACAGGTCGATTCCTCGTTGCTCCTCCAATGCTACAAATCTGCGTTCAAAGAAACAAACAAAGAATCAGTAGCACCTGTGTATGAAAAATAAAAGATAAATCTAACTATGGCTAAAATGAATCTAAATGAACTGAAAACTTGATAAAAGCATAAACATGAAACTAGCTAAAAAACTACAAAAGCAATAAAGCGGGAGGGGTGCCCGAAGGCAAACCACCCGCGGGTGAAACTTTGCTCCGACACCAATCCGCTTAGAATTGGTCCGAAACCTGATGTGATGTGTTGTCAACAAATTGGTAGGATATTGTGGTCAAAAGAATGGGGTGTTGGTTCTTGATTCGTGCCTTCAAAAGTCACCCAATAACCTCTCTTTCGATTAAGAGATTATGGATGTTGAAAACACAAATCGCAAGTAAATGAATTAGCAGCACTTCGTCGCTCAAAATGCTTCAGCTTGGTCCCTTTTGGGTGAGGAAACTCACCATTTTATAGACCCGAGGGGTCTCTTTGAATTAACATGCAAAAGTTTTTCTTTGCATGAATGCTTTTTGCCTCAAAGAAAGACTTCTTCTTGATCAAGGGATTCTTAACTGTCTCTGTGCATGTCTTTGTGTGTTTTAGAAAAACTCACTTGCACTCCCATGCAATGAAGGGATAGCTAAGTGGCAAATCTGAGTTGTCTTAAAAAGCTTACTCTTATTCCCATGCAGTGAAGGGAGAGTTAATTGGTAGATATGAGTTGTCAAAAGAACTCACTCGCACTCCTATGTCATGCAGGGAAAGCTAAGTGGCAGTTCTGAGTTGTTACATGCCGAGATTTGACTTTTTGCCGGTCAAACCTGACATTCGTCCCACCCCGAAGTGAGCGCTGGTAATCGTCCCTGGGTGAGACGAGTATAAGTCAGCACTCGTCTCTGGGTAGGACAAGTAAAAATTTCACTCGTCCCTAGGTAGGACGAGTAAAACAACACTCGTCCCTTGGTGGGATGAATAAGCAATAAAGTGTCTAAAAAGTGCCAAATTGGTTTCTGACTTGCAAAACTGTTGTGTAAGTGGTTAGAACCACTGTTTAACCTCTGGGCGCTACCCTTGGGGCTATGTGTGTTAATGTGATCAGTGTTTGTAGTCACATAATCGGATTGGTGCTGTTTTGGTGTCTACAGATGCCCCTTTTTGGGAAGCATTGTGCAAGGCACAGCGTCGAGCAAAAATAGATAACCAAAGCACTAATGATTAGGGTTTCTCAGTAACCTAACCAACTCTTGATGCCCCAAGTATGGAAAGGGCATGCATTCTTAAATCCTTGCTTCTGACAAGCTAAGGAATTTGATTTCAAGTATTAACCTATTTTGGTGAGGTGTGACTTGAGCTTGGACATTGATCAGTCATGAATAGGCAAAGGGCGCAACCTTTTATCCACGGGGGAACCTTGTGTTCATGCTTTGGGAATGCCAAGTGTTTAATCAGTTTGTGATAATTTCTTGTTTGCTGCCCCAAGCAGGAGCGTGATTGTCTTTGTCAATGATTCTTTGAATGCATGCTATTGCCATGATTGGGTGTATTGTTGTTGATTGGTGACTTAAGTGTGACTACCCCCTCAAGCGACGAATCGATGAAGGAATGACTGCCATGAGAAAAGTGACGAGTCGCTTGACCCAAGATGACTTAAGTGAGGGTGCCTTCAGATGTTTTCCGTTTAATGCGAAAGCAGTTTCCAAACATTCTGACCTATTTTTGGTGGGTGTGAACCCATTTTGGGATGCCATTTGGGGTTAACATTGGCAAAAATCCATCTTCTCGTGGAGCGGTCCGGCTATGGTAGCCTTCTTGGGGAGTAGGATAGCGACAAGGTAGACCCCGACATCAGTTTTATTATGGCAGGAGGTTAAGTGCAAGAGCACTTTTGTCCGACAATTTTTAGTGGTTTGGTTGGCATTTGTCATTTTTATATTTTGGTTGTTTTGTTGTGTTTGTTTTTTTTTTTTTTTTTTTTTTTTGTGGCGTGTTTTTTATGTATGTGTTTGATGTGTGCAGAGGTGATTATGAATGTGATGTGTCTAATTTGTATGATGTATAGATATGGAATGAATGAAAGGAGTTGTTGATGATGTGTCGATGCACCATAGACTGTACAAGATTTGATTGACTTGCTATACTAATGGGATGACTTTGTGGAATGACTTTGCATGTGATAACTGTGTGTTTTTGTATTTTGCATATATTTTTATGGTGATGTATGGAATGAAATGTACCAATTGTTTTAAAATGTAGTTAAGCTTTTCTGAGATTCAGATATTTTAACTAACTAGCCAAGACTGTACATTTATCTCGCAAGACTTCTTAAACAAGGTCTAAATCCGACTTGAATGTAACCAAGTTATTTCACATCCCTGTGTGTGCAATTGAGTTTGTTTATGTGTTATTCATCAGGATACCACCAGTGCCAGATGGGCTTTCAACCGAACCTGTACTGAGGATCACCTAATTAGCTCCACTAACTCCTTTATTGTATTTAGTCGATTAATCTGCGATGCTATCTAGGATACCATAAGCTAGCTCATCCACATGCAAACATTGATCTGCACACAAGTTAATGTGATAGATATATCGTCATGCGGGAGGTTTATCGCCAGTGACCGATAGGCTATCAACCAAACCGATACTGAAGCTTGCCTCATGACCTATCGAAATGCTGAGAGTTCCAGGGATTCAAGTTCGACTCCCTTCTTTTCTTCAATTGTATTGGGATACTTGCTCTTTATAGTGATAAAATCACTGTTTATTTTTGTGTTAGTACTCGTCTTGTTTTTTTTTTTTTTGAGCAAGGGATTTGAATATGGAGTGACGAGAATCACTATTGTTTGTGCCTTTTGATGTGTGCACTGTAGGATGTCAAATTTTAGTGTTTTGACGTTTTGCAAATTGTTGATGTTTTTGCAACTTTTGAGAACTTGGGATTCATGGGGAATTGGGTAGGGAGGATGCTTTTCCTTTTGCCAACTCTTAGCATTCCTAGGGTCATTTGCACAGGGGGATAAGCAAGATAGTCGTTTCGCTTATGGTAACCTGGATTACTGTGCAGGTTGCATCTTTCGTTCACACAACTTAGGAATTTTTTTATATGTGTGTTAATTTGTGTTGGGATGCTACGTAACAAGGCGTGGTCCAAGTAAAACTTTCCCGTGTAAAATCTGTTTAACTCTGTATAGTTTTGGCTAGAAATTTAAAGACATTTGAAGGACGAAAACCCTATATACATTAGGCGACAACTGACGATGCTAAAATAAAAGGGTGATATGCTGGATGTATACGTGTATGAAAATGGAGTTGATGTGGAAATGATGGAATTGCCAAATAATGACTGTCTATGGTGCTTGTGACTTGTATGACCTATCAAAGTATGCAATGTATGGATGCAATGCTTAATGCAACCTATATTTTTGTATTTTGATTTTTATGAGAATGCATGGAATTGGAATGCAATTGTTTTTATGATTTTGATGTTTATGAGAATGCATGAAATTGAAATGCAATTGTTTTTGTGATGATTGATATTTTTTGAGAATGAATGGAATTGAAATGCAATTGTTTTTGTGATGATGATTTTTTTGTGTTATTTTTGTTGATTTTTGAATATGTATTTTGACCAAGCAGTTATGGTAATGCTTGGAGTGTTTGGTGTTGACCAAAGGGTTTATAAATACCATTGGGGCATTTAGGGCTGACCAAGAGATTATGAGAATCCTTGGAGCTGTTGGGGTTGACCAAGAAATTATGATAATCCTTGGAGCTTTTTGGGATGACCAAGCGATTACGAGAATCCTTGGAGATTTTGGGGTTGACCAAGTGATTGCGATAATCCTTGGAGCTTTTGGGATGACCAAGAGATTGCGATAATCCTTGGAGCTGTTGGGGTTGACCAAGAGATTGTGATAATCCTTGGAGCTTTTTGGGATGACCAAGCGATTGCGATAATCCTTGGAGCTTTTGGTTTGACCAAAGGGTTTATGGACACCTTTGGAGCATTTGGTGTAACCCACTGGCTCTTCAGGGAATAGAGGTACCCCCAACATGATGATCTGTGTGCACTGAATCTGGCTCTATAGGAATTGGCACGAATGGATCGACCTTATGCACGGATAGGAGGACAGGGTCTGCCTTCGACACTAATGGTGCTATGATATCTCTGGGTGGAAGTTGCTCGTGATCTTCCCAAAGGAGCAGGATCAACATGTGATGCCAGTGGGCTGGGTCTATGCGCCACTCATGCCCTAGTCTTATGCCTAGTTGTGCCATCAATTCGTCATGGGTTACAGGGTGATTGTGTCGTTGTGCATGATTGAGATATGCCATCTCAGTTTCATATTCATAATAATTATCGATGATCCAAAGGCCTTCGTTGGCCCTGATAACTATCTGCGACATGCTAGGCTCTTCTTGTTCGAGTAGATTTATGTGGTCCTCATGGGGTTGTTTCGCTCATTACGAGGGGACCCGATTTTCCTACAATGGCATGGGCTCGATGGGAGCCTCCAAAGGGAATAAGGTTAAGAGACTTTTGTGATGCTCATCCATGGGGACAACTAGTGAATTAGTGTTGTCGAACATGAACGGGTCCCCTGGTGCTATTGCATATGCTAACTCATCTTTGGTGAGAGAGTCAGGCTCATCAGAATCTGGTGATTCTGAGATATGGAAGACCTCGTCATTAGGTAGCTCTACAACTAGGGGTTGATCCTCTTTGAGAGGAGTTTCGCGTGAGTTGGACATTTGGGACCCCGAAATCTTGATCTCTATCGACTCTAAGTGCTTTGGCAGCGCATTGCTTGTATCAGGGAATTTGAGCTCCTCCTGTTTGATTTGTTCCCGTTGCAAGTTATGGGAAACTTGATGCCTTGGGAGGGATGACCGAATAGCACCCCCTCTACCTTGGTAGGGCATTTCATCCCGCTCTTTTTCACGCTCAGGTTCCTCAGAGGCTTCTTGAAGAATTTTTGGGGGTGGCCCATGAACTTGGGTGGGTGCCTGAAGAAGGCACCCGTCATTGGTCTTAGGATTGGCCTCCCACTCAAGTCTAGGAGGCGTCGAATGCAACGTTTGATAAGGTCGTAGAGACCTGTATTGCACCCAGTTGTGTCTCTCATAATGTTCTGTCTTATGAGTGTGAGGGGTTGGAGTCTTCACCTGCATAGTGTGTTGTAACAACTCATCCTCCTGGCGCTGAAGGCACTTTTGATTTAAAAGATACTATTGCTCTAACTGTTGTTGTTCTATCTCAAGTAGTGTGAGTTGCATCCGACGTGCAATATGCTTGGTAGATTCTAAGATAGTTAGTCCCACCATGATCGCCATTGAAAACATGAGATTTCGAAAACAAAAAGGAAAGACTAAACAAAATTGTATTAAAAGGAAAGAACACAAATGAATGAATACAAGATATAAAAGCAATATAAACTATGGCCCTTTTTTTATTGATATTCTTTTCAATTCGTGTTACAATGCGTCTCCTTCCTTTTTAGGGGATAGGAGCGTTAGATATTGATCTCTACAACTTGTTTCAAAATTCCTTCTTCCGCGTGCCCACATATAAGATGGGCGAACCAAAACGTTGTCGTCGCTTTCGTTGGTATAGGTTGATTCCTCGCTGCTCCTCCAATGCTGCAAATATGCGTTCAAAGAAACAAACAAAGAATCAGTAGCACTTGTGTATGAAAAATAAAAGATAAATCTAACTATGGCTAAAATGAATCTAAATGAACTGAAAACTTGATAAAAGCATAAACATGAAACTAGCTAAAAAACTACAAAAGCAATAAAGCGGGAGGGGTGCCCGAAGGCAAACCACCCGCAGGTGAAACTTTGCTCCGACACCAATCCGCTTAGAATTGGTCCGAAACCTGATGTGATGTGTTGTCGACAAATTGGTAGGATATTGTGGTCAAAATAATGGGGTGTTGGTTCTTGATTCGTGCCTTCAAAAGTCACCCAATAACCTCTCTTTCGATTAAGAGATTATGGATGTTGAAAACACAAATTGCAAGTAAATGAATTAGCAGCACTTCGTCGCTCAAAATGCTTCAGCTTGGTCCCTTTTGGGTGAGGAAACTCACCATTTTATAGACCCGAGGGGTCTCTTTGAATTAACATGCAAAAGTTTTTCTTTGCATGAATGCTTTTTGCCTCAAAGAAAGACTTCTTCTTGATCAAGGGATTCTTAACTGTCTCTGTGCATGTCTTTGTGTGTTTTAGAAAAACTCACTTGCACTCCCATGCAATGAAGGGATAGCTAAGTGGAAAATCTGAGTTGTCTTAAAAATCTTACTCTTATTCCCATGCAGTGAAGGGAGAGTTAATTGGTAGATATGAGTTGTCAAAAGAACTCACTCGCACTCCTATGTCATGCAAGGAAAGCTAAGTGGTAGTTCTGAGTTGTTACATGCTGAGATTTGACTTTTTGCCGATCAAACCTGACATTCGTCCCACCCCGAAGCGAGCGCTGGTAATCATCCCTGGGTGAGACGAGTATAAGTCAGCACTCGTCTCTGGGTAGGACGAGTAAAAATTTCACTCGTCCCTGGGTAGGACGAGTAAAATAGCACTCGTCCCTTGGTGGGACGAATAAGCAATAAAGTGTCTAAAAAGTGCCAAATTGGTTTTTGACTTGCAAAACTGCTGTGTAAGTGGTTAGAACCACTTTTTAACCTCTGGGGGCTACCCTGGGGCTGTGTGTGTTAATGTGATCAGTGTTTGTAGTCACATAATCAGATTGGTGCTATTTTGGTGTCTACACAACTGAACCTGAAGAGTGCTTATGAAAGTCCACAAACTTATCCTTTTCAAAACACATATGGTTAGTGCATCCAGAATCTAACACCCATTCATTAGAAGTAGATGATTCAATGGAGTAGAGGGCACAAAAAAAGGAATTTTTATTAGAATTTTGCTTTACATTGTTGTTCTTTTTCTTTTCCTTGCCAAACCATTTCTTAGGTCCTTGTCCCTTAGCATTTTCTTGCTCTTCCTTTTTTGCAATCTTCTTCTTCTTGAAACAATTTTATTCCTTGTGGCCTTTCTTGCCACAAAAGTTGCAAGTGAAATCAACTCTAGGCTTGTTGGGTTGGAAATTTTTATTTTTCCTTCCCTTGTATTTCTTCTTGAAGGAAAATTTAGTGGCACTCAAGGCAACATTCTTCTCCTTGACAACTTGACCATTCACTTTGTCTCTATTAAGAGAATCTTCATGTTGAATCAATAATTATGAAATAGTGTTGAGAGGAATGCCATCCTCTTCTTGCTCTAGCCTAGTATCTATAATGGTGACAAAATTCTTGAACTTTCTTGACAAGTTTCACAAAATTATAAAGTTGAAGAGCTTCTCACTTATCCAATCACAATTACAAGCCAATAGTTGAGTTCTCATGCCTTTCATCTTTGAGAGGAAGATCAAGGCACTTTCTTCTTCACCTTGCATAGTGTTAAGAATTTTGGACATTAAAGTGAATTTCCTTGGTGTGTTGGACCCTAGATGAACTTGTTTTAGCAAATCACATGCATCTTTAGCATGCTCACAATGGATTATAGTGAGCAACATCTCATCACTCACACTTTTGATAATCATAGAAAGTGCAAGATGACTCTTGTTGTTGTATGTCTCAAGTGCCCTTGTCTGGGTTGGGGTTGCTTCATCTCCATTCACAATGGGCCATAACTTTCTTGCTTGAAATTCAGCCCTCATCTTTGGTTCCCATATTCCAAATTTTGATCCATAAAGGATGTGCTTAGGTGTGAAGGAGATTCCATGATCAGCCATTCTAGAAAGTGAACATAATCAAAACATACGATGCATTGACAAAGGAAATAAATGATGCAATAAGAAAGTAGATAAACATACTTGCATATATAAAAAAACATAACTTTCAAGTAATCTACTTTTCAATCATCAAATATAATCATCATGAAAGATAAATATTATGAAAGATAATTAAAATTAAGCATCATCAAGAGAGATAAATATCATCATGAAAGATAATCAACATTATCATGAACTACTATAACCATCTTGCAATAAACAACTATAACCATATTGCAATTGAATAAAGGAAATAAACCAAGATCAACTTGCAATATATTAAATTACAATAAGAAGGTAACTAATCATAACAACCATCTTGCAACAAAATAAACTAACTTGAATTGAACCATAAAATATTTGTTAAATGTTAGATAGTCAATAAGTTAGTAAGTTAGTGTTCATTTTAAGGTTTTTCTATAGCCTAATGAATTGCCAATTCATCTCACCCAAGGTCAACCAAGCTACCCAAAATGGTATGGGTACGAGGACCCAAAAAGGACTTGCTACCGATAGAGCAGATTCTTTTGGATTCAATAGGTGTTTAGAAAATATAAACTGTGTTGCAAGATTAAGTAAATTTTAATCAAATACTAAAGTTGTGGTTAGTAAGTTGATTTATTTTTAACCTTCTTGATTAATATGAAAATTAGTAAATTGCAAGTTAGTTGGTTAGTAGATTGTTTAGTATCAAGTTAGTAAGTTAGTAGTTAGATTAGTTGAGATGCAAAATGCAAAAAATGCAAAAAAAAGAAGTAAGAAATATGAACAAGAGATAGTGGAGACACAAAGCAAAACACAAACTCTCTCTCTCTCTCTCTCTCTCTCTCTCTCTCTCACTTTCATTCTATTTTAATTTCATTATGAGAGATACAAGTTATATTAATTTACATTATGCTTCAAGCAAATGCTTGAGAGATATTAGAAGAAATTAATAAAAATAGGGAAAGAGAGTCAAAAAGTTGATCCGAAATTGCCTTGTATACTCCAAAACATACTTGGATAACCTTGCAAAACAAGCAAACTCACAAACAACCATTGTTAATGTGAGACAAAAAAATATTGCATTTTAAGGAAAATAATAATAATTTTTAATACAAAAATTGCTTAAAAAAATGCAATTAAATTAATAAAATTTATTTTATTAAATAATTAATAAAAAAAATCGCATGAAAAAGTTTAAATATTTTTATAAAGCAAAACTTTAAAAAAAAAAAATTAAAAGTTTTTCAGACTATATAGCTGACTGTTTATATATATATATATATATATATATATATAGTCAACTATTTTATATATATATATATATAGCCATTGTTTTTTTTATTTAAAAATTAAAAAAAAAATGACTATATATGGAAATAGGGGTTTTTGGGTATTTCGGACGCAACCATGGGGTCCATTTGGCTCCAAAACCCTTCCATCAAAATCTCAATGCCAAAAACAAATTTATATATTTAAAATGAAAATACTATTTGCAAAATATCTAACAACTAGATCTAAAAACATAATAAATCTATAAACCCTAATGGCAGATTTGCAAAATAAGTTTGCATAAAATACCCAAATATCAAATGCATACAAAATATATATATATATACCTTAATGGGTTTTTCACCTCAAAGGATTGAAGACACTTGATGGAGATCCCAACCGCTCTGATATCAAATGTGAGACAAGCAAAGTCTCCCCAAGATCGAAGAATGCTCCACAAGATCAATCACACACAAAAGAGAAAAACCCACAACACCAATATTAAGTGGTAAAACCCTACTTCAAATGAAGAAGGGAAACATCCACTATAAAGCTCACTATATTACTCATTTGATTCAACAATACAAGAATGCTTCAATGTTATGCAACAATATGCATCAACATGATATTACAACACAAGTCAATATGACAAGATATGTTAAGATGTAATAGACAACACCCCTATTTAAAGAGAATTTTTTCTATTACAACCCTAAATCTTATCACAATCTAATCTTATCACAATATAATATTGAGATGTGTGACAAGCGACATCTATCAAATATTAGAAAGTTCTTAGTTACTTTCTAATCTTATCACAATCTAATCTTTGAGATGTGTGATAAGTGGCATCTATCAAATATTAGAAAGTGATTAGTTACTTTCTAATATTTTCTAGAAAAGGGGAAATAATTTTTTCCACAAATTAAATATTCCTAGCACCCTTATTTTATTTATTAATTGGGTGGGAATATTTTTACATAAAATAAAATTATTTTCTAATTCAAATATTATTCTTTAGAATTTATATTTTAGTCTAAGAATAATTTACACAATGTTGCATTACATATTCCAACAATAACATTTGCATACAAAAGCATTTTAAACCCATTTATTTTTTCAAATCACATGATTTTTTTAGCTTTATGTATTGGTACCATCACTTCAAGGACTTATTATAGTGTTAGGGGTTATATTGTGTAAGATGGATAATCAAGCCCTAGTTACTCGTCTCAGTGTGCAAGATTACAATACTTGGTCAACCCAAATGATTGACCTATTATGCAGTAAGACTCTATGGTATATCTTTCAAGAAGATAAAGTAGTAGTCCTTGATGAATAAACCCACCAACATAAAGAAGAAGAAACTCTTGGTCTATTCTTGTTGTTGATCAAACTAGAATAGATTTTCTATATAAAAAAATAAAGTGAATTTATTAAAGTATGGTCAAAATTACATGAAATATTTGGGAAAGTAAATACAACTAAAATAAGTCACATGGAATTATAGATTTCCTCTTTCAAATTGGTTGAGTTTGATAACATTGAGGACTTTATTGTGGGATTTAAGGTAGTGGGAGCATATATTACATCTTTTAGAGGTAAAAATAAATATAGTGTGGAATGTGTGAAGATTGTCCTTAATAATATATCTTTTTCTCTTTAAATGTTGAACCTAATGATTCATATGATTCCTATATTCTTAGAATCATAAAAAATCTTACTCTTGATCAACTTTTCTTTCTCCTAGTTTATTTTTAGGTGGCAATGAGGAATTGTGGTGGTACTTCACAAATATAGGCTCATGCAAAGGAAGTTAAAACTAAGGAGGCTAAGACCTAGGGTTCCAAGGCTCAGGCCAAGTATTAAAATAAGTTAAATACCATTTTTGGATATTATAAGAGGGAAGGACATTCAACCAATAATTGCTTGCTAAATTTGTAAAGGATTAAAGTTATGTTTGTAAAAATAGGTGAATGTGTTTTAGATGATGAGGGAGATTCATAAGGATCTACCTCAACTATAGATTCCAATTATAGCATCCATTATGTGGGGAAAATATTATTGTCACTAATGTCTTCTCTCCTTGGCCCCTCAATTCAGATTATGAGAGGATGCTTAAAGTGTAATTTGACTTATGGCTAATTTTGATATTGTATGATATAATCTTGTATAGGTCTAAGGGAAATTATTGTATAATACTTTTAATTTATTGTAATATCTTATTATGTAATCTTTATGGATCGCAGTTAACCTTGTTATAGTTAAACCCATATTATAACTTATAATTAATGTTATATCCCTCTTGTTATGTCAACTTAGGTTAAACTCATTTGTATAATTTGGGGATTTGGTATTGATATAAATACCCCCACCACTCCAACTAGTGCATCACAATGTTGTGATTCTTATCCATGGATGATACAATGATTATTTATGGAACCTGTAAGCACCCCACAATTTTTGTGTCTTTCTTTTATCATTTTATGCTTTTTGTATAAGATTTAAGTAGATGAATTACTTTTGTTCATTTATAAAAAATATTATGATTTACAACTGATAGAAATACTAAGACATGATTAATGAAATTAATTCAACCAGTTAAATTCTCCAAGTTTCAAGGAGTTGACTGAGATTCTAGTCTTGCCAAGCAATATATGCATAAATTCCAAGTTGTTGTAATACCACTATGTGGTTATGATGTAAAATTAGTGGAGCAAATTTTCAATAACATATAACACACACACACAAACACATAGAGAGAGAGGGGTATTTAATAAAATACCATGCCCTTCTATGTCCTTAAGTAAATAAGTTAGGATAAAATAAAAGTTAGGACCTACAATTTTTTATGTATTGGTTAACAAAAAGAACACAATACTTAAGGGTACCCTTTTTTATTACTCTAAAGGGTAAAACTGTATAAATATGGTTTTACACAATCAAAGAGTAATTTGGATTTAACATACTATTAGGTTGGTATATCTTATATGTCATCTAACCAAATTCAATTTGAGCATAATGGTAAGTTAATGATTCTTAATGTTTATAACAAGAGATTTGAGCATGTAAACGTAATTCATTATGTTACCACTAAATATTACAAGATCCTAATAAATACAACTCCTTAGTTTTTTATATATTGCAAATATTTTATAAAGAAAAGGAATTGTACAATTAAACAACATACAAGGTAAAATCATTTCATCAAAATTAGTCAAATTAACTTAACCTTTATAAAATCTAAGTTAGATATTTATCATATTTATTAGTATCCCCCGAAGGAGCCCTATGAAAGTGTTTTGATCACATTTGATTTTTCAAATTGTATAACTTTTTTATCTCTACATACTAGTAATATCAGTTTAAAGACCTAGATTAATATAAGAAAGAAGAATCTCTTAGCATATTCTCCTTATTGATTGAACAAAAATTGTTTTTTCACATCAAAGAAGAGAGTGAATTTATCAAGGTAGTAATAAGTAATTATGGTGGTAATTCATAAATAAATGCTCATGCAAAGGAATTCAAACCCAAGGAGATTAATACCCATGGGACCAAGGGCCAAGCTAAGTCTTCAAATAATGGAAGACTATTTGTGGATACTACAAGAGGGAAGGCCATTCAACAAAGATTTTTTTGATAAAATTGTAAAGGATTGAAGCTAAGTTTTTGAATATGGGTGGATGTCTTCCAGATTATGAGGGATATTCAAAAGGATCTACCTCAAATATAGAGGCCCACTAGAGAATCCATTATGGATGGTAATATATTATTGTCACTTATATCTTCTTTCTTTGGCCTGTTAGTTTAGATTATGAAAGAGATGTTGAAAGTGTTATAACTTGTGGCCATGGATGACATTATATGATATAATATTGTATAGGCCCAAGGGCGATCATTGTATAACATATTTAATTTATTGTAATAATTTGTTATGGAAGCCCTATGGGCCATAGTTAAACACATTTTATAACTTGTAATTAACCTTAAAGATCTCTTGTTATGTTGTCTTAGGTTAAACTCATTTATGTAATTTGGGGATTTGATATTGTTATAAATACTTCCACTACTCCATTTATCACATTAGAGTGTTGTGATTCTTATCCACGAATAGTACAATGATTATTTATGGTACCTATGGGTGCCCAAAAATTTTTGTGTATTTTTTCTATCATCCTTTTATGCTTTATGTATAAGATTTGAGTGGATGGATTACTTCTATTCATTTATAAAAATAGGCGGAAATTCCAATATTTAAAATTTCTTTTCAAGCAATGACTATATTTGGATCCTTGTTAAGGTGCTTATTTTATCGTCCCTTTACAACATAAGCTTCTAAAATCCTCTTACCTTATTGTCAAAGTATCCCATTCAATCTTTGGGAATATGGAAATTTTGTCAAAATGTAATGTCTCCTCTCTTGGAATGTGTCCTCCTTGTGTCATGGAATTAGCTTTTCATCATATTTAATATGATAGAATACATTAGGACTTTTTAATAACCATACCCTTGCCCTTAACTCCCAATTCAAAGATAAATATCTCTTTAGCAAAAATCTATAATGCTTAAAAAGGTGGAAACCTTGGTTGGTGTTAAGTTTATATTTTGAATTGAGTTATTTATTTTGATTGATTATAAATAGTATTTATTCCTTAGTTAAGAATGATATATTAATCAAGTTTTCACCCACCTTGACCTATATGTGATGCCCATCATAAATATAAAAAATACAAATAGAAAATTTCATTTCAAAACCTTACTACAACATCAATGTATTATGTCCATGATAAAAATGGTGCATAGTTTAATATAGTTAGATTTTAGGTCATATAGTTGATATTCTCCAATATCCTCTTTCAACTCAATGTTCTCCTAAACTCAATTGCAAGGAAAAAATGATTTCCATCCTGATGTTTTAATCTTATTTCAATTTTTAATGTGAGAATACTTTGGGATATTCATCTTCATTAAGTTTTTCCCTCAACAATAATCAACAACCACAAAATAGTATTACAACAACAGTTTAAAATTTTTTATTCATCCATTGCTTGATAATTCTTAATTTATAAACTTCACCCCAAAATCAAGGTAGTAATTAGTTTAAGTTCATGGAAATTTATTTATATAAAATATTTATATTCCTAATAACATATTGATTGATTTTAATAATTTTAAATTTAATAGCTTCGAGATTAATTATTAATGTAGGCCTATTTAACAATTGCAACTATAGGCAAAATATTCTCTCTGACCAATGATCTCATTTAAGGTTCACTACTAGTATTGTTGATTCTATTAGTATAATGCCTAATGCTAATAGTAATTCTAATTTATTTTAATTTCCTTGACCCCCTAATAAGTTATCGTTTAAAATTATTTTTAGTTTAAATTTTAAAACAAATAAATCAAGGGTAAAGAAACTAAAAAAATCTTAACAATAAATTCAAGATTTAAGAATTAAAGTTGGAATCATAAAATTTCAAAGAAGCATGAATATTATTATCTTAGTAATATTTATTTTCTTCTTTTACATGTATAGAAGACAATTATTATCTAAGAATCCCAAAAAGGATAGATCATGTAAGTTTTTCCATTCAATATAGAACTCTAGATAGATCAAATTGCCTCTCTTATTTGTATTAAGTAATGCCTAGATATATAAGTCAATTTGTAACTTTCTTTTATAACTACAAAGCAACTAATGTTTTCATACGTAGAAATCATTCACTCTATAGATAGAATACAAGATGCAAGGATTTAAAATCCTTTATCGTATAAGTTTTACATAATAATAAATATCACAATCAAATTTTTAAAAGTATTTCCAAGATAATAAGAAGAAAATCCTAATTTATACAAAGGTATTTGATTTAATATTTATACAAAGGATACAATAACATATTAATCCTTTTAAACTATTATATTTTTCAATCTTCAAAAACTCCAAGAATTCCCTATTCAAGGATATTGACTTGACCCTGGCAACAACCACCACCTTGGGAAAGGGGCTTGTGTTGTCCATCCTCCCATTAATCCCTACCTTTCACCATCGCATAGATGCAATGGCTTACAAAAATTACAACAACTTGATCCACACATTTAGACATAGTACATTTAGATCTAAAATTGTTACCATATACTTTACAAAAGTTGTATTAGGTAATAGAAGATCATGTTGGAATATGTGGTGGTTAAGCTTTTCTTAAGGCCATGAATGAATTTTGTATTATATTGTTTATTTAAGCCCTTTGGTAAACCTTGAAAAATGTTTTTTATTATATTTTATTTTTTAATCCTTAAGGTCAGTCTCTTAACCTTGACCTAAGTTATTTGGTTATAAATACCCTATCCTACCAACCCTTTCTTCATTGGTTGGAATGTAATTCTATTATTTGATAGTGATATCATCTGGTGTCACAAACACCTCCATATACTGCATATATTTGTGTGTATTTCATTTTTTATATTATTAGGTAATGTGTCGATCCATTTATTTATGGAAACTATTATCAAAGTGGATGTGAATATTTATTACTTAATTGCTTATCGTTGATAGTTTGGATTCTACAACTTCTCTCAAGGGTAATTGTGTTAGGATTAGTCAAGAAGATTATTTATAAAGCTAATGGTAGGACTAGAAGAAAGGTTTCTTTGAAAAAATCCCTAAGTGAACTTGGATCTCATTGGATTCAATAGATTTAATCTAGGAGAAATATTCATTAATGGGTGCTTTTGTTCCTCTCACTGGCATCCAATTATTTTTTATTTTAATTTTTGACTAGATGGATGCCCTAGTTTTAGAATTGAGTGTTTTAAGATTTTTTGAAGACATTCGTAATACTTTATGGATTTTTTCAAAAAAATTATTTTATTTTCTCTTTTGATTTCGTATGTTCAATAGCAACACAGATGAAAGAATAAATTGGTTAGCCATTATGAAAGAAGAAAAGAAGAGGTTGAAATTTTTTAGATAGATCCTTGGTTCTAGAGAATCTGTGGTCAGGATTCCATGCTTAGAAAATACCTCCAATTTGCTTGATAAAGTTGCTAAAGTGGTTTAACAACGTTTTTTGCTAAATAGGAATGAGAGGATGTTCTAATTGGTTATATTTGACAAAAAGGGTATATAGAGAAAAACATGATAGATATGAATGAACCATTAGTGTTTTTGTATTCTTTATAAAATCTTATGGGGGTTCTAGTTCAACATTTTTTCTCAACTTACCTCTAGGTACTACTTTTCGAGCTTTGAAAAATAGAGCAATTTCCCTCCTAAATCAGAAAATTTAAATTTGAATTTTGGAATATTACATGGGGTGTAGCAAGAGAAAAGCATGTGGACATATGTGTCATATCATATGTGCAAAAATCAAGGGAAGACATTTGATTGGAATGGTTGCTTTATATTTATTTGTTGTCCTTTATCTCCTAGGGGGTGCCTTAGGGATAAAGGCTAGCTCAACCTACCTTAAGGTGTTGGATAGTAAAATTCTTTAGTTTGAACCCCCTATCATCTTATACCTTTTTATGATGATGATGTTAGCATGGCATAAATTGGTGACATGACAAGGAGTGATGATGTGGCAATGTACAATGACATAGCACCTGATGATATCACTTTTTTAAGTCAAACTTGTTGACATAGCACTCATTGATGTGGCATTTGATGACATGGTAGATAGGGTGACATAACATATGGAATAAAACATGTATGTTTATGCAACTAATATGGCATATGAGGTGTTGTGATATATGGTAGGCAATATGGAAATCTATATAGCTGATATGGTAGATGAGATGACACAATATATGGCAAGGGATATGGTGTCTGACATTAAGGATGACATGGAAAGTGGAAAGAGGTCTAACATGAATATTGTATGATGGTTTATGTGGTAAGAAATATACCACTTAGTTCATGTAAATACAATACTATCCAATTAGAATATACCAAATCATAGAACTCAACAAGTCATTTGTATATTCAGTAATAGACTTAACAAAGGACAACATTTGAAGTAAATCAAGACATGATAAGTGGTACAATATGGTTTAGATATTACAAACCTAATTAGAGCAATAAGTGCCATAGTCTAGTTCCATCGTACCCTATCTAAGGGCCTATATAGTTAGTGCACGTATGGTATCCCCTAATCATGACAAGTGGTATCATACGATTTACTAGGATGATGTCTAGTCAGTGCATAATTAGCACCCTCTCATTCACTCATGCAATAACACATGGTAGCCTCCCATTTGTTTTAAGTACTAAAAAAAGTTTTAATTTTTTCAAATTTTTTAGAGGCATTTTCTTTAATTTTGGGTCAAACTTCCATAGGCTATAACTTTTACATATGGAAGTGTTTTGATTTGTATTGTTTTGAAATCACATGGTTTTTTGAGATCTTCATATTGGTGATGTTGTATTTGGTCATAAATACATATAGGAATTTGCATATTTGTAGAATATTTATGGATCACCTTGTACCCTTATTGATTGGTCTAAACCATGCTACCCAGAAAATCAAGATTGAATTTTTGCTTCAAAGTAAGGGGTTACTCAAATATATAAATGAGAAGACTCATGCTACTAATTTTGAATAAACAAGGTAGGTCTAAAAGGATAAGATGAATGAGACTCATTTTTTTATAGCTTTTCATGTTGACAATGTCTATGAAACCCATGTTAGTAGCACCATGGACCCTAACAAGTTACTTGACAAGTTTTAGGGATTTTGTAATTATATTGATTCTACATAAATTAGTATGTTGGAAGTTGAGCTTACTACTTTAACTATGGAATATTTTGATATTATTAATTATTATATTAGTAATTTTAATAAATTGTAAGAAGACATTCATACTTTAAGAAGATTACCTAAGATGATAGGAGAAGGATAGAAAACAATAAAGAAGGAAAAGAACATTGAATTGGTCAATATTGTCTTCAACAATGTTTAGGAGACATAGTTATAGTTGTTATATTTGAGATGATTTTAATGTACTTTCCTAATTCTCCTACATGACCAAGTGATGAGATATTCATGTTCTTTTTGCATCATCATGCTAGAATATATTAATCAGGCCCATCCAAAGGAACCTATTGACAAAGCTCAAATTACAAGAAGCCAAAATAGAATGAGAAGAAGACAAAAAATCCTTTTCAAAATAACCAACATGTAAGTTTCCTAAGAAGGAAGGACATAAAGCAGAATTTTATTGTATTCACATCAAGAAGCTTGAGGAAGTAGCAAAAAATGGAGCGTTGATGCTGCTCTCTTCTATGGATAGGGTGAGGACAACTTTGATGGAGAGATATCATAGGAACACATAGTTTTTCATTCAACATATTGTATATTTATTTATTTTGATAAGTGCATTGTAGATGTAGGGGGAACTAGGTAAATGATGAATCACAAACATATTCTATAAGGGTACAATAAATTCCATTCAAGGGAACATGTTATCAGAGATGAATCTTATTTTCAAGTTGTATAATGTGGAGAGATTGGAATTGGACCATATTATTTTGATGAAGTACTTCATGTTCCTCATGTTGGATCTAACATTTTATATATTTATTACACTACTCATATGAACCAAAAAGTAGAATTTTATCCTGACTATTGGGTAGTTAGGGATATAGACAATGGATTTAAAATTATTTCTTCTAGCTATTGTGATGAGTTTGACCAGATTTAAAATTTAGGGGAAACTCCCACCTCTTCTATTTCTTCTCCTAGGAAGAAAGGTTTTGTTGCTATGGTTCCATATGTAGATGGTGAGAGTCAGAGGTGAAACCATAGTCTTGGATATCTTAGCTATGGATACTTGGGATAATGAGTCAAATTTATATGGCTATTGGACTTCCATATATATCCCCTCTAAGTGGTGCATGTGATGGATGTATTCTTGGGAAGTATCATAGAGAGATTTTTCCAAAAGGGTCTATAAGACTAGCTACTTACCCTTTGGAGATCATACATAGTGATATTTGTGGACCCATGGATACACCATCTCTTTATAGAAATAGGTACTCTATTATTTTTATTATTGATTTTTCTAGATATGTGAGGTTATATACTATTCACACTAAGGATGATGTATTTAAAATAATCAAAACCTTCAAGGCTCTTGTAGAAAAATAGTTGGAAAAAAAATCAAATGTCTTAGGACAAATATGGAATTTGAGTACATAAGTCATGCCTTTCATGAATTTTTAGCTCTTCATTAGATTACACATCATAGGATTGTTCACTATAATCCTAAGAAAATGAAAGGGATAACATGATAGTCATGGAGATAACATGATGTATGATTCATGCCAAGGGTATGAAGAACAAATTGTAGAGTGAAGTTATCACTTGTGTAGCTACATCATCAATAGATTTTCCATGAGGATTTTACAATGCATGATACCTCTTGATAGTTTAACAAAAGATAAACTTGATGTATCTCACTTTTGTATGTTTGAGTCCTTAGAACAGGCTCACATGCCCAAAGATCATTGAAAGGAGGTATTGATGAGTCATAAATGTTTCTTTATGGGGTACTTAGATACCCCAAAGGCGTATCACCTTTATGAACATCATAGCTATGAGGTTTTAATTTGGAGAGATGTTATTTTTTATGAAGTCCTTCCAATACACTATTTAATATTTTGGAAGATGATTCTTTTGATCCCTAGACTGATTTAAATTAAGTTATTTCTTTAGATATTTTTATATGCTTTATTCCTATTATATTATCTTCTTCATATTCATCTTTGAGTGACGGTCCTTTATATATTTATTTGATTCCTTCATGGTAAGAACCATTAATAGTACCTTATTTTCTATATTTAGGATATGTTGAGTAGGACACATCAATTCAAATTGCTTCATCTTTGATGATGAGGTGAGTGGTGATTTTGAGTTGAATTCTTTAGTTTTAACTTCTAATGTTGCTTTTCCATAGAGTGCACATGATTCTTCCTTAGTTTTTCCAACACCCAAGTGGGTTAAGACACTTTTGAAGGATGCTTAACCTATTTTATCTCTATAAAGAGATTGAAACTCTCCTAAATGTTTCTCTTGAAGGTTGCTCATTCTTAGGATCCTATTAGACATTATTAAGCTAAGGGCCGATTGGAATGAGAGGATACTATTCTTATGAAGTATGATTATTTAATCAAGAACAAGACAAGGGAGCTTGTTTATGTTTCATAAGGGAATAATGTAGTTGGATGAAAATGGTTCTATAGTACCAAGTACAATTTTGGTTAGCTGAAGAAGCATAAGCCATGCCTTATTGCTAAGGGTATATTTAAATAGGAGCGAGTTGATTATTCTAAGATATTTGCTCTAGTATCTAGGATGGACTTGGTTAGGATGATTACCTCTATAGCTACATCATATGGAGAGAGGATACACTAGAAGGACATAAATATGTCCTTCCTATATATTGATATTTAGGAGAAGATATACATGCAACAACCACCTAGCTTTGATCTTGAGGTCCCTAATCCTCTAGTTTATGTTTGACTAGGTCCTTGTATGGACTTAAGCAAGCCCCTCAAGTGTGGTATGAGAAGATTCACTCTTTTTTCCATAGTTATTGGTTTGGTGATGTGAGTTTGAACATGATTTTTAAATTAAACATTAGGATGGGGAGACTTTGGTGATTGTTATTTATATTGATATTCTCATTACGAATAGCATTTTTACCTTTATCTAAGATATGAAATCATGGATTCTTTTCACTAATAATAGATTTGGGGTTTTGCACTAATTTTTGGAGATTCAAAATGATTAGACAAACAATAACATCACTTTCACATCCCAAGTATGCTTTGGATATTATTCAATGTTTGAGGATGGAGGAATGTAAATCTGCTCAAACTTCTTTTGTTCTACATATAACACTTTGGGTTAAATATACCACTTCATTGGTGTATGCAATGTTGTATAAATCTCTTGTATGTGGGCTTCTCTTTCTCAGTAGATCTGACGTAGCTTATATTGTTAGTTATTGGTCTAGGTGTATGCAAGCACCCTGAGAGAGTCAATGGACCATGGCCAAGAGGATCCGAGCAATGTATAAGATGGGCAGTCACTACTTAGTTGTATCTCCTTTGATTCTAATAGGTTTTTTAGATGCTAATTAGGTTGATAATTTGGATAAGTAATAACATACCATAGGCTTTGTGTTATATTTGGGATCCAACCCTATTTCTTGGTGTTCTAGATGCCAATCCACTATATTTTAATCTTCTATAAAAGTTAAAAATTGTGATGCCAATGATGTTGCTAAGCATCTTCAATAGATGCTCATGAATTTGGAGGAGATTGGCATTCCTCAAATTTTTCTAGTCAATCTTCGATGTGATAATCAGAGGACCATCCAACTTACCCGAAATCCAATGTTTCATTAGCAGATAAAGTATATAGATATTTGAATGTATTTTATAATAGGGCTTCATGTGTGTGGTATGCTTGATCTAATTTTGTACCTTCAATAAAGCAGGTAATGGATACCTAACCAAGATCATGCTTGAGTTTTCTTTTGTGTGCATGGATCTACTTGGTGTAGGAGAGTGTCCCTTAAGGGGGATGACAAATAAGGCTCTCTTTTCATATCCCCCATTCATATTAAGAGGGATTCTAGAGTATGTGGCAATTAAACTTCTCTTAATGCCATGACAAAATTTTGTATTACATTGTTCATATAAGCCCTTTGGGCCCTTGTAAACCTTGGAAAATGTATTGTTTTATAATATTTTACTATTTGATCCTTAAGGCTAGTTTCTTAACCTTTACCTAAATGTTACTTGTATTTGGGTATAAATACCCCATAATACCAACCATTTTTTTTGCTAGATAACAATGATTTGTACTCGAGTCCCCCACCTTTGATAAATTATAACTGTCTTCTTTGGAGCTTGAGAGTTTATAAATAGTTTCAATTCTCATCATAGTTGAGATGCTATAGCTAGAAACCTACATCATTTTACGTAAAATGTATGAATTATTGATTTTAATTTTTTGGATCTTTTCAATTTTCTGTGTGAATACAAATATTCCAAAATTCAGAATTCTTGATTTTAATTTTTTGGATCTTTTCAATTTTTTGTGTGAATACAAATATTGTGAAGGTTTTTTTTGTAAACCTTCACAATACCAAAAATTCACCTCTATTATTTATGCATTGCATATTAATAGAGTAATATTTATAAAAAATTGCACTATCATAGTCCGCTTTACCAAATTTGAATTGCTAGTTTCCTTCCTGAAATACAAGTGCAACCACAAAAATTATAATAAATAGTTTTTTACAAAAACACATTAATGTTCTCAAATAAAGCAGATATTACCAATAGAAAACATTAAAGTAAAAATTAATCTTTATTTGATTCAAGTAGTCAATATTTTCTTATTAGCTTTAGCTAAAATTACTACTTCCTCTAACCATGGAAAAGAGAATTTTAATTTTACGATCCTCAATTAAGACCCCTCTATTGGCTAGCCTATCTACATATCTATTTCCTTCCCTTAATGTATGTATAAGCCTGATTTCTTCAAAATATTTAGCAAGATCTTGAATTTCCACAATTATATCTTATATGTTTTATGAAGCCTTTTGTTTCCTCAAAATTACATTTATTACTATGAGTGAATCACCTTCCATCCATACTATTCCATTTCATTTTTTACATATTTTTAACCCTTCTAAATCCACCCAAGCTTCAGATTTATTATTTTTATTAAACACACTATTGAAAGAGTAATGAGATAAAAATATTCCTTTATTATTTCTAGTTATTACTCCTCCTATTGGTCTTGGATTTTATTTATATGCTCCATCATAATTCAATTTGACCAACTTCATATCTGGTGGTTTCCACTTTATATTATTTGCCTTATTTTTGTTTCTCTCATACCCAACATCATAATTGCATTTGATGACTTGACTCCATATCAATGCTCGTTGCTTCTAGATTAGGTATTGGGTGAGTTGATAGGGTTGGATTATAATCCTCTATGGATAAACATATCTTCCTTTTCATTATCTCTAAATTGTCTTTATTTCCTTTAAATATTCTTCTATTTCTTTCTAGACATATAGTCCAAAGTATTGTATCCTTTGAAATATCCTAGATGTTGTAAAGCCTCGATTTTAAAAGTTATCTACCATTGATTTAATCATTTTTCAATTCTGCTATTCATTTACCAAACATATTAAGAATCCATTACCATAGTTTCTAAACTAGTGAGCAATTTCCCAAGAGATGGTTTATACCCTCCTCATTTTTACAAAGAACACATTGAGAGAGGCCATGAAAATCCCTTTTCATAAGGTTATCCTAGGATAAAATTCTTCTATGACATACTAGCCAAAAAATATTTTAACTTTAGGAATGCTTAGGCTATCTCAAATATCTCTTCATATTCTTATGATATTTCTATTTGTTGGTCCTTTACATTATATCCACTTCTTGTTTTGTATTCTCCTAAGCTATTCAACTCCCAAACAAATTGATCCTTGGCCCCCTCAGAATAATCATACTCAACTGCCTCCTAGCATCAATGTCTTGTATACTTGTAAAAAAAATCTTCTTTCCATTTGTATCTTCCTTCCTGATCCTTGTACAAAATATCTGAAACACTATCTAAAGAACACAAGTTTATACTGAGAGGGGGGGTGAACAGTATAAGACCAATTTTTACTTTTCTTTCTCAAATAGTATTATCCAATATAATCAATTGCAATATCAATAGCAATAATTAAAGCAATGCATAAATCATCAAACACAATAAATACACCAATTTTACAAGGTTCACCCAATGTGGGCTACTCCACGGAGAAAATATTTCACTAAAATTTTCTCAATCAATTTCTTGGTAAACCTTTCCCTATTACAATGTTTATGGACCTATGTCCAAAGGAGACACCAATACCCTAATCAATTTCATGGATATTTATCCACAGGAGACACCAAACTCCTAAATCTGCTATGGTTGGTGATATTCTAGAATATATTTGTCTCCACTACCCTTAGAAAATGGAACTCTATCCATAGAAGACACCTGTCCTCCCTGCTCTGGCTGGAGACCTCTGTCCTCAACTCCGTCATCTTCAAAGCTCTATATCAAATATGCACTAAACACGATCCTTCGGTCTAGCACAAATATGCTCAATCTTTGTCTCTAGTCTGGCACAAACATGTCCTCAAATATGCACCATATTCTATCCTTGAATCTGTAATAAATACAATCCTTCGGTCTAGCACAAATTTATCCTCAATATTTGTCCTCAAGCCTTAACTCAAAGCTTGACAAAATCACAAATCAACTCTATTGGATCTGCCCCAAACCTTAACTCAAGGTTTGAACAAATCAATCAATCAACTCTGCTCACAAGCCTTCTCAAAGACTAATCTCAAATATGCCTTGTAAGCTTCCACAAAAGCTCATACTAATATGTCCACCAGCCCTATCTAGAACTTGTCCAAATCTACTCAATAATTCCTCATTATAACTTATCGAAATATGCTCAATAAATACTCACTAGAACTTATCCAAATATGCTTGCAATCTGTATTGTAAGCTTCCACAAAAGCTTACCCAAATCTGTCCACAAGTCTTCTCAAAAACTTACCTCAAATCTGCTCAACAAGTCCACACTAGAACTTGTCCAATCTCATAGAAACATAAAGAGAATTTTTAGAGATTAAATATGCTCTATACTCATCACAATACTCAATAAATATTTTAGAAACATACAAAGAATTGTTAGAGACTCAATATTCTTCACATTCACCTCAATGCTCAATCACTTTCAATCACTCTTTCAGAAACATACAGAGAATTTTTAGAGACTCAATATGCTTCACATTCACCTCAATGCTCAATTACTTTCAATCACTCTTTTGGAAACATACAGAGAATTTTTAGAGACTCAATATGTTTCACACTCATCAATACTCAACCTCTTTCTCAAATAAATTCTGAATATAAAATAATTTGTTTCATAGAACATGAACAATCACTTCACATATTAACTTGACTAGGCTCAACCAACTCTACTCAACCAATCACTCAATGAAACGATCCTTGCTCACAAACCCTATTCCAAGCACATTAATACTCACTCAAAATGTTTCCAATAATACTTATCAACCAATCTCACATAACAATGATACTCATGTTCTTTTCAAACCCTAGTTCAAATTCTTCAATTAACCAATGGCTTCAACAACATTGCTTTGTTGAGCAAGGTACAACAAAGGCATTGCAAAAGTATTGTCATTGTTGTCAACACAGACAGATTGATGCAGTCCAGAGGTCAGTCAGATCAAGTGCTGAAAGTTTCAAGCAAAACAGAGGTGACCCAAATTCAAAAATTGGCAAAAAGAGACAAGGAAGAAAACTGTCGCGATATCGCGACATGTTTTCTGTCGCGATATCGCGACAAAACATGAGAGAGAGAAGATGCAAGAAAAATTGTCGCGATTTCGCGACATAAACCAGAGAGAGAGAGAGAAATGTGTCGCGATTTCGCGACAAAAACTAGGAGAGAGAAAATGCACGCCAAAATGTCGCGATGTCGCGACATGTCGAGTTTTCACTGAGGAGAGAGAAAATGTGTCGCGATTTCGCGACAAAAAGTAGGAGAGAGAAAATGCACGCCAAAATGTCGCGATGTCGCGACATGTCGAGTTTTCATTGAGGAGAGAGAAAATGTGTCGCGATTTCGCGACATAAATGGAGGAAAGGAGCTTGCAATGAAGAGAGTAGCGATTTCCATGCATGTTAAAGTTTCGCATTTCAAAGCACAACTGGAAATGTATGGAAACAAAGGTGTAGCGATTTCGCTACAAATCGGAAGTTAAGAAAACTGAGATGCAACGATTTCGACACAAGTAAAAATTCACAAGAAGAAGGTGTAGCGATTTCGCTACATGTTGAAACAAAGAGAAACTAAGGTGTAGCGATGGCGCTACATGTTGAAACAAAGGGAAACTAAGGAGTAGCGATTTCGCTACTAGTCAAAAGTGTAGAACTGAAAGATGCAGCAATGATATTACAAGTCAAAATTTCATGAAAAGAGGCAAGGTGAAAACACAAGGCACAAAGATGTAAAAATTTCGCCATTGCATGAAGCATAGTGTCGCGATTTCGCGACATGTTCCATTTTCGCTGGAGTTGGCAAGGAGAGTTGTACGGAAGAGCAAAGTGTCGCGATTTCGCGACATGTTCCATTTTCGCTGGAGTTGGCAAGGAGAGTTGTACGGAAGAGCAAAGTGTCACGATTTCGCGACATGTTCCATTTTCGCGGTTGCTGGCAAAGAAGAGTTGTACGGAAGCAGAGAACGTCGCGATTTCGCGACATGTTCCATTTTCACGGTTGCTGGCAAAGAAGATTGTACGAAAGCAGAGAACGTCACGATTTCGCGACATGTTCCATTTTCACGGTTGCTGGCAAAGAAGAGTGTACGAAAGCCGAAAGCGTCATGATTTCGCAACATGCTTAAGGATGACGTCAGCAAATGTTGAAAGTGTCGCGATATCGCGACAAGGTGCAAGGAAAGCTGCTGGAAGCCGGAAGCGTCGCGATTTCGCGACATGCTTAAGGATGACGTCAGCAAATGTTGAAAGTGTCGCGATATCGCGACAAGATGCAGGGAAAGCTTTCAAGAGCCAAAATGGTCGCGATTTCACGACAACAAGGGCATGAATGGTACGGCTACAGAAAGTGTCGCGATATCGCGACAGGTAACAGTTTGGCGGGTAAAAGCCGAAAAAGCATGCATGGTGACACGTGTCAGAAAAAGCAGACAGGAAAATCATGCAGCCAGTTACGTAAAAAGTAACTGATGTCAGATCGACAGTTACAAATTGACAGGTGTCGAACATGCACTGAAACAGTTGAATTTGCATGATTGAAAAGCATTCGAAGAATGGTATAGGCAGGATTAAAAAGCATTCGAACTGCTGTATTTGAAGTATTCGAACAGACAAATATGCAGGATTGAAAAAGCATTAGAAAAGACATATTTGCAGAATTCAAAGAGTCGGATATGCAGAATAGAAAAAGTATTCGAATGGCCGTATTTGAAGTATTCGAACAACCGAATATGCAGGTTCGAAAATGCATTAAAACAACCGTATTGCAAGGAATCGAACCGCCGTATTGCAGGGTTTCGAATAGTCGTATTGCATGGATTCACCAGCTGTATTGCAGGGTTCGAATAGTCGTAGTGCATGTAATCAAACAACCGTATTGCATGGATTCGAACAGTCAGAGTATGTGATTCGACTGCATGCAGGATTGAAAGGTTATAAAAGAATAGTCGTACAGAGAAGATGTTGCTGTTGTTAGAGAGAAATTGCTGTAAAAGGAGGGTTAGAAAAGAGTCAAGAGAAAAATTAGCAGAGCCGTGAGAGTGTGCAGAGTTGGGTTAATTGCAGACCAGCCAGGGTCGTGCATAAAGTGAAGACATTTTTATGTCATTCTAAATTGATCAGAATTGCAGTCCAAGTTGGTGCTTGGTACTAGGGGTTGGTGCTCCATCTATTGCAGCAAAAAATTAAGGGGTTGGTGCTCCTTCCAATAGATGCTGGTAAAGTATTTGTAAAATTGGTATTTTGCATTGACTCGATTTGGATGGTAGTCCAAGCAGTCTTTTTGAGGAGTAGCCACATTGGTGAACCTCGTTAAAATGTTGTGTTATGTGTGATGCTTTCTTGATGCATTTAGTATCTCTTTTATCTACTATAAACTACTGCTGGTTTTAAAATCATATGTTTTAGAAATTTTAAAGAACACACTGATTCACCCCCCCTCTCAGTGTCATTGTGATTACAACAATTGGTATCAGAGCCAGGTTCCCAATTTTGGCTAAATCAGTCAGGGTTGATCTTGGATTAGTACACAATGGCTAAGAAGAATAGATCCTCATCCAAAAAGGCATCCCGATCAGTTTCGGTTCCTCGTAGAAGAGAAATTTGAACCGAAAAAGGTAGAAGAAGTGAATCCTGAAGTCCGTGATGAAAATCTTGAGGCTGAAGTAGATTTTGAAGGAGAGTTGATATCCGCACTTGAAGAGTGGAGTATAGAAAAGAAAAAGAACAAAAGACTCGTCCAAGAAATTGGAAGAATATGGGGATGAGATTGAAGATCTCTTCCTACAAGTTCAAAAGGCCAAGAAATCGGAAGAAGCCTTGAAGACACAACTTGGATAATAAGAATGATGTATACAGGACAAGTGAAGAGGAATATAAAAAGGTTATTGTTGATCTAAAGCTGCAAGTAGAACAGAACAAAAGGATTGAAGATATTCTTAGGTCTCAGATCAATGAGAAAGAGACTCGTATGTCGCCAACAAGAAGAAGAGATTGTTTCATTGAAGAAACAACTAAAAGAGGCCAATATAAATCTCAAATTTGAGAAGAGCACAGAGTTGCTAGATACAATGATAAATCAACAAAGAAGCTCCACAGACTAAGTTTGGTCTTGGATATGAAGTCGAACAACCTTCATCCTCCAAATATGCGAGAGAAGAAGAAGTCCTCGGTTGAAGGATTGAAACAAGAAAAGTCTGAAGTCGAATCCTCAAAAGGAAGAAAATATCAAAGAAGATCTACAAAGCAAAGCAACCACAACAAAAGAGGTTCTCTCACTCTCACTCTTTTAATAATAATGCTTTTTATGGCTATTGTTCTAAATGCAACCACTTTGGTCACAAGGCAATTTATTGTGGACTGAACAATAGATCAAAGAGTTATGCTTGATAAAAATACTTCTATTTTTTTGAGTGAACACCCCGTGCAATGTTTTAAATGTAATGGCCATGGGCACATAGCAAGGTTTTGTTCAAGCACTTCTGTATCCAATCTAAGGCAATACCATAGATTTCATCATACACATAGAATGCAATACAGACAGGGAATAAAACATGTGCAATGTTTTAAATGCAACGGTCAAGGGCACATAGCAAGGTTCTGTCCAAGCACTTCTATATCTAATCTAAGGCAAAACCCTAGATTTCATCAGACACAAAGAGGACAACACCGACAAGGAACATATCATGTGCATAAAAGAAAAGAAAATAATCATCCATCAAGAATGCACAAGAGACAACCCCATAAGAGAAATGTTCAAGTTCACGAACAGGAGCAAAATAGGGATGTTGTTGAAAAACCCAAGCCCAAGTTCAGGAAAGCCTGGAGAAAGACAGAAGAAAGGAAATTGTGTCTCCTTGGACTGAAGGAGGCTACTCTGCCATTGCTCTAAGCAACTCCAGGTGGCACATCCTCAGGAGGAGCAATATTAAAGTTTTATTTTAATGCTCCTATGTATTTGTTTTTACTCTTTGATGTGAAGATTGCCAGATCTTTCATGACACCTTGGTGAATATATTTAATTCATAGACAGTTTTGTTTTAACTATTGATTTAATGCCAGTCCAAGGATAAGAAGCTTGAGGCTGAGTAAGGTGCACTACGATTGGCCATAAAGTGTTTGACAAAATGTCTTCTTTCGACATGCATAGTTGAAAGTAAGAGTTGGCAGTAAAATTGCAGTGCTGGACAAAAAATTGGTATAGATGTGAGTCACTTGTCAATTCTGTTGACAAAAGTGAAATCAGCATGTTGAATGGGAAGATTGAAGAAAAAGTTTTTAATGAGCAGCCAGATGATTTCCAGCCTGGTGATGAATAGTTGAGTTGCTTTCATAGTGGTTGTTTTGATCAAGTTAATGCTTTTCTTGATTCATGATTTGGGCTTACTCCATTGAGTTTGATTTGAGCAAGTTATTCTTTGCCTTGGTGATTTATGTTGGTGGTTGTCTTGTTCAAATACCTTTGGAAGGAAAAGGATGTCTACTAGTTTCCTTTTCATGTAGTGATTGGTTGAATGCTTCAAGGTTAATCTTGAGTTGAATGATATCTATAAGCATTGTTGCTAAAGCCCTAATTGGTTGAGAAAAGATGTTGGTTGTGCTGTGGTACAGTGTTTGGTACTTGCACAGAGTTGAAAGTGGATTGAGGTAGCCTACTGGATTCTCACTACAGAGAGAGACAAACAGTCGTCATTGGGTTCAAGCTTGTTGAGAATATATCCAAGATGCATGGTGAAGTTGTATGCAGATGTTGCTGGCATTGCAGAACAAAAAGATGGCTATATAAGATTATTGTATGCCTTCACTAACAGTGGACAAGTTTGAGTTTGCAAAGCAACAGAGGGTAGTTGCACAGAAGACAGTGGTTCAGTCATGTTCTTACACATGTTATATTGGTGAAGTTGGCGATGATGGTGTCATTCATTGGTTATTGCTGCTATTCACATTGTTGATTTTATTGATGCCTATTATGCTTATCATGATGTTGTCAATCAGTGAAATGAAGTGGTCTTGGACTCAGGGGGAGCATTTGTGTATTTGTTTTTCTTCTTGTTCATGCTTGGAATATTTGCTAATTGTAATAATTTGTGTCTAAGAATATTGTGCAAAGACTCAGGGGGAGTCTGCAACAGCCCTTTGGTATTATTGGCAAAGGGGGAGAAGAAATTGAGCAAGGTTGCAGTGTGTTGCCAACAATTCCAAAGGGGGAGATTGTTGAGCAAGGTACAGCAAAGGCATTGCAAAAGTATTGTCATTGTTGTCAACACAGACAGATTGATGCAGTTGATGCAGTCCAGAGGTCAGTCAGATCAAGTGCAATGAAGTTTCAAGGAAAACGAGAGGTGACCCGTATTCAGAAATTGGCGAGAAAGAGACAAGGAAGAAAACATGTCGCGATATCGCGACATGTTTTCTGTCGCGATTTCGCGACAAAATAGGAGAGAGAGAAGGCGCAAGAAAAAATGTCGCGATTTCGCGACATGAACCGAGGAGAGAGAAAGTGACGCATTGTCGCGATTTCGCGACAAAAAGTAGGAGAGAGAAAATGCACGCCAAAATGTCGCGATGTCGCGACATGTCGAGTTTTCACTGAGGAGAGAGAAAATGTGTCGTGATTTCGCGACAAAAAGTAGGAGAGAGAAAATGCACGCCAAAATGTCGCGATGTCGCGACATGTCGAGTTTTCACTGAGGAGAGAGAAAATGTGTCGCGATTTCGCGACATAAATGGAGGAAAGGAGCTTGCAATGAAGAGAGTAGCGATTTCCATGCATGTTAAAGTTTCGCATTTCAAAGCACAGCTAGAAATGTATGGAAACAAAGGTGTAGCGATTTCGCTACAAATCGGAAGTTAAGAAAACTGAGATGCAGCGATTTTGACACAAGTAAAAATTCACAAGAAGAAGGTGTAGCGATTTCGCTACATGTTGAAACAAAGAGAAACTAAGGTGTAGCGATGGCGCTACATGTTGAAACAAAGGGAAACTAAGGAGTAGCGATTTCGCTACTAGTCAAAAGTGTAGAACTGAAAGATGCAGCAATGATATTACAAGTCAAAATTTCATGAAAAGAGGCAAGGTGAAAACACAAGGCACAAAGATGTAAAAATTTTGCCATTGCATGAAGCATAGTGTCGCGATTTCGCGACATGTTCCATTTTCGCTGGAGTTGGCAAGGAGAGTTGTACGGAAGAGCAAAGTGTCACGATTTCGCGACATGTTCCATTTTCGCTGGAGTTGGCAAGGAGAGTTGTACGGAAGAGCAAAGTGTCACGATTTCGTGACATGTTCCATTTTCACGGTTGCTGGCAAAGAAGATTGTACGGAAGCAGAGAACGTCACGATTTCGTGACATGTTCCATTTTCACGGTTGCTGGCAAAGAAGATTGTACGAAAGCAGAGAACGTCACGATTTCGTGACATGTTCCATTTTCACGGTTGTTGGCAAAGAAGAGTGTACGAAAGCCGAAAGCGTCGCGATTTCGCAACATGCTTAAGGATGACGTCAGCAAATGTTGAAAGTGTCACGATATCGCGACAAGGTGCAAGGAAAGCTGCTGGAAGCCGAAAGCGTCACGATTTCGTGACATGCTTAAGGATGACGTCAGCAAATGTTGAAAGTGTCGCGATATCGCGACAAGATGCAGGGAAAGCTTTCAAGAGCCAAAATGGTCGTGATTTCACGACAACAAGGGCATGAATGGTATGGCTACATAAAGTGTCACGATATCGCGACAGGTAACAGGTTGGCGAGTAAAAGCCGAAAAAGCATGCATGGTGACACGTGTCAGAAAAAGTAGACAGGAAAATCATGCAGCCAGTTACGTAAAAAGTAATTGATGTTAGATCGGCAGTTACAAATTGACAGGTGTCGAACATGCACTAAAACAGTTGAATTTGCATGATTGAAAAGCATTCGAAGAATGGTATAGGCAGGATTAAAAAGCATTCGAACTGCTGTATTTGAAGTATTCGAACAGAAAAATATGCAGGATTGAAAAAGCATTAGAAAAGACATATTTGCAGAATTCAAAGAGTCGGATATGCAGAATAGAAACAGTATTCGAATGGCCGTATTTGAAGTATTCGAACAGCCGAATATGTAGGTTCGAAAATGCATTAAAACAACCATATTGCAAGGAATCGAACCGTCGTATTGCAGGGTTTCGAATAGTCGTATTGCATGGATTCACCAGCTGTATTGCAGGGTTCGAATAGTCGTAGTGCATGTAATCAAACAGCCGTATTGCATGGATTCGAACAGTCAGAGTATGTGATTCGACTGCATGCAGGATTGAAAGGTTATAAAAGAATAGTCGTACAGAGAAGATGTTGCTACTGTTAGAGAGAAATTGTTGTAAAAGGAGGGTTAGAAAAGAGTCAAGAGAAAAATTAGCAGAGCCGTGAGAGTGTGCAGAGTTGGGTTAATTACAGACCAGTCAGGGTCGTGCATAAAGTGAAGACATTTTTATGTCATTCTAAATTGATCAGAATTGCAGTCCAAGTTGGTGATGGCAAGCCGGGATTCACACCACAAATTCACAGTAGAATCACAGTAATTTTCATTAACTTTCTTAATACAGTCATACAATAATTTTCCAGGCTCACAGTCTCTCTTCCCCAATCCCGAACTCACCATCCCTTTACAAGAAATTTTCCGAGTTTTTAACGAGGCCTCGATCCTCCAGGCAATCAATGCTTCCACCTAACAAAAATTTAAAATTCAAATTTCCCTCTTCCCCGGATTTTTCGAAATTTCAGTCTTAAACGGCCATCTGCCCGATCTACCAAGGTACCGGCATTAATGGTCTTCCTGCACTGGCCGCGTCGTTCTGACCGTCCTTGCACTGTCGGCTCCTCCATTAAACTACCAACCGTAAAATGTTACAAAGCCAAAAATGTCGAGAAGAAAAGCGCGGTCGACTCCTCCCTTAACAGTTAAAGTGACCCATAAATTAGCTTGAACACACGTGGCCGGCTGCGTGTTCATCCATCCAAGCTTCTCCCCCCGTTGCCACAAATTTGATCCACGTGCCCTTCACGACCGCCACGTGTCCAGCTTGGCTTTGCCCGGTCGTTCGTCATTTACCCTTGGTCTTGTTTGCCTTCTATTTTCCTTAAGTCTTGCGGTCCCTCAGCCACGTGTCGCCCCTTTACTGGCCGCGATATCGCGACAGGTCACGAAATCGCGACCTGTCGTGATATCGCGACCGAACTCCAACTTCACTGCTTCATTTGTATTACCGTCGCGATATCACGACGTTTGAAGACCCTCTCCTCTGCGTCTTAAAACCGTCGCGATATCGCGACGTCGCGATATCGCGACGTTTGAAGAGTCCCTTCTCTGCCTCATGTTATTGTCGCGATATCGCGACGTCGCGATATCGCGACGAAACTTACCAAAGTTGCGTTGCCACGTTTGGGGTCTTCCGATTTCGCGACCCCTCCCTCCTTTGCCTTATAAAACTTTCCAAGCCAAAACTTGCTCTACAAACCTTCCCCAATACCGAGAAATAAGAGGTCAAAGAGTAAAGAACTTAGAAAAGAAACCGAAACAATTTGAAGATGCAAGATTGCCCTATCGTCCCCGCATGCTCCCGCATCGTACACCCGGGTAAATTAGAAGTGATCCTCACTTCCTTTTTGTTGGGGGAGGACCCAAGCAGCCAACCTCCGTCTTCGATGACCAAGTTGCATCTTCAATGTGCCCGCCCTTCCATTTGATTAAATACTCGATATACCGTCTCGTTTCGGTGCTCCGTCCTTCACGGGTATCTAATACTTCCTCGGCCTCATCTGTGCTTGAAGTAGATGCTGGAAGTTGCCATGGTTCTGGACTTCGCATTTCTGTACCTTCTCCCTCATGATATTCCACTAAATCTGAGATATTAAAAATTGGTGAAATATCAAGCCAACTTGGCAATTCCACTTCATACGCATTTCCTGACTCCCGCTTTCCCAATATTCTGCATGGTCCAAACCTTTTCATTTTCAATTTATTATAAGTCTTGGCAGGAAATCTCTCCTTCCCCGAGATGCACCATAACCTCATCTCCAACCTTGAACTCCTTGAACCGCCGCTTCCGGTCCGCCCTTGTCTTATATTGACTGTTCATTTTTGTAATTTGTCTTCTTACTTCCTCATGCAGACTTTTCATATGTTCTCGCAAATTCTTCTCGCCTCGGCACTACACTTTTCTCTTCTGTCCAACGTTCTTAGTTCGGACACATTCCTCGGGTCGTTTCCATATACTATCTCGGAACGGAGATCTATTTGTACTTTTATTAACCGAATCGTTATATGCAAACTCGCCCGTGGTAAGACCAAATCCCATCCCTTGGGTTGATCCACTATCAAGCATCTCAAGAATTGCCCAGGCTTCTATTGACCACCTCCGTTTGCCCATCTGTCTGTGGATGGTATGCTGAATCGAATTTTAGGTCTGTCTTCAATTTCTTCCACAGAGTCCTCCGTAAATACCCAACAAACTTGGTATCTCTATCTCAAACTATACTTCTTGGTAGACCGTGAAGTCGTACCACTTCCTTGAAGAACAACCCAAAGAATGTGAACCGCATCACTTGTCTTTTGGCAGGGAATGAAATGTGCCATTTTGGAGAACCGATCAACCACCACAAATACCGAGTCATTTCCCCTCCCGTGTTCTCGGCAATCCAAGGATAAAATCCATGCTTATGTCCTCCCATGGTCTCTCAGCATGTGTAATGGCCGGTACAACCCTCGTATTTTGTTTTACACCCTTTGCCATCCGGCATATTCTCGCAACCTTGCACAAACTTCCGCACATCTTGCCGAAGTTGTGGCCAGTAGTAATTTTCCTCAACCAAGGCAATGGTCTTATCCCGACCAAAGTGCCCAACCAATCCTCCGCCGTGCTTTTCTTTGATTAAATTCTCCCGCATGGAACTTCTGGGAATGCACAACTTACTACCCTTGAACAAGCATTCCGTCTTGGATTAAGAAATCCAACCATTTTGTTCTGTCCATAGTAATAGGTACCAAGCAAGCCTTCCAGTGCTTCGCAAAATCCGGATCTGCAGGGTACAGACCCTTCAGTTCTTCAAATCCCACTACTTCTATCGTCAATCTAGTCAGCAGAGTTTGCCTTCTACTTAAGGCATCTACAACTCTATTTGACTTCCCACTTCTATGTTTCAAAGCACAAAGGTATAACTTTGGAGGAACTCCACCCATTTCATGTGCCTTTGGTTCAGCTTTTGTCCGACTCGTTAATGTATTGCAAAGCCCGATGGTCGAGAAACAAGTACAAACTCCTTTGGTAATAAATAATATCTCCACTTCTTCAGGGCCTCGAACTATAGCATAAAATTCTTGATCATAGACTCGAATACTTTCTCCGGGCATCATTTAACTTCTCACCGAAATAAGCAATTGGCTTGCCTCCTTGACTCAAGATGACTCCCTATTGCACTGCCACTGGCATCACAATCCACCTGAAATACCTTGTTGAAGTCTGGAAGTGCCAAAACAGGCTGCTCTGTAACTTTTCTCTTTAATGTATCAAAGCTCCTTTCAGCCCCTGATGTCCATTTGAACTCCTTTTTATCTCCCCTCATTGTCTCCGTGAGAGGTGCACAAATACCGCTGAAGTTCTTTATGAACTTCCTATAAAAATCGGCCGTACCATGGAATGACCTCACTTCGTTGTGCTCTTTGGAGTAGGCCATTCAATGATGGCTCTCACCTTTTCGGGGTCCATCTTCAGACCTTCTGCTGAGATTACAAACCCCAAGTATACCAATTCCTTCTTGACAAAATTACACTTTTTCAAATTTATTAATAACCGTTCTTCTCGCAGCTTTTCAAAGACCCTCCTGATATGCATCAGGTGTTCCTCCAGGGTCCTGCTAAATATCAATATATCATCTAAATAAACAATAACAAACTTTCCCAAAAATTCTTTCAGTACTTCATTCATCAGCCGCATGAAGGTACTTGGTGCATTGGACATTCCAAAGGGCATGAGCAACCACTCAAACAGGCCTTCTCTTGTCTTGAAGGTCGTCTTCCATTCATCTCCCTCTCGGATACTGGATCTGATGATAGCCACTTTTCAGGTCAATCTTTGTGAAGTACTCACTCCACTTAAACAACTCCATGATATCATCCATTCTTGGTAACGGGAATCTATACTTAATAGTAATTTTGTTGATGGCCCGTGAATCTGTACACATCCTCCATTCCCCATCCTTCTTTGGCGCCAAAGACTGCAGGTACTGCGCATGGACTCAAACTTTCCCGAATCAATCCCTTTTCTAATAATTCTTGGACCTCGTCTATTTAATTCCTCGCCTCCACAGGTGTCATCCCGTGTGCAGCTTTATTTGGCAGTGCTTGATCCCGGTATTAAATCTATATGATGGCTAATTTTTCTCACAGGGGTAAGCCCTCGTGTACATTGTCCGACACAATGTCCGGAAATTCCTCCAAAGAGATTTAGAACTTCCGCCGGGGTATCCCGGCATTCCTTCCCCCTAACTCTAGGGATTATTGCATAACATAAATGTTCATGCTTTAACCCGTTCATAAACTCTCTTCCCTCAACTAAACAGACTCTGGAAATATTACATACCTTTTCATCTCGCATCCTTCAAGGGCTTTAGTTTATGGCGTACACCATTCTTTGTCAATGAGTAGGTGTTGGCACGGCCATCATGTACCGCACTCCGATCAAACTGCCAGGGTCTCCCCAGGAACATGTGGCAAGCATCCATGGGCAAGATGTCACACAGACCTCATCACAATAATTTCCAATGTTAAATTTAACGTAACACTGCTCATTGACCAAAGCTTCGTGGTCCTTTTGTAACCATGCGACCCGGTATGGGTGTGGGTGCTTCTTCCTTTCTAACTGTAACTTTGTAACCATTTCCTCAGAAACCAGGTTATCCGTGCTACCATTATCAATAATGATATTGCAAACCTTGCCCGCACATTTACATCTAGTGCGGAATAAACTTTTCCTCTGGTCGGTGTCCTTCTCCTCATTCAACAAGACTCTTCTTACAATCATTGTTTCTCCTCTCTCCGCTTCTTCGGAATGCTCGTATTCAAGCATCCTCCTCTCGCCACAGCAGCTCCGGTCGGGCCCTCGTGCCTCTTGTTTGTTCTTTCTCGATGTTGTGGACATTCAAATGCCCGGTGTCCTTCTTCACCACAAAGTGGAAACATGTTCCACGAAATACTCCTCTTCCAAATCCTCGTCCGCATCCACCCCGTCCTCTTGGGTAGTCGTTTCCGATCTCGGGCCGATAAACATCTTCTTCTCTTTGTTCCTCGGTTACTACCGGCTTCACCAGCTCTTCTTCGGATCTTTGTACCTTTCTCCACCGGTCCTCCCACCACTCCTTCCACCTCGGCCTCTTCCTCTTTGCTTGCCTTCAAACCGCCCGTTCAGCCTTTTCTTCTACCTTCAAGGCAAATTGGTAAGCATCCTCAATGGTGTTTACTCGAACCAGGCTCGCTTCTTCCCGGATACCAAGCCTCAACCCATTAATGTAACGGGCTACCTTCTCTTTGTTTGCCTCTAAATGCCCCGTTCTAATAGAAATTTTGTAAAACTCTTCAGATGTACTCTTGGACAGCTTTTGTTTGTCCTGTCTCAAGCTCGCATTTTTCTTAGCAGATCTAACTCGTAATCTGCCGGGATGAACTCGTCTTTTCAGCTTCTCCACCATTCTATCCCATCTCATTATTCTCTCCTTCCCTTTTTCGTTCCTCTCCAACTGTATTCCTCTCCACCAAATGCTGGCATGACCCTTCAACTTAGTCTTAGCAAATCTGACCCGGTTAGGGTCTTCAACTTCCTCGTACTCGAAATATTCCTCTAAATCATTTATCCAATCAATCACTTCTTCTGGATTTAGGTTTCCCGAGTATGTAGAAACCTCCATTTTAGGCTGCTTTCCAATCCGAGAGATGGCCTTATACAACCGGGCTTGAGCTCGGATCCACAGCCTTCTTCTTCTTCCTCGGACCGTTCTTCCTCTTCAACTTCGTCTTCACTTTCCTCATCCCCTCCGGGTTCGCGCCTTCGCGTAACTCGCTTGTGTGGCTTGAACCCGCCTTTGCAAGGCTCGAAAGTCTTCGACCGGCACCACATCTCCTCCTCCGCCTCGGTTCCTTCGTGGAGGCATTCTATCTCTCTTTTTTTTTTTTTTTGAAAATCTTTCCACAGATCCTGGTGTAACTGCCTCCTTCTCCGGCGATCTGTTACACTCTCAGGAGCTCCCGCTCTGATACCACTTGATGGCAAGCCGGGATTCACACCACAAATTCACAGTAGAATCACAGTAATTTTCATTAACTTTCTTAATACAGTCATACAATAATTTTCCAGGCTCACAGTCTCTCTTCCCCAATCCCGACTTCACCATCCCTTTACAAGAAATTTTCTGAGTTTTTAACGAGGCCTCGATCCTCCAGGCAATCAATGCCTCCACCAAAAAATAATTTCAAATTCAAAATTCCCTCTTCCCCGGATTTTCGAAATTTCAGTCTTAAACGGCCATCCGCCCGATCTACCAAGGTACCGGCATTAATGGTCTTCCCGCACCGGCCGCGTCGTTTCCGACCGTCCTTGCACTCGTCGGCTCCTCCATTAAACTACCAACCGTAAAATGTTACAAAGCCAGAAATGTCGAGAAGAAAAGCGCGGTCGACTCCTCCCTTAACGAGCTAAAGTGACCCATAAATTAGCTTGTACACACGTGGCCGGCCGCGTGTTCATCCATCCAAGCTTCTCCCCCCGTTGCCACAAATTTGATCCACGTGCCCTTCACGACCGCCACGTGTCCAGCTTGGCTTTGCCCGGTCGTTCGTCATTTACCCTTGGTCTTGTTTGCCTTCTATTTTCCTTAAGTCTTGCGGTCCCTCAGCCACGTGTCGCCCCTTTACTGGCCGCGATATCGCGACAAGTCACGATATCGTGACCCGTCGTGATATCGCGACCGAACTCCAACTTCACTGCTTCATTTGTATTGACCGTCGCGATATCGCGACGTCGCGATATCGCGACGTCGCGATATCGCGACGTTTGAAGACCCTCTCCTCTACGTCGTAAAACCGTCGCGATATCGCGACGTTTGAAGAGTCCCTTCTCTGCCTCATGTTATTGTCGCGATATCGCGACGAAACTTACCAAAGTTGCGTTGCCACGTTTGGGGTCGCGATTTCGCGACCCCTCCCTCCTTTGCCTTACAAAACTTTCCAAACCAAACTTGCTCTACAAACCTTCCCCAATACTGAGAAATAAGAGGTAAAGAACTTAGAAAAGAAACTGAAACAATTTGAAGATGCAAGATTGCCCTACTGTCCCCAGATGCTCCTGCATCAGTTGGTGCTTGGTACTAGGGGTTGGTGCTCCATCTGTTGCAGCAGAAAATTAAGGGGTTGGTGCTCCTTCCAGTAGATGCTGGTAAAGTATTTGTAAAATTGGTATTTTGCATTGACTCGATTTGGATGGTAGTCCAAGCAGTCTTTTTGAGGAGTAGCCACATTGGTGAACCTCGTTAAAATGTTGTGTTATGTGTGATGCTTTCTTGATGCATTTAGTATCTCTTTTATCTACTATAAACTGCTGCTGGTTTTAAAATCATATGTTTTAGAAATTTTAAAGAACACACTGATTCACCCCCCCTCTTAGTGTCATTGTGATTACAACATGCTTATCAAACGAGGTTTTAACAACTCTTTATTCCAGAAACAACTTAAAGCATTTATTCAACATACTCAATAAGAAAACCTAATTAAGTCCTTTTCACTTCAAATCTTGTTTTCCAAAAAATAACCAATCAAATCAACTATGGAAGAATGTACCCATACCTTTTTCTTAATGATGAAGAAACCTCAAAAATCTACCACAACCACAAACACTTATTTGCCAATCTCAAGGAAGTTTAGAAGATGATAAACTCTCTCAAAAGTACAATGCACATATCAAAACATACATACACCTTGTCACTCCATCTTGAAGAAAGCATCCATCAACATATACAAAAATAATTGACCAAATACACCTCATAATCCCCTAGTTAAAACAATATCCAATACCAAAAATAATGTCAATAAAATCACCTTCTTAAAACAACTCAATGACAATAAGTCCTCTCAAAATTTAACCAACACTTTAATCAACTTATTTCTCCAATCAGCCAGTATGTCAAAAAGACTTTATTAAAAAATAGGTTTAACTTCTTATTCCAAAATAATGATGAATTAAAATATTTTTATCTACCCATTTTAACTCCCTAGGACCTTATGTCAAAACCTTATGCATCACAAAATATACTAAAAAATTTATTACCTTTGCCTTGGTGGGACTCGAACTCATGACGCCACCTCTACTAGCGCCCTAGCTGCGGCTCCAACCACTATGTGAGCTAGGCGCTCACATTGGAAGGGAAGAGCACCACATGCTCTATCTTCTCCCTCTTGACGCCTCACCCAAAAAGGATTTGTGTTGCTTCCTTTTGTGCCTAACCAAGTCCACTCAAAATGTTGACCAAGTCCACTCAAAACGTTGCTTGCTAAGATTCGAACGCGGGTCCTCCCGCTCACAAGCACCTTAGCTCACTTCAAATTGCCACCAGACCACCACTCTATATGGTTATGAGGTTTAGGTCTTCTTTCGCGTTATTTATTTGTCGACGCACTTAATATAAAACTTTGCCTTATTCCTTGCACGAAATCGTACAAAACACACAACTCGTAGGCCTTTAGTAAATCGAACAAGGGATAATTCTTTTGCCACTTAGGCATATGGTTTTTATACCAATATGCCACCTTGAAATTAAACGTCGACGCTTTAAATTTTAAATATTTAATTTATAAATTATTTAAATTCTTTAGAATTTAAATATTATAAATTAATATTTAAATTCTTTTGGCTTTATTAAGGATTAAAACCTTCTTAGGTTTTACCACTTTGTATAAATAATATTTATTTATAAAATTTAAATTCAGTTTGAATTTAAATATTTTATAAAATAAATATTAAAACATCCTTGGGCTTTCTAACATGAATTTAAAAGCCTCCTTGTGTTTTTATGAAAAACCTTTTATTTTTGCTCATCCATGGTTTTAATAAAAACCCTTCTACTAATGCTTCACATAATATTAAAAAATAAATATTATGAAGCTCTTTTGCCATTAAACTTTGCATTGTTCCTTTTGACCTTTTGACATCAACGGTAGCTTATTCCCTGACATCAATGACAACTTTGACTCAAAATGTCCAACACTATCACCATATTTGTCTTCAACCAACCATTTGTTTGTTCATTGAAGAGTAATTATATTATTTCAAAGTGATATTATTTGGTATTCATGTACATCCCCATATACTATGTGCATTGCTTCGTGTGTATTTCTTTTTTAACAATATCGAGCAGTGTTGATTCCGTTCAATTTTTGAAACTATGAAACCTAATAGATTAGACAAGCAAGTGATCAAATAAACTTATAATAGATCCATTCTACATCCTTGAAATATTTTGGGTCCACAAGGATCCCCATAAATACCTCTTACATAACATCCATTACCCTAGCATACATCCATCTCCTCCAATATATAGTATTCCTCTTATGTATAATATTTCTTTTTTATAGATTTTGATACATCATAGGAGCGATGGAGAAGCAAGCAAATAAAAAGGAAGAAAGAGTGAAAGAAAAAAAAAAGGTAGCAAAAGCATCATAAAACAAAAAGGAAGTAAGAGCAACATCAAACGAAAATATGGATCCTAACATCAGCGAACTCGGAGGAGGTAGTAGAGACAATCTTGGTCACGCTCATAAGGACAAAGACAATCCTGAAAAAAGGTAGGGGCTTGTCAAATAATGTGGGTAAGGATGGGTTGCATCACACAGTAGAGAGTGAAATATTTCCCACTCAGACCACTCGGACCAACTGGGAGGACATCAGCGTGGCCCAAGCAGAGAACCCCAGACAAATCACTTTGACCACCATAGGATCCCAATACCAGGGGTCAAAATCTGACCCAGAAGCACAAACGAATGGATCTTCAGGCCTGGAGGAGGCAACTTTGGGAGCAATAGGTAGATCACAAAATCCCTCTCAGTCTTATGTAGATATGGTAAATCAAAACCCCAACCCAAATATAAGGACCAGGATCGAGTTGCTTCCTTCCAACAGTAACCTCAAGATTCCTTGTGAAGTTATGTCCAACATGATTGACCGCAACTCCAACTCACTGATTAGAAAATTTCTTGGATCTCGACCTGACATGGAGTTCATTCGTAAATGGTTCAGCACCTCCTAACACCTGGTCAGATCCATGGAACTAGTAGCACTGCCCAAAGGATTTTTCTTGATCTGACTGAACAACCCTACAAACTCCTGATGGATTCTCACAAGCTAGCCCTGGTTCTTTGGCTAGAGAGGTCTCTTCCTCCAAAAATGGGGGGTAGACTTTGACCCTTCTACCTAAAGCATAAAATTTACTCTAATATGAATCTGTCTTCTTGGCCTCCTAGTCCAGTTCTAGCATGAATACATTCTCTACGACATAGCGAGAAGCATTAGGGAATTGATCTCCTTTGATCCTCCAACACGATCTCAGACTCGGATGACCCAGCATCGTATGTGTGTCAATGTCAACTTGGATGCATATCTTCTATCATCTATCAACCTCATATCCAAGGTTTGTACTTTTTATTAAGTTATTGAATACTAAAATAAACTTGCTTTTTACATCCTCTAGTCGAAGCAAGGTCATTTAAACTCCCAATGCCCTTCCAAACCTTCAGCCATATCCTCTTGAAAGAATAATCGCCTCTCTAAAATTGATCACCCCTCCTTTCCTGATACCAACCTCAACCCTCATATCTCCCCTTCTTTGGCCCCTTGTTGAGAGATGGATCCCCTATGACCCACCATTCAGACCTGTCCCTCCTGTAGCCCATCGATCCTGGTGTCCAATCACTTCTCCCCCTTGTCCTCTATTGATCCTCCCTCCGATCCATATGAAACTATATTCAACTACCCACTATGCCATCCACCCTTTGCTCCCTCCCCACACAGGGCCTCAACCTCTTTGAACATTATCCTCCCTTCCCCTACCACCACCTCCCCTAGTCCTCCTCCCTACTGCTCTATGAGGAAACTAATGGCTGATGTGGATTCAGTAAAAAAGAGGAATCACCCCTCAACATAGGACATTAAAAATAGGGAAGCCTTAGATGAAGTTGCAAATGGCACCCAACTCACCCTCAAAGGGTCTTCCCAAATTTCAAATACGTAGGAACAGAGCATAAACAATCTCCCTCCCCCCTGCTCGAAAGAGGGAAGTGAACATTGTCAAGAGTTTCCAAATGAATATCCTCTCATGGAATATGATAGGTCTCAATGGATAAAATAAGCAGTTCTTAGTTAATTCCATGAGGAGAGAAGATAGACCCACCATTCTTCTACTCCAAGAAACCAAGCTTGATTGTCAAGATGTTTCTTGCATTAAAATTACATTTGGAAGGACTTTGCATCATGTTTTAGTTCAGCCAACAGAGCTTCAAGGGGACTGTTGTGCCTATGGGACCCGACCAAGATCGATGGGATAGTGTTGTCTATATCTAAGAGCTATATATTAATATCTTTTTCTTCAACAAAGAGGATGGATTCTGATGGGTCCTATCTAACGTTTATACTCCTAATGCTCCTTATTGAAGGAAACTATTATGGAACTCTCTTAGCCAGTTAATGGATGTCTTCTTTTTAGAAGCTTGGATATTGGTTGGAGACTTCAACTCCCACCTCTTCCCTTATAACAAGAAATTATGGTCTCCATGAATCCAAAATTTCTCATGTGAGCAACAAATTACGACATATGAAATACAATTTGAAATGGTGAAACAAAGAAGTTTTTAGGAACATTTTTTACAAAAAATAGCAAATACAATCCCAGGTTAGAGATATTGAAATCACTTTGTAGAATGGAGAACCTGATCCCACTCTTCAGGAATCTAAAAGGATCATCCTCTCCTATTTTCACAACATCCTCAAAAGTGAAAAAGTCTTTTGGAAATAAAATTCTAGGGTTACTTGGCTCAAATAAGGTGACTCAAACACTAATTCCTTCCATGCCACAACAATGAGGCATAGGGAAAGCAATAGGATCAAGGAACTAGTGTAGTAGGATGGCAAGGTAGTCATGGATATTCAAGAAATTAGATCCAATGTAGTTAATTTCTTTGAAGAGTTTCTTGGCCCCTCTCTCAACTACGACCATCAAACCTTTGTGGACCTTCTCCAGAACATCCTCAGATTAGTAACTGTTGATTAGAATAAAATTTTAATCAAAGTCCTCACTACTGAAGAAATATGGACCATTGTTTTCTCTATGCAAGGATGGAAAGCTCCAGGTCCGGATGGCTTCCCCCTCATTTTTTTCTAGCATTTTTGGGACATGTTGGGTGCAAAGGTGGTCTCTGCCATCCAAAAGATGCAAAAATATAGGGATATCCAAGGGGACACCAATTCTACCTTCTTAGCTCTCATTACCAAAGTTAACCATGCATGCACCCTCTCTAACTTCCACCCATAAGCTTGTGTAATGTTCTATATAAAATTCTCAGCAAGGCCCTAGCTACCAGGCTTAAGCTTATCCTTCCCTGCATCATAGCTCTAAACCAAGGCAAATCTATCCAAGGAAGACAAATCACTAATAGCATCATCACCATCCATGAGCTCATCCATTCCATCTCCTCAAGTGACCAAGAAGGCTTCCTCCCGAAGCTTGATATGAACAAAGCCTTTGATAGAGTATCATGGGATTTCCTATTCATGGTCCTTCTCAAATTTGACTTCCATTCAAATAGGATTGATTTGATCAAAAGTTGCATTACCTCTACCAAATTTTTTTTTCTAGTTAATGGCTCCCTGGCAGGCTAATTCAAGAAATTTTAAAGCCTCAGAAAAGGAAATACCATCTCCCCTTTCTTGTTCATCATTGTTGCTAAAGCTCTTGGGAAGACTCATACCCATGCTTACCTCTAAGGGTCCATCTCTGGCATCAAACATGCTTCCTCTTTCCAGGCCATCTCCCACCAATATTTTGTTGATGAAACCATTCTTGCCACTTGTGCTTATGTTCCCCAAGCCCAGCACATCAAATCCATCCTCCTCTCCTTCGAGGCTACAGTTAACCAAAAGATGAATTTCAACAAGAGTAAAATATATTTCACCAATACTTTGGTGAGATGCCAAGCTCGCATTGCTACCATCCTTGGTTGCTCCATTGATGCCTTCCCTACCACATACCTAGGGTTTGCTCTCTTCGAAGGCCATTCCAAAAAATCCTTATGGAATCCTGTCATTGAGCACATCCAAAAAAATTTGTCTAGTTGGAAAGGGAGTTTCTTGAGTCAGGAATTAAAGACACTTTAGTCAAAGCTACACTTTAGAACATCCCCGTCTTCTTCCTTTCCATATTCCAGATCCCTATTGAGGTTTGCAACCACATTGAGAAACTCCAAAGAAATTTTCTTTGGTCAGGATCAGATAACAAGCAACAAACCCAATTGGTGGCATGGAATCAGGTCTGCTCTAGGAAGGAATATGGTGGCATTGGGGTCTAGAAGGTCTGTAACATGAACCTTGCTCTCATTGCCAAGCAAGGCTGAAGAATCCTCACCAATGAAAACTCTCTTTGGATTTCCATCATCAAAGCAAAATACCTTTGGCATAACCAAAACTTTTTGGACAACCCTAGTCCCATTCGTGGATCTACTGTTTGGAATTCAATCCTTAGGATGAAGCATATTCTTCAAAAGGGCATCAGGCAGAAGCTGGAAAATGGTTATAGGATTAGCTTCTAGGATGACCTCTAGCTAGGCAATTATCTACTATAGAAATGTGAGAATATCTTGTGTCTTGGGTTGATGACTGATGCCCCTTTTGGGACCAAGGTGTGTAATTTCTTCCTTCTTGAGAGCCTCTCCTAGAAACCCTTACCAGTTGATTTCCTCTCTGATGAAAATAAGCAAGCCTCTGTCGACCTTTCCAACCTACTTCACCTTTGTGTCATTCCCTCCTCTCTGGTAGAAGATTCCATCCTCTGGGCTCCGGACCCTAATGGCCTCTTCTCCGTAAAATCAGCTTATGCCCTCTCCAAGAACCTTGGCCCTCCTTGGTTCCCTTCCAAAATCATTTGGAAGCCCTACCTTATCCCTAAGGTCAACTTCTTCCTTTGGCTTGCTATCCAAGACAAGATCCTCACCATATCAAATCTCCATCGATGTGGTATTTTCCTCCCTAACCATTGTTACATTTGCCACTTGGATTACAAGTCTATCCAGCACATTTTCATATCATGTCCCTTCTCCCAGTCCATTATCTCTTCTCTGTTCTCCTCGATTGGTATATCCTAGGTCTCGCCCTTCCTGTTAAGTGATATTTGTTTTTAGTGGCCTATTCCTTTTAGAGGCCACCACTTGAAGACATTCTGGTCCTTTTGCCTCCCCCACTTATTGTGGGATATTTGGCATTAACGCAATGCCCATGCTTTGAAAGACTCTACCCACAGTGAGAAGTATGTTATTTCCAAAATCATGGATAATGTTGCTGAGAATGTATCCATCACTCAATACGAGATTGATCTTGATCTGAGATGTGAATCTCGTCTTGCCTCTTCCCTCAGAATCCTCATTGGTATGTACAAGTAAGTCTCTCCCAAGGTTGATCACTCCCTTTTCAGATGGATCCCTACCCCCTAGGTTTCCTCAAACTAAATTTTGATGGTGCAGCTAAAGGGAATCTAAGGGTAGTTGGTGTGGGTGGCATCATTTGAGATCATATGGGAAACATCATCCTAGCCTACACTAAGAACCTAAGACTCAACTTTTGCACTTCATTGAAGCTAGGGCTCTCTACCAAGGTATTTTCCTTATTCACAATTTGTAGTCCCAAATGTTGTGGTGGAAGGAGATTCCAAAAACATCATCACCTGCCTAACCTTTGAAACTTTCCTTGACTTCTTGGAAAATCTCCAACATGATCATGGAAGTCAATCATCTGATGCTCCCCTTCTCAAACATAAGGATAACCCAAACCTACAGGGAAGGAATTCGTGTCACTTATCACTTAGCTAATATGGGAATCTCAGAGCATGGTATCACTATGTGGAGATATTCCTTTCCCCAGACTCTCATCGACACCAATTTTTTTGAATTTATTGTCCAGTGATTTGTGGTGGGTCAGGTTCAAAAACCAACTCCATCAATTTCAATCTTGTCGTCACCACAACATGTTGATTGGTCAGCCTATGGCTAGATTGGCAAGTTTTCAATTTTACATCATGAGCTTCAGTTTTTTTCAACTCTTATGTTGCAAAATTTTCATACCCACAACCCCTAGGTAGATCCTTCCAATCATTGGAAGGTCAAAGGGCTTCCTAGGGATAACCATTTGTTATCCTGGCCCATCAATACCAACTCCTGGTGGCACACTCATCATTCTTCATACAAGTGAAACCGTGAGGATATCACCCTCAGAAGTGTGAGCTATGGGAATCATACCACCTTTTTATCTGGTATTGATAGGTGTGCCTAGACCTTGGGAATTATTGACTCCCTCACTCGTGTCTTAGTTTTGATCACTACCACAATATTGAAGCTCATTGGTAGTCCTATTTGTTTCCTCATCTTCAGTTAAATCTCGCTAAATTTTTGCTGCTCCACCAATGTTATTTGGGTAATGTGATTTTTTAGTTTTAACCTTTTGTCGAGTATCCATTGTCAATTTATTTTCCTTGTTTCTAGCAACACCTTGGCTTTCATTACCGTCAATTTCATCATTCACCTCTACCACATTTTTTTTTCCAACAAGGATGATCATCCCCTCTATCATATTTTGAACTAGCCTTCCCATTTAGTTGGCCTTGGTGTCACTCTTGCTCCCCTCCACCTAGCCCTCCCTCTTTTTTTGTGTGCCCTTTCACCCATGTCCCTTGGTTTTCGTATGATTTGAACGACATGGGGCACGGTCTGCCTTGAGTATCAATGTTTTCTAGAGTATTCCTATAGCCACATTACCACCTTCATCATCCCTTTGTTTTTTCTTCATCGCAACCCCCCCTGAGCTTTTTCTGTCACCTCTATGTTTACCTTCTTCCATGGCCAAAATTGAGCCAGCCTCCCTTCAGCTCACCCCCTTGGTCAAAGATATTTTGAGAGACCATGTTCTCCTTAATTTTCTATAATTTTTCAATGGAAATGAGTTGGATTTATCTATGGATTTCATTCACACTTGGAATGGAGGACATGTTATCCTCAAAGGGATGGTATTTAATATCATGGTGGATTTACTGGCAAAATTCATTGGCCTTCCCAATTATGGGGAAATCATCAATCATGAAAAGTATTCCCTCCAAGGATAATTGGCTATGTTCAGGGATAGAAGAGAGTCCCTCAACAAGGAGAAAGATGGCATATTGAGGTAAACTTTGCCAAAGTTGTGGGATATAGTTATGGTTACAGTGTTGTAGTACTTCACTCTTGACATCCCAAACGCTATTCTCCATAGTTTTCATTTTATGTTTCTAAAACATCTCCGAGGGAAGAAGACAATAAACATCTTTGAATACATGTTTCAGTTAGTGGAAAGGTTCATCCTGAACATGAAGATAGGAATCTCCTCCTCCCCCTCCACTAGGGCCTCCACCTTGTCTTGTTTAATTTTTTGGTTGTGGAGTAGAATCATAGGGTGGCTAGGCCTATCGGACCTGCTCTCATTATTGTGGGTCCTTCTAACCTCGAGGGAGAGACTAGGGGAGATGTCCTAGTAACCTCTCCTTCCAATTGCATTTTGGGCTCTATGGCTAAATTGGATGACACCCCTGGCTCCCAAAATTTTTTGCCCCGACGTTACCCCCTTCGGGCCAAGATGGGATGTAGCAAACAAAAAGCCCCTCTTGTTATCGATGAGGTTTTGGATGACTATTTGTCCTTTGAAGCCAAGAAGGATAAGCCGATGAGAAGAACAATTCCCAATGAGGGGACCTTTTCTCAAGCTCCCCTATTGTACTCTCGAGTGATGAATTATCCAAACCTTTCTGATCGCGAGCACATCCAAGAAATCTAGGTTCCCCTCAAAGCCCTTGGTTGGATGACTAGGACCATCACTTCCCTTCTGGTTCAGGTGGACTCCCTCCTGGAGGAATACAAGTATCAGTATGAGGTCCTCGAGTAATTTGAAAGTTTTGTGGGAAAGGGCTCTATGGGAAATGGTCAGGGACCAAATGCTTAATCAGAGATGTTATATGTCTCTCGACCATGGGGGTCTCCCCCTTTTTGTGGGTTTTGCTATCTATACCCCTACGTGGTATTTTTAATATTTTTTCCCTTGCATGGGCCCTTTTTTGATTTTCAGGTTCTGCCCCTACGTGGGCTATTTTATGGTTTTATGTTTCTATCCCTGCGTGGGCCTTTTTGTGTTTAGGTCTTGCCTCTGTGTGGGATTTCTGGGATGGTTTTGATATTTTTCACTAGCTTTTGTAGGGTGTTAGTTGGATTATCTTGGGATTCCCAATAAAAATTATCATTCATATGTCCTTTTGTATCCTTGGAGCTTCTTGTAATAGTTATTCTTATGTAAAATGTTATGGGATCCTTTCAAAACCCCTTTTTACCAATCAAAAAAATATATTTCTCTTTTATAAATAATATACCTTCTATGCATAGGTTCCTATTTATTTACCTAGACCATAGGAGTTTTTCCATGATAAAATAGGCACATATAGCAACATAGAAATGCTATATGTACATAGGTGCAATAAAATATTTCCAACACAATGAAATTTACTTATACGATCCTTCAAAAAGGAAATAACAATATATTACTAATCAATTATTTACAAAAAACCATTCATACCATTTATGATATTTTACTTTTATTTAATCTTGAGAAAGGGTTACCTAGACCTCTACAACCTTCCCTTTATCTTTGGTTCCACTTCACTCCATGTGCACCTCTACTTTCTCCAACTAACTCCCAAAATTAAGGGAAACTCCCAAAATTTTCCATAAAGAATTCCAAAAGTGACCCACAAAGTGTGAATCACGATCCGATATAATGTTGGTAGGTAGACCAAAGGAACGCCAAATGCTGTCAAAGAACAATTAGGCTAAGTCTACTACAGAACTTGTCTTGCGGCATGGAATAAACTTAGCCATCTTACTGAATCTGTCAACCACTACGAACACACAATCATGTTGTCGCACTGTCATGGGAAAACCACTAACCAAATCCATGGAAATGCTTTCCCAAGGACGGGAAGGAATGGGCAAAGGCATGCCTAAGCCAAACTTCCTGTTAGCTAGTTTTGAACGACAACAAACTGCACACTATTTGAAAAATCTCAACACATCCCTCTACATTTTAGGCCATTAAAATAATCTTTGCAAGTGATGAAGTGTTTTGTGTTTCCCAAAGTGACCACCATAAAGTGTAGAATGAACTTCCTTAAGAAGTGACACCCTAGGCTCACAAGGAACACAAACCTTGTCCAATTTGTAAAGAAGTCCTTCTTTGGTGTAGAAATCTTGGAAAGGATGCAAATTGGAAGAAGAAGGCTTACTCACTTGCTCAAATATTTTCCCAAAATCAGGATCCTGTGAATACTGATTAGGCCAAGTCTTAAATCCCAAGTGTGAAGTGGACATAATTGTTAAGGAAAGAGCGGTAGGAGGCCTACTCAAACAATCAACAATAGTATTACTCTTCCCCTTTTTGTACTTGATCACCAAGTGAAATTTTTGGAGGTAAGAGGCCCACTTCATATGTCTTGATTCTTCAATTTTACTTTGAGATTGTAAAAACTTGAGAGGCATATGATTAGTGTGTACTACTGTATATTTTCCCAAAAGATAATGTCTCCAGTACTTGATAGCTTGAACTAATGCATACAACTCCTTGTCATATGTAGAATAGTTCAACTTAGCAGTAGAAAAATTTTCTGAATGATAAGCAGCTGGATGACCATTATGTTTGAGCACAGCTCCTAAGACAACTTTAGAGCCATCCGTTTCAATATCAAAAGGTTGAGAGAGGTCAGGTAAAGTTAACATAGGTGTTGCACAAAGTTTCTTTTTGAGTTTCTCAAAGGAAATATCTTGGCTTTTCTCCCAATGAAATGGAACTTTAGACTTAGTGAGATAATGCAATGGAGCTGCAAGAGTGGAATATTGAGGAATGAACTTGTGATAAAAATTTGCAAGTCCTAGGAAACTCCTTAACTTAGTGAGAGTTGAAGGAGGGGACCACTTAAGTAAAACATCAACTTTGGTGGGATCTACCTGAATTCCACTTTCACTAATCACATAACCAAGGTAAGAAATTGAAGTATTGCCAAAAGAACACTTGGAAGAATTGGCATATAATTGATTCTTCGCAAGAAGATCAAGTGTATGATGGATATGCCCAAGGTGGTCCTCCCAAGTTTTTGAGAATATCAATATATCATCAAGATATATTATTACAAATTTGTCAAGTACATCACAAAATACATCATTCATCAACCTCATGAAGGTTGTAGGAGCATTAGTAATACTGAAGGGCATGACCAACCATTCAAAGAGGCCCATCTTCATTTTAAAAGTTGTCTTCCATGTATCCTCAGCTTGGATACGCACTTGATGATATCTACTTTTGAGATCTATTTTTGAAAAGAACTTAGCTCCTTGGAGATGATCTAATAAATCATCAATGCGTGGTAGTGGATATCTATTCTTTACAAAAATTATGTTCAAAGCACAAAAATCAATGCACAATCTCCAAATGCCATCTTTTTTAAGAACCAACAAAATAGGTGAGGCACAATCAGAAGTACATTCCTTAATAAAACCCTTAGACAACAAATCTTCTATTTGCCTTTTTATTTCTTCATTTTGTAAAATAGATTGTCTATACATGGGAGCATTAGGTAGTGAAGAACTAGGAATGATTTCAATGTTGTGATTAATTGTGCAAATTGGAGGAAGAGACTTTGGCTCCTGAAATATGTGTGAGTAATTTTGCAATATTTTATCCATTGAAGAGTGTTGCTTTGGAATGGATGTGGATGTAGGAGTGTTTTGAGAGCGAATGAAAATTAGAGCAATGTCACCACCTTTTTTAAGTGCCCTTTTTGTTTGCTTGGAATTTAGAATGATGTTAGGAGTGTTGGTGCTTTTAATGAGAAAGACCTTACCATATTTTTGAAGTGTGTAGGTTCTTTTGAAAGCATCATAAACAGATCTCCGATCATACTGAAAAGGTTGTCCAAGAAAAATCCCACAACAATCCATAGGAGTCACATCACAAGTGACTTGATCTATGAAATGTGGGCCAAGTGCAAATTTTAATGTACAATTTTGAGTGATTTCTGAGCCCCTTCCAGTATCCTTCCAATCTAAGGAATAAGGTTGAGGATGAGGCTCCATAGGTAACTTCAATCGCTCGAAAATGGACCTCAAAATTAGATTTTTCTGCGAGCCATTATCCACTATACAATCTGTTGTAAAATTATGGAGCAAATGAGCTCGAGTGATGAACAAAGCATCATGAGCGCCCCCTGATGAACTTGCATTTACCAAGGTAACCTCATTGAGCTTACCTCGTAATTTCGTGTATACTCTACTTTCTCCTACTAACTCAAGGGGACCTTTGGAAGCATCCTCCTCTTGAGTAGTGATGACTAAACTCTTCTTTTTAAGCTTAAAACAATCATCTTTTTCATGACCTTTTTTCTTACAATAGTTACAAAACTTTTTAGAAGAAGAAGGTTTGGAAGAAGAAGGAGTAGAAGCGGATGGAGAAGGAGAAGAATGATATGGATAAGAAACATTCTTCTTTTGAGAAAAATTCTTCTTTTGTGAGAAATAACTATTCCCTTTTGATGACTTTGCAACCACTTGAGTAGCAGGTGCGCGAAAAGCTTGCGAATGCGCTTTGAACTTGTCCTCCGCAAGTTGCGCCTGGTTGAAAACTGAATCCAATTTTTCCATAGAAACAAATATAATTTCCCTGTACAAATGTTCCAACAAACCACTTTGAAATTTGAGAATCAAAGATTTAATATCTTTCTCCACATTCAAAAGTATCCTGTACCTGTTGAATTGACAGATATATTCTTGCACAGTCATATTAGTACCTTGTCAAAATTGAAACCACTTAATGACTAATTTCTTAGAATAATTGGAAGGATAAAAATTGGTCTTAAGATAGTCTACAAGCTCATCCCATGAGGTGAGTTCATCATGACCTCTTTTTCTTTCAACAAGTACTTTAGCTAAACCAAAAAGTTTTAGCTTAGCATATGGAACCATATCCTCATCTGAAAGCTAAGTATATGATAACCAAGAACTCATGTTAAGAATCCAACTATTCAATACTTTTGGGTTTCGAGATCCATCATAAAGTGGCACTTCACAATGAACTCTCAGGCGAGAATCATGAGCATAAGTTGAAGCATTATGGACAGAAATATCATTTACCTTCATTGCAAGGTTACCAAGAACTTCTGCCATGGTAGTATCATTAGCTTTATCTGCTAAAGCATTTACAACATGTGCAAGTTATGCCACTTGGGCAGCCAAGTCAGAAGCCATGTGAGACCGGGTATAAGCCAGGAGTAAAAGGGAAAAGCACTAAAAATCAAGGTAAAACTTGGAGGTTCATTGTTACAATGTTGTGCCCTGAATTGAAAAATACTCCTAAGGCTCAAAATGTAAAAATTTAAACTAACCTAAGGTTTAAAATTTATATTTTATTAATTTAAAAATAACTTAATTAAAAATTAAATTTTAATTAATCAAAGATTAATTAATTTAATTAAGTTATTAAAAATTAAATTAATAAAAAAATAAAAATTACATGCAAAACTTTAGAATAGTAAAATTTAAAAAATTACAATAAGTTTTACCCTTGCTTGCCAAAGTGGATTAGCATGTCAACTGCACGTCACTTGCTTGCATGAAATACTGAACTACAGTGGCACGTATCCTAAGGCGATTGCATCTTGACAAGCGGCGGGGTGAAAAAAAATTTCATGTGCAAAAATGTTTATGCTTGATGAGCAGCAAGCCCCAACGAGGCTAACGGTTGTAGCCTCATGGCTGTGTGCAGGCAGTTTGCCTGGCCAATAAATAACTAGGCAGGATGCTGATGCCTGTCATATTTGGCAAGCATGACAGTGCCTACCAACTATTGGTAGCTGACGTGGCACAGCCAACGTTCCATCGGCTATGTGGCACATCGACGTTTGCGCCTACAGTTCTTGCAAGCGGACGAACTGTGCTGCTGGCCCATCAACGACGATAGGCAGGACAACGCCTACCAGCCTATCAATCGTGGCAGGTCTGATAGTGCCCTATCGGCCTATCAACCATGGCAATTCTGACAGTGCCCTGCAATCCTGTCAGTCGTGATAGGTCTGACAGCGTTGTCGTCCTGTCAGCCACGACGTGACATAGCTGACGTCCCATCAGCTGTGTTGAATGTTGGCCGACGTCCGTCGAAAACCGATAAGCAATGTTTGTCGACCGATGGACGTTCGATGGCCGACATCAGTAGGCGTCAGCGCTGAGTTATCCGAACAACCTGCAAATCGTGGTCCTCGGCTCCTACTGAGATGGGGACGAGGGACCAAAATTTTTTTTTTTTTGTCTTATTTTTCAATAAAAATAAATTTATAATTTTTATGAAAAATAGGAAAAAACTAAATAAATTATATATATATGAAAATATATATATATATATATATATTTAAATTTTAAATGAAAATTTTTATAACTTTAATTGTTATTTTAAAAATTTAAATTTTACAATAATTTCAAAGAAACTAAGGTAATTTTACCTAAGAATTTTAAGAAATTTGTAATTTCTTTTCAAACTAAAAAGACCCCTTCAGTAGCTCTCCTTTCAAGATCCAGTCGACACACGACCAACGTTTGAAAGGCAACCAAATCTAAGTCGACACACAACCTAGTTTTAGACGATGCTCAATCTGCAAGACTTCGAAATGGCAGAAACATCAGGAACAAGAGGCTCCCTAATTCGCATTTCATCGTAGGATAAATCCAAACCTGCCAAGGGATTTTTGTAAGACATAAATTGGGGTAAACTTCTCCTATACTCCTTGAGCATACAGAGAAATTTGGAACAAGGATTTTGACGTCGAAGAAACTTTCTTCTGCGAATGGTCTTCAAGCTCCCCTTGAGCTTGAACCTAGTCCTCAATGAGAAAGAATTTCTCATAAAAAATAATCTATCTCCTACCCTCTCACCTCACAAGCCCTAGTGCAAACATAAACTAGGCTCTGATACCAATGAAAGGGATTGAAAATCCAAAAAACTTCATATTATTTACAAACTCATTATATAGGCTCTAATGGCCCAAAATATATAACCAAACCCATCAAATCATGGATTTGATCCAATATTCTTAACCATAAGCTACAAAAGTGCAAAGGAGAATGCACTTAACTTCTAAGTTAAGAGGAAAGGAATAATACTAACTATAAGATCCATTTTAGCTATCTTGAAGTACACACTTCCTACTTTGAGTTCACACTTCCTAACTAACACTCCTAAATGACAACTAAAAGATAACTAGTGGCCACAAGTGCATGTGAGAAGGAGACTCACTTACAATATTAATTTACAAGAAATAAACTATGCAAACCTAGCTAGGAATTACTAGAGGGGTCATATGAGTGATCAAACATCAATCCTCATCAATAACCAACCCCCTCTCACACCATCCTTATTTTATATTCCTCTCCATGAAAATCTCTTTCCTCCACTTCTACCTCTATTTCTCAACCTTATTTTCTTTGACTTCACTTCATGACCTCTTACACCTCAACAGTAAATATCTACCACTTGAAATATCTTCTCCACACATTCATGCATAGGCCTTATATTCCTCAAATATATTTTTTAAATATCATCCTAAGATATAATTTCAAGATATCACATTAAAATAAATATGTATATGTTACATTACTCACCATAAACCTATCAAATGACATTAGCTCAACTAGTTTTATTTCTCATCTTTGAAGGAGGAGACCTGGGTTCAAATTGAAGAACACATGCTTATACTGAGAGGGGGGTGAATAGTATAAGACCTCTTTTTACTTTTTCCTTTATACTTCAATATAGTAAAGCAATATATCCAAAGCAATATCAAAACAATGCACAAAATCATCCACAAAGTTACACAACAATTTACGTGGTTCACCCAAAGTGGGCTACTCCACGGATAAAACTTTTCTCTAAAAGTTATATCACAGTTCTTTGGGAAACCTTCCCAATTACAATGTTTATGAGCCACTGCTCAAAGGAGATACCTTCCCCTAACTCTGCTCTGGCTGGTGATCCTCTAGAAGACCTTTGCCTCCGCTGCCCTTAGCAAATGGATCTCTATCCATAGAAGACATGTGTCTTCCTTGCTTTGGCTGGATACCTCTGTCCTCAACTCTATCACCTCAAAGTTGGTCCTCAAATTTGCACCAAACACAGTCCTTCGGTCTGGCACAAATGTCCTCTTTCTCTTTCTTTGATCTGCACCAAACACAGTCCTTCGATCAGGCACAAATTTGTCCTCAACTCTTCATCAATCTCTGTCCTCAACTGGTCCTCAAATCTGGTTCATAGAAATGGTTCACCAGCTTGCACTAATGTTGGCTTGATCTTCACCCAAGTCTTCAAGACTTGTTTTAGATCTAGTTTGCAAGTTCTCACTTAGAACCTGCCCAAACAGCTCCACAAGCTTCAACAAAAACTTGCTCAATGCTGTCCAACAAGCCCTCTCAATGACTTGTCCAAAACCTCAGCAAGCTTACAAAGAAAACTTGCTTAGCATGAACTCACAAAGAGAATTTTTAGAGACCCAATGTGATTCATCAACCACATAGAAGCATAAAGAGAATTGTTAGAGACTCAATATGTTCTATACTTAATTCCCAATCTCAATCTCAAATCTCAAAAGAATGAGATAGATGTAATATGCTTTTCTTAAGAATATGAAACACAAATCTGTCTACGCAAACACAACTGCAATCACAGCTTCCCTTTGATAGAAATCCAACCTTTGCATTGTCTTCGTAAATATAGTAGCACTTCATCACTCTGCGATCGAACTCCTCATTTAGCGCATCAACTCGCCACTTCTATGCTATCTACGCTGTTATGGCTGCATCTCACACACCTCACTCGAATCGACTCGACTCGGTATTTGTGCATCATGGACTTTGCTTGCGCAAGTTTGATACACACATTCGATTATCAAACTCTCCGAACAACCCTCCTTTTATACTGACAATCTCAAGATTAGATTCTTGATCTTAGTCGGCTGTATATCCCTAAAACAATGTCGGCTCAAGGTTAACTCTGTCGGCTTCAACCGCCTCTGCTGTTCTAGAGCTTTTCTCGCGAAACTACAACATGTCGTTATATCATGATATTTTTATAGCCATACACCTTCTATAGCCTACTATCACGAAATCGCGACACCTTGGCCTTTGTCGAATTCCTTTGTGCTTCTGTCATAAAATCGTGACACCTTTGCCTCTTGCTGACGTCATCTCACTTCTATCGTGAAATCATGACACTTTAGTCTTCATGGCCTTCCTCTCAACTTTTGTCGTGAAATCATGACACTTATGATTTTTGTTGACGTCATCTTCACTCTGTCGCAAAATCACAATGCTTTAGTCTACAATGCCTTCTTCTCTGCTTTTGTCATGAAATCGTGACACATCTGCTTTTGTTGACGTCATCTACAACTCTGTCATGAAATCGCAACGCTTTCGCTATCTTAAGCTCTTTTCTGCCATATGCCTACAAAACTGGAACATGTCGCAAAATCGTGACGCTTTCGCCTTCGAGCTCTTCCTTCTTCAATTCATCGTGAAATTGTGACGCTTCTTCTGTTTAAGACTTGCTAACTATTTTTGTCATGAAATCATTACACCTTCTCCAACTACAAGCTACCATCTCAACCTGTTGTGAAATCATGACACTTTCTGCATCCATACAACTTCTTTGTAGCCTGTCACGAAATCACGATGCTTTTAGCTTTTGAAATATTTTCCTGCAACCTATCGTGAAATCACAACACTTTTGGCTTTTGTACGCTTTCTCCACTGCCTGTCACGAAATCATGACACTGCTCCTTTTAGACTCTTCCCTTTGCTGCATGTTGTAAAATCGTGATGCTTCTCATTTCGAGCTTTTTTAGCATGTCGCAAAATCACGACAGTCCTCACCTCGACCTCTGCAGCATGTCACAAAAACATGATAGTCCTCACTTGGAACCTTGCATCATGTCGCGAAATCATGACAGTTCCTAAATAACTTTCACTCTCTTCGATCTTGTCATGAAATCACGACAGCTCACACTACGGACTCTCTCTTCTGCAACATGTCACAAAATCGTGACATTTTTTTGTTCGTACAACCTCCTTTACAGAATGTCATGAAATCGCGACACTTTTCTTTCTCTGCCTTCCGCATGTCGTGAAATCGTGACACATTTGCCTGAACTTCTCTCTCCTCAAACATGTCACGAAATCACGACAGTTTTGCTAGCACTTTCTTTCTCCTCAAACATGTTGCGAAATCGTGACAGTTTTTCCAGTGCTTTCTCTCTCTTAAAACATGTCGTGAAATCACGACAGTTTTTCCAGCCGCCTGCATGTTTTTTCTTACTTGTATTTTTCTTGATCTTTTGCAACTGGGCTACCCTAATCTTCTTGGAAACTCACTGTCCATGCTGAAACCTTCATCAAGACACATTCTTTGACATCAAACCAAATTGCTTCAAGACCTTCTTGACATCAATGACAACATCTACACTTAGAGCAAAGGCAATGTACCCAAGGTACCCAAAAATGCCAACAATCTCCCCCTTTGTCATTGATGGCAAACCTTAACTGAAAACACTAGTCAAGAGCCAAAACTAAAAACAACTGATCTAACAATTGAGAATCTGCCTTTGAAGTTTTTGCTCCCCCTGACTTGAAGCTCTCTTCTTTACTATGAAGCTCTACCCCTTACTCATATCTCTCCCCCTTTGTCATTAATGGTAAAGGGTCACCTTTGGGGCTTGGGACTAAGAATGAGCTTCTTAGCTTAGTCCCTCCCCCACCTCCTGATGAGGTGATTAAATTAGGATTGGGAGTAAATCTTCCATTAGGCACTGATCATCATCAGTGTCTATGACTTCCTTGTCGGGCCTTCTCTTGAACTCTTTGTCCATATTCTTGTTACTGTTTTGATCCTCGAACCTGTTCATACTACTGTTCCTATTTCTGTTATCATTCATGTTCTTATCCATGCCTTGATCCACGGACCTGTTCATACCACTTTTCCTATTCTTGTACCTTGGCATTTCAGCTTTGCACTGTCTAGCTGTGTGACCTGCATTGTTGCATTTATAACAAATAACACTGTAATTTCTTTTAGACATATATGTTCTTTGAATCCACCTGTTCTGACTAACGGTGTACCTGTTATTTGCTTTGCAAAAAATTGCCTTATGCCCAAACTGATTACAAGAGTAGCAATACCCATGAAAGAAATTACCACTTCTAAACTATCATTTACCTTCTTCACTTGAGCCATGCAATGTACAGCCATGTGACCAAACCTGTGACATGCAAAACATCTGTCATGAAAATTTCTTTTATTCGACCTCTTGGGTCTCGAAAACTTCTTCTCAATCTGAATTTTATTTTCTGTTTCTATGCATCTATCACTCACGGACTCATGATCTAAAGTATTTTCTTCATTGTAACTCTCTTCCTTTTGAAATATCTTGCTAGATTCCCCAACCTGTTCCTTGTGCGGCTCAACAAAACCGAGGCCTGTTTTATCTGTTGTCTTTATTTGACCTTTGATGAGAGACTTAACCTTTTTGGAGCTATCTTGAAACCTGTACAGCTTATCCTTGTACTCTTTAGTTTCCACTTCCAAAGAAGCCATTTTCTGTTCCAACTCATTATACTGAAAAATCTTAGACTCTAACTCATCCTTGAGTTCTTGTGTCTTAGTCATAGAGAAGTCAAGACTTTCTGTAAGATCATATTTGATTTTAATGTATTGGCCTCTTCTAGTTGTTTCTTCAAAGAAACAATCTCTTTTTCTTGTTTGCAACAATAATCTCTCTCTCATTGATTTGAGACCCGAGAGTTTCTTCACTCCTTTTGGACTCTTCTATTTACAACTTCAAATTGCTAACAGCTTTGTTAGATTCCTTTTCATGTTTGCTGCATATATCGACTTTATTACTCATTTCTTCTGTCTGCATTCTTAAACCGTCAATTTCTTTTTCTAGCTTACTGCAATACTCTATTTTCCTAGTTAATTGCATTTCGAGATCTTCAAAATTTTTATTGTAATATTTTGTTTGTACTTTCAAACTGGTGATTATATCTTTTGCATCCTCAACATTTTTACTCAGAGCATAAATTAGTTTTTGTTTCCAATTTGCTTTTGCATCACTTCCTTCTTCATCACATTCCTGTTATAAATCTATTTCTTCATCGATTTTGAACGGATCATATTCATCTTCACTGCTACTAAACCCATGGCACTGACGTTCATTATGACCGAGTTGACCACAAACAAAACATTCTCTTCCTTGTGAGCAATCAGCTACAAAGTGACCGGTCTTTCCACATCTGGTGCAAAACTTTATTAATCTGGCTTGTTCTCCACTGTTTGATTCATCTCTTGAATCTATTTCCATTCCCAAAATAACAACATTGAGTTCATCTTCATTTTCTTTCATGAACATGCAAGTTTTCTTCTTCTTGTGTCTTATGGTTTTTCTTTTGCCTTTCCTTGCCATTTGTGTTCTTGTAATATCTTCCTTCAAGTTGTTAAACTTTTCAAAGGCACCGGCTCTGATACCAATTGAAGAACACAAGCTTATACTGAGAGGGGGGTGAATAGTATAAGACCTCTTTTTACTTTTTCCTTTATACTTCAAAATAGTAAAGCAATATATCCAAAGCAATATCAAAACAATGCACAAAATCATCCACAAAGTTACACAACAATTTACGTGGTTCACCCAAAGTGGGCTACTCCACGGATAAAACTTTTCTCTAAAATTTATATCACAGTTCTTTGGGAAACCTTCCCAATTACAATTTTTATGAGCCACTGCTCAAAGGAGATACCTTCCCCTAACTCTGCTCTGGATGGTGATCCTCTAGATGACCTTTGCCTCCACTGCCCTTAGCAAATGGATCTCTATCCACGGAAGACACCTGTCTTCCCTACTCTAGCTGGAGACCTCTGTCCTCAACTCTATCACCTCAAAGCTGATCCTTGAATTTGCACCAAAAATAGTCCTTCGGTCTGGCACAAATGTCCTCTTCCTCTTTCTTTGATCTGCACCAAACACAGTCCTTCGATCAGGCACAAATCTATCCTCAAATCTTCATCAATCTCTGTCCTCAACTGGTCCTCAAATATGGTTCATAAAAATGGTTCACCATCTTGCACTAATGCTGGCTTGATCTTCACCCAAGTCTTCAAGACTTGTTTCAGATCTGCTTTGCAAGTTCTCACTTAGAACCTGCCCAAACAGCTCCACAAGCTTCAACAAAAACTTGCTCAATGCTATCCAACAAGCCCTCTCAATGACTTGTCCAAAACCTGCTCTCAAATCCCCACCTGAACCTATCCAAAACCTCAGCAAGCTTACAAAGAAAACTTGCTTAGCATGAACTCACAAAGAGAATTGTTAGAGACCCAATGTGATTCATCAACCTCATAGAAGCATAAAGAGAATTTTTAGAGACTCAATATGTTCTATACTTAATTCCCAATCTCAATATCAAATCTCAAAAGAATAAGATAGATGTAATATGCTTTTCTTAAGAATATGAAACACAAATCTGTCTACGCAAACACAACCGCAATCACAGTCGCCCTTTGATTAAAATCCAACATTTGCATTGTCTTCGTAAATACAGCAGCACTTCAACACTCTACGATCGAACTCCTCATTCAACGCATCAACTCGCCACTTTTGCACTATCTACGCTGTTATGGCTGCATCTCGCACACCTCACTCGAATCGACTCGACTCGGTATTTGCACATCGTGGACTTCACTTGTGCAAGTTCGACAAACATTCGATTATCAAACTCTCCGAACAACCCTCCTTTTATACTGACAATCTCAAGATTAGATTCTTGATCTTAGTCGACTGTATATCCCTAAAACAACGTCGGCTCAAGGTTAACTCTGTCGGCTTCAACTGCCTCTGCTGTTCTATAGCTTTTCTCACAAAACTACAACATGTCACGATATCGTGACATTTTTACAGCCGTACACCTTCTATAGCCTGCTATCGTGAAATCGTGACACCTTGGCCTTTGTTGACTTTCTTTGTGCTTCTGTCACGAAATCGTGACACCTTTGCCTCTTGTTGACGTCATCTCACTTCTGTCACAAAATCGTGACACTTTAGTCTTCATGGCCTTCCTCTCAGCTTTTGTCGTGAAATCGTGAAACTTATGATTTTTGCTGACGTCATCTTCACTCTATCATGAAATCACGATGCTTTAGTCTACAATGCCTTCTTCTCTGCTTTTGTCATGAAATTGTGACACATCTACTTCTGCTGACGTCATCTGCAACTCTGTCATGAAATCATGATGCTTTCGCTGCCTTAAGCTCTTTTCTACCATATGCTCGTGAAACTGGAACATGTTGCAAAATCGTGACACTTTCGCCTTCGAGCTCTTCCTTCTTCAATTCATCATGAAATCGCGACGCTTCTTCTTTTTAAGACTTGCTAACTATTTTTGTCACAAAATCACGACACCTTCTCCAACTACAAGTTGCCATCTCAACCTGTCACGAAATTGTGACACTTTCTACATCCGTACAACTTCTTTATAGCCTATTGTGAAATCGTGATGTTTTTAGCTTTCGAAAGCTTTTCCTGCAACCTGTCGTGAAATCGTGACACTTCTGGATTTCGTACGCTTTCTCCACTGCCTGTCATGAAATCACGATGCTGCTCCTTTCAGACTCTTCCCTTTGCTGCATGTCACGAAATTGCTACGCTTCTCATTTTGAACTTTTTTAGCATGTCATGAAATCGTGACAGTCCTCACCTCGACCTCTGCAACATGTCACAAAAACGTGACAGTCCTCACTTGGAACCTTGCATCATGTCGCGAAATCATGATAGTTCCTAAATAACTTTCACTCTCTTCGATCTTGTCATGAAATCACGACAGCTCACACTACAGACTCTCTTCTGCAACATGTCATGAAATCACGACATTTTTTTGTCCATACAGCCTTCTTTGCAGAATGTCGCGAAATTGTGACACTTTTCTTTCTCTGCCTTTCACATGTCACGAAATCGTGACACATTTGCCCGAACTTTCTCTCTCCTTAAACATGTCACAAAATCGTGACAGTTTTGCCAGCACTTTCTCTCTCCTCAAACATGTCGCGAAATCATGACAGTTTTGCTAGTGCTTTCTCTCTCCTGAAACATGTCGCAAAATCGTGACAGTTTTTCTAGCCGCCTGCATACTTTTTCTTACTTGTCTTTTTCTTGATCTTTTGCAACTGGGCTACCCTGATCTTCTTAGAAACTCACTTGTCCATCTTTGAAACCTTCATCAAGACACATTCTTTGACATCAAACCAAATTGCTTCAAGACCTTCTTGACATCAATGACAACATCTACACTTAGAGCAAAGGCAATGTACCCAAGGTACCCAAAAATGCCAACACAAATATTGTCAAGTGATATTTGCATAATTTCCAAGTCATTGTAATACCACTACGTGATCATGATGTAATATGAGCAGGGTCTATTTCAATCCCATATAACCAACTAAAAACAATAAACATAGATGTAGGCAATTATAAGATTTTTAAAATTTTGAAGATGATAAAATCAACACAATACATGAAAAGGACATGAACTCCTAGTTTAAAAATATTACGATACTCTCCCAAGGGTGGTATTTTCAACTTATGATCACAAAGCAAAGAAATATTCTTCCTTTTAGAGAATAGGGTTACTGTAATCCTATAACAAACATTCATCATTGCTATTCTATTTTTCATAATTCAAAACCATACCGTAAAATATCAACTATGCAACTTGACATAATCATTATTCATATTTGATAACAAGTCATATCATCATCATCTAAATAAAATCCACATCAAAGTGTAACACAACTATGATATGTTAAAATCTTAATATTATCTCTGATGTAGAGCCCATGTCTAATCAATTAATAGTAAAATAGAAGCATAATTTAATTAGCTGAGGGGAAAAAGGCATCATGCTATAATATTTTTTTAAAATTGGGTGTGGCCCAGTATTCACAACCTTATCTTATTCTTGGTAAAGGCCATTTATATTGCTCTTCTTCTTTGTGTACAATTCCTCACAACTTAATAGTAAGTAAAAATGTAAGTATGATGAAAAATTATGAAACAAACTTAGTTCTAGGATTTGTGAACCGAAATTGGAAGTCTAAGTTCAATTGATGACTTGAAGGATGTTAAACATAGAACTTCCTTATAGAATTAAATTTGTCTTGTTGGGTTTATCCTCTCTAGCTTGTGTTTTCTATAATAAACTCAAAATAATCATGCATTTTTTTGGGTGTGAAAAGCTACCACTAAAGTTTAGATCTTGTTCATGTGAGGTTTTCAACTATGCTTCCTTTCAAGGCATCATGGAAATTTCTGCATCTTGGGCTCTATAGAAAACATAAGAATTTGTGAAACTTTTTTATATATGCTTTTGAAGTTTACTCGAATAAGAAGATAAAAAGCATGTTCTAATGGTTCTTGCACTTAATTAGATTTAAATATGTGATTGCTTATTCGTTACCAGTAAATTTCACTAGTCGTTGCTTATTGGTTTCCAATATGTAAGATCCAGTGAGTTATTTGCTAAGGAAATCTTGGTAGGTGAGCATCTTAATCAGGTTAATGTGGTTGATTTGGGGCTCCATATGGGAATGTTGGGCTTAATTAAAATTATCATTCTTGGAAGTTAAATATACCTAGAAAAAGAACTAAATAACCACAAGTCAAAATATATTTAACCTAACCATTCAACCTTGATATTTGTAGAAGAAATTTAAGCAATATTGAGGGAGATACGACCGTATGAAGTCAACCATCCAGAACAATGGCAATGACAATTTTTCAAGTCACAAAAAATAAAATTGCAAATATTTTTCAACTAGGGTTTAGATGATGGGAAGAACAATGAAGGGCTAGGACTTTAGTGAGGCAAGACATTCTATCTAGACATAGAATTTTCATCTAAGTTTTTTTCCTTTCTTTATCTTAGAAATTTTACATGCAAATTATTATAATTTTTTTATCAAATATTATATTTGCTATAGGATATTCTGATAAATTTCAATAGATTTTGAGTTTTAGTTTCCTTTCCATGGATCAATTTATAGTTAAATCCTTAGAATCATCTCTAGTGGTAGAGGTTAGTGAGCGCACCTCAAAGAGATCCTCGTTGCTCCAAGATAGGGTGATTTTTGGTAAATTTAATGGGTATTGGCCAGGGGCTTCAGCCTTGAGAAAATGGATTGATAAGATTTGGAAGTCTCTAGGAGTGATTCTATCCTTTCTTCCCAAAGGTTTCTTCCTAGCCATTTTTTATTCTAGGGAATAAAGAGAAAAAATCCTAAAAGGGGGTCCTTGGTTTATGGGAAGAGTAGGACTCTTCCTTACCCGCTGGTATGAAGGCTTTTCACCTAAAAATATAAATCTATCCCTAGTACCAGTCTGGGTTAGGATGTTTGGGTTACCCATTGAATTTTGGATAGATACCTTCAGGCAATAGGAAACACTCTAGGATAATTCCTTGAGATTTTAGATACTATAAAAGATGGATTCTTGGCTATTTATGCTTGGATATTGGTCATGATTGATATAAGTAAATCTTTACCAGAATCAATCATTCTTAAGTATGGGGATAAGATGTGGATCCAAACCATAGATTATGAAAACATATCTTTTAGATGTAGAATATGTCATGAGGTGGGGCATATTGAGATATCATGCCCTAAGAAGAGCCCAGTAGAATCATATGTAGAAAACCGTAAGAGAAACTTACAAATGGTTATGGATGAAGATGGTTTTCAACTTCCAAAAAATAGATCTAGAAAAATGAAAGAAAATAAATAGTGGAGACTAGTAAGGAAGGATATTGGAAGAAATACCAACTCTTTTGAGGCTTTAGCCTATGAAGAAAAAGTAGATCAAAACTTAGAGGACATAGTACAATAGGTTCAACATATTAACAAGGAACCATCTATTCAGTATGATCCTGATTTAAGGAAGAACATTCTTGATGAACCTAAGGAATGTGTCTCATCATATTTTTAAGACTCTCTTGAAGTACCATGCACCATTCAGGAGAAAAAAATTGGTAAAGAAAATGTAGTTTTAGAAGTTAATACCTCTTCCATTAATAAGGAAATACCAGAAAATGAGTAGGACAAGTCAAAAGCTTTTGTAGTAGAGCCAGGAGAGGATAAATATGATGAAAAAAAAAATTGTGAAAGAATATTGAGGAATAGAATAATAAGACCTACTCCTGATATAGGCAAGGAAAAAAGAGGAAAACCCTCAAATTATCAAGCAAGATCTAGGGAAGCAAGAGCAAACATAGAGAAAAACACAAACTAAGTTGGTTGAACTTCTCTTTACCAAACAATAAAATGATATTGGTAATACATAGGCAGGGCCAATAGCCCCTAATGAGACATGATTATCATCTCATGGAATATAAGGGGTGCTAATGCCCCCTCAAAGTAGAGGTGTATCAGGGACCTATGTTTAAGTAATAAGCCTGATATTCTTTGTATCCAGGAAACTAAAATGATAAAAGAAGTTTCAAAAACTATGAAAGTAGTATGGGCAAGATGTGAATGGGATGCTATGGATTCTAAAGGAGTGGTAAGGGGAATTCTAACTTGTTGGAATCCTTCTAGAACCTCCTATGTAACCATTCATAAAACTAGGCATTGGATAGCCTCTTTAGTCACTTGCTACTTTGCAGATATTCATTTCATCCTTATCAATGTCTATGGACCTACAACTCAGTCAGGTAGATTAGAAGTTTGGAGTGGGATTGAAGCCTTTATGAGAAGTAAAGACCAAGAAACCTGATTCATGATCATAGGATATTTTAATGCCATAACCAAGTTGGATGAAAAATTTGGGGGAATTAGGAAATTAACCCAAAGTATGAGAGATTTCTCAGCTTTTATTCAAAACAATAATCTATGGGAGGTTGAGTTTGAAGAAGACAACTATACATGGACCAACAATAGGAGAGGCCAGAACCTAATAGCAAAAAAATTAGATAGATGCATACTCTCAGATCATTGGCTAGATGAAGGAACTTGTGCTAAAATTAATACCTTAACAAGGATTGGTTCAGATCACTAGCCAATAAGAGTTAAAATGGTGGTAAGTGAATTAAAAAAATATCATATTTTAAATATGAGCAGATGTGGGAAGACCATCCTCAATTTGTTGATATGATAGCACAAACATGGAATTCTTCAGGAAATGGTGGGTTGTATGCTCTTCCAAAACAAATTAAATCTATGACATCTAGATTAAAAGAATGGAACAAGAACACTTTTGGAAATATTTTTGAGAAGAAAGAACTAAAAGATAAACTTTCAAAATTCTAAAAAGGTGATCATAATAATCCAAGCTTAGAGGAAAGGGAGTTGCTTAGTGAATATCATAATATTTTGAGTAAGGAAGAGAAATTTTGGAGATTAAAATCAAGATAGACTTGGTTAAAAGGAGATAAAAATACAAAGTTTTTCATAGGATGGCTATAGTATAGAGATCAACATCTAGAATTAGTAGAATTAAATCAATAGAAGGGGTTTGGATTGAAGATCAGAGTGAAATTAGAAAAGAGGTAAAGTCTTTTTATCATAATATTCTAGGATCAGAGGAGATTAAAGTTCTTAATGATAAACTTCTTCAAGATGTACCTTCAGTTATAATGAATGAAGACAATAGGAAATTGATGGAGCCTATTACTCTAGAAGAAGTTCATTTAGCTCTTTTCTCTTTTAATAAGGATAAATCCCTAGGTCCAGATGGGCTCTCTATAGCATTTTTACCAACATAATTGGGATATAGTGAAGGATTCTTTATTGGTGGTAGTGGAATAGTCTAGGGTAAAACAATACATACCTTATAAAATAAATGCAACATATCTTACCCTAATTCCAAAAAATAAGGATGTTGAATTGTTTGATTCTTTTAGACCCATAAGCCTATGTAATATGGCATATAATATTATCTCCAAAGTGATGGTGAATCGATTAAGGCCATTGTTAGACAAAATTATTTTAGAAGAGCAAGGAGGATTTGTGAAAGGGAGACAAATTCTGGATGGGATCATAGTAGCTCATGAAGTTATACATTCAACAACTTCAAGAAAAGAGAAAGCAATGATCTTAAAACTTGATATGAGTAAAGCCTATGATAGGGTTAAATGGGATTTTATTTTTGCAGTTTTAGAAAAGTTTAGATTCAAGAAGAAATGGGTTAGATGGATTAAAGCTTGTGTCTCTACAGTTTCTTATTCAGTGTTGGTCAATGGGTTAGTAACAAAATATTTTAAAGCCAAGAGAGGCCTTAGACAAGGAGATCCTCTATCTCCTTATTTGTTCATTATTATGGTAGAGGTTTTGAGTAGGAACTTAAAGAAGGCTTACAAATATGGGCTTATAAGTGGACTTAAGGTTAGTAATAACATCGACAACATCACCCATCAATAGTTTGTAGATGATACAACCCTTTTTGGAAGGGCAAGGATAAATGAGGCCAAAGCTTTGAATAAATTTTTAAAGGAATATGAAAGAGCATCAAGGCAAAAGTTAATAGGACAAAATCCAAAATTTACTTCCTTAACACTCCAACTAATATCAAAGCAAGAATTTACAAGTTACTTCAAATGGAGGAGGTAAATTTACCAACAACTTATCTAGGGATGCCTTTATTTGAGGGGAGAATGAGGATAGAATTATGGAATCTAGTTATTAGTAAAGTTTAGAATAAACTACCAGCTTGGAAAGGTAGATGGTTATCATTAGTAGGAAGAGTGTAGTTAATTAAGTCAGTCTTATAGGCCATTCCAACATATTATATGTCATTGTATACTATGCCAAAATCAGTTGAAAAATTTTTAATCTATATTATGCGATCCTTTTTATGGTCAGGTTTACATGATAAAAGGAAATTTCCTTTGGTGAAATGGAGCAAGGTGTGTGATGATAAAACTAGGGGAGGTCTTGGTTTAAGAGTTCTTATAGATGCAAACTTAGCTCTTAGGGGAAAAGTAATATGGAGATTGTACAAAGAGAGTCAAAGACAATGGGCAAGAATTCTTCTAAGTATGTTGAGCCCAATGACCCAAGTTTAATATTTACTACATTCTCTCTACCAAATGGTTCTGCTCTTTGGAATGGTTTAAAAAAATCTATTGATCTAATGATTAAAGGTTTAAGATGGGTGGTGGGAACTAGAGAAAAAATTTCTATTTGGATGGATACTTGGTGTGATAAAAAACCACTCAATTTAGATCCAATTTTGAAACCTTGGATGAGATTGCTTCAAGATAAATATGGTGATAGGGTTTCAAACATTTTGTACAAGGATCAGGAAGGAAGATACAAATGGAAAGAAGATTTTTTTACAAGTATACAAGACATTGATGCTAGGAGGCAATTGAGTAGAAAGATAACAACTATGATTATTCCGAGGGGAGCCAAGGATAAATTGATTTGGGAGTTGAATAGCTCAGGAGAATACACAACAAGAAGTGGATATAATGTAAAGCACCAACAAAATAGTAATATCACTAGAATATGGAGAGATATTTGGGATAGCCCAAGCATTCCTAAAGTCAAAATGTTTGTTTGGCTAGTAGGTCATAGAAGAATTTTATCCTAGGATAACCTTATGAAAAGGGGTTTTCATGGCCCCTCTCAATGTGTTCTTTGTAAAAAGGAGGAGAGTATAGACCATCTCTTGGGACATTGCTCAATAGTCTGGAAACTATGGCAATGGATTCTTAATATGTTTGGTAAATGCATGGTGATGAATAGCATAATTGAAGATTGGTTAAAGCAATGGCAGAGCACTTATAAAAGTGAGGCTTTATAGACAATATGGGATATATCAAAAGATACAATACTTTGGATTGTATGGCTAGAAAGGAATAGAAGAATATTTAAAGGAAAGGAAAGCAGTTTAGAGGTAATGAAAAGGAAGATATGTTTAGCCATAGAGGAGTCTAAACCAACCCTATCAACTCACCCAATCCCTAATCTAGAAGCAGAGAGCCTTGATAGATGGAGTCAAGTCATTAAATGGAATTATGATGTTGGGTACAAGAGAAGCAAAAAGAAGGCAAAGAATATAAAGTGGAAACCACCAGATGTGGAGTTGGTTAAATTGAATTTTGATGGAGCATCTAAAGGAAATCTAGGACCAGTAAGAGGAGGAGGAATAATTAGAAATAATAGAGGAGAGATTTTGTCTCATTATACTTTCAATAGTGGATTTAAGACAAATAATGAAGTTGAAGCTTGGGCGGCTTTAGAAGGGTTAAAAATATGCAAACAAATGAAATGGAATAGAGTATGGATGGAAGGTGATTCTCTCATAGTAATAAATGCAATTTTGAGGAAAGCAAAGGCTCCATGGAACATACAAGAGATAATTGTGAAAATTCAAGATCTTGCTAAAGAGTTTGAAGAAATCAGGTTTACACATACATTAAGGGAAGGAAACAAATGTGCAGATAGGCTAGCCAATAGAGGGGTTTTGATTGAGGATCATGAAGTTAAATTCTCCTTTCCATGGTTAGAGGAAGTAGTAAGTTTAGTTGAAGCTGACAAGAAAATGTTGACTACCTGAATCAAATAATGATTAAGATTTACTTTAATGTTTTCCATTGGTAATATCTACTTTATTTTATAACAATAATGTGTTTTCATATAAACTATTTATTATAATTTTTGTGGTTGCACTTGTGTTTTAGGAAGGAAACTAGCAATCTATATTTGGTAAAGCGGACTATGATAGTGTGATGTTTTGGAAATATTACTCTACTAAGATGCAATGCATAGATAGTAGAGGTGAAGTTTTGGTATTGTGAAGGCTGCTATAGAAAAATGTCAAGAAGGATGCTGAATTCTAGAATATTTGTATTCATACAAAAAATTGAAAAGATCCAAAAAATGAAAATCAAGAATTCAGACATTTTATGTAAAATGATGTAGGTTTCTAGCTATAGCATCTCAATTGAGATGAGAAGTGTATCTATTTGTAAACTCTCAAGCTCTAAAGAAGAGAGTTGTAATTTGTCAAGGGTGGGGGACCCGAGTACAACCCCTTATTATCCAGCCAAAAAAAAAAAAAAAAAACATTAAGATTTGTAACTATGATCTACTATTATGCATGCAAGCCTACTTACTAATACACTTATATATGCATTTAAAATAATTAAAAACTTTTAATCATTTTAACAAGTTTAAAAAATATATGTTTGATTTATTTTTATCCGAAATATATTCAAAATTACAAGGCCTAACTATAATTACCTAATTACCCAAAATTAGAAGGCCTCACACAAACATAACTGTCAAATAAATATAATAATTTTAAAATTAATTTGACTAAACATATTATCTGAAATATATTCAATATGTATTTTCTAACTACAATTACCTAATTACCCAAATTTAGAAGGCCTCACACAAACATAAGTGTCAAATAAAGATAATAATTTTAAAATTTAATTTGACTAAACATATTATAAAAAATACTACTTTATTATTATTATTTGTTATATAGGTGATTTGACGTCTCCAACATTTTATCCTTATGGCACGGTTTGAATCCAAGAAGCTACTTCTATGACACCCGCCCTACCTCGTTACATTTGAGGGGACTTCGAAGGGGCTTGAGATTAGAACCATCGATTTCAAGCTAGCAAACACTCAGAAAGCTATCTCTATGACACCTACTCTGCTAAACTTTTACTCCAATTGAGGGGGACTTTGAAGGGGTTTGGGATTGGAACCACCGATTTCAAGCTGGCAAACACTCAACGAAAATTGAAAAACATAGTTTTTTATAAAGGATCTTAGTCTCCTTATACTGAGTGGGATTTGAACCTTAAACTTCTTCAAAAAAAACAAAACCCTTACCATTGAAATATACTTACAATTTTATCATCTTCTTAATTAACCGTTTCTTTTAAAAAATATATTTGTTTTAACATCACTCTATTGTTTTATATATACTTTTACTTTCCATATTCAATATTAAAAAAAAAAGAATTCTTAGACATAGCTTCGGGATTCCTTAAATATGATTCAATAATCTACTATGTCATTAAGTCCAACTAATTTTGGGTCTACACAACATCTTTTAAAATATAAATAAATAGCTATAAAACTGAAAAATATTTGTGTGATGGAAGAAGAGGTCCACCTTTAGCTATCTAATTCAAGAGCTTCAAAATTGTGGAGTTCAATAAATTAAAAAGAGAATCCAATGACTCGGTAAAAGGCCTAAAGTACACTACTAACAATATTTGTGTGATGGAAGAAGAGGTCCACCTTTAGCTATCAAATTCAAAAGCTTCAAAATTGTGGAGTTTAATAAATTAAAAAGAGAATCCAATGACTCGGTAAAAGGCCTAAAGTACACTACTGACAAGAGAATCCACTGACTCGGTGAAAGAGCTAAAGTACATTACTAAAAACTTAAAAAAAAGTTGTGTGAAAATAACATAGATATCATTTAATCAAAACCATGTTTTGACCGTGCGAAAGCAAAGTAGATTTTTATATCGAATCCAAAGTCTATGATGGACAGTTTTTTATTTTTTATTTTTTTGGGTTAAATAGTTGAATTGGTTACAACCACGATTTTTGCACCGTAGATTTTTATATCGAATCCAAAGTCTATGATGGACACTTTTTTCTTTTCTATTTTTTTGGGTTAAATAGTTGAATTCGTTACAACCACGATTTTTAGTTAATAACTGCTAACGCAGGGTTCAAACCATCAATGATTACTTTCAGCAAACTTATAGTCTTGTTAACGTTAACTCGGCGTGAGATGGGGACCACCGGTCGCTAGGGGTTCATATCGTCATCGGTCTGGCGCATCACTCATAGGAGTCAGATCAGACTACTGCCTTTGCCAAGCTAGACACGCCCACGAGTTTTGAACCTAGGTCTCCTCTTAGTAAGTGCCCAAGCTTACCAATCCACCTAGCCCCGCGGACTAGTCTATGATGGGCACTTTAAGCTTTAGAACCAAAACTTCCAATTAATGCTCATGTTATATGTCACAAGTTATGGGTATGTGAATATTTTTGTTGTTGGAGTAAGTTGAAGTGAGCGAATTATAATAGTTGGTAAAATTGGGGTCATATTTCTTAAGGGTTAGTGGATCGGTAGTTGTTTGTCTCGTCAAGAATTTATTAAGAAGAGATCTAGATTCAAGTCTTGGAGGCATGTCTATTGGAAAGATAGTAGTTTGATTTGAATCCTCTATGTGATGGAAGAAGAGGTCCGACTAACGACGATGGTATGAATCATGGGTGATGGTCCCCCTCATGTCAGGTCAACAACAACGAGGTGATATAGGCTTATTGGGAGCAGCCCCTGTGGTTTGAACCCTGCACTTGACCTCCTCACGCCAGGTCAACAACAACGAGGTGATATAGGCTTGTTGAGAGCAGCCCCTGTGGTTTGAACCTTGCACTTGACATTTACTAAAAATAGTGTGTATATAACCAACTCCCATATGTATTCAAAAAAATTGGGATCACATTCATAGAGAGTATAACGAGGACCTCTTTTCCTGTGATTTAAACTTGGATGATTTAGATAACGGTCCAACCACAAATATCTATGTATTGCTTTTTTTTTACATATTTATGTATTGTTTTTTTTGGTAAGTTAGATACTATTCATTGCACGCGGGTTTTATAAGGATGATCCAAAACCTCTGTACATAAGCAGTAGAACTGCTCACAAAATGTGGCTACCACCAGATGACCTAGGAGGTTTACCCCAAACAACCAGTGTCACAAGCATAGAAGCCTTAATAAAAAACCAATCCAAGGCTCCACGCAGGGCAACCAGATAAAAAACCCAAAAACATGCTCCACATAGGGCAACCATGCTTCAAAAACCATAATATGGCTTCACAACTAAGCTAAGGCTCCACGCAGGGCAACCATAGACCAAACATCTAAGACAGGACAACTAAGGATCCTTGACCTCCTCTTCAACCTTCTTGTCTTCATCCTCCGTTTTGTTGCCCGCTTCTGAAAGTTCATCCCCCTTGGAGTCCTCCTGCCCTTGAAACTATTCACTCTATCCCAGGTCTCCAAGATGGCCACCGTGATTTCCCGGTCATCACCTGAATTTTTTTAAGAAATGGCATAAAACCCCTTTCTGTGAACATGACCTCCGCCACTGGTTCCATCACCACACTGGTAGGCTCCACTATCGTGTTGCTTGGTTCCATTGTGACTGTCTTCTCCATAATAGTGAATCTGACACACAACAAAAATGACAAGCCCACAACGTAAAAGAAAAAATAGGGATGAAGGGACTTGATAGAAAAGGGGAGCCAAAATTCATCCACAATGGGTGCCTTGTGATATTTTTCATGGGTAATTAAAATTCCCAAGCGCCAGAAATTCATTATCAGGTGGAAAAGCATGGAAAAGCATGACGTCATAATTGTGCGATAATAAAAGATCGCACTCCACATTTTCATTGGAAATCATTATCAATCACATTTTAAAAATTTTCAGCCTCCACAATCAAGTCTACTATGTGAGGAAAGCCACTTGTCCACAGAGTTAAACCATCAGCTGACACCCCTTCATTAGCCAAGCTATCAGCTGCTTTGTTGGACTCCCTGAAGGTATATTGAATCAAAGTTTCCTAGAGATTGTTTATGAGGATCCTCACTTCCTCAATCTCATCTTGGATCCTCCATGGTACTTTCTTGTTGTGCTTCAAGTAATTAATAGTAATGAGAGAGTCCCCTTCAATGATTAAATTGCCAACAGACTCCTCCAAACTGCTTTGGCTTCGGCTCTGTTGTTTAGTTAGTTCCCCTAAGGATTCAACAAAATCAAAAAGGACTTCACCTCTATGATCCTTGAGGATTCTTCTAGCCCCTGCTCTACTTGGGTTATCTTTATCAGCTCCATCAAAATTCAGCTTAATCCATCCCTTAGGAGGTGGGCTTCATCTTGCCAACGGTCTGTTTCTAGTCTGAGAACGACCACTCTCTTCCAAGACCAAAGTTAAGGAAGCACCCAATTGTTGTTCAAATTTTGAAGGCTTCCAAGGAGATGGAGGAATAAAGATGACATTCTCCTTTGCAAAACTTAGGATTTTGTTTACAAAATCAAGTTAGATGGGATTGGTATTGTTGAAATCAAGTTATATGGGCTTGCTATTGTTGAAATCAATGGCATAGATAAAGCATACAAGAGCCATAAAGTTTGATGTTCTTCCACTAAAATGTTCATGGAACTAATGTAAAAAAGTATAAAGTAGGTTTTAGTATTCATAAGTCGGATAGATTATAGTTATATAGGATGATCTTTGTGAAAAATATTGCAAGGATGTATGGTGTACAATCTTTCTTCTCTCAAAATTCTAATTTTGAATTTTTATTTATAGTTTCAAAGTCTTCACATTGAGATCTATTAAAGTTGTATTATAAAATATAGAATGTAATTGTATTGCATCATAACCATATAACCATATAGTATTATATATTTATTTATTTGAAATCTATTCAAGTTATAAAATATAAAATTTAATTGTATTGCATCATAATCATATAGTAGTATAAAAAATATTATATATATATATATATATATATATATATATATATATATATAAAGAATTAAAATGTATTTGAAAAAAAAACAAAGACATTTCAACTAAAATTATTTCATTACTAAAATAATATTTAAGACATGGATCCATAAAATATATTTAAATATGCTAGTAAAGAAATCCTTCAATATTCACATCATGGAAATTATGAATTGGACATGTTAACAATTTCTTTAACACTTAAACAAGCATATCTTCACACAATAATAAAAAATAAATTAGAGATATTTTTCTTGTCTTAAGATTCCATGTATTTTTATTAAAACAACTAATGAATATTAATGTTGTATACAAATTATTATGGATTTTAGTTTCTAACGAGATAAGATAAAATTATTTAGAAATTAAGCATCTATTATTTATAAAGATTAATTTTTTATGTGTATTAATAATCTTTATACTTATTAGGTCTTTTTATATGTTAATTTTTCATAAATTGACGAATATACTATTAACAAGAGTCATGTTGTAGTGTTTCATAGGCCAATATTGTATATGTATATGTATTTTTTGAAAAGGTAATAAATATATACATATAAAAATAGTAATAGATGCCTTTGAGGGGAGGCTATTTAGTTATAATTGAGTGCTTCATATAAAAAAACTTCGGTTTAATTCCTTTGGGGTTAGTGGTCCACCTCATATTATTTAAAAGTGGGTGGTCACCACATATTTACCAAGAGTGGTAGCGGGTTATAGTGACAACGACTAGAATTGAACCATTGATTAGCAATAGATAATTCTTAGTTATCAATTCCCCGATGTACCCAAAAAAAATTACAAATGGTCATTATGGGCACATATTTCAAAAGGGAAACATGGCCCATTTTGTAATGGTTTTATTTCTAAGTGAGTTCTTCCCATGTGATTTAAGATAAACATATATAATCTTTATTTTTTCATATGAAAATACACTTGTAAACAACCATCTATAACTAGGAGTGGTACAGAAAAGTGCCAAGGATTTTGTTAAGTATAGAAAAGAAAGGAAAAATGTATAACCTCATAGAATGAGGGCCAACATATTGAAGATATGAAGGTCATCCTTATTAATAGGATAGAGAAAGACACTGGCACTATGTTCACTATAGAGGAGGAGCACTACGAAAGAAATGATGTGGAGGCATAGGTCACACACCATGTGCATCTTGTTGGAATGCGAATGCTTTAATTCACATCCTTTTCAATGGAAAAGCAAAGTTGGTCCTTAATCAAATTCATATACTATTATTATAATTATTGGGTAAAGACTAAGTTAATAGGATTTCCACCTATTTAGAGAATTCAACCAATCGAGCTTATCAACAAACACTCAACCACTACTAACTAATCTATCCATTTCAACTCTTTATTTTAATTTTTATGATGTGGTATGGACAAATAGAATTTTCAAAGCATATTTTGGATCTATCCAATAATATTTTGAAGTCATCTCTGTTATTAAGATCTAGAATTGTTGCTCACATCAACATGATTATATTTGAACCACTACAAGACAAATAGGCCCAAGCCAAAGGTTGTTGTTTTGGATAAAAAATAAGAGGATAAGGATTCAACCAAGTATCAAACTTAAAATTTATAGGATCCCCTTATTGACTGAAAACCTATATATTCCTTGATAAATTGATAAATATCTAATATGAAATTTCATATTGTCAAATCCCTACTTAGGGTTTGTTTACTTAACAATTTTATTACATTCTTAGAATCTACATATATATATTTTTTAATTTAGCAAAAAACCCCTTGCAGAGCCGCCTTGGTTTGAGAAACCACAACCATGGGGTTCTACACCATCAAAATCACCCAAGAGTCGTGCCCGACCCTGACCGCACCAACATTATCAATTGGATTTTGGATACCCAATGTGCGTTTGGTAGGGTGGAGATTCGAACCAGGGACCTCCCTTGGAGAATTTCCTTATCCTCTCCAACTCACCTACAACACATGGGTAAAATCTACATATTTTTTATTTTTTCCAATTCTTTTCATGATATTTGAATAGTCTCTAACCAGGATTTTCCCCCAATCCCTAAACTTGTAAGTCTATGATTTTGCAAACCTACCCCTTCAATATTATTTCTTATATAGATATTATCCTACTGCAAATAGAAAATCTAAAATACCCCTTACACCTTTTTCTAAACAAATATCTCTGAATTTTTACAAATTTGAATGTTATTACTATTAGTAATATTGAAAGTGATATAATATATAATGATAGATTTCACTATAGCTTTTATGGGTTGTACTCTTCCAACCATGGTTAAGGAGTTACCTTTTCATGCTACTAAACAAGATTTTATTCTATCCAAACATGAATCCTAAAGCCCTTTCCTTTTTCCTTTATTAGACAAAGTAATACTTAGATATATTGATGGTAATTTTTCAACTTTAAACCTTAAAATATCCACAATAGTTCATTATAAATATGAGGTATCATTAATAAAATAATATATTATATTTTTTGTATAACCAACTATCCAATATCCTTCTCATAGCATGATAGTATTGATTTAAATTATATGTCTTCATAACTAAGGAATGTCCCACACAAAAAGTGTCATCAAATAATTAATGATGAGATTTGAATAGACCATTCATTACAACCTAAATACCTTTTATTTTTTCTCACACTTTCTCCTTTAAGTTATATCATTCTAATTCCTTAGCAAGAATAATAAATATATAAGGAAATAGTGGTTCACCCTAGTAGATTTCACAAGATGATTCAAAGTTTCTAGCAAGGAATCCATTGATTTAAATATAACATTATGAGTATTATAACATCTAATGCAATCACACCAATCTTGATTAAAATAAAATTCCTAATAATATCATATATAACTCTAAAAATCCCTATAATATGCTTGGTTTACATCTATTTTTACCAAGTCGACTAGTTTCTACAATGAATGAAGATAATATATGGTATTTTATGTAGTAATTATGCCATTAATATAATATTACCATGAATAAAACCACCTTGTTTGTCCAAGATAATATAAGCTTAAATTATTTTAAACATATTTTCTATAATTTTTTTAATTATGTTATAAATCATGTTGCAAAGGCTTGTTGGATGATAATTATTAAACTAGTTTATCTCACCTCTCTTAGGAACCAATGCATTTAATATGGAACTTATATCACATATTATAGATTTTTTTTTCCATGCCTCTTCAACCATAGCCAACTTATCACTCTTCAACATATCCCAAAATTTTGAAAGAAAATTGTAGAAATTCCAAGTGCCTTAGTAGGATGGAAAGAGAAAAATGCTTTTTATAGCTCCTCCATTTGGATTTCCTCATCAAACTTTTATTTTGTCTGTGTATGATAAGTAATGGGATATTTTTAAAAATATCACCTAAGCCTCTTCATCTTAACCAAATTCTAATAGAGTTTCTTTGAAATAATTGTTTGCTTCCTTTTTGATATCTTCTTCTTCCTCAATACTTATTCCATTTGGGGTTGAAATATTTTTGGTCCAAAGAAAAGAGAAATCACTTTTAGTTGTAGCCTTAAAATTTTGGGTTTTTGTCCCCTTTCTTAAGCCATATCTCCTTGGAGTTTTTGGTACCAATATGACTCTTAATTTTTCATACATTATGATAATCTAAAAATAATTATTTTTCTTGCGTATAAGTATCTTAGTTCATTTCATTAATTTAAATTATTTGTTATAAAATATTTAATTGGATTTAATTTCCTCTTTTATTTTAAATATAATACAAAAATATTTGATATTAAAAATATTCATATACCCCTTTATATATCCTATTTTTTAAATAAAGCTATACATACATGATCCTTAAAACCTTGTGACCTACCGTCATAACTTAACCATTTCAAAGAAATCAAGATCTTAAAGTCACATAGACTAACAATTTTGGATTTGAATTACTACCATTGCATACATCACAACTCAAAAGAATGTATTTGTGAAATATTTCTTGAAATTAAATGTTTCAAGAGATTATATCCTCTATTTGTAATCAATTTTCTTGCATATAAGTATCTCAGTCCATGTCATTGATTTCTACTATCTTTTATAAAATGTTGAATTGAATTTAATTTTTTTTTCTTTTAAATATGCTACAAAATATTTGATATTCTAAATCTTCATCTATCCCTTTAGATATTTTATTTTTTAAATAAATATGTGCACACGTGATCCTTAAAACTTTACTTCCTACCATCACAACAAAACCATGTAACAATACTCCTTTTTTATTTTCAAAAATAGCCAAATAAAAAGTTATTTCTTAAGCTAATTAAGGAAATATTACATCCTTTTGAATTTTAATACAATATATATTCAAAATTAAATCTACTTAAGACTATGCTTAAGTTGGATAACATCTTTATCACCTCTAGGTTCATATGGAACTAATGATGAAAAGTTTATAGTGAGCCTTTAACTATTCCTATGCTCATGAATCATGTTCCTTATGTTTTCTACTTCCATTGTCAATACACGACTACTAATGGTAGTATCTCTTCATTCCAATGTCTATCCATAGACCTATGAAGTGATAAATTCATTAATTTCTCCTATTTTTTATGAGAAGAATTCCTTCAACTCTCCCTTCTAATATAAAACACGTCTTTATATTTTGTTTTCTTTTATCTCATTCAATAGGGACCTTTTCAAAGCATCAGTTTTATTTGCAAAGGTAAGTTACCTAAAATCATTTAGACCTAGGTTGATGTGCAAGGGTAGGATCATAGTCAACCTAATCATATATTTTATAGATCCAACCAAGTTATAGGCATAAGCATTTACATATTCTTTATAATCAATTACAATCAACTCCAAGCTTTTATAAACTATTCTTATTTGTATTCTTGCAAAAGAAATTCAGATGGAAAATAAAAATTTATAATTGAAATTCAAATAGTCATCATATGGACCATAAGAGTATAAACTATATCATGGTATATATTTAAGCCTAGTAATCATCATAAATATTAAGTAAGATTTTCCATTCAATTAGCATAGTATTTATAGCTCAAAATATAGAATCCATTAAAGTATTAGTAATTATGTATGAAATATGGATCCATGACAATGAATCATATATTTTAATGACCTAGATTTGAAAACTAGAGGCTCGAGCATGTGGTATGGAGCGTCTTCTGCGTATAGTGAGCTTGGAGAGGTTGGGGATGTGGAATCTTCTGAAATCAATCTGGAAGATCCATTTTGGTCAGGTAAGTTAGGTGATTTGGTTTCTTTCCATTCCTGGGACCCTGAAAAGATTAGGGCTAGGGTGGTAGGTAGTGGAGTTTTCTCTCCTGTGCTTTCCTTTGCTAAGGCGGCATTTGGTCCAGTTTACGGGGATGAGTTTGCTCCTTGTAAATTTTCTTATAATCTTTTTATATTTGTATTTCGGAAAATACAGTCAATTCTCTTTTAGAATCTTTTTATATTTGTATTCCGGACAATATGGTCAATTCTCTTTTGGAGAAGGGTTCGTGGGACCTGGTTGGTAAGTCTACTGGTAGGAGGCTATACCTTGAGGTCCTAAAGTAGTGGACATTGTCCAGATGGAGACCAAGGGGCTCTCTAGACCTTACCACTCTCCCCCATAATTTTTTTCTAATCAGGATTTTTCCTGTGAAGAGGATTCTAGAAGGATTTTGGAGGGAGGCCCATGGTTCTTTGGAAAGTGGGGTCTTTTCCTTAGAAAATGGGGTTCAAATTTTAATCCAACTTTGCAGAGGGTTAATCTGGTTTCGATTTGGGTTCACTTGCCTGAGTTTCCTTCATTCTTGTGGTATAAAAGTTTTTTTAGAGCTATTGTGATGTTTATTGGGGATTTTTTCTTCTTTGAAAAGGCTACTCTCTCGGATGCTCGATGATAGTTTGTGAGAATGTGTGTTATGGTGGATCTTGAAAAGGAACTGCCAAGTTCAGTGGAGCTTGTCTCTCATGTCGAATGTTGGGCTCAGGTTGTGATTTATGAAAATAAGCCTCAGGTTTGTCAAATGTGTGGGATGGGTGGCCACCACCAAAAATTTTATTTGTAGAAGAAGTCGGTGCAACCGTCTATCCCTTCGGTGCCTCAGGGGATGAACCACATTGACCAGGGTGTTTGGAGGACCTCAAAGAAAAATATAAATTTTGGTACAAGATGGCCCATGGGGCTTCTAAAGACAAGGTAGTGGCTTCATCTCATCCTAATATTGTTCATGATAGGGCTCCTGTTGAGATTTAGACTTGGAAAGATCTGATGGAAGTAGGGGCTCCTAGGTTAGTTTACCAAAATAACTTGGATGTTTTTCCATTCTCTAATTCGTTAGATAAAGTTGCTAACCTTCTGCTTAATAACGCGTTTGAAGCTCTTAGAGAGGAAGGGGCTAAGGTTAAATAGGTGACTAAGGATTTGGAGACAAAGGTGAATAGTTTTGAATCAATGGTTGAATGTTCCTCCCCTTTAGAGTGTAGGATTGATCCTTCGAGGGTGGATAAGGGGTCCCTTGGCCCTAAATCTGAGAGCATTCAGAAGTATCAAAGTGTATCATAAACCAAAAAGAAAGTGGAAATACCGAAGAAGAGTGTTTGTATTTCAAATGCAACCTATGGTGTCCTGTATGGCAGACTGTGCATAGGGGTCTTAGTAGACAAATCATACTGGATGTGTTCAAATCCTCTTCTCCCATGAGTTTTTGAGCTATTAAGGGCTATGTTTCATGTTCTTGGTCTCTCTGCTATTCCCCTCGTATAGTAGGGGTCTGGTTTCATTCTCGGTTTTTAGTTAGTTGGATGGTTTTGGATTTTAGACTTGGTTTCAATTTTGAATTCTTTTTTGGATAGGATCCTGATTGTAGATTGTTCTTCAAACCCTCCTATGTATTTCAATTAAATTTTCTCTCTTTGGTGCCAATCGAGTGGGTGATATACCCGTATGACTGTTAATTTTTTTGTCAATCCTCAAGATTTTGCCTTTATTGGCTATCAATATTCAGGCCTCTTACGGTTTGGTGGAGCAGGTGCATTTACTCAAGGCAATGGGCTTTTTGGCTCACCTTGGTAATTTCAATTTTCATCTTATGTGGCCCTCTCGTGCCTCTTGGAGGTAGTTGAGTGGTAGGACTTTCTGGAGGTGATGTGACTGGTATTTTCATCATACATCTCGGCATTATCCGAAAGGATATGGAGGAGTTTAGATCCTCATTTTTACTCATGCAATTTTCCATTGCTAGGGATTTCTTTAAGGATAAAATGGTGGTTGATGTTTCTTTGGTTGTTGTTTGTGGTTTGCTCTTCAGACTGCCTTAGTGGCAAGGTTTTATGTAAAAGGTTGTGGGGTCCCTTTCAAAACCCTCTCTTTTCTTAATATTACCAAAAAAAAATTATGTATGAAATATGCAATATGGAAGTGAATTATAGGTTTCAACGTTACCAATTCTCCCTAAGAAATTCCTTGAAGAGGTGTAAATCACATGGTTTAAGTATAATTTGTTTAATTATTTTTGTAATATTGAAGATCATAGTTTTCCTTTATGGAAGTACATCTATAGTTCAAGATTGTCCAAGGTGTTATATTTAGATTCTATTCATGCTCATACATTGATACGAATTATTAATAACAACTTTCACTCAAGTGCAACTACATGATAGTCAGTAAGGATTATCATAGTTTCATCTATTATATTAGCATTTTCAAGTATAACATATCATTTATGAAATGTTTTACTGAGATGCAAGTACATAACACTCAATAAGATAACAATAAATATTCATCATAGTTTTAATCCACTATATCATCATTTTCAAATGTAACATATCATTTATCAGTCACTTGATATAAAAATTAATAAGATTACAAGTATCCATCATAGTTTTCATCTATTACATCATTATTTTCAATTGTAACATATTGATTACCAATTTTTTTACTAAAGTGCATAACAATCAACGAGATGACAAGTATTCATAACAATTTTCATCTATTGCATAGAATGAAGTATAACTTTACAAACTATTTGGACTATAAACTCTACCATATAGTCACTACACTTATACATCCTTCTATTCTACTTAGGATAAAATAAAATCCATGATCAACACTTCGTATATTATGACTATAATGGAGTTTTCAAATGAAAAGGTTCCATTGATATAGTAGAGGTAAGGTATCCCTTAGGTTTTTTTTCATCCAACCAAATGACATTCATAAGAATGCTCCTGTCTCAACTTCAAAAGTGAAGTTCTAGACTTTTATTAAGGGGTAGATATGTAGAACTGACCTAGTTAGATAAACCATCATTACAATATAACAATCATTTAGGCAACAACACCATTTAATGTGTGAGTATATACTCACATCTTGATCTAGTTTTTGGTGCATCAATCAACTTGTACTTTAGATAATACAACTACTATGTATATGAATAATACCCTCCTATGTTTGTACATTCTACCAACGTTATAACTCTCTACTAATGTAAGTTGCTTTAGTGAATATACTATCCAATGCATTATACCTAATTCAAGGTGCATAGGTCAAATTTTTATACCTCTCTCTTTGTCCATGAATACATTTATAAATATTTTATACCCAAAATTTTAAATAGTTTGAAATAATTACAACCAAAATATAATAAGCCTTCTCAAATTATTGTTGATATGAATGAAATAATAATATTGTTTGTAATACACTATAAACATACATTCATGGATTTGTTCATTAAGCAATAACAACTCTTCATTATACAAGAGGATTTTGCTATTCTTTCAAATTGGTTAATAAACATAGAAGCTATACATCTAATTTCTAGTCAAGGTACCTTTATACCATAATAAAGTATCCATTCAATTAAAAATGGGGTTTATTTTACAATATCTCAAGCAAAATACCATGATATTAAAGCCAAGTATATGTTCAAATAAACAAGGTATGTTTCACAATATCCCAAGAAAGACATCATGATTCTACAAATGAGTCTTCGTTCAATGGAAATATAATATATTTTATAATATCCCAATCAAAACACAATGATCTTCAAACACAATATAAGTTCAATGAAGATGGGGTATCTTTAAAGTAAGGCACCATCATGTTGTAGCCAAAATGAAAATAAATTTCACTCCCTAGTGTCTAAGAAAGGTATAGCAAAGGAAAATTACATGAAAAGTAGAATCCTCTTCAATATTCCCAAGCAAGGTACATCACATGCAACATGGGTAAGTTCAATTTAATTCAAGCTCTTGTCTTATTTCTAATCATATAGCAAAGGTAATTACCATTAAAATCAAAGCTTATAAATTAGGGAATTATCATCATGTATAAAGGAAATATTAAAAGGAAAGTTCACTTCACTCATAGGTAGGGCATCATTTTCTTTTTGTAGTAGGTTATGAACATAGAATATGATATTTTATATTTTCCCTTTAATATGTATTGCTAAAAATTTCTTCAGTATAAAATAAATGAGATGTAACTTAAAAGGATTTTGCTAGAGTCAAAAAAATAAGACTGAAATTATTATTATAAATAGATATGATAGGGATTTCTACTATTGAATTATTTTTTACATCAAAATATTAGGGATAACTTCTTAGGATTTTTAAGGATAACTTGTTAGAATTTATAGGGACAATTTTCTAGGATTCGTAGGGCTAACTTGTTAGGATCTATAGAGATAAGTTGTTAGTATTTGTAGGGGTGTTTTTTTAGGATCTTTAGGATCTAGTTTTATCAGCACCAATTGATTACTAGATTGTAAATCATTATAAATTAGTACTTAAAAATACAAATAAAGCATCTTTTTTTTAAAGTGACTTGATATTATTAAAATAAATAATAAGAGTACACTATTCACAAAAAGTGGGTGGTATGGAAGCACACCCTATAAATCCTATACAATAAAACCAATCTAGAACCAACTGGTCTTGTAGCAACTACAAAGCACCTAACAAATCAACAACAAAAAAGGTGGTCAAATCGCTAACAATTAAGTTGCCACAAGGGCTCTAGCATGAGGGGGGTCCTTCTCTAGTGGATTGCCCTGGCAAATGTATGGATCAAGTTCTACTAGTACAAGCTCCCACCCTGATCCATCACCTTGTTTCCCAAGAGTATATTCAACAACCTAAGGAGGGTAGTCCACCCTAAAGATGAGCCCCAGTCTTGGCATTATGGGAGGCATTGTGGGAAACAAAATATGTCTTAGATGTGATGCTCCTGAGGTCTAGGGCTACATGAATCTAGAGTCCATCCTTGAGATCACTTTCTACCTCGAGCTCTCTACTATGATGAGGAGTTCCTCTGCCAGGGCAGAGACGATAGAGTCATGATCCTCCCTAGGAGGCTTTTTAGCATGAAAAGTGATATTTTGATCAATGATGCTTTAACACCTAGTTCTGCTATAGTAAAAGGCTATATGAGGTTTTCTTAGAACTAACATGTCATGTCCTAGTAAGAAGCTCTGACATATTGAATAAAAGAATAATGTATATTAAAATAAACAAAAGATTGTTTTGTAATAAAAAGATATTATAATTATAATAGACTATTATAAATAAGAGTTATTTATAATAGGAGAGTATATATCTTTTGTAATAAAAAAATATATTATAATTATAATAGACTATTATAAATAAAAGTTATTTATAATAGGAGAGCATATATCTTTTGTAATAAAAATGTATTATAATAAAAACAAACTATTATAAATAAGGGTTATTTATAATAGGAGAGTGTATGCCTTTTAAGAGATATTATTATAAATAAAAGATTATTTATAATGATAGGTAATTTATAATAAATAAATATTACAAATTAAAAGAGCTTTATTGAATGTGGAAAATTTAATATTATTTTATATTATATATTTTGAGAAAAATATGTGTCATCATAGATAAGGGATGGTAAATTTTCAATTAAGAACGAGGGGGATTTCTGACATGTACGCATGGGCAAATGGTAGATATTTAATGAAAGGAGGTGAAAATTTATTGGAGGAGTTTAGAGGCTAGGTGGTTGGGCCTCGAGAGTTAGTAAATAGAGGATGGTCGACTCAGGAAAAGTGTGTTTCGGCTGGCGAAGAACCAAAAGGGCAATTTGGGAGGAGCTCTAGATTGTGGAAAGAAAAATGAGGTAAAAGTGAAAACAATGGTGGAATAAAACCTTTGAAATAAACAAGGTTGGGAAATATTAACTTATTGTTACGTTTATTAACCTTTCACTCTCAATATTAGATGTAAAATTGGTAGTCCAAAAACCTGGGTGGAGAGAAATAGACTATATTTTATGCAAACCCTTACCACAGCCTATTTGATCTTTTGTTGTAAATGACCAGTGATGGCCTATGTTTTCTAAAACCACAACTCTTCCCACCTGTGTTTCAGTGCTTGAAAACCCTCCCTATTTTATCTCTTTGAAAATGCATGTTAAACCATGTTGTGGGCCTGTTATGATCATGTTGGGATTTATGTGTGATGTTGTTTTGAACGAGCATTAGTGGTAAGATTTTGGTAGATTCATGTAAACCAGGTTAAGAGGCCTATACCTAGATGAAGTGAGTTTGAATTTTAAACCCCCTACCAGCACAATCCATTTTTTGTTGCATAACAAGGATCTTCTACAAATCATTGAGCCATCATTGATGTTGTGTCAAAGTTGTTATAAGGTAATAGTTTAGCCTTAATTATTTTATCCCCTTATTGATCACCGCACTCATGTTTTTTATGCCCTATATACTCATCAAGAAATTTCAAACTCGGCCTTCCATCCATGATATCCCACATGGGATACATGGTGGGGTCGTGGTCGACTTGTTAAGGGAAAGGTCCCCCTTAATAATTGACCATGCTTGGTGGTCTTAGGTACCACCAAGTTGTGGTTAAGATGACATTTGAATGATGCATAGGTCCATGGACCATTATTAACCTCCTACTGGTAGTCGTGTGTTACGGACCTGTTCGCAATGTGGTTGGTTTAACCGCCTCACTCCCGATTGATTGGGCAGAACCTTCTAAACCCTTTTTTTGGGTAAGGTTGTGGCCAAGTGTGATAGAAAAATAAACTAAAATATGTTACGACCATGGCTAAATGAGATAAAAATATAAACTAAATTACGTTATATTTTCATATTATCTTCAATCAAGGGATAAATTATGTTAGAATCTAAGTAGCATAGATGATAAAGATTATGTTATTAGAATGAATACCATAGTTGATTTTAAATAAATAATTATGCTATAATAATGAATAACATAGTTATATTTGAAGATAAATATTATGTTATTAGAATGAATAATATAGTTGATTTTAAATAAATAATTATGCTATAATAATGAACAACATAGTTGTAGACACCAAAATCTAGCCACTTGTCATCCATCCGTGTCCTCCAATCACAACCATCCATTATTTATATATATATATATGTATTTATTTAATATATATATAAATATTAATATTTTATATATTATATTTATATATATTTAATAAATATATGTATTTATATAAATTAATCCTAGCCATCCACCACGTTTTAATCTCAGCCATCCATCCATCTCAATCCATGCCACTTACCCAAACTTAATCTCCACCCTTCCTCATGTTTTAATCTCGGCCACTCATTTTGTGTCATCAAAACCCTAACATGTTCAAGGGAAGATTATAAAAGAGGAGTCATTTTGATGAATCAAACCCTTAATCCTTAATCCTTAGACTTTAAGAATCTTAAGCACCTGAGAAATCCTCAAGCCCTTTACCCTAGCCACTTCACCATCACTTTCATCGTTCATCGTCCCTCATCACATCATCCATTTTACCCACCATTGAATCCTGTAGAACTAGATCTAGTTTTGTGACACTTCCCTCAGCCCTCAAATGCCCCCTAGAGCTAGTTGAGTACCTCTGGGTATTTTTAGAACTCTCTGGTGCATCCATAACCTTCATAGAATGCCTTTGGGTATTTCTTGTAGTATATCTATAGTCCTACAACCCTCGAGCATCGTTCGAGCATCCTCATGACCATCATTGATAGAAGTAGAGATAGAAATTAGCATTTTGACAAGGTAAGAAGTTATTTGCATTTATTTTATATTTTTGTACTTTTATTTATAGTATTATATTGTAACATCTAGGGTTTTAGTTGTTTTATCTTTTTAAGGGCCTCACATAGTGGAGCCCTCATAGGTGCTTCTAATATCTTTTTGTTGTTGTCTCTATTTTTAGGTATATGAATCATATATCTAGAAGTTGTTGAAGCTAGGGTGGCCCTTTAAGGATACACAAGCCCACCCACAACTCTTGTTTGGATCGAAGATGAGTGTGAAGACACCAATAGTGTATTGACCTAGGGTTTTGGAGAACCCTAGTATTTGTAAATTTGTATCACAAAAGCATTGTAAAACCCCATATTGGGGCACATTGATTGTATAATTTTGAGATCTACCCATGTTAATAAAAATCTTATTCATCTTGTGCAATCTTGTGTTATTATTATGTTTTTGTTACTTTATCTTTGTATTGGTGTTGTTCGATTTTGATTTACAAAATGGTGATCATGGTGGGACCCCCAAAGGGTTCTTCATGTTAATTTATTTTGTCACTAATTTTTATTTTTGTTTATCTTGTAGGTTCTAAAAATTTGATCGTGTAAAAATCATAAAAACTAGGGTTTCTAGAGGTTGTAAAATTTGATCGAAGGTTGTGTGGATGCCCTATAGTGCTTGAGGGATGCCCTGGTGCATTCAGAGAATGCCCTACAATGTTCTAGAGACTCTAGGGTGCATTTCATAGAGTGGGGAAGAAATACGTAGGCTTCTTGGTAAGCCTGCTTCAAACCCTAACCCATTTCTGTCTTCATTTTCTTGCTTTTTATAGTAAAATTAACAAAAAGAAAATCATTTATTTTTTGTTTAAAGCATTTACATTTTTATTTGCATTTTAGGCATTTACATCCATCATATAAATTGCATTCATAGTAGATCACATTTATTTTAGATTTTTGTTGCTTTCTGGTGTATTCATTCACTATTTTTGTATGTTGTTTGCATTTGAAATTACAAAAGCATAAAATAGTTGCATAATAGAGTTGAAAGCTTCTATTTTTACTTTTCTAAGTTGGAACAAGATCACAATACTTAAGTATACTCCTACTATTGGAATCACTTGATGATTCAGGTAGAAGAACTAGGTGAACCCTCCATTGTTGGAATCACTTGATGATTCAGGGTGGGTCTTAAGTGGTGTACCCCTAAGTTCTTTTGAGGAGCTTAGTGTTCATGTTCTTGGATTCTATCTTAGATGAGTGAAATAGGTGTGTTTTCAAAATTGAGTGAACACAATAGATAACACAAAATCTTAAAATGAATCACACACATTGCATATTTCACAATAAACAATAGTGAGTTGGATTTCATCACCAACCATTGTTTGAGATTTGGTGATGGTGGGCTTCATCTCCATCCATCAATATCTACCCTTAGCAACCATAGTCACCCATGAGCAAAATTTTTAGATTTCATCACTAGGAAGAATCTCATTTGCCATCCAACCTTAGATTTCACCTTGCATAATAGTTTAGTTTAGCACATTTACAACACACAAACCTCAAAAAAAAAAAAATAAAATAAAAAAAAATATGTTGCAAAGCATAGGATTAAAATTGCTTGTTTGATTCTGTGTGTTCTCCATTTGCATTTTCTTTCTACATATTCCACACACTTCACCACCCTCATCTGACTCATTAGCTTATGGTTTCAACCCAAAGCCAAGAAAATATTTTGATTCAAGCCCTTGCCAACCAAATCACTTCATCCATGGAGTGTTCCACTTCTTCACCTACCACTTCTATGGTTAACCCTATCAGTGTGATACATATAAGTTATTCTAGTTTATCTATGGGTCCATCACATACTATGTATACTTCAAATATTGATGTGTTACATAGAGCCACCAACATCCCCATTCTAGAAATTGAGTCATCATCTCCCATAGATCATAACATCACCCACATAGACATGGCTAAAGTGGAATCTTTTAAATATCTATTAACTATGTTCTAGAACAAATCAATAGTCCACCTAGGCATGATCCTTCTTTTCAATAGGAACTTACCCATTCCTAGCCTTCTAGCTTCACCTAGGTGTATACTAACCCTCTTTTTGAGGTATCATCTACACCTTCCCAGCATTGGTCCATTCCACAATAGTCATGTGCTCAAAGCACTTCCATTCCATCTTCATATACCACTACCTATGGCAATCCATTGTATGAAGCACATGTCAATGTTGCTTCACAAATGTCAACTTCCACTACATCCACTACCCCACATTCAATTGCAATCCCTATTGCAACTTATCCTCCACCCACTTCATCCATTCCAACCACATCCACACCATCTGCTTCAGATATGGCCATACAAGATGCATGGCAACACCTTAATAAATTGCTTAAGGAGTGATAAAATGCTCATTCTTGTCCCCAACAACAAGTATAGGTGGTAAATATTAAGCCTCAACCCACTTCCACTCAACCTACATTCTTTTCATCAAATCCATCATGGATATCACAACCTTCTATGGTTTCCATTCCCACACCTCCATCAATCCACACCCATTCCATTCCAATGAGTCAACCCATTCATAGTCCTCAAACATCATCTCCATTTCATCATTTGCAATCATTCAATCATCAACATCACCAAATTCAATCCAGTCCATCAAATCATCAAAATCTCATCACACCTCAATATTTCACCACTTCATCTCCACAAAATCATCAAGTGATTCAGGGCTTCCACATACCTAGGGAAGACCCTAGAATTCAAGCAATGCAACAACATATTGATAGCTTGATGCAACATACTCCTGGTATGATGAACTAGAAGCCAACTTTAAGACAACTTATCAATCAACCAATTCACTTTTTGGTACCATCACTGCCATATCCGATAGATTTTATAGTACCAAAATTTGACAAATTCAAGGGGACTGAGGACCCTAGAGAGCATGTGAGCACATTCATCCATTCATGTTTTAGAATTCAAAATCAAGATGCCCTAATGCTCAGAACATTTCCTCAGACATTGGGGGAGATGTCGTAGAGTGGTATAACCATCTACCTCATCATAGTATTTATACTTTTGAATAGTTGGTAGACCAATTTCTCGAAATATTTTCCCTCAATGTTAGAAAGAAAATTTCATTGACTGACTTATATAATCTTAAATAATTTGATGATGAGTCAGTCTATGATTTTGGCAACCATTGGAGGGTTGTTATCATAAAACTACCATTCTCCCTACCAATGGAAGAGCTAACTCGATTGTTTACCAAGAGTTGCTTAAAACCCATCTCCTGGTTATTACAATTACAATAGTATAGATCATTTGAAGAAGCTCTTGCCTAGGCTAGCATAATTGAGGAGATCAAAATCCAAGAAGGTGTGCTAAAGCCTAAAAATAAAGAATGGTAGAATAAGGGCCAATCCAAAGGAACCTATTCTAGCCAATCCAAGCCAAATCAAGCTAATCAAGCAAATCAAGTAAATCAAGTGGTCATGAGCCAAGTAATGGCTCAACAACAACAACCCATGCAACAACAACCATAACAAATTGCATATCAAGTGGTTCCCCCACCATCACAAGTTCAAAACATAGTGCCAACTATGGAAAATCACCAACATCAATAATCTATTCGACAAAATCACCAATACACCCCCTTAGCTGAATCATATACCTCCATATTTCATAGGTTGTATGACACAAACCAACTTGCCTTACCTGAGGTCAAACCAGATGATCCCACCAAATATAGCAAAAACTATAGGGAGCATTTATTTTGCCCTTATCATAGATAAAATGGGTATGATATCAATAGTTGCTACAAATTTAAAGATATAGTGCAAGACCTAATTGACTTAGGGGCCATCAAGCTTGATAGTCCCTTAGCTCAACAAAACCAAAACCTTGGCATCTATCAAACACCACTTCCTCATCATGAGGAAGTGCAACCAACAATAGGAGGGTCAAATACCAAGACTCCTAATCAAGTTAATCATGTTCAATAGTACCAAGGTTTTGTGGGTGCTATTCATGTAGTCACCTAAGGTCAATAATGCATAAATCAATAAAATGCACAATAATAACCTATTCAATCTCCCATAGCACCATAGGCAAGTGTGTCTCCTCAACCTACCAATTCATCATCTCCCATCTAGTTCTCCACCAATCCTTCCCAACCCATTCATATTCCAAGTCATCCATCTCCACCCATTCATCCTCCCAATCATCCATCAAGGCCAATCATCTCTCTGAGTAGTCGGTTAACCACTAGCCTTAAAATAGCTTTAGCTAAACTATCTATTTATGAGCTAATTCAACAATCTCCCCCACATCATGAGGCATTAATGGATATTTTAAAATCCATTGAACTCCAATATCAGGATGCTAATACCTTTAGAAATTTTGTGGGAAGCATCTAAACATGTGTGGAGCCTACCATTACATTCTATGATTTTGAAATCAAACCAATATCATCAGGATTGATGGACCCTCCATTGCATATCATGGCTCAAATTGATAGGAAGCCATTCAAATGAGTTTTGATTGATATCGGCTCCTCTATCAATATCATCACCACATCCACTCTCCAACATCTTAATCTCCCACCATCTCACATCACCAAATCCACTTTCACCTTAAAAGCATTTAATGATGCTCTCTGTTCCATAGTTGGCACTGTAGTTTTACCCATCAAAGTGGGGGTAAAAATGTTGCACACAATGTTTCACATCTTGGAAGGGTCCATGGCATACAATGTACTCCTTGGATATCCTTGGATTAGGGAAATGAGATGTGTCCCTTCTATACTTCATCAATGCTTGAAATATGTACATGAGGGATAAATTCATTGCATACCAATGGATGTTGAACCATTTAAGTATTACAATTTCATTTCAAATCCTTATGAATCCATGCTTCCATCCACCCATATTTTCCTCACATCATCAACCACATCATCCACTTCTTCATCTAAAGTTCCTATTCTTGAGGAACTCCCCATCACTACCACACATCAAGCTTCCACCTCCATGCCCCCATCTTCATCATCATTGACTACATGTACATGTGGTCAAACTCAATCCACATCAACCACATCATCATCATCAACATCCTCCATCATCACTCCCTCCACATCATCACCCATTCATCAAATATCTCAGCCAAATCCACCTCCATCCACATCAATTGATGTCTCACAAGTCAAATTAATGGATTGTGAGATGCCATTCCAGTCCATACCTCTCCCATTATCAGAGCCTAAGCCAATCTTGAGTCTTCCACATCCATCTCCACATCATCCCAAGTTGAGGTCCACCTCACTAATCTTGGTATTGGTGAATATGTGGTCCAAGACATCACCATCACACCACTCAACATCCAAACTGCTAGGGATTATGGTCACCCACATGACCCACCCTTATCTATAGGAGTGGTGTATAACATGGGTTCAATGCCCAATAGCATAAATTTTGTGTATGGGGGATTGATTCATCATCCAATCCATCTTCCCAAGATGAACCCAAGCAACCAACACCTACCAACATACAACACATGTCGGGTTTTCCATCCTAATATTTTCATCGAGTCAATTGGTAAGGTTATGGCCTAGGATGACATGAATAGGGAATGCATGAGCTCATTGATACTCCATATCGAGAAGTGCATGACCATTCAGGTCTAGGTTATCACCCTTATTCCTTCACCTCTTCTTTTGAACAAGCTTTTCAAAGTCTTAATTTGAATTTAGAAGAAGAAACCCATCACCTTGATGACTCTAAAGATGAAGTCTATGAAGAATACGATGTCATGTCGATAGCTTCTAATGAATCTGATGAGGAATCAATACCCATCATTCCATTCATTGAATATGATGAGTTTTACCTCAGAATGTTCCCCATCCATCAACCCATATTTCACTTGCTTCTTCCACAAGAGTGAGTTGAACCAACCGGTGAACCACCACCTCCATTTCATTAATCCATCTCACTAGACATTTTTTGTAATATATGTACATAATAAAATTAAAAAAAAAAAAAATTCAAAAAAATCATTGCATTGCATGTACATGGCTTTTTTCCTATTGCATTTATTTGTGTTGCTCATTGTTGTTCAGGTTCCTAGAGTTCTAGCATCGGTTCTAGCAGATAGGATCCATCCATCCTCCACTTTTCCAACCACCATTTTCCCCTTTAAGTCAACATGAATCCTATTGACTTATTCACCCCACTCTATAATCCATATGATTTGGCAAAGCCAATTCCAATTGACATGAGCCTTATTGATATGGATCAGATTTCCTCACCTCCATCCTTTTCTGAATTTATCCTTTTTAAGGAATTGTTAAGGGCTTCAACCAACTACATTCCTCCATCACCTCCACCTTCACCTTCATCTTCACCTTTAGATCTTAAGGTTTTCTAGGTAGACATAGAAGAGGTTGAGTCAGAAGAGTTTGATAATGTCATAGATGACATTCATCTGATCCCAATGCCCCATCAGCTTGAGGAAGGTTCTCATATGTCTATTGAAGATACCATCGATGTGAACCTTAGTTCAGATGTAGACAATCCCCAAATTGTCAAACTTGGTAAAATTTTATCCATATATGAACAAGAGCAATTAATTGCTCTCCTCAAGAAGAAGAAGGGTATTTTTGCATGGTCCTACAAAGATATGCCTGGTCTTGACCCTAACTTGGTTGTCCACAATCTCACCTTGCACTCTGATGCTAAGTCGATCAAACAAAAACTGAGAAGGATGCATCCTACCATTGCCCTCATGGTCAAAGAAGAGCTTCAAAAGCTATTAGATGTGGGTTTCATTATCCCCATTGACTATCCTGAGTGGCTTTCAAACATGGTACCCATTTGCAAGCCTAATGGGGTGATACACATTTGCACTAACTTTCGAGACCTTAACAAAGCATGTCCTAAGGATGACTTTCCTCTACCAAACATTGATACTCTTGTCGACACTTGTACTGGCCATGAAATGCTTTCTCTAATGGATGGTTTTTTAGGATACAACCAGATTTGAATCAATCCTGATGACCAACACAAAACAACATTCACTACACCTTGGGGGACTTTTTGTTACAAGGTGATGCCCTTTGGCCTCAAAAATGTAGGTGCCACTTATCAACATGCCATGACATACATCTTCCATGATTACATGCATAAGATCATCGAATATTATGTGGATGATCTCTTGGAAAAATCTAAAACTCGACAAGAGCACATTGGTGTCTTGGAAAAAGTCTTTGATCGACTTCTAGAGCATAATGTAAGGTTGAACCCCAAAAAGTGTGTCTTTGGTGTTACCTCTGGAAAACTATTAGGATTCATTATCTCCAAAAGAGGCATTGAGGTGGACCCAAACAAATTCAAGGCCATCATGGAGATGCCTCCCCAAAAAACTTGAAGGAATTGCATAGTTTACAAGGAAATATTCAATCGATCCATCATTTCATTGCACAACTTTCTGACAAATGCAGGCCATTCAATCACCTGCTACAAAAGGGGTGACATTTTCATGGATAGATGAATGCCAAAAATCTTTTGATGACATCAAGCAATACCTGGCTTCTCCACTAGTCTTAACTCCTCCTCATCTAGGGGTCCCCTTCCATATTTATGTTTTAACAATGGACTTTGCATTAGGGACAATGCTTGCACAAAATAATGAAAACAATCGAGAGCAAGTTGTCTATTACATTAGTCGAACATTGGTAAGCTATGAAACTAGATATGCTTACATGGAAAAATTGTGCTTAGCAGTGGTTTTTACCACTAAGAAACTCAGATATTACATGCTTAGTCACACCACATATGTCATAGCTCATAAAAATCCTCTACGTTATATGATGTCTCACACTTACAATAACACCCACACCACAAAATGGATAATGCTTCTCATTGAATTTGATCTTGAGTTCATTAGCCAAAAATCCATTAAAGGTCAGGTCATAGTCGATCAACTTGTGAAAGCTCCACTTCCTAGTGATCAACCCTTGATTATTGAGCTCCCAGATGATTCGGTATTCACTATCACTGAACAAGAAGAAGATGTCATTCCAGAGGAAGATGTCGATATCACACTATTCTTTGATGGTTCTAAGTGCAAAAAAGGTCAAGGTGTTGGAGTCATGTTTCATACACCATAGGGGATACCTATTCCCTTATCATTCAAACTTGACTTCCAATGCACAAACAACAATGTAGAGTATGAAGCCTTAATATTAGGTCTTCAAGCAACCATAGCTATGGGCATAAAGCGTATCAAGATATTTGGTGATTCTCAACTTGTCGTTAGATAAATCAATGGAGAATACCAATGCAAAGAACCTACCATAAAGCTTTACCATGAAGTAGCAATGAAATTGCTCACCAAATTTGATTGGTATGAAATCGATAGTTTGCCATGTTTGACTAATAGATTTGTAGATGTGATGGCCTCTCTAGGATCATTGATTCCAAAGAACTCTATAGGAGAGGTACAACCACTCATTGTTACAATGATCTCTAAATCTACAATTGTTCATGTTGAATCTAAGGATGAAAAGGATGTTTGCTTTATCCATTCGAAGCCATATGAGCCTTGGTCAAACCAAATAATAGCCTTCCTCAAGTTTGGAACACTCCCATCAGATATGTCATAGACTTCTAAATGCACTTTCAAGCAAAAGGTAGCTCGTTTTACTCTCTTGGGGGATGTGTTGTATAGATGTGGTTATGATGGAGTCCTCCTTCATTGTCTCGAGCCTGTAGAGGCACAAAGAGCCATAGTTGAAGCTCATGATGGTACTTGTGGTGGTCATTTTAGTGGAATGGCCATTGCAAAGTGTATTCTATGCATGGGTTACTATTGGCCCACCATGGAATGCGACTATTGCACTTATGTCAAGCATTGTAAGCAATGTCAAGAACATGCTAATTTAACTCATGTACCATCACAAGAATTACAACCTATTCAAAGCCTTTGGCCCTTTTCATAATGGGGTCTTGATTTGATTGGAAAAATCTCACCTCCTTCCTTGGGATAACATACATTCATCATCACAACCATTGAATACTTCACAAAGTGGGTTGAGGCAATTCCTCTAACTAGTATGATAGGACCTCGAATTGTGGAGTTTATACTTCATCATATCATCTATCATTTTGGTATTCCCTCAAAAATCATCTCTGACAATGACAAGTCTTTCAAGAACAAGGATGTTCGAGAACTTTGTAAGAAATATAATATCCAACATAGTTTCTTGACTCCTTATTACCCATAAGCAAATGGACAAGTTGAGGCTACCAACAAGACCTTAATTGCTATTCTCAAGAAACTAGTCAAAGAAAATCATAGATATTGGCATACTCAAATCCCCTTGGCATTATGGGCTTATCGAACAAGCATCCACATGCCTACTGGGGCAACACCATTTTCACTGGTCTATGGAGCCAAAGCAATTATACCTCTTGAGCTTGAGATCCCCTCATTGTGAATTTCATTGTAGGAATTCATAGATGATGATACTGCTAGACAAGCACATTTTGACCAACTCACGCTTCTTGATGAAAGGTGGGTCAATGCTTTAGAGCATTTATAAGTTTATCAAGACCACCTAAAGCATGCTTACAATGCCAAAGTTCATCTACATGAATTCCAAGTAGGAGATCTTGTTCTTAAAGAGAATCAACAAAACACCAATGCATTATCACATCTTCATGATAAATTCATGGCTAATTGGTTAGGTCCATACATTGTCACTCAAAAAGTGGGTAAAGGAACTTATAGGCTTGCTATTCTAGAGGGAGTTGAAGAGCCTGAACCACTTAACATCATCCACTTGAGAGCATTCTATACTTAATGTGATTTATATATGTATTACACAATTGCATTTCACACATTGCATTTCACACATTGCATTGCACACATTTCATTTCACAAATTGCATTTCATACATTGCATTCACAACCATCTTCACACATTTTAGGGGTCATTTATTTAGTTTAGATAATAATTGGTCCAATAAAGTTATGTTGCCTTAATCAGGGCACCTTCAAATCATCATCCATTTCATTGCACCATTCCATAAAGTCAAATTATCATTTGCAAACCACATTTCCATAATCCCTAGGTGTTTTCGATCACTCAACCACTCCTAGTGTTTCTAGCAACCTCCAATACATGTCAAGTTTTCTTTAGGACCAAGACACATTTTCACTAAGAAAATCTTGAGTTTTAGGAATTGACTCTAACACTCTTGAACCAAACACAATCACACATCTTAAAAACATCTTGTGTCAAAGAGGGATAACACCATGATTGGGTTGAACCTCGAAGTGAAAAGGGTAATCCTTGCTTGTCCCATTATGCACATAGTCCAAAAATAAAAAATAGTGGTTTTCACCACTATCACAATCATTTCCAAACAAAATATAGAGTAGTAAGGATAGGGTAAAATTCTCATCACACTTTGGTTGAGAATCTGATTCCCCAAAGCTCTAAATATTTTACACATCACACACCATAGATCCTCAAGTTGTAAGGATAGAACTACATTTCTAGTCAGATGGTTAGGTAGTCTGAATCCCCAAATCTTAGAGATTAGATTCTTGGACTATGGAGCTAATCTCCACCAAAGCTATAGATGCTTGACTGGTAGTGGAGTATGCTCATGCATGGTGACACGTCTCTCTTGAAGAGACCTCTGACCGCACATAAGGACAAACTAGCTTCTTGGTCTTCTCCATAATAGGTTTCATCTCAATTTACTCAATATGGGTTAATGAACTCACTTGCACACACATTGGTTCTTGATTACCTCGAGTCATTACCATACTCATGATTTGGTAAATGAATTCACTGCACACACATTTGGTCTTAGAGAAATTAGACAACATTTAGTGAGTTTGTTTGATATCACTAGTATGTCTGAGTCTCTACAAAACAATCAGTTTTCCATATCAACATCCATATCTTCTTCCATATCAACATCCATATCTTCTTCCATATCAACATCCATATCATTACATGAGTCTTCCATTTCACATGCCACCATTTTGGTGCCCCTGATTAAACAACAATGCTATACATGGTCAAGTAAAATCTAAACTATGAATGATCATTAGAGCATTAATTCATTTGCATTCATACACATTATCATTGCATTATCATCCATCACACATATACACATGCATTCACACAAAAGCATAACACAAAATTAAAATCCATGTATATATATATCACATGTACAATGAATGCTCAAAGGCTATATACAATGGAGCACCAAGGCTCATATATAAAAAGTGCATCTAAGCACTAGCTAATACCTATAAGAGGACCCCTATGACCCTGAAGGAGCCCTAGATCTAGAGCCACTATGCCTAGACTCACTATGCCTAATAGACCTAGATATGGATGAGGAGGGTGGATCTAGCAGCCCAATGTGGTGCTCCATCAATCGATCCTCCAAAACTTAGATATATCCATCTCGGACCTAAAGGCATCGTACATCATGTCTCTGATGATGGTCCCTCTCAAGTAGCTCTACCTGGAGCCTCATGATCCTATCCTCACCTCCACCTATATTGCATGTACCTCTAGCTCTACCCATAGTCGAGCTATCACCGTAGCCTAAGTCGCTATCTCTACATCTCGCTTAACTACCATCTACTCGAGCCTCACCCAATCCTCCTCACTCTAACTTAGAGGTCTCTCTAGAACCTCCTCCATATCATCATCATCACCATCTCCATCACCTCCAATATCTAGAGCCTACTCTACTACATCCCTTGCCCATCTCACTCGATTGCTAGATCAAAGGTATCTCTGATGTCTAGGAGCCTCATCTACCTCCTCCTCCTTGGCCTCTACCTCATCCTCATCCTCATTCCCCTCATCCACTACTATACTTGGTACCCATGGTGGCTGTGTAGTGAACCATGCATCATACTCCATGGTAGTCCTTACATCATCCACATTGAGGAGATCTATCTCCTCATCATCCTCATAGGTCACCCTCCATGCCTCAACACAAGGTAGACCCATCTCATCTCGATGATGCCTATATAACACTGGTGCCTCAGGAACTCCCTATCATAGCCCAAACTATCTTAGCACCTATGAGAACTGGATCAGCTCCACCTCACTCCTATGCCTCCCAACCACCCATCTAGCCTATCATACTCTCTATAGTTGCTCCCTATCACTAGTCCAAGTAGCACCTCACCATGGTCTCCAAAGCACCTAAGTAGATGTTAGTCCTACCCATAGATCCCTGTACTCCTAGCTAGTCTAGATAGGATGACTCAATTATACCTCCTCTACCACTAGCCATCTCATAGCATAGGGTTACTCCCTATCCCATGCCTTAGTAGGCAAGCCCATAGGTTGAGCCACACTAAAGTGCTCCTAACCCCAACACTGTAGTAGTACACTACACCCTAGCCCTTTTACTTTTACCTCCTCACCTCATACAACTCTTGGTATAGCTGACCAATAGAGTAGGTGCCCATGCATACACTTAAGGCTTATCAATCATATCATACACTAGCCTGATCATGTTCCAAGGGAATCAATAGCTAATGTTATTCGGGGCCACTATGTTGGCCAACATGAACATGACTAAGGTAGGTAATGCCTCCAACTTCTTATCCACATACATCACCAAGTACCTTATCCCTCCACCCTTCACACTCTCATCCCACCATCCATCTCCAAATATGCGACTCATCTCATACCCCTTATCATGTCCAACCTCGACATGTAACCCCTCCATTGGTACTTTGAGGATGCGATATACATCCTCAAGTGTCACTATCACCTCTCTAGTAGGGAGCTAAAAGGTCCCCCTATCTGGATCCCATTCTAGAGAGATACCCCTCATCCACCCTCACCACATCAATCTTAGCTACCCTAACTAGCCCCACATCCTCTAACCACTTCCATTTCTCATCCTATAGTACCTTTCTCACCCCTGGTATGAGAGGTGAGAACCAATGTCGAGCCTCCAAGATCTTTAGCTATAGCACAACACATATATAATGCAAACACATTAATGTCACATTCATTGCATAATTTAAAAAAAATTGCACAAGTCCAAACAAAGAGTGCCAAGGGCACTTACCTCAACAACATGCACCTTCTCCTACTCTCCCATCCACACCATCCATCACCATAGCTTCCACACCACCAAACTCCTTCACTCCACCTCACTTCCTCACTCACTCCTTCAGACATAACTTCTAGAATTTATGAATGTAAATAATGAATCTAATTTCACCTCTATAGACTATTTATAGCTATTTTTGGTGCACTGGAATGCCCATGGGTATTCACAGGTGCATTGAAATACTGACTAGAGTCTATAAGTGCCAGACACTTGCTGACATCTGAGGATGCTCAAGATGCTAGTCGATGTTTGGTGTCAAAATTTGTAGAAAGACCAAAATGATCCAAAAATGTAGCTTACCTCCACAAAATCATTCCAAATTGCATCCATACATTCATTTCATCATCATATCATGTTTTGTGAAAACAAAAATTGATTTGGATGCTTAATTTTTGCTTGCAACCAAAAGTTGTAAAATCACTTTACAACTTTCAAAATGCACCAAAATGGTCCAAATTTTCACAAAATGACCATATTCATCATTCCAATCATCCACTCCATCATTTCATTCATATTTGTGATAACATGGATTGATTTGGGTGGTTAACTTTTGTTTGCGACCAAAAGTCATAAAATTATCCAAAATTGCTCTCAAAATGCTCCAAACCAATGCAAAATTTCACAAAATCATGCAATCCAATCATCAATGCATTTCTCATCATCAAATCTTCATTTCAACATCATTTTCATCCATCAATAATTACATTTGCACATTTTCCAAGTTCACATACAATTTCAAGTGAACCTCGTATCTAGTGGTCTATTCTATCTCCTTGGTGATTGCAATGATTGGTTGTCCATGCAATTCGGTAAGATGGATAAATCACCATAAGGATACTTGGCCATTATCATCATCCAATATCTCCTTATTTGAAATCAAATTACATTTGATCTCCCTCATTTTTGAAGTGCAACTATGCTAAGATTAATTTTCTCAACAGCTATCATTGATGGCCTTGTTCATGGGGCTTGAAACATGGATAAAAGTATATCTCATCATTTCTTTTACATTGATAGTCATCATAGAGATAGGCCTTGTCTAGGTTGATTGGTTCTAATTGAAGGAATTATCTTACAATCACTAGATGGCCCTCCATGAGTTGACTCTTTTTTTTTTGCATTTTCATCACTTTGCATTTCAATGATGCCAAAAGGCACTTTCTTCAACAACATGGAATCACCCCAAACTTGGGGTAAACAAATTTGATTTTGATTTCCCATAGTGGGATACATCTTACATGATCATGGCATCTACACTTGGCAAAAACCCTCTTTCTCTATTGGGGCAAAAATAGAATCACTTTACATCATTCATATCATCCACATTTACATCATACATTTGCACTTACACCATTCAACTACATTTTTCACCGCACAATTCTATCAATTGGCTTATGAGATTCATTCTTCACTCATTCACCAATTGAGGGGGTAAGCTACACATACAAATTATTTTATCTTCAAAATCATCTTTGCACTCCAATGAAAGAAAGTTGCTTCATCATGCCAAACTAGGTGTCTTGTATTTTTGCACCGCATTGTGTTTCATGCAATATGATACAAAAAGGGCATCTGTAGACACCAAAATCTAGCCACTTGTCATCCATCCATGTCCTCCAATCACAACCATCCATTATATATATATATATATATATATATATTTATATATATATATATATATATATATATATATATATATTTATATATATTTAATAAATATATATGTATTTATATAAATTAATCCTAGCCATCCACCATATTTTAATCTCAACCATCCATCCATCTCAATCCATGCCACTTACCCAAACTTAATCTCCACCCTTCCTCATGTTTTAATCTTGGCCACTCATTTTGTGTCATCAAAACCCTAACATGTTCAAGGGAAGATTATAAAAGATGAGTCATTTTGATGAATCAAACCCTTAATCTTAATCCTTAAGTCTTAATATCTTATTAAAAAATTTAAGTCCCTAGAATCTTAATCCCTTTCCCTAGCCACTTTGCCATCACTTTCATCGTTCATCACCCCCATCACATCATCCTTTTAGCCATTGCCAAACTCACGTAGAACCAGATCTAGTTCTGCGACACTTCCCTCAGCCCCCAAACACCCCCTAGAGCTAGTTGAGCACCTCTGGGTATTTTTGGAACTCTCTGGTGCATCCACAACCTTCACAAAATACCTCTAGGTATTTCCTATAGTAGATCTGTAGTCCTCCAACCCTCGAGCATCGTTCGGGCATCCTCACGACCATCATCGATAGAAGTAGAGATAAAAATTAGCATGTTGACAAGGTAAGAATTTATTTGCACTTATTTTATATTCTTGTACTTTTGTTTATAGTATTATATTGCAGCATCTAGGGTTTTAGTTGTTTTATCTTTTTGAGGGCCTCACACAGTGGAGCCCTCGCAGGTGCTTCTAATCTCTTTTTGTTGTTGTCTCTATTTGTAGGTACAGGAATCATCTATCTGGAAGTTGTTGAAGCTAGGGTGGCCCTCTAAGGATACACAAGCCCACCCACAACCCTTGTTTGGATCGAAGATGAGCGAGAAGACACCAACAGTGTATTGACCTAGGGTTTTGGAGAACCCTAGTATTTGTAAAATTTGTATCACAAAAGCATTGTAAAACCCCATATTGGGGCACATTGATTGTATAATTTTGAGATCCACCCACATTAATAAAAAGCTTATTCATCTTGTGCAATCTTGTGTTATTACTTTGTTTTTTGTTACTTTATCTTTTGTATTGGTGTTGTTCGATTTCGATTTACAATAGTTATATTCGAAGATAAAGAGTATGTTATTAGAATGAATAACATAGTTGATTTTAAATAAATAATTATGCTATAAGAATGAATAATATAGTTATATTTGAAGATAAAGACTATGTTATTAGGATGAATAACATTGTTGATTTTAAATAAATGATTATGCTATAAGAATGGATAACATAGATTATGTTTGGAATCCATTTATTATGGTAATTTAACATAGATCATGTTTGGAATCTATTGATTATGTCATAAAGGTAATTTAATATAGATCATATTTGGAATCCATTGATTATGTTATAAAGGTAATTTAATATATATAATATTTGGAATCCATTGATTATGTTATAAAGGTAATTTTTAACATAGATTGTATTTGGAATACATTTATTATGCTATAAAGGTAATTTAACATAAATTGTATTTGGAATCCATTGATTATGTTATAAAGGTAATTTAACATATATTTTATTTAAAATCCATAGATTATGTTATAAGTTGGTTTAGCATAGTTTATTTTGAAAGGAAATATATATTATGTTATAATATGGTTTAACATATTTCTTTTTGAAAGGAAAGATATATTATGTTATAAGATGGTTTAACATAGTTTATTTTGAAAGGAAAGATAGATTATATTCTAAGAAGGTATGATATATTTTATATTAAAGAACTATAAATTATATCAAAATAAATATAGATTATGTTATGAGAAGGTATGATATATTTTATATTAAATAACTATAAATTATGTTATAAGAAGGTATAATATAGTTTAACTACAATGATGGATTATGTTAGAATGTGATTAACATAGTTTATATTGTAAAGTTACTAATTATGTTAAGTATGTTCATATAGCTTGTAATAAAAATAGAAGTTATGGATTTACTAAAGGTATGATACTTTAGTTAGTTTAATAAATAGAATTGGATTATTGGATTAACTAAAGGTATGGGACTTTAGTTAGTTTAATAAATAGAATTGGATTATTGGATTAATTAAAGGTATGGGACTTTAGTTAGTTTAATAAATGGAATTGGATTATTGGATTAACTAAAGGTATGGGACTTTAGTTATTTTAATAAATGGAATTGTATTTTTGGATTAACTAAAGGTATGGGACTTTAGTTAGTTTAATAAATGGAATTGGATTATTGGATTAACTAAAGATATGGGACTTTAATTAGTTTAATAAATGAAACTAGATTATTGGATTAACTAAAGGTATGGGACTTTAGTTGATTTAGTAAATTAAACTGGATTATTGGATTAATTAAAGATATTGGACTTTAGTTAGTTTAATAAATGGAATTGGATTAACTAAAAGTATGGAACTTTAGTTAGTTTAATAAATTGAATTGGATTATTGTATTAACTAAAGGTATGGGACTTTAGTTAGTTTAATAAATTGAATTAGATTTTTGGATTAACTAAAGGTATGGGATTTTAGTTATTTGGATAAATGAAATTGGATTATGTGGATTAAAATAGCAATTCACGATAAAGTTGTGGGAATTGTGAGTTCTTACGCATTGTATTGGCATATGTTTGGGAGAAAGGGATTATGGGATCCTTGTATTTGTAAAAGACCAAACTTATGCAATAAAGAAAATAGTTGAGACTAGGTTTTCCTGAAAGGGTTTTTCCCAAGATATATATTGTGTAGTGGGTATTGAATCTCTCTTTTATTACTTTTAATGTATCTCTTGCTATTTGATTTTTGTGTTTGATTTGAATATATGTGTAGTAGATGTTGTTCTTTGTTTTATTGATTTGGATAAACTTTATGGATGTTATTATGTAATGGTGTTTATTATTGTTAATTAATTTTAAAAAAATATATCATTAAAATGTGACATCCCTTAAACTAGTTAGGTTTAGGGGTGTTACACATGGTATCAGAGTAGTAAGGCGTAGGACAAGACACTTACGTGAAAGGAAATCTAAGATATAATGGACTAGAGGTTTCCTTGGGATGTGCCAAGGTTTATGTATCTTCCTATATAGTCCCTTGCTTAGTTGTGAGTTGAAGCTGGGAAGATCTTGAACTACCAGTTGCTTGAATTCAAAGCACATAGTCATAGTACTATAAGCTTACCTAGATAAGGATCTAGGTATAACACGCTAGAAGCTTCCTTAGATGAGAAATTTGCTCAAATATTGATCCTAGGGAAAGCAACTTTACTTTGGTATGACATCTTGTGTAACACAAGCATAACCTTAGCCATTAAAAAATGAAAGTAGATAAAATGAGTTAGTCTGTATAGATAGAAGGAACTCAACTCCTTGGGGATTAAGGAAAATGGTACCTTGTATCAAGACAAGTGTGACCTAGATTACTACCAAAGAGATAATATTGGTTGTAACCCAAATGATGCCTTGTGGGGAATACAAGTGTGGCGGTGACCATTATTGATCTAGGTTAGTATAACCAACCTTTGGAAAGTACAAATGAAAGTAATCCAACTCCTTGATGTGATGACATAAAAACAAGGATGAGAAGAGGATATTCTCAAAATCCAAGGCTAGCTAGACATGATAAAGCTAAAACTAGACCCCTAAGAAAAATCTTGGAAGAAATTTCAATTGAGGTGGAGAACCTCGCAATTGTAGTTTAGTTACTACAAGGACCTAAATTATTGAGACCTATTAGGGTGAAAATAGAAATAACCTAAGGAATTAAGACCCCTTAGGGAGATTTCTAACTAGTAAACTGAATGATTGCATCCGAGTTAAAATAGTTCATCATGAAGACGATATGGATAGCTTAACTTGTAAAGTGTGTAGTATGCCTACACATATAGGCTTGTATATGGTATTGATTACTTATTTTTAAAGTGCATAGTATACCTACATAGATGGGCTTGTGTATGGTATTGATTGCTTATTTGCAAAATGTATAGTATGCCTACACAGATGGGCTTATGTATGGTATTGATTTCTAATTTGTAAAGTGTGTAGTATTCCTACACAGGCGGGCTTGTGTAAGTTATTGATTTCTTATTTGCAAAGTGCGTAGTATGCCTACACAGACAGACTTATGTATGGTATTGATTGCTTATTTTCAAAGTGCATAGTATACCTGCATAGACGAGATTGTGTATGGTATTGATTACTTATTTGTAAAGTGTTTAGCATGCCTACACATATGGGCTTGTGTATGGTATTGATTTCTTATTTACAAAGTGTAGTATGCCTACACAGAAAAGCTTGTGAATGGTATTTATTTGCTTATTTGCAAAGCTCGTAATATACTTACATAGATAGTACTTATGTATGGTATAGCAATGGGTGTATCCATAGTAATTTTGGGAAAAGGAAACCTAAGGGATTATGGGATCCCTTAGAAATGAACTTTGGATAACTTTAGCTATATCATCGATAAAGGTGAGATAAATACCCTAAGTTAGTTCATCATATGTGAAGTAACTATTCTTAGTTAAGTTAATCATACTTAATGAGAAGGAGTAGGGAAAACTGCCATAAGAGATAATAGATGTAGGGTTCTTTTCTTAGGATTTAAGCTCTTTTATCTGGAAAAGAGTAGGTAGAAAATCTACTCTAAAGAGGATTTAGGATCCTCATTTTAATTTGTTAAAGAATAAGCCCGATTTTGAGATTTACGATCTCTAAAAGGCATAAAGATTTGTTTAGAGAGCAAATCCCAAGTTTGAGAAACAAGAAATATTGCATAGCTTCAAGCATTAAAGAAGGCATATAGCGGTTTAAACTTGAAATCTGGTGGAGAAAAGATCTTACACAAGACAGAAAACCAAATAAACAAGAGCACAAAATTTGTTATTCAATACTTCAAAAGAATTTTACAAGAATATACAGCCAAACTATCATTTTTCCAACCCCCTATCATTACAATCCATGGGTTTTTATCGAGGTCCCGATCCTCTGTGCTTTCAAACTTCCCACAATCTACAATTGCCACCTGGAACAATTTTGGAAAGTTGCATTGATGAGACTCTAGGTGAGGTGCGTGATTGGCTGCCATACCCAATGGAATCTTCTTCTCGATCTGCTACTTGCTATTAGTTGCTTTAAACATGTCTCTAGATATCCTGTGCGAGTGGCCAACATGCCCGTTGAAATCCTCCTTTGAAACTGTTGCTTCACTGCTGCTAACTTGCCACGCACGAAGGGACGTCTTTATGAAAGCTGGGAGTGTGTGTTTTTTTATTTGGTCACGATATCACGACATGTCGCGATATCGTGACTATTTCCTTTCTACGCCTTCTCTCTCCATTTTGGCCACGATATCGCGACATGTCGCGATATTGTGCCATTTTTTCTATCGGTCTCCGTTCTCCCGTTTTTATCATGAAATCGTGACATGTCATGATTTCGTGACCTTTTGTCTTTCGTGCCTTTGCTCCCTGCTTCGGTCACGAAATCACGACATGTCGCAATTTTGCAACCTTTTGTCTTCTGTGCCTTTGCTCCTTGCTTTGGTCACGAAATCGCGACACGTCACGATTTTGTGACCTTTTGTCTTTCGCGCCTTTGCTCCCTACTTTGGTCGTGAAATCATGACACGTCACGATTTCATGACCTTTTGTCTTCTGCGCCTTTGCTCCCTGCTTTGGTCGCGATTTTGCAAGATGTCACGATTTTGCGACCTTTGTTCCTCCGTGCCTTTGTTCCCCTGCTTTGGTCACAATTTCGTGAAATGTTGTGAAATCGTGACCTTTGGTCCTTCGCACCTTTGTTTCCCCTACGGTGGTCATGATTTCATGACCTTGTGTCTTTCGACATTGCTTTCCCTGCCTTGGGTTGCGATTTCGCAACATGTCGCAAAATCGTGACATTATATCCGCTGCTCCCCTGTCTTCTATTTTGGTCGCGATATCATGACACCTTTTGTGTCGCGATATCGTGAAACATATTTTTCTTTGCAACACTTAGAAAAATAACTTTCCAACACTTAGAAAAATAAAAAATAACAACAAAAAGTTTGGTTGATGCTCGATTGCTTTGCTGCCCTCGGATGCTCCTGCATCAGACACCCGGGGTGGATTGAGAAGTGATCCTCACTTCTGATCTTTGAGAGGAAGACCCAGGTGGTCAACCTCTATTTTCGACAACCAAGTTGCATCTTCTACAGGTCTACCCTTCCACTTGATCAAATACTCAGAATATTGTTTGTTCCTTCTGCTTCTGCCTTCACGAGTATCTAATATTTCCTCGATCTCGTCTTTGGTTGGGTTAGACGCTAGAATGCTCCACAATTCTGTTCTTGGTGCCTCTGTACTATCTCCTTCATGGTATTCCACTAAATTTGATATGTTAAAAATAGGTGAAATGTCAAGCCCACTTGGTAATTCCACTTCATATGCATTGCCTGAATCCTATTTTTTTAGTATTCTGCATGGCCCAAACTTCTTCATCTTCAACTTGTTATAAGTTTTGGCTGGAAATATTTCTTTTCTGAGATGGACCATGACTTCATCTCCCACTTCGAACTCTTTGAACCGTTGCTTTTGGTCTGCTCTTGCTTTATACTAAGTATTCATTTTTGTAATTTGTTTCTTCACTTCTTCATGTAGGCTTTTCATCTGTTTCACGAATTCCTCAGCCTCTGCATTGCACTTTTCTCCTTTATCTAATTTCCTCAGCTCATAAACATTTCTTGGACTGTTTCCATATATTATTTGGAATGGAGATTTGTTTGTACTTTTATTGACAAAATTTTTGTATGCAAATTCTGCCTGCGACAAAACCAAATCCCATCCCTTGGGTTTATCTACTATTAAGCATCTTAATAAATTACCCAGACTTCTATTTACCACCTCTGTCTGTCCATCAGTTTGTGGGTGGTATGTAGAACTGAACTTCAGATCTGTCTTTAGCTTCTTCCATAATGTTCTCCAGAAATACCCAACAAACTTTGTATCTCTGTCAGAAACTATGCTTCTTGGTAGACCGTGAAGTCGTACCACTTTCTTGAAAAAATAACCCTATAATGTGAAGCGCATCACTTGTTTTCTAGCAGGGAATAAAATGTGCCATCTTGGAGAATCTGTCAACTACCACAAATACAGAGTCATTTCCCCTCTGTGTTCTCGGCAACCCAAGAATAAAATCCATGCTGATGTCCTCCCATGGCCTCTTAGATACAGGTAACGACTGGTATAATCCTGTGTTTTGCCTCATGCCTTTTGCCATCTGGCATATTCTGCAACTTTGCACAAATATTTTCACATCTTGCTGAAGTTGCAGCCAGTAGTAATTTTCATTCACTAGGGCAATGGTCTTATCTCGACCAAAATGCCCAGCCAGTCCCCCACTGTGCTTTTCCTTGATTAAGTTCTCCCGCATGGAACTCCTTGGAATGCATAATTTACTTCCCTTGAACAAAATTCCATCTTGGATTAGAAAATCCAACCATTTTGTCCTGTCCACAGTAACAGGTGCCAAGCAAGTCGTCCAGGCTTCTACAAAATCTGGATCTTCAGGATAAAGGCCCTTCAGTTCTTCGAATCCTACCACTTCCACTATCATTTCAATCAGCAGATTTTGCCTTCTACTTAAGGCATCTACAACTCTGTTTGATTTTTCACTTCTGTGCTTTAACACAAAGGTATAGCTTTGGAGAAACTCAACCCACTTCATGTGCCTCTGATTCAGTTTTGTTTGGTTGTTGATGTACTGCAATGCCTGATGATCTATAAATAGAACAAACTCTTTTGGCAACAAATAATGCCTCCACTTCTTCAGAGCCTGAACTATAGCATAAAATTCCTAGTCATAAACTGAATACTTTTTTCGAGCATCATTGAGCTTTTCACTAAAATAAGCAACAGGTCTACCTTCTTGACTCAGTACAGCCCCTATTGCACTACCACTGGCATCACAGTCTACCTAAAATACTTTGTTAAAGTCTGGGAGTGCCAAAACAGGCTATTCTGTGACCTTTTTCTTTAATGCATCAAAGCTCCTTTCAGCCCCTAAGGTCCACTTGAATTATTTATTATCCCCTCTCATTGTTTCTGTGAGGGGTGCACAAATGTTGTTGAAGTTTCTTATGAACTTTCTGTAAAAGTTGGCTAGACCATGAAATGATCTTACCTCTGTTGTGCTTCTTGGGGTAGGCCATTCGATGATAGCTCTCACCTTCTCTGGGTCCATTTTTAGACCTTCTGTTGAGATTACAAATCCCAGGTATACTAACTCTTTCTTGACAAAATTACACTTTTTTAGATTTATTAATAACTGCTCCTCCCACAGCTTTTCAAAAACCCTCCTAATGTGCATCAGGTGTTCCTCCAGGGTTCTGCTGAATATTAATATATCATCTAAATAAAAAATGACAAATTTTCCTAAAAACTCTTTCAGTACCTCATTCATCAGCCGCATGAAGGTACTTGGTGCATTGGACAGCCCAAATGGCATGACCAACCACTCATACAAGCCCTCTCTTGTCTTGAAGGCTGTCTTCCACTCATCTCCTTCCCTGACATGGATCTGGTGGTAGCCACTCTTGAGGTTAATTTTGGTGAAGTACTTGGCTCCACTCAAACAGTCCATTATGTCATCCATCCTTGGCAATGGAAATCTATATTTTATTATGATCTTGTTGATGGCTCGAGAGTCTGTGCACATTCTCCACTCTCCATATTTCTTTGGCGCTAGCACTGCAGGTACTGCGCATGGGCTTAAGCTCTCCTGAATCAGCCCCTTATCCAGCAACTCCTGGACCTACCTGTTTAGTTCTTTAGTTTCTACAGGTGTCATTCTATGTGCAGCTTTATTGGGCAAGCTTGATCCTGGGACCAAATCAATATGGTGACTGATCTTCCTTACTGGGGGTAAACCCTCAGGCACATTATCAGATATGATATCTGGAAATTCCTTCAACAGATCTGGACTTCTACTGGGGCATCTTTGCATTCTGTATCCCTGACTCTAGGAATTAATGCATAACACATATGTTCATGCTTTAAATCATCTAAAAATTTTCTTCTGTCAACCAAGAAAATTCTTGCACTACCACATACCTTTTCTTCCACCTCCTTTAGGGGTTTCAACTTGTGATGCATTCTATTCTTGGTCACGAAATAGGTGTTGGCTCGGCCATCATGAACCGCACACCTGTCAAACTGCCATGGCCTTCCCAACAACAAATGGCATGCATCCATGGGCAGAATGTCACACAGAACCTCATCACGGTAATTCCCAATACTAAATTTTACCAAGCACTATTCATTGACCAAAACCTTATGGTCTTTCTGCAACCCCACAATCTGATATGGATGCGGGTGTTTCTTTCTCTCCAGTTGTAGCTTTGTAACCATTCCCTCTGAAACTAGGTTATCTATGCTACCATTATCAATGATAATGTTGCAAATCTTACCCACACATTTACACCTTGCGCGGAATAAGATTTTCCTCTAATCTGTAGCTCCCTCTTCATTCAGTAGGACTCTCCTTGTAATAATTGCTTCTCCTCTCTCAGCTTCTTCAGAATGCTCAAATCCAACATCTTCATCAGCGACTGCTACTCTGGCATTTCCTTTCGACCTCTAATTATTTCTTTCTCGTTGCTGTGGGCACTCATATTGGTGATGTCCCTCTTCCCCACACTAGAAGCAAGTCCCTCGAAATCTTCCTCTTCCTTGGCCACGTCTAGCTCTGCATCTTCCCCCTCGGTAACCATTATTCTGATTACGGGGGTGGTCTGTATTTTCTCTCCTTTGTTCTTGATTGCTGCTACCTTCTCCATTTTTCTAAGAATCTTCATTTCTTCTTCCACTGTTCCTTCCGTCGGTTCTTCCACCATGACCTCTTCCTCTTTGCTTGTTTTCAAACCTCCTATTGAGATTTTCTTCAACCTTTAAGGCAAATTGGTAAGCGTCCTCTATGGTGGTCATTCGGACTAGACTTAATTCTTCTTGAATACTTGCTCATAACCCATTAATGTAACAGGCTACCTTCTCCTTGTTGGCATCTGAGTGGCCTGTTCTAATCATTATTTTGTGAAATTCTTCTGTGTATTCTTTTACAGACTTGCTTGATTGCCTCAATCCTTGCATTTTCTTTAGCAGGTCTAACTCATAGTCACCAGGGATGAACTACCTCTTTAGCTTTTCTGCCATCCGTTCCCACTTTGTTATTCTCTCTTTTCCTCTTTTATTTCGCTCCAGCTACACTCCCTTGCACAAAATGTTGGCATGACCTTTTAGTTTGGTCTTTGCGAATCTTACCCTATCAGGATCCTCAACCTCCTCGTACTCAAAGTACTCTTCCAAGTCATTGATCCAGTTGATCAATTCCTCTGGATCAAGGTTCTTGAAATATGTGGAAACCTCCATCTTTAGCCTCTTCCCAATCTGGGATATGGCTTTGTATAGTCTGGCCTGAGCAGGATCTACTGCTTCTTCTTCTTCCTCAGGTTGGTCTTCTTCTTCATCATATTCCTCTTCACTACCTTCGTCTCTTCTTGGCTCCAATCTTCTACGCATTTCTTCTTGTAGGGCTTGCATTTGTCACTGCAAAGCTTGAACATCTTTCGCTACTGCCATGCCTCTCCCACCAATAGGGTTTCTCCTTGGAGGCATTCTGCTCACCCAATTCCAAGCCCTTCCATAGATCCTGGTGTAACTGCCTCTCCTCCGACGATCTGTTACACATTCAGGAACAACCAGCTCTGATACCACTTGGTGGAGAATAGATCTTACACAAGACAAAAAACTAGAGAAACAAGAGCACAAAATTTGTTATTCAATACTTCGAAAGAATTTTACAAGAATATACAGCCAAACTATCGTTTTGCCAACCCCCTCTCATTACAATCCATGGGTTTTTATCGAGGTCCCGATCCTCTGTGCTTTCAAACTTCCCACGATCTACAATTGCCACCTGGAACAATTTTGGAAAGTTGCATTGATGAGACTCTAGGTGAGGTGCGCGACTGGCTGCCATACCCAACGAAATCTTCTTCTCGATCTACTGCTTGCTATTAGTTGCTTTAAACGCATATCTAGATATCCTATGCGAGTGGCCAACATGCCCATTGAAATCCTCCTTTGAAACTGTTGCTTCACTGCTACTAACTTGTCGCACACGAAGGGACGTCTTTATGAAAGCTGGGAGTGCGTGTTTTTCTATTTGGTCACGATATCGCAACCATTTCCTTTCTACGCCTTCTCTCTCTGTTTTGGCAGCGATATCGCGACATGTCGCGATATCGTGCCATTTTTTCTATCGGCCTCCGTTCTCCCATTTCGATCGTGAAATTGTGACATGTCTTGATTTCATGACCTTTTGTCTTTCATGCCTTTGCTCCCTGCTTCGGTCGCGAAATCATGACATGTCACGATTTTGCGACCTTTTGTCTTCCGTGCCTTTGCTCCCTGCTTTGGTCATGAAATCGCGACATGTCGCGATTTCGTGACCTTTTGTCTACCGTGCCTTTGCTCCCTGCTTTGGTGGTGAAATCACGACACATCACAATTTCATGACCTTTTGTCTTCCATGCCTTTGCTCCCTGCTTTGGTCACGATTTCGTGACATGTCGCGATTTCATGACCTTTGTTCCTCTGCGCCTTTGTTCCCCTGCTTTGGTCACGATTTCGTGACATGTCACAAAATCATGACCTTTGGTCCTTCGCACCTTTGTTTCCCCTACGGTGGTCATGATTTCACGACCTTGTGTCTTTCGGCCTTGCTTTCCCTGCCTTGGGTCACGATTTCGCAACATGTCACGAAATCGCGACATTCTGTCCATTGCTCCCCTATCTTATGTTTTGGTTGCGATATCACAACACCTTATGTGTCGCGATATCATGACACATATTTTTCTTTGCAACACTTAGAAAAATAACTTTGCAACACTTAGAAAAAAAAAATAACAACAAAAAGTTTGGTTGATGCTCGATTGCTTTGCTGCCCTCGAATGCTCCTACATCAAAATCCCTTGGATTTAATAGAACAATTCAAGGAAATTCAATCTCTAGGTAAGATTTACAATAAATTTAAAGACAAAAATAAATGAAATTTTTCAAGAAGTGATATTTCAGCACGGATGATGGACTCTTGTGCTTAAAGGATGGGATATTTCTTTCTAGAATTGGTAGTTTGAGGTAATACGTTATGCTATATTTCCTTATTTCTCTTACCTTACAAGAAATTGGAAATAAAATTCTCCTTCTAGATAGATTTGAAGGAGAATTGTTATTACTTTTGTAGCTCAATAATTAGGATTACATCTCCTATAGAGTGAACGTAATATTGATATTGGTAAGGGATGATGAAATCTTGACTAAACTCAATAGAATGAAAGTTAGACATTATCCTTGATCATCTAACTTTGTGTAGCAAAGATGTTTTTGTAGGAAACACCCGGACGGTGTTTAGCCCTAGGGGGTAGGATGTCATGACCCTCCCTAGCAGGCTTTTTGGCATGTAAAGTGATATACTGATCAATGATGCTTTAACACCTAGTTCTGCTATAGTAAAAGACTATATGAGATTTTCTTAGGACTAAGATGTCATGTCCTAGTAAGAAGCTCTTATATATTGAATAAAAGAATAATGTATATTAAAAATAAACAAAATATTCTTTTGTAATAAAAATATATTATAATTATAATAGACTATTATAAATAAGAGTTATTTATAATAGGAGAGTATATATATTTTGTAATAAAAATATATATTTTAATCATAATAGACTATTATAAATAAAAGTTATTTATAATAGGAAAGCATATATATTTTGTAATAAAAAGATATTATAATTAGAACAAACTATTATAAATAATGGTTATTTATAATAGGAGAGCATATACCTTTTAAGAGATATTATTATAAATAAAAGGTTATTTATAATAATAGGTAATTTATAATAAATAAATATTATAAATTAAAAGAGCATTATTGAATGTGAGAAATTTAATATTATTTTATATTATATATTTTGAGAAAAACATCTTTGTCGTCATAGATAAGGGATGGCAAGTTTTCAATTAAGGAGGGAGGTTTTGGACATATACGCATGGGCAGAGAGTAGACCTTCAATGAAAGGAGGTGAACATTTATTGGAGGAGGACTTTAGAGGTCGGGTGCTTGGGCCTCAAGCATTAGTAAATAGGGGATAGTTGACTCAGGAAAAGTGTGTCTTTTTAGTTGGTGAAGAACCAAAAGGGTGGTTTGGGAGGAGCTCTAGATTGTGGAAATAAAAGGGAGGCAAAAGCAAAAACAATGGTGGAATCCAACCTTTGAAATAAACCAGGTTGGGAAATATTAACTTATTATTATGTTTCTTAACCTTTCACTCTCAATATTAGATGCAAAACTGGTAGTCTAAAAACCTAGGTGGAGAGTAGTAGACTATGTTTTATGTAAACCCTTAGTACGACCTGTTTGATGTTTTATTGTAAATGGCTACTGATGGCCTGTGTTTTCTAAAATCACAACTCCTCCTACCTATGTTTTAGTGCTTAAAATCCCTCCCTATTGTATCTCTTTGAAAATAACTGTTAAACCATGTTGTGGGTCTGTTACGATCATGTTAGGATGTTTGCGTGATGTTGTTTTAGACAAGTGTTAGCGATAGGATTTTGGTGCATTTGTGTTAACCAGGTTAAGATGCCTGTACCTGGTTGAAGTGAGTTTGAGTTTAAAACCCCCTACTATCCTTTCCAATGCAATCTATTTTCTACTGCATAACAAGGATCTCCTATAAATCACTGAGCCAGTATTGATGTCATGTCAGAGCTATTATGAGGTAATAGTTTAGCCTTAATTATTTTATCCCCCTATAAGCCACCGCACGCACGCTAGTTATGCCCAACCGACTCATGAAGAAAGTCCAAAATTGGTCTTCCATCCGTGATATCTCACATGGTATACGTGATGGGGCCATGGCCGACTTCTTAAGGGGAAGTCCCCCCTTAATAATCGATCATGCTTAGTGGTCTTAGGTACCACCAAGTCATGGTCAAGGCATCAGTTGAATGACATATAGGCCCTTGGACCATTCTTAACCTCCTACTGGTAGTCGCGTGTTACAGACCTATACATAGAGTGGTTGGTTTAACCGCCTCATGCCAAGTTGATTGAGCATAACCTTCTAAACTCTTTTTTTGGGGGGGTAAGGTCGTGGCTAAGCTTGATAGAAAAATAAACTAAAATATGTTACGACCATGGCTAAATGAGATAAAAACATAAAGTAAATTATGTTATATTTTTAGATTATCTTCAATCAAGGGATAGATTATGTTAGAATCTAAGTAGCATATAAGATAAATATTATGTTATTAGAATGAATAACATAGTTTATTTAAATAAATAATTATGCTATACGAATAAATAACATAGTTATATTTGATCGCTGGACTGAATGCTTGTCCCTTTCCTGATGCTTTCAGTGGCATAAAAGGTTTAAAATGATTGTGGCATGGTGGTTATAGGGCGGACTGCACGAAGATCTGTGTGATGGCTTCTGGGGCGGACAACGCAGAATACTGTGGCGGCCATAAAAGCTGGACAGCTTGCCCGGATTCATGGTGACTACCGATTCCACCATGTAAATTCAAAAACAAAAAAAAACATAGTTATATTTGAAGATAAAGATTATGTTATTAGAATGAATAACATAGTTGGTTTTAAATAAATAATTATGCTATAAGAATGAATAACATAGTTATATTTGAAGATAAATATTATGTTATTAGGATGAATAACATAGTTGATTTTAAATCAATAATTATGCTATAAAAATGAATAACATAGTTATATTTGAAGATAAAGATTATGTTATTAGAATGAATAACAATTTATTTTAAATAAATAATTATGCTATAAGAATGAATAACATAGTTATATTTAAAGATAAAAATTATGTTATTAGGATGAATAACATAGTTCATTTTAAATAAATGATTATGCTATAAGAATGGATAACATAGATTATATTTGGAATCCATTTATTATAGTAATTTAATGTAGATCATATTTGGAATCCATTGATTATGTCATAAAGGTAATTAAACATAGATCGTATTTGGATCTATTGATTATGTTATAAATGTAATTTTACATAAATCATATTTGGAATCCATTGATTATGTTATAAAGGTAATTTTAACATAGATTGTATTTGGAATCCATTTATTATGTTATAAAGGTAATTTAACATAGATTGTATTTGAAATCCATTGATTATGTTAGAAAGGTAATTTAACATAGATTGCATTTGGAATCCAAAGATTATGTTATAAGTTGGTTTAGCATAGTTTGTTTTGAAAGGAAATATAGATTATGTTATAAGATGGTATAGCATAGTTTATTTTGAAAGGAAAGATAGATTATGTTATAAGATGGTATAGCATATTTTATTTTGAAGGAAAAGATATATTATGTTATAAAATGGTCTAGCATAGTTTATTTTGAAAGGAAAAATAGATTATGTTATAATATGGTTTAATATAGTTCATTTTGAAAGGAAATATAGATTATGTTATAAGATGGTTTAACATAGTTTATTTTGAAAGGAAAGATAGATTGTGTTATAATATGGTTTAACATAGTTTATTCTGAAAGGAAATATAGATTATGTTCTATGAATAGAAACATAATTTATATCGAATGAAAGATAGATTATGTTATGAGAAGGTATGACATAGTTTATATTAAAGACCTATATATTATGTTATAAGAAGGTATAACATAGTTTGTACTACAATGATAGATTATGTTAGAATGTGATTAACATAGTTTATATTGCAAAGTTACTGATTATGATATGTTAGTATAGCTTGTAATGAAAAGAGAAGTTATGGATTTACTAAATGTATGGGAATTTAGTTAGTTTAATAAATGGAATTGGATTATTAGATTAACTAAAGGTATGAGAATTTAGTTAGTTTAATAAATGGAATTGTATTATTGGATTAATTAAAGGTATGAGACTCTAGTTATTTTAATAAATGGAAATGGATTATTGGATTAACTAAGGTATGGGACTTTAGTTAGTTTAATAAATAGAATTGGATTATTGGATTAACTAAAGGCATGGAACTTTAGTTAGTTTAATAAATGTAATTGGATTATTGGATTAACTAAAGGTATGGGACTTTAGTTAGTTTAATAAATGGAATTGGATTATTGGATTAACTAAAGGTATGGGACTTTAGTTAGTTTAATAAATGGAATTAGATTATTGGATTAACTAAAGGTATGGGACTTTATTTAGTTAGATAAATTGAATTGGATTTTTGGATTAACTAAAGGTATGGGACTTTAGTTAGTTGGATAAATGGAATTGGAATAATTAACTAAAGTTATGGTACTTTAGTTAGTTTAATAAATTGAATTATATTTTTGGATTAACTAAAGGTATGGGATTTTAGTTAGTTGGATAAATGAAATTGGATTATGTGGATTAAAAGAGTAATTCATGGTAAAGTCATGGGAAATGTGAGTTCCTACGCATTATATTGGCATATGTTTGGGAGAAAGGGATTATGGGATCCTTGTATTTATAAAGACAAAACTTATGCAATAAAGAAAATAGTTGAGACTGGGTTTTCCTGAAAGGGTTTTTCCCAGGATATATATTGTGTAATGGGTATTGAATCTCTCTTTTATTACTTTTAATGTATCTCTTGCTATTTGATTTTTGTGTTTGATTTGAATATATGTGTAGTATATGTTGTTCTTTTTTTGATTGATTTGGATAAACTTTATGGATGTTAGTATGTGATGGTGTTTATTATTGTTAATTAATTTGAAAAAAATGTATCAGTAAAATATGACATCCCTTAAACTAGTTAGGTTTTGGGGTGTTACAGGTAGGACATGAGCCATAGTGCAAGGAGCATTCATCCAATGATCCAAAAGAGTTGATAGATGTTGAACCTCAAGGGAAACCTTGTTTTCCTATGCTTTAATTTAGAGTAAAATATTAGAATATATTAGAGATTTTGAATGCATTAAAAAATCTAGATAAGCTTGTTATTTTGAAAAATAACTCTATTGTAGATTTTCCATATATTAAACAAAATTTTATCTCTAAAAATATACCAAATCTACTCAATGCTTACCAATATTCTAATTGTATCCCCAAAAATATCATGCACCACAAGAATGGCCCAAGCCTAAAATATTTGAAAAAATCATGGATCTAAGCCCAAGTCACCTAGGCTCTAGAACGATACCAAAACAAGTGCTTGATGGATTCCCTATAATGACAAAAATAATATTTGGGAGTATTCATCCCTAGGTGGGCTAGGAATTCTCCTATAGGTAGCCCCTATAAAAGGATACACTAGATAAAGTGAGCCACTTTAGGCTCTAGAACTACATCCCAAAGAGTGCGAAAGTAGCTTTTCCATTCTTTGATATTTGACTTGAGTTTCCAGCATTCATTCCACTTTGAAACCATTGGAAGATGAGGGGTAATCCATGAATACTATTTATAGTATTTATAGCTCCTAAATGGAGTGTCAAGGTGCCACTTCCAATCTTTCCACCATTATCAAATGCTTTGAATCCTAATTTTATGAAGCATATAAGGAAGGACGGTGTCTTGGACCATATGAAACATCTCCTTGTCTTGTTTGAAGAGGTATAATTACACTTTGGCTTCTTCCCATGAGAGCCAATTTTTGGTTTATTTGAAAAAATAGTTATAGATGACCTTTGTGCCCTTGTGGTAAAACCTAAGGGTCCAAATCTAAGGGACTTTAGCTAATGGTTGGTTATGATGAGTAAGAATGGGGGACCACCAAACTAATTATTGGTTGATAGAAAGCCCCTTCTTAAACTAATTGTCACTCTAATGGATCTAGGGCCTAAGAGCTTCCCAAGCTTTCCAAATGCTTTTGGTAATAAAAGTGCCCTAAATCTAAACAGGCACCTTCATCACCAATATGGAGTGAAATTCAAGCCCCTTCCAAGTTGACCTCCCATGGGGGGAACCAGAGGGTATGGATTTTTAGAGTAGAAATTTCCATGCCTCATTTCCTTGAATAGCTCAAATAATTAATTTTGCACATACAGTTATTCCATTTTAGAAGGTATCAAGAAACCCTAACCACCCAAACTTCTTTAAGAGATAGTATAATATCTAGGCTACTATGTGGAAACCTTGTTTCTCTATCGAAGAAGACTACATAAAGTCTCTAAAAGTTTTTTCCAATTCTTTATAAGAGGATTTGGAAGGTTCCCAATAATAAAAATAGTAAACATGAGTGGCAACTATAATATTTGAGTAGACCTAGAATTTCCCCACCAAAGAAAGTGGTTTGGGTAGCAACCTACAGGTTAATATGAGGTTGCAATGAAATGTCAATTTTGGAGTTGAAACCATCTTAGGGGTGTGAAGAAAACTTGGATAAAAGCAACCAATCACCTAGAAGTGACTCAGAACATCTTGGTCCAAGAAAATAGCATCTGAAAACTGTTCAGCTAAATGTTTTGGAGAAATTCGAATAAAAGTTGCAGAATAGCTAAAACTTACATTTTACCTGATTTCCAGGGAGGCAAGTGAGCTAGCATGTGGATAAATATAACCAATAATTTCCAACCTATTTCAAGCACTTTACAAAATATTTAGAGGTAAGGAAAGAAGTACAATTGGCTGCAACAAAATTTGATCCCAATTCTAGATAGAATTTGTTGATAGCAGCTCAGCAAATAATGAGTTGAAAAAATATATTGGATTATATTTTTCAACTATAGGCTAATAAATTGGGATACTTTGTATAAATATCCCCACATACCTATGTTGAAAACTAATAGGCAAATAGGAATCAACAAAAAAAAATTAGGAATTTGCAGCAGTTTTCTTGTACCAAAAATTTTTAGTCAATAAAGACCTAGGATCAAGGGCCCACTCTCAAGGCTAGTGTAAGGACATCTATCACAAATTGTAGGTTTTTTTTTTGTGCTTTTCTATCAAAAAGTTATTTTTTTGCTAAATTGTTGCTAACTAGTAAATATTTTGTTTTGTCATGTTTTCCCCTGTTTCCATGTGTGCATATTTTCATGATGTTTTCAGATAGTTGACCCTCTTCTTCTTTATACTTTTATTTTCATTAATTCAATTTCATTTCAGCATTTTATTTACAGTTTTTAGCAACAATTTCTTGTTCCAGCATTTCTTCTCAATAGCTTTAAATTCTAGCATTTGTCAATTCTATTATTATTTTTTCAGCATTTTCATCTCATTTCATTTCAATTTATTAATTGTAGCCTAGTTTCTTTATTCCTTTAGCAAATTTAAATTCTATAATTAAATATATTTACATTCTACAAGTGAGTGCTAGTCAAGTTTACTTCCTGTAAGACCTTATGAACCTCTGTTCCTATTAGACAAGCAAGTGCCTTGATTTATGAACTGTATAACCATAAAAATCCTCTATCATATATAGCCTTGAACACCACCCTAGATTGAAAAATGAATTAAATTATGAGCATTAATGACATCTATCATTTTTGGTATCATTTTTGAGGAAGCCATTGGTGTTGTTAGAGTATAAATCAGTCTTGTATTTATTGTTTTGTGAATTTGAGCCAAATAAACCTTAGGGTGGTTTCTAAAACAACAAAAATAGCAACTTTGCATAAATATAGTTTTATTTTTGAAATTTGCATTTAGAAAGTTGCATTTCAGATCTTAGGACACAAGCATGGGATGTATGAATAGGTTAAGGGACAAAAAAGGGCAATTCATTAGCTCAAACCTCCTAACCACAATAGGAAGATGAATTCACAACAAGGGGGTGAATTACCCACATTTGAGATTCCTGATAAAACTAAAAAAGGACTGCAAATCTCAAGTTTAGGAAGTGTATCTCCTGAGGGGGAATTATAGGAGGAGAAATTTTTTAGTCCATCTTCATCTAATCTTGATATATCTCTACAATTAGGATAATTTAGAAAAATCTATACCAAGTGTTGGGAAGATATAATGGTAGAGTTACAAGGAAATCTAGATAGGGGTAGTAATATTCTCAATCAGGGTAACCTCCCTACTCCTTCCAGGACCTTTGAATATCCTATTTGATTGAATCCCACTCAAAACTCCCCAATGAAAACTATTTCACCATTAGTGCTACCAACCTTTAGGGGAGTTGCATTTGAGGATCTTGATCAATTCTTATTTGAATTTAAGGTTGTATGCCAAACTTATGATTATATAAATGACAATGAAAAACTTAAGGTGTTCCCTTCCACACTAAAACACTCAATCTTATGTTGGTTCATGAGTTTGGCACCCAATTCAATCCGAACTTGGGAAAAAATGGAACAAGTATTTTTGGACAAGTACCAAGAAATTAAGAATACTATCAGGTAAAAAATAAGAAGGATGAATTATGGAATCAACAAAATCCACCATGGATGCATCCACAATCCCATGGACAAAATTAGGGGTAACAATATCAAGGACAACAAAGATATCAAAATAAATCACAAAACTTGTTGCCTACTCCTACTCAAAAAATTTCTCAAGGATGACAATCACAACAACAAGTGAAACAACCCTCACTTCTAGTCCAACCTATGGCCAATCCAAATAATACTAGACATGCAACTCCTATCTACATGGTTGAATCTGAAGATACCACCATGATAAATATCATCAATTGTAGCAATATTCAATTATATTTAGGAAATACACTTCCTGAACCTACTCCACATGTCATTAAATAAATAAGAATAAGTGAAAATAAACAAGATTCATTTACTCTAGAACCACAAAAAGCAACTATGGAGAAAGAGAAATAAAAAGAAGAAAATATTCTTCAGGAGTATTTACCTTCTTCATTAGAACAAATACCATACCCTGAATAGTTTGAGAAATTTAAAATGTCTTTGGAATTAAATTTAGTGAAGGTATTAAAACATTTAAACATTACGATTCCTTTACTACAAGCTATTAAGGATGTGCCACTAATTAACAAAATCATTCAAGAGCTTTGTATTAAAAGTCAAGAAAGAAGAAAGCATTTTTCAAAACCATACAGGTAGATGGGAAGTTGGTTGACCTTCTTTCTAAAAAGCTCATTTCAACAAAATAAGGTAATCCAAGAAGTATAGTAGTCATAATAACCATAGTATCAATACAGATATCCAATTTTCAAATTTATCTAAGGGTAACCATCAATATTATGACAAAAGATACGATGCAGAGATTACAATCAAACAATCTAAATCCTACATCTACTATATTAGAAATGGTTGATAGGTCAGTATTTAAACCCAAAGGATTTATTGAAGATATCCTTGTGATGGTTTCCTCATGGGAATATCCATTTTTTTTAAGAAAAATCCCTTGTGGGGTTGCCTTGGTCAGAGAGACCACGACCAGGGTGTTCTACACCATCAAAGTCACCCAAGAGTCGTGCATGGCCCTACCCGCACCAACATTATCAATTGGATTTTGGATATCCAATTCAACATTTTTGGTAGGGTGCATATTTGAACCTGGGACATCCCTTGGAGGATTGCCCTCTCCTCTCCAACTCACCTACAACACCTGGATATGGGAATATCCAATTGAATTCTTAGTTTTACAATCCTAAAATCTTGTTAATTGTTATCCAATAATTTTAGGAAGATCTTGGCTTACTATGGTAGTTGCTTCCATTTACTGTAGGTCAGGGGATATGACCATTTCAAATGGGATTGATTTAAACATTTTCTTATATCCTCCTACAAAACCATCGATCAATTTTTTAAGACACTTATGGTATCCTGAATTTGATGAAGAAAATAAAGAAACTATTTCAACCTTAGCCACCATCATTGTGAAATACCACATAGAAGAGTTAGATTCATGTGAAAGAGATGTTTTTGAAGATGAAACTATTTTGATTAATACAACATATAATTCAGGACTTGAATACAAACCTACCACTATTCATCGATTGTTATGGAATGATGAAGAACAAGAATCTAAACAGTTATCATATATTCCACTACAATATAGTCCATTCAAATTGCTACATGAATGGCATCATCATCTTCTATCATATTCTCAGTGTCCCATATTAGATATGATTCCATCAGGATTTACATTTAACAATGAGACATAATTTTTTTATTCTCTTCTACCACATCATTTCCCTCTTAAATCTTTAATAAGAATATTTGAAAGATTTAATTTTGTGTATCCTAGTATAAAGCAAATTGAAGTACAACCAAATATTTTTTTGAATATCAATAGTTGGTTGATAAACGACTACAAAAAAAAAGCATTCCATATATGGAGTCGACATATCAATGCCTTTGCATGGGATTACAAGACATGACAAGAATTCATACTGATGCGTGCACTCATAAAATATATACAGAGGATGTAAAACTTGTGTTACAATTACAAAGGATACTGAATCTTGCTTTGTGCAATATTATGAAATATGAAATCAAAAATTTGCTAGAAGTAGGATTCATCTATCCCATTTTTGATAGCTAATGGATTTCACCATTGGTTAAGAAGAACAAGAAAATAAGAGTATGTGTGGATTACTAAAAAATAAATAAATTCACACATAAAGATCATTTTCCATTACCTTTCATTGACTAGGTGTTAGATACACTTGCTAGAAAGAGATATTTTTGTTTTCTCGATGGATTTAGTGGTTATAACCAAATTTAGGTTGCACTTAAAAATCAAGAAAAAATTATCTTCACTTGTCCATGGCAAAATTTTGCCTACAGAGTCCTACCTTTTGGACTTTGTAATGCTCCAACAACCTTTCAATGAGTTGTTCTTACTGTCTTTTCTGACTTGACTAATGATTGTGTAGAAATATACATGGATGATTTCACAGTTTGTGGGGAAGCCTTTGATATGACTTTAGAACATCTTGACAAGGTACTAACCTATTGTGAAACATATAATTTGGCCCTAAATCCTAACAAATTATTTATGATGATGGAAGAAGGCATTGTCCTTGGCCATCATATCTCATCAAGAGGAATCCAGGTAGATCCCAAAAATATAGAGATCATTAAAAACCTTCCTCCACCACAAACTCAAATAGATGTCAGGAGCTTTTTGGGACATATTGGTTTTTATCATCATTTCATCAAGAAATTTAGTACAATTGCAAATCCTATGTTTGCATTGCTAACAAAATATTTTGATTTCAAATAAACCAAAAATTTTCAAAATGCTTTTGACACTTTAAAAAACTAATCACTCCACCTGTGTTGAGAGGTCTAAATTGGGAATTACTATTTCACATTCAAATTGATGCATCCAATACTGTAATTGGAGCAGCATTAGGGTAAGTGGAAAATATGGAGCACTATGCCATATACTATATTATCAAGAATCTCACGGGATCTGAAAAGAACTATACTACCACTAAAAAATAATTCCTAGCAGTAGTATATGCTATCAATAAATTTTACCACTATATCACCAGATATCAAGTGTTTGTTCACATAGATCATTTGGCAATCAAATACCTGATGAACAAACCTATGGTTAGTGGTAAAATAATTCATTGGTTATTACTACTATAAGATTTTGATATCACTATAGTAGATAAACCAGGAAAGACTAATGTAGTAGGTGACTTCTTGTCTAGACTGAACAACATAGGCGAAGAGGAATTGGTAAAGGATGTTTTTTTTATGAAAAGTTATTTGCAATATCAGTAACATTACCATGGTTTACTAATTTTTCTATTTATTTAGCAACATGAAAAATACCCTCTCATTTTACCCCAAAGGAGAAAAACGATTGATAAAACAAAGCTCATTTCTTATGTGGATAAACGGTCTACTATTTAAATGTGGACTCTATTACATATTATGTTGATGCATTCAACAGAACAAGATGTATGATTTCTTATGTGTATGTTATGATGAACCATCAAGTGTACATTATTCAGTAAAGTGTACTATTAAAAAAAATTGGAAATTGGTTATTATTGGCCATCCCTTCATAAGGATGTAAAAAAGTATGTACACCATTGTGATGCATGTCAATGAATGGGAAAACCAAAAAACACAAATAAAATACCTCTACAACCTCAAGTGGTTTTAGAATCATTTGAAATATGGGGTTTTGATTTTATTGGACCCATTGACCAACCTTCTCAAGGTAAGAAACATATTTTGGTCTACAATGATTATATAACTAAATGGGCTGAAGTGCATGCTTTCAAACATGCTCATGAAGAAAATTCATTGACATTCTATATTTCCAAAAATTTCAAAGATTTGGAGCTCCATAATTTATTACTACATATCATGGGCCCCAATTTGCATCTAAAGTCATAGAAGATTTTACTAAATTGTATGAAATCAAACATAAAAAATCATCACCTTGCCACCCTCAGGAAAATGGTCAAGTAGAAGATACTAATAGATAATTGGAAAGAATCTTAACAAAAATAGTAGCTTCTCATTTAATAATTGGATGAACAAATTACCAGATGTTGTTTGGGTATATAATACTACATGGAAATCCACTATGGATTTCACACCTTATGAATTGGTTTATGGTAAGAAACCTTTATTTCCAATAGAATTTAAGTTTTTAACACTTCGTACATATTTGAAAGTTGGTATTGAATTATCACAAGTACAAGTGGATAAAGTTTTGCAACTAGATACATTGGATAAGTTTTGATTGGAGGCACTTCACCAAATGAAAATCATCCAACAACGAAAGATATAGCACAAAAAATTTGAACCAAGATATTGGGCATTATTATTTGACTCTCGCTATGCTAAATTTTCTAGCAAGTTACAAACTTTGTGGTTAGGACCTTACCAAATCGAGGAAGTGTTAAAAAATGAAGGTGTCCACCTTTCTCCTATTGATGACTCAAGGAGGAAGTTAGTCGTAAATGGACATTGTTTAAGAATGTACCATAAACCATTAACAAAGGAGGAGTTTAAAAAATATTTTGTATAGTCATATTTATATGTGATGGAAGAGACTCTCTCTTCCACTTTATATTCAGAGTGATTCTCAAAAATTTCTTTTCAAAAAAATGTTGAATAATTCAATAGTCAAAACCTTTCTAAGACACTATTGAATTAAGGCTTACATGAAAACTAGTTTTCGGCTTGTTTGCCTTGTTGAAATTCCCTCCTTGTATAAAAATTTACATACTACACATGTGTGATGTTTTTTAGGTTTTAAGAAGTCTACAAAATCATCAAAATAATCTATGAGATGTATGATAAGCTTTTGAGACAATAAGGTATGTATTTCTTGAATTTTACTTATTGTTAGCATTGACATTGCATGTATGATAATTAAATATTTGGCATAACTATTTACAAAATTGATAAACATATGAAATACCCTACTAAAAAGTCCAAGAGATACCCTATCCTACTCTCAGTCATGAAAAAAATTAGATCTGGTAGAATAAAAAATGGTAAAATGGGGAAGACTACTTTTCGGAGTATTTAATCAGCATTGTTCAAAAAGAAAATGAGTAGGTTTCCTAATAATCATAGAAATACCAGCAAAGGTATTTTTTTCAATGCAATAAGGTGTTTTGTCAACACCGGTGTCTTTCCTTTCAAGTGTTTTTTCAACACTATTGTCAGTTCCAATAAAGGTGTTTTTTTTAATGCTATAAGGTGTTTCATAAACACCCTGTTCTTTTTTCTATGGTGTTTTTTCAACACCATTCCTTATCCGCTTCATGATCCCACATGTTTTCTTTCAAATTGTGAGCTTTTTCAAAATTGTGCTTTTCATCACAAGGCTAATTTTTTCACCTCTATGCAAAACCTTCTCCATGTTTTTCATGTTAGCCACCCCACTAAAGGCTTCATTTCTTTTTTCAAGCTCCTCTCCGACGTTGATGACAACATTACTGATGAGTTTGTTAATTTGTGGAATGATGGAATGGTTCATGTTAGAGGGTTTCAAATTGAGTTCGTGGATGAAGCTAAAAATATTATTAGTTGTGTTGCTGAAGCCCTTTATTCCAGAATCATCAGCCATGTCTTGGGGGTGGTTGACCAACCCCTGGCAGCATCCAATATGATCAAGGAAGCTGGGATCATATTCTCTCTTACCATCAAGGAATTGCGAGATCTTTCGACATCGCTCAATGCTCTTCTTGCTCATCAGCAGGATAATGCTACTGAAGATGGTGATAAATCCCATTAGTCTTGGGTTCTAGGTTAGTGGGATTTTTGAGTTTAGTTTTTGTTATTGAACCTTCCCTGTTTTGTCAAGTATATCCCTGGTTTCTTTTCATTATTGAAAAAGGTTATTGGAATCTTCTACTTTATTTTTTTTGTGTTCCCATGGAGCTAGCACAATTTTTCCTTATGTCTATGGGGGTTGTTCTATTCTTGTATCTTTGGTTCTAAATAATAGCCTTATGTAAATAGGGATTGGGACCCTTCAACCCAGCAATATTAATAAATTTTATTACCTACCAAAAAATGGTAAAATGGGTGCTTCAGAAGGTTCAAATGCTTTGGAATGACCTTGCTCTGAAATATTCAAAGCTTCAAAATGACATGCTGGAATAGAAACAAGGAAATTTTTAAATTTAAGTATGCATAGGAAAATGAAATGACGTGTGTTCGAATATATATATATATTATATGCAATGCTAGAGGTTCCAACTCTAACGCAGTTCAATCTGACAATAGGCACCCATCTCTAATGCAATTCAAAACCCTATGCATGGTGACTATTGAGATGTTATCAATGACACACTCTATAGCATCCCATCGAGCTTCATAATCATACACTGCTCTGGAGCCATGTGACCACATCATCTCAAGGTAAATATAATAGCACAAACCAAGGGTGATAGTGCCACAAAGTTTGAAGCACACAAATCATGCCATTAAATAGATACCGTTAATATGACAATCAATAATCCATGATTTTGCATGGGAAAGGAACTCATCAGCATGATGAGTATAATTTCTCAACCACCACCTTCCATTCGTACTACATTTTTTTTAAATTAAATGACAAATTAGTGAAAAACACGCATCCCAAAAGTGCATGGGGATGATGCAAGTTTCGTGCATGGGATTTCTCAGTATGATTCATGCTATCTTCAAGAGCTTGTCATCATGCTTAGGAATGATAAGTGCATGAATACCTAGTAATCATCAAACTAGTTGCTTGAAAACCATCATACTTTATAGAAACCAAGTTTAGAGAATATATAGGCAAACCAGAAAACAAAAACAACACAGCATTGTAAAAAGAAGAGGCATATTACACGATAATTGAAGAAGGGTAAAAATATTGTGAGTTGTAGTAGAATTATATAGGTGAAGGTGTAAGCAGATAACAATGGGTATGCATAAATAAAAATTTGAACTCGATACCACTAAGGAATTACAACACCACCTGGAGGTTGTGGAGATTTTTCAATAGGTAGGATGGATGTTGGTTTTGCATAAATCTAAAGACTATTCAGAGGGGCTAGCTATAGAATTTGTTAGAACCCTCTGAAATAATAGAGCGACCATAAACAGAATGTAAATAGAGGTAACTCCCACTATGCTTAGACAAATTTCCAAATTACCACTTTAGGGAATAGAAATAGTTAAATTTTCTAAGGCAGCACTTTCTAAAGTAGTTAAGGCCTTTCAAGAGTGGGGATTTTGAACCCCAAATTCAAATTAATAACAACATATGCAAAGGGGTAAAATACACTAGCCTCAAAAAGTTGTGGGATGAAGTTACCACTTGGATCATTAGGTATCTAACCTATGAAGATCATTTTGTCATTTTATCTAGGCATCATATGAAAATCCTCACCCATATGAGGCATGGTGCCAGAAAACCTAAGGTTAAAATTAATATTCCCCTATATCTGCACTAGGCCTTGCATGATATGGCCAAAAGATGCCAATATGAGTAGGGATCAATTACACATCATGGCCTCATTAAATTAGTCTACAAACACCATTTTTTGGAAAACCCTAGGACTTTTAGTATATTCTTGGAACCTTGGGGGGAATAAACCCCTATTAAAAATGAACAAAAATAGAAATATGAAGAAACTAGTAGTAAGGCAAAAACTTCTAGGGTTAAATATGACAATAGGGTCACTACTAAACAAAGAAAAACTCATGAATAGAAACTTGTTACACTTAGGACCAAAGGAGATAAGAAAAGAAAACTTGAAACCAGCCCTATAGAAAAATGTAAAATTAGGAGGATGGTCACCAAAATAGGGGAACAGAATTGTCTGCTTAAGCAGATGTTTGTACCCAAAAATAACCATCAGATTCTAACATAGAGGAAGAATAGGTTGGTCAAGAAGGGTCATCCTCTACAAAGTAAAATTTTGATTCTTCCATAGAGGAAAAGTATCAACCTGAGCACTCTAGTGGCATGTAGAAAATAGAGTCACAACCACTCAAGAGGTCCACTAAACATGCAGCTAAAGTTATTGCAAATGTATCTATTGAAAAAGGGAAGAAGTAAATTGAGGTACAACAAATTACACCTACACCACCTTCTCTCAAAAGGAATCTAAGATAGAAACAACAGACAGTTGCTCAAGAACAATAGACAACACCTCCTACACCATAAAAACCAAAGAGGAGAAACTTAATTATGAAAGATGACGAGGAGGATTCCATTGAGGAAACACCTGTTGAAGTTGAGGAACCTATGGAGAGAGATTCTCCACCTATAATGGACTTACCCACTTATTCTTTAAAATCCTCAAAGAGACCATCAAATAAAATGATATCTATATCTGTAAACTATTATAGGAGTTATGTGATTTGAAGGATAAAATAAGAAAGTTATAAAATCTACCTACATAGTCTATTCCAAGAAAATAAGCAGTAGAAATTTTGCTAAATTTAACAGAACAATTTTAAAATGAGAATGTAGAGGAAATCACTCAAACACCTCCTAAATTGCAAATATTGTTTTAGAACTGGAACCACCCCTTTTTGTTGTTATAATAGTTGTTGCTTTAGCATAAGAGCAATAGATAGAAGAAGGATTTGTTTTCATTCGTCGGGCAAGGAAGGATCCAGTGGAGACTGGAGAATACTCCACTCAAAAAGAAGGTAAATCAGAACCTATACAATAATAAATTTTATAGGAACAACCAATAGTACAGATACATACTCCAAAATGTCTAACTCAAGAAGATGCTCTAAAATACCAGGAAGATGCTCTAGAACGACTAACGCAAGAAGGAGCTCTGGAACAACAAATTCAATAAGAAGCTATAAAATAACATAATACTTAATTCTTAGCTCTATATTAGGCTATTTTATCAGGAGCAACTCCAAGGATATAGGTTGAACCTATGTAGCTAGAAATACTAGCTGAGGAGGAAGTTAAACATGTTCTTGTAGAATCTATCAATGTGGTTCAGACTACAAAAAATAGAGTTCAGGTTGAAATACCCCTAGTTCGTGATGCCCCACCAATGGTAATGTATTATCCAAATATGATATCACTAGTGGAGCATAATGTAGCCATAGCAGGATGTATGGCCCATTATCATACACTGGAAGAATATTTTGCAGTATTACGCCCATTAGAAGAGCAAAAAATGAGATAAAATATATAAATTATAGACCTATAGGCTAAAGTGAGAGACTTGTGCCTCATAGAAGAGCAATAAGTGCAATACATGAGGTCTACTAGGCTCTACAACTTATTCCTCAAAGAGAAATTTTTAGGTGGTAGGTAATGCAAATATGCTTTGACTTAACCTATGATATGTCTATCGATTAATCCTTTATTGATGCTTATCTGCACAGTCTTGAACAACAAAGAAATGTACTATTTGAATTTTATTTACATAAGTTCATAGTAGTAGAAGATGTATAATTTTTACCACACCTATACATAGGGGATGTGCAACTTAGGGCTTTCACCTCCATGTTAAGTAATTAGACACATATGCAACAATAATGGAGGTAGTATAAAACTATAGAAATAAGGTCTAGATCCTACTTAGGCATGACCAACCCAACCCAACAGCCCTAATTAGCCAATATTTCTCTTTGATGGGAAGAGTGAACATCAAATCCACTTAACTTGAAAATCTTAGAGAAAGTGTGATCAAATTCCAAAATTATACAAGAAAATTTTTGACATTGCATTTACAACATGTAGAAGTAGGTGGGATGAGCTACCCATTTCTCTGAGAAAGAGACAACTCATTTCACCTAAAAATTTGAATTAGTCTCGTAGATGAGAAATAACAATGATAAAGGTGATCCTAGTAATGAAACATCAGTGGATAAACAATTTATTTAGACCACCCACTCTACTCACACCAGTTTCATATTACTTTGACTCAGACCCTAAACCAAAATAGCAGTTTTGACTAGTAGAGATAAGGAGAAACAGGGGATATCATTCAGTAGAATATAAATTCTAGGGCAGTCTACACAAGGAGCTAGACCTGAACATTATTGTGATAAATAAAAATATATGAGGACATGCATCAGGTTAAGTAAGGGGTAATGATGAGACACTCAAATGTCTCATTATTTCAGCTTTGTGAACATGAAAAACTATCAAATTTTGACCAATATCATAGTTAAATTGTCAAATGTTTGATTATTATGCATTAATGTGTTAATGTTAGCATGATGAATGACAAGGAATACTATTTTGCTATTTAGAGATTTTTTTGCATTTTTTGATTATTTTGCAGATATTTAGCAGTTTTTAGCAATTAAGTAGCATAAATAAAACATGTTGTCAAATGAGTATTTATTACAATTTCATTGGTGGAATATATTTGAAATTTTTTTCACCTTATAAATTTTTTTTGTATTAATTGGTACCCTAAAACCCACGTTGCAACAAAAATAGGGCAGGTAATCTATTGGAAACAAAACATGTAGGTTCTACTCCAAAACATATGGGCAACAACCTACAGGTTAATAGGGGGTTGTGATGAAACACCAATTTTGGAGTTGAAACCAACTTGGGGATGTGAATAAAACTTAGAGGTAGCTAACCAATCTCTTGGAAGTGACTCAATATGTCTTGGTCCAAGCATCTGATAACTGTTCAACTGGATGTTTCAAAGCAGTTGCAGAAAAAGCTACAGAATGGCTAAAACTTGCATTTTAGCTGATTTCTAGAGAAGGCAAGCGATTTGGCATATGGATAGCTATAACCAATAATTTACAACCTATTTCAAGCACTTTCCATAGAATTTTGAGGTGAGGAAATAGGAACATCTAGTTGTAACAAAATTTTGTCTCAATTTTAGACATAATTTGTTGACAATAGCTTAGCAAATAATGAGTTAAAAACAAAGATATCGGATTGTACTTTTAAACTATAGGCTAATAAAGTGATAGAATTTGTATAAATTTCCCCACCTTCCTACATTGAAAACTAATAGGCAAATAGGAATCAACAATAGAACTTTAGAAATTTGTCAGTAGTTTTCCTGTAACAGCAATTTTTAGTCAATAAAGTGTAGTTTCATGTCAAATTTATCTTTTATGAAAGATTGGCTGATTAGAGATTAGGATCTGGTACTTTCATTTCCATTAATGTAATTTTCTTTCAACATTTCATTTAAAAATTTTAGCAATAAATTCTTGTTCCAGCATTTCTTTTTAGTAGCTTTAAATTCTAGCATTTTTCAATTATGTTATTTTCTTTCTAGCATTTTCATTTCATATCATTTCAATTTAGCAATTGTAGCTTGGTTTCTTTCTTCCTTCAGCAAAGTTAAATTTTACAATTAAATAGGATTCCATTCTACAAGTTAGTGTTGATTAAGTTTACTTCTTTTCTTGTAAGACCTTATGAACCTTTGTTCCCATTAGACAACCAAGTGCCTTGATTTTTGAATTTTAGAACCATAAACATCCTCTATCATATATAGCCTTGGACAGTACCCTAGATTGACAAAATTACTTAAATAATGAGCATTAACGACATCCATTAGGAGGGATTTGGTATGAAAGATTGTCTTGTTAGAGTATATTACATTATTTGGTACATGCCAATGTACCACCTTGGGTACATTTCTATATTAGGATTTTATCTTAGATTAAGGTTTGAGTAGTTACTTCATGCAATGTAATAAATGCACAAGTGTTAGAATGTGCAATGATGTAAATGTGCATGTAGTCCACATGTATATGAGTCATAGGATAGGTAGATGAATAGTCATTGGTAGAGTAAAGGACAAGGAACATATCTTCCTATATATAGACCTTTGAGAGTATGAAATAGAGTGAGAGGAATGATATAAAGATAGAGAGTAGTGAGTAGGTACAATGTAGTTCTTCATTAAAAAATTTGGAGTGTTCAAGTCCTTTATTATATTGCATTGTACTATTTTTGTGAGATTTTATTAATGGCATATAATTGAGTTATTTTAGAAGTTTATCATCTAGTTTTCTTGTATATTATAGTGCCATTATCATATATTTATCATATCTTACTTATTTTACATCTTGTGATTGCATTTCCTTTAATATACATCCTCAAAATCTAACAGTGGTATCAAATCCATGGTATATCAATAGGAAATAGAGAGATCCACAAGAGACATTGAAAAGAGATTTCTTATTTTTAGAATTTCTAAAAATTGTATTTGGCTAGAGTCTTTCCACAAGGTTGCAAAAAAACTCATGAAGACTAGGACTCGATATTGATTCCACTAGATTGACAAATCAACTAGTGAAGATTTATTATCTCTATATTTAGAGTTTCTTTCATTACATTTCTAATACTTTGTTGCAAGAAAAGGAGATTCAAAGAAATTCAGGAAGCTTCCTACAAATATATAGGAAGAATATCTTCTTTGGAATCAGTCAAGTACCTGAAGCAACAAATAAAGATTAAATATTTGAAGGCCTAAGGAGAAGGTCCCATTGCAATATTGTAGACCTACAGATTGCAGAAGAGATAAGAAGACCAGAGGAGCTTTATTGTAAATTGAAGAAGAAGAGACTCTAGAGAAGAGTCTAGAATAATATTGGAGGTTTGTGATCTCCATTAAAAATTGAATATTGTAGATTGCATATGGAAGGAAGAGGAGAAAATAGCTCAAGAATATGAAGAGACCCACAAGAGATCCCATTGAAGAACTTCTAGTTTTGGAAGATTGAGATAGAGAAGAACTAGCAAAAGTCCTATTATATATTTTAGAAGCAACATATTTTAGAGATCCAAGAGGGAGATCTCATTGTAAAACTCTCATAGTTGAATATTGAATAAAATGTCTCGTTAAGAAGACTAGAGAAGTTGTAGAAATTTGAAGACCCTAGAGAAGATGTCTCAAGGAAGGAGAAGGCTAAGAAAACCTCATTATAGATTTATGAGAAGACCATTAGAGAATTTTTTAGAAGAACTCATTGGAGAATATTTCTAGCAAGGAGAAGTTCAAGATAGAACAAAATTTTGGATAATTGTTGCCATCCAACAACAAGCCCAAAAGGAGAAGAATTTGGTAAGGATTTTTTCAAATTTTGGAGGAGAGTAGTAAAGACCTCAAGATAGTCAAAATCATGAGAGGTAGGCCACTAGATAGGCCAAGGTCGAATTCATAATTTGACAAGGAGATTGAAGGAGAAAGGATTTAGAAAATCCACCAAATTTGAGAGATTTGGGAATTGACATTGGAGGCTTGAAGGTTATTTCAGAGAAAGGAGTTTGCTGATTTTATAGTATAAAATTGAAAGTCTCTAGGAGATTAGTCTCAGTCGCGATTTGGAGAAGGTTCCTACCAAATTTGGGAGATTCAAGGATAGCATTTCGAAGGAGAAATTGACTATGAAAGAGTATAAATTTGGGCAACATTATTAGCGGATAATTTACAAAAATTAAGGGAGCATCGTGAAGGATACTAAAAGCCACCAAACTATATTTTTTAGGCAGCAAGTTAGAGGTTTTCAAAGCAGTAAATTGGTGGGATAAATAACTATTTTGAACAACAAGGAAGAGCTACGATTTCATCTAATACAAGGTAGCATTTAGGTGAATCTAATCACCAAGATTTCCATCATCTATAGAGGTCATTAAGGTAAGCAACTTTGGTGCAAAAGGTTCATTACTTGAACATTAGTTACTTGGTTCATTATTAAGTTTCATTAAGCACCATATTAGAGTTTAAAAGTTGCAAGGAGAAGGTTGCATATTAAAGCCTTCAAGGGAGTGCATAACATAGTTTCTTATAAGGTTAAAACCTGCACATCAAAATTAGCAGTTAGATATATTTCAATAAAAAGAAGAATATCAACTTCCTGTTGTCTATTACAAGCAAATAAAACATTACTCTTAAGTGAATGTTGTATATATTAAGAGTTAATTAAAACAAGCAATAAGGAGAAATTATTATTGCATCATACTAGTTATTAAAGGTGCATTAAGTATTTAAGTTAAGGTGTAAATTAGTGCAAAGTTAAGCCACTCAAAAGGGTATATTTGTTGCATTATTAAAGAGCTTGTATTCATTATTGCTAAGTTAACCAAACAAAGAAGATAGAGGATATATTTGTCTAGTAAGGGATACAACATCAAATATTTGTTTACCACCAAGGAGTAGAGCAAGAAGTTGCCTCATAAAGGAAGAGAGAAAGCTTGAAAAAATGGGGATTTAAACATCTCAAAGTATGGGTGCAAGTTAAGGTATTTTTCTAACTATTGCAAAGCTATTTGCATTACATTATTGCACCTTATTTCTTGTCCTGCGTCGCAAAGAGATGAAAACATCTAGAGTGTCTTAAGATACTACAACAACAATCATATTACATATACAAAGCTGCCATATCAAAAAGTTGAAGGAGTACACTTAAAGTTGAGTAAGAGAGCCAATGAAGGGCTCAATAGCCGAGTTTCAAGGTTTCTAAAGATACCAAATCTAGCACAATTAAACTAAATAAAAGAGTGCCTAAAGTAGTATAAGAGAAGTAACCTGCAACATCAAATAACCTATGCAAGGTACCATAGCATCTATTTCAAGTATAATGTAAAGCAAGGAGAATAACATAAAGGATAACAAAGTGCAAGTTACAAGAGTACAACATACACAAGTTATGTAAAATATCAAGGTGTAAACAAAGAGAGCATTACCTAAGCAATACACTACACCAAAAAAGGGCTTTAATGGCAACTAAAATAAGGTATTTTTTTATGGTGGTAAAAAACCACCTTAATAGATCCTAAGAGGGCAGTTTAAAACCACCCTCTTAGGATAACCACCCTCTTAAGGTCACCCTAAGAGGGTGGTTTTAAATCGCCATCTTAGGGTCACCTAAGAGGGTAGTTTAAAACCACCCTCTTAAACCTAAGATGATGGTTTTAAACTACCCTCTTAGGGTCTACTAAAAAATCTAAAAATTTAAGCTTCCCGTGCGAGAGAGGGAATTTCTAAAAATTCTAAAAATTTAAACTTCTGAAATGGGGGGATCCTTGTATTTCTCGTATATTAGATTTATTAGATGTATTCCCAGATATCACCCTCGATGTAGGTACACCATTGGCAATGGGTATGAAGATTATCTACTACTTAAGGCTTCATTCAAAGCTCAAATGCATATAATGGTTGTGGATGAAATCAGGAATAAATGTTAGTTTGAAAGGTGTTTGGTACAGAGTGAACAATTAGCATTTTGGTTGACATTTGAGGGGCTACCCTGCCCGTTAGTCTAAAATTTGGTAATATTGTTTTCACTATATTAGTGATCATCATATTATATATTTAAACTGTATTAAAATTGTTGATGTGCCATGAATCTGGTTATTATCCTCTATCAAAACTTCTTGAGGGTATACGGTACTTAATATTTTAAAGTATATTTAGTTTTCTAACACTATAAAGAATTTTTAGACGGATAACAACTACCAATATTGAACAAAATTAACTGTTTCTTAACATCCCATTGAGAACTATTTTTCATTGTTGCCCCTCAAATACGTTGTAAAACCTAAAAAATATAGCAAATGATAATTAAAACCATTTGTTTCTATGTCGATGCTAGATTTTTCTCATCTGTTAGATTGATCATGGGTTTTTAGACTACTTAGCTATTTTTTCTTTCAACAATCATAGGGGAATACATGTCTAAGAAGTGTGGTGTGGAGGATATGTTTTATGGAAAAAAGTATAGGATGTTACGTGGGCTCTTTTATATGGTGTTGGGAAGACCCAAACTTAGGTCATAAGGGAGATCTGGATGTTCACAAAGAATTTTGAGAAGCGTTGAGCTTATTTGGTCGCGAGAAGGGTTATCACTACCCTAATTTCCATGATCCAGTCCAATGATGCAGAGGCCCAGGAAGTTGTGCTTTTGGCCTTGCTTAACCTTGTTGTTTGAAATGAGAGGTATGCAAATCTCAGATGTTTGCTTGTTGTTTATTTGATTCCATTTAAGGAATAGCAATCTTTTGATATTGGTAAATTTGGGTTGTTGAATCCTCAGGCTAATGTTTTAAGAGTCAATGAGTAATTTGTGGATGCTTTAGTGGGGGTTTTCTAGGTCCTCTGATTCATTGGGATAGACATTTTACTAATGTGAGGTACAAGGAAGGCCTAGAATTCTTGTAAGGAAAGCCCACATAAATTGTAGTATCACCCTATTTTTCTTTCTTTGTAGTCTAATCATTCTGATTCTTTGATTCTTACTCATAGAACATTCCAAATCCACCATGCATGCTAAACCAATCCATAACTTTCAAGTTTGATGTTTTTGTTTGTGTATGTGATTATTTGAGTAAATCTCCTTTTGTCACACTCGAAATGTGATTTTATGTTTGTATTTGGGTATTTGATTCTTTAAGCACACTGCCAAACTAGGGATATGGTTTTATGCATAGATTTGAATATTGGATTATTTTGAGTGTATCTCAATCTGTCACACTGGGGAAGTCAAGGGATTTGTTGGTAAATTTCTTTGACTGTGTTACCTTGATTGGTGCAGCACTAGATTTTTCAAGAATGGGTGAACCTGGCTTCAGGATTGACACCACAACCAAGATCACGCAGTGGATAATTGAAAATTTTGCCTCATTTACATATCAAAATTTTGATCCTTTCAAGATATTGAATTTATAAGCATACTAGTAATGTTATTGAATTTATACTACATAGACATGCATATAAAGTTTCATTCTTCATATATATGTTAGATTGCATACTAGCAATGTTGTGTAGGGGAAACTAAAAGTGAACTTCAGATTCACATAGCAACATATTGAGCTATAAACTCATTTATATGAAGATCCTTCCAAAACACACAGCAATCCTTAAAATTATTCACAACATTTGCATTATTTAGTGCCTTAACTAATTTCTATTCTTGGTTCATTTTATCTTGGCACTTTTATATTGTAACATGTGTGTCTTGCTCACTTGGGTACATGATATCTCTCTCTCCATCCATTTATGCCTTATTTATGTTCACTATTGTAACCCCTTCTCACCTTTCAGATATGTTCAGTGGAAGATATTGTTCAGCACTCTTATGATCCACCTGGCAGTGTTATGGTGTTTGCAAATAATTCTGATGGAATGTTTATTCAGCCTGCAGGATTTGATTTGGTAAGGACCTTTCCACTCAAGCATTTGGAGGTTTAAACTTTAAATAATGAAAAGCTCATCACAAAGCTATATTTATTTTCTTCTCTGCAGCACATATTTAAGATTAATGCATTTATTTGCTTTCAATCTTCAAAAAATATAACTTACTATTTTTATTAACTCCACTTTATACTGTTGATATCATACTTGGAACTTTGGTGACTGCAGAGATGCATCGAAAGAATAATTTACTTGCAAATATGAATGCCTCTTAATATTCCAAAGATATAATTATGGGCATGTAGTCTAATGTGTTATTTGCTTTTTTGAATTTATATTCTTATTTTTATTATGTTCTATCAGTGAGCTTGTATTAACTATGCAAATGTAAGAAGTTTAGTGTTTTTAATGGTTATTTACATGCTTTTCTCTTACAAATTTGAGAATCTTGTCAGGTATGGCATAATACAGACACTGGCACAAGAGACCCATTGGCAATTTGCATGTCTCGTGCTCCACCTGGCTATGTAGCCATTGGTTGTGTCATCATTCCAGATTGCTATGAGCCAGATCCATGTGTAGCATACTATGTAAGGGAAGACTACATGAAAATATGGATTTTGAAAACAAGCCTCTTCTAAGAGAACACAAAGATTTTGACCATTGGGAGTGTAGTCTTTTGCAAGTACAAAATGATGCTCACACTTTTATTGCTCGTCAAGACCATCAAGCACTCCCACAGAGCATTGCCTTTTTTGTAATGACATAATATTCTTGAGTATTTTTATGTATACAAAGGTATTTGTTGAAGCAGAATCATTGAATTTTCATTTATCCCATTTGGTATTATCCACATATTATCAAGCTTTATTTGAAAATATGTATTATATATAACTAGTTTCAATAGCCATTTGGTTGAGTTGAAATGCTCTTTTGCAGTGTCCATTTTGTATTGTAAGGAGCCCCATCGATGAAAATTTGCATGGTGGCCAAGATGACAGTTTACAAATTATTATGAAATCTCACTTGAGCATCCACCGTTTAAGAGTGATTTCCATGCATTTATTCATTTCTTTGGATAGAAAAATAATAATACACTATGTACATAATTTGTCCTTTGAAATGTGAAGTCACCTGCAATCTACAATTATCATTAAGAACTAGATTTAGGCGAAGTCATGGATAGAGTGGTCTCTTAGGTATAATGAAATCATTTTTTCTATAACTATGTGATGTCTAGATATAGAATATTATTTTACTACATTCTACAAACATATAAATTAGTACAATTGTCTATCACTTAATGGTTATCTGCATGCTTTCCTCTTACAAATTTGAGAATCTTGTTAGGTATGGTATAATACAGACACTGGTATAAGAGACCCATTGGCAATTTGCATATCTCATACTCCACCTAGTTATGTAGCCATTGGTTGTATTGTCATTCCAGATTACTATGAGCCAGATCCATGTGTAGCATACTATGTAAGGGAAGACTACATGAAAAATATGAATTTTGAAAAGCAATCTCTTCTAAGAGAACACTGAGATTTTGACCATTGGGAGTGTAGTCTTTGGCAGGTACAAAATGATTCTCACACTTTTATTGCTCATCGATACCACCAAGCACTCATAGAGAGCATTGCCTTTTCTATAATAACATAATGTTCTTGAGCATTTTTATGTATACAAATGTATTTGTTGAGGCAGAATCATTGAAGTTTCACATCTTCCCATTTGGGAGTATCCATATATTATCAATACTTGTCTGAAAATATATATTATATATAACTAGTTTCAATAGCCATTTGGTTGAGTTGAAATGCTCTTTTGGAGTGTCCATTTTGTATTGTAAGAAGCGCCATCAATAAAATTTTGCATGGTGGTCAAGATGACAGTTTGCAAATTATTATGAAAGCTCACTTGAGCATCCACTATATAAGAGTGGTTTCCATGCATTTTTCATTTCTTTGGATAGATAGATAATAATGCACTTTGTACACAATTTGTCCTCCAAAATGCAAAGTCACCTGCAATCTACAATAGTCATTAAGCACTATATTCAAGCAGAGTCATGGACATAGTAGTCTCTCAGGTATAATGAAATCATGCTTTCTATAACTATGTGATGTCTAGATATAGAATCTCATTTTACTACATTCTACAAACATACAAATTAGTACAATTGTCTATCACTTAATGGTTATCTGCATGCTTTTCTCTTACAAATTTGAGAATCTTGTCAGGTATGGCATAATACAGACACTGGCACAAGAGACCCATTGGCAATTTGCATATATCGTGCTCTACCTAGCTATGTAGCAATTTCTTTTGTCATCATTCTAGATTTCTATGAGCCAGATTCATGTGTAGCATACTATGTAAGGGAATACTGCATGAAAAATATGGATTTTAAAAATCAACCTCTTCTAAGAGAACACAAATATTTTTATCATTGGGAGTGTAGTCTTTAGCAAGTACAAAATTATGCTCACACTTTTATTTCTCATTGATACCACCAAGCACTCCCACAAAGCATCGCCTTTTCTTTAATGACATAATTTTCTTGAGCATTTTTATGTATATAGAGGTATTTGTTGAAGCAGAATCATGGAAGTTTCACATCTCCCCATTTGGGAGTATCCATATATCACCAAGCTTTGTTTGAAAATATATATTATATATAACTAGTTTCAATAGCCATTTGGTTGAGTGTAAATGCTCTTTTGCAGTGTCCATTTTGTATTGTAAGGAGCCCCATTGATGAAAATTTGCATGGTGTCCAAGATTATAGTTTGAAAATTATTATGAAAGCTCACTTGGGCATCCACCATATAAGAGTGGTTTCCATGCATTTTTCATTTCTTTGGATAGACAGATAATAATGCACTCTGTACACAATTTATCCTCTGAAATACAAAGTCACCTGCAATCTACAATAGTCATTAAGCACTAGATTAGGCAAAGTCATGGACAGAGTAGTTTCTCAGGTATAATGAAATCATGCTTTCTATAACTATGTGATGTCTAGATATAGAATCTCATTTTACTACATTCTACAAACATACAAATTAGTACAATTGTCTATCACTTCATGGTTTGGCAGTTGTATAAAATTCAATGAAGTTTTATATGCTTCCAATGGCATCATGAAATAGATGGTTTTTTTTATTGTTATATAGATGCTTGCTGAAATTGACGGTCTAAATGAAACCACCCAAGTATCTTTTGATAAAAAATTTATTGTATGGTTATGTTACCAAATAAATAGTTTGGTAGTGTGCGTTTATAGTCCCTGCACTCTAGAATTCTGCAAGTGAACATCTGCTAAACAAGTATGTTTTTGTTCAGTATTTGTTTATTATTGGAGGTAGTAATCACCCGTATGTAATTGATCCTTCCCTTTTATGACCTGGTAGATTTGACAAGTTACTGTATGTAGGCATCAGCATGAATCCATCTTACAAAGAATGGTAAGTCTATAGGTGGATTCATTGTTATTTAACAATTTTAGAAAGTGATTTTTTCCCCTTATGATAATTGAAAATGCTTTAATATTTATTTTTAGGGTACTTGGAGCATTGACTCAAAAGTTCAAACTTCATGAGAAATTTAGTCATTCTTTAATTTTTATATTTACTTTTTTAAGTAACAAGAAGACAGCAGTTTTAAATTGTCGTCTTAGGTCCTTTAATTTTTATATTTTTATAAGTAAGAAGAAGATGGCGGTTTTTAGACCTCTAATAGGGTGGTTTTTAACCGTCATCGTATAATGCATAATATTTGTGATACCCTCATAGATGGTGGTTGAATAACCGCACTTGAAGGCCTTTAAGGGCAATTAAAAACTATTGTTAAAGCCCATTTTTGATGTAGTGATAGCTTGGATGAATTGTCAGATGAGAGGATAGCTTTGAAGCACTCTAGATCCAGCTAAGATATAAGAGATTAACATGATTTAATATTTGCTTTCCTTAATTATAAGGAGTTATAAGGTGCTTAATATAAAGTTGAAGTTTATTTATTATTTCATTGAAGAACTAAGCAAATACCAACCTCAGATAATTAGAAGGCAATTAAAGCAAAGGGAGTATATATTAAAAGATATTACAAATTGCATGAGATTCAAACATTAAAATATTTGCAAATAATTAATTAGGAGATATAAGGTTTTCAACATTGAAAAATCGAAATACTAGTTTACAAATATTATTACTTTCTAAATTTTCAAATCAGAGAGATATAAGGAATACCACATCAAACTTAGTTTCTTGGAATTTAGAAAATTGAACCATTGAAAATTGAAGGTTAAAAGAGGAAAATTATAAATTGCTTTAAATATGGAAATTATATTTTACATTAGTCTCTTACACTAATTTATGATACATTAATCCAACTAAAGATCTTGAAGGAAAAGAACCTTATTAAAACTTGAAGGTGCATCATAATTTATCTTTAGCTTTCTAATTACTAATTATTAGGAAGAAATAAGGCAAGAAAGTGAAGTTGAACATTAGGGATACAAAGAAATTCAACTCAAAATCAGAAATCTAAGCATACTCTCAAGACTCATAGTGCATTCAAACGCTTGCAAGATAGAAGGCATTTTAAAAAACTTGTAAAATTGAAATTTCTTAGCAAGGTTGAGCATATACTTAAAACTAGGGAGACATAAGGTAGACTACTACAAAGGATCTTTTAAAAATATTCTCAAAATACTAAAGAGCTAAAATAATTCTATTGATTAATTATACAATACAAGATTTGATTCAGCCTAGAATTCAGATAAATAAATACAAGGTTTACAAGTCTATTAAAACTAAGGAGGAAGAAATATGTCAACCTCAAAGAATACAGTAAAAAATGATATGAACAACACCATTAGAAAGGAAAGAGCAAGTGTTATAAAAATTAGAATCAATAATTTACTTATAAATTTTGAAGGAAACTTAGACATTGCTTCAAAAGTAATTCATAGTCTCAAAAAAAAAAGTAATTCATAGTGAAGCTTTAGAAGAAAACTTTGAAACCTTGGAATAATATCTACATGCTTGACTCACTGAAGCAATTGATAATGGAAATAGTGATATTCAAATTCCTTTAGACATTGGTAGCATATTAAATATGGTATTACTTAATTTAAATGTTACAAAGATGAACCCATGTGTTGTAGGTGAGTTGGAGAGGAGAGGGCAATCCTCCAAGGGAGGTCCCAGGTTCAAATCTCCACCCTACCAAAAATCTGAATTGGGTATCCAAAATCCAATTGATAATGTTGGTGCAAGCAGGGTCGGATGCGACTCCCAAGTGACTTTGACGGTGTAGAACCCCCTGTTCATGGTCTCTCAGACCAAGGCGAACCCACAAGGGGTTTTTCACTTAAAAAAAAAATGTTACAAATATGATAATGTAGAACAAAAAGGATTGATTGAATCACTTAAAGAGAAAACAAAAATGGATGAATCCTTCTTAGAGAAGATATTTCAATCCTCATGCAGCATTGATACTTCAAGTTCTACTAACTCAAGATCTTATCATGATGCTTTAAGTGTTTGTTCAGAAGCCTTTGTACACAATAAAAATAGTAATAAGAAATACAAAAGCAAAGAGGAAATACTTTTGCAAGAATCAGGTGATAGTATGACCACTTATGAAAGTGCAAAAACTAGATCCAAAGATAAGAATAAAGAATAAGAAGAAGAGGAACCAAATCAAGGAGGTATATAGTGCAAGGTAAATTAAATATAATATAAAGAACTAGATCAAACTGAAATAATATCTGAAGGATGAAAATCCATATTGAATACTAAAGTCTTCAATACCCAAATAATGTAATACAAGGGGTTTTAGATTATATTACATTATTTGGTACATGTCAATGTACCACCTTGGGTACATTTCTAGATTAGTATTTTATCTTAGATTAAGGTTTGAGTAGTTATTTCATGCAATGTAATAAATGCACAAGTGTTAGAATATGCAATGATGTAAATGTGCATGTAGTCCACATGTACATTAGTCATAGGATAGGTATATGAATATCATGGGTAGAGTAAAGGCCAAGGAACATATCTTCCTATATATAGGCCTTTGAGAGTATGAAATAGAGTGAGAGGAATAATATCAAGATAGAGAGTAGTGAATAGGTACAATGTAGTTCTTCATTAAAAAAATTGTAGTGTTCAAGTCCTCCATTATATTACATTGTACTATTTTCATGAGTTTTTATTAATGGCATATTATTGAGTTCTTGAAAAATTTTATCATCTAGTTTTCCTGCATATTATAGTGCCATTATCATATACTTGTCATGGATTACTTATTTTACATCTTGTGGTTGCATTTCCTTTAATATACATCCTCAAAATCTAACATGTCTATAGCACTAGGTTTTCTAACATTGAATACTAGAGCTAGATGCCAAGCAAAAAATATCCAAACACTAGAGGGATTATTCCCTATTGTCTTCCTCTTTAATGAGGGTAAGAAAAGAGTCATTGACAAAATTTCCTTTAACAAGTTATTGAGAAGTTTCCAATAGAAAAATACCTTTTACTCGACCCTTAGCAACAATATCAAGAAGGAGGCAGTCAAAACCTTCTACTGCTAGGACATAAAGTGTTGGGATAATAGGACATAATTGCCAAATGGATCTAAATAATCTAAAAAAGGAAGATTTTTGGCCATTAATAGTAATTCAGGCCAAAGCATTTGCAAAAAGTATTTTTATTATGCTTAAGAAAGTAGGTCTAAACCTTAGGGCTTGCATCATGGCTCAAATGAATGGTCACTCAATCCTATAATATGCCTTAGAAAATTTGATTTTGAGGGATATGGATTTTTGTTGATATTTTATTGCTCATTTCATTCCCTCCCAAACAATAATGATGTTGTCAAGAATATATCTACCTTTGATAAATCTAATTTGCTTTGGTCAAATGATGACGGGTAAGAGATTTTATAGTTTGAGAGTAAGGGTTTTAGCAATGATCTTATAGGATACATTGATTTAAGTAATGGGTCTCCAGTTGTAAGCATCCTCTAGATCCCTAGCTTTGGAAATGATCTTAAAATTACCCCTATTGATCAGATGGCCTAGAAAGTTTATTCTGAAAACCTTAAGGTGGACTTGATGAATATCAGGTCCTACCATGTCCCAAAAGGTCTTATAAAATTTGTAAAGAAATCCATTGACTTTGGGGGCTTTGTCATTGGCCATAGAGAAAGTTACCACTTTAAGCTCATCTTAAGACACAAGATTTTCATAGAGAGCCCTTTGAGAGGTATATAGTCAATAGGAAACAACTTTTAGATAGTGTTACAGATCAAGGTATTGAATGGGGGATGGATCATGTCTTATAAACACTTGTTGGTAGTGTCTAAAAAAGGTATACACAATGTGTGGGAGGTTAGAAAGGATTCTATATCCCTATCAAATATATTTGATATTTTGAGCTAGATTGTGGCCTCTGATTTGGAGAAATAACTCCTTGGCAACTTTGTCCTCCCACTTGATCTAATGAAGTATGGATTTTAGTTGAGCTCCATGAGTTGCATAGATATCAACAACCTATTGCTAATGTTGAAGCTTGGCCACCTATAATTGGAGATATGGAGAAAGGATGAGCTTCTAATGCCATGGTGGCTTAGCTAAGCTTAGAAGAGGTGGCTTCTAGGTTTGATGGCAAAAAATTATGAAGAAAATGTGTTGTGTGTTTAATCACACTATTCCACCAATCAATCCATCTACCCCTTTATGTGTGATCATGGCACCAAGTTCCACATGTGGTGGATGTGGGGCAGAGAATGTTTGTGAAAAAGTAATAACATGTTGAAGTAAAACTAGTTGTTTAGTGTGGCCCACCCACTATTCTTCCATTCAATGTGAAAGTGTATGGGGGAGTGACCTGAAAGGATGACCTTGGGCATTGGTTCCATTGGGAGGCCAAAATAGTTGCCAAAATTAAATGTGGGTTGCCCCAATAACATCACCCAATCTATCCATTAGAGTATCCTATTAGATCCAACCTATAAATTAGACCACATGTGCCAAGGGAGGTGTGGCTGGTGATGACCAATATTTGGATCATAAAACCCTAGTTCTTGATGCATATAGAACCATGCATCCCTTTCACCAATTTTCCAATGCATGTGATACCTACCTTTTTTGTTTGAGGTGGATTAAATCATGTTGAAGTGACCACAATTGACCCATGTGGAAGAGGGTATATAATCTACAACCCAAAGCCAAAGGTGGGCTCTTTCTATGGCATCATTTGAGGAATAAATATTAATTACCCCCAAGGCATGGTTATTGATATTAAGTGTGGCCCATAACACTATGTTGGTTGGATAACAACCATGGTCTACTAGATGGGACCTCCATCACACCACCACAAAGGTGGAAATACCACCTCAATATGGTTCATGGATTCTATGCAAAAACAATTGTCTGGTCAAATGGTACGACACACCAAGGATAATAAAAATCTTATAACTTTCACTTCTTGCAAACACAAAATTCCTAGAACTGGAAAATTCTAATGGACTTTGCAAACTATAAATTTGCATTTGGAGTATGTTAGACCTTGAGAATCCCATGAAATTAATTTCATTAGCATAAAAATTCTAATGGAATATCCTCATCATCAAGGTATTCTAACACATTGTAACTATTGGAGAAGTTTGGGACATAGCTGCCCAACTGAATGTTGGTCATAGACCTTCATTTTTTTTGTAAAAAATATTCCTTTGTGCTCCCTCACTTTGAGTTGTGGGAGCATTGTGCACTTGCGAGGGGGGACTGTGTGGGGGAGCTAGCCTAAGACATAGACTGAGAAGCAACCAAGGTTTCTTCCCTCAAGGTATGAACTTGTTGTGGTTGTAAAGCCTCTTTGCTATTACTTTTTATTGGTGGAGGACTAGCCTTATCTTTTTTCTTCAACTTCTCAACAAATTTGGATGTAGGCCTCTAAAATAGCTTTAATTGTGATCCCTTAGAGGCTATGGATTGTGCATTTTTATGCCTATCCACTATCATACAACCATCCTCCTTGGGTTGAGGAATGGGCACATTGGTTGGGTTAAGGATCTACTTATCCCTATTATGGGATATGAGAAGACAATGTTTGACCTTGTGCTTAGATGAATGGCATAAAAAACATGTATTGGGTAGGTTGATGTATAAGACCCACTATAAAATCATGGATTCACCAACCTGCATCTCAATAGTACCCTTGAGATCCTAAGATATATCAACTTTAATCCATACACACTTTTGTGGATGTGCGTAAAAAATTTTATCTAGCTCAACAAGAATAACTTGAACCAAAGGAGTTGCTATGCAGTTTAGGAAGGGCCAAAGGGGAAAGGGGAGACTAGGGAATTCAACCCATACAGGGACTTTAGTATTCCTTTCTTCATAAACTAAAAAATCATAGGGCCATGGCAAAAACATAAGTAATGAGCTTTGCATGTACCATGGTCCATGCTTGTAAATTACCTTAGCATGGGCAGTGTGGAAAACAAAAAATCCCTTCATAAGTTTTTAAATAATTTTTAACTTGACTCCATAGGAAGTCCAAGCTGCATCCACCTAGGCCCAAATGGAATATTCATTGAGGATACAACCCACAAAATACCCAACTAGGGTAAATGACTCTAACCATTTGCATGCATTGTCAAAATCATGCAAAGGAAGAACAACATCAAGGGAGAAAGAGTTACCTCATGGACCACCTTTAGAACAAAATTCCTTAAATGTTTGAATGGATCCATCATTGTATGCAATCCATTCCATTGCACCAGCGTTATTTGTTGGTCCACCAAGGCCATGGACCATAATAAAACCAACCAAGATCACTCAAACCCTACCCAAGTTGACAAATTTATACTTAGAAAAACTCGTAGAATCCTTCATATCACTATAGATTAGAGTCCTTTGTATCTCATAGGAAATCATCAATAAATAGAGCATCTTGCTTTATATTATTTTATGATAATAGAGCCATAGAAAGGAGAAAGAAGGGCTTTGTCTCACACTTTTTGTTTTAATAAAATTATTTTTTTATCTTTGATAGTTAGTGTCTCTACAAATTATTTCTATGCAATTAGTTTTATTGTTGTTGCATTATCAGTGGAGGTTTTCTCCTACATTATGTTTATATATATTGGAACTAGAAAACAATGTTTATCATTTTAATACTTGACTTTAGTTATCTCCTTACTTGATAAAGTTGTTGCTTGTGAGATTCAAATTTTGGCCAAGTTGTTATAAAGCACAACTTAGAGTTTTCCTAAGTTTTGAGCTTGGGTGAAGCAAAGTGTAGTGTTTTGCATTCACTACTTTTAGTTTGGTGTTCATGGCCTGTTTGTCATTCAACATTTTGCACTTGTTATTTAAGTTTGTTATTAGTAGAAGAATGGAAAATATTTATATATTAATTCTAGATTCACTTGAAATCACTTGAATAAATTATAGTGTGTGGAGCTATAAGATATTTACAATTTGTGTGCATTAATATTTTGTAAATAAAATTCTCAAGAAAGAAATTAGACGAGAAGATGATGTTGATGACTTGACAAATGACATAGATAAACTTTAATGCTTCTCAATTTATTTGTTGTAGATGATTTAATTCCTAAATTTTATAATGAGGATAATGCTACAAAATTATGGATAAATTTACATAATAATTATCAGATATTTGAAGCAAGACATGCTTTGTTTTTAATAATATTCTCTATTATTTCTAGTCAAAGGAATAAGGTTTTATTTATAAGTAACTTATGCATCTAAAGGATATAAGAGACCAATTGTATTCAATTTAGAAAATATTCAATGATGAGAACATGATCGAATTTTTTTTACAAAGTTTACCTCCATCTTATGACTCTTTTATTGAGTCTTTGCTTGTTGAAACTCAAACTCTTTATTTTGAAAAGATATATTATTTACTCTTACAATAAGAGAGGAGATAGTTTTAGATGAGAGTAACCACCTCATGTAGTACTGATAGTGATTTTAATGCTAAAGCCAAATACAAAGGCAATCATAATTTATAGCACTCATCATCTAATCATAAGGTAAAAATTCTTATGTAAAGTAGTCCCAAGTTATTTATTTTTACTAAAGGAAACCTGGTCATTTAAAATTGGCTTGCAATGAATTGAAGAATAAATAAATGAAGGGTTAAAACAAGTAAATGTTGTTGAGGTAGAATATCAAGAAGATAAGATTACTTCTATAACAACTCAAAGTTCATCTAGTCAATCTATTAAGTGATATTTTGACTTTGGATCATCCAAATATTATACATGTTAAAAGGATTGGTATGTTAATTTTCTTGAATATACAAGTAAGAATAAGTTTTTTCCACTTGCTTAAGGTAGATCATACTTCATTGAAAGGTGTGATGATGTCAATGTGACATTAAACAGTAATGTTACATATATCTTCAAGAATGTTGAGAGTGTTTCTTATATGAACAATAATATTTTGTTCATTAATGAAATCATTAGGAATTCTCAACTTGCTCTACACTTTTATAAAAATAGATGTGAGGTGATGTATATGGGTAAAAATAAGCTCTTTGCTCTTGGTATAGATCAAAGGTGACTATACAAGTTAGTTGAGATAAAATCTATCAATTCATTTGCCTTGGTAGTTGAACACAAAAATTTTGTTCTTTGGCATGATCGGTTTAGTCATCTCAATTATGAGTAGTTCTCAATTTTCACTAACATAGTTCATGGATTGTCATCCATCCAAGAGTAATAGTATTAATGTGTAGATTATCAACTTGGAAAATAGAGTCATCAATCATTTGAGATCAGTAAGTCTTTGTATGCACAAAGTATTTTAAACTTAGCATATTTGATTTGTATGGTCCAATGAATAATATTTAGTTTATGGTGTAAAATATTTATTGCTAATGGTTGACAATTATTCAAGGAAGATATGGGTATACTTTCTCAAGTATAAGTCTGAATGTTTTTCACACTTTTAAACATTTAAAGCCCTTATAAAGGGATAATCTAGAAATCAAAATAGGGTCTTGATAATGGAGGTGATTTTACCTCAAAATAGTTTTAAATTTTCTATAAGCATAAGGGTATACATAGGCATGATATGACACCTTACACTCCATAATAAATGGGATAGTAGAGAAGATAAATAAGAGAATAATGGAGATGGCCAAATGTGTGGTGCATAGTAAAAATATACCATATTATTATTGCACAAAATTAATAAATATTATAGTCTTCATCCTAAATAGATGCCTATGTAAAGCTCTATAGAATGTTACTCTTGAAGAAGCATAATATGAAAGAAAATATTTGGTTAGTCATTTCTATATTTGGTTGTTTTTATTTTGCATTAGTTCTTAAGAAGAAAAGAACTAAACTAGATATAAAAATCAATAAGGCCATGTTTGATGGCTATATTAAATTATTCAAAGCATACATATTGTTTTATGTATCTACTAACAAGATTGGAATTATAAGAGATATCATTGAACGTAAGAAGACTCATTTATTCTTAAATGATGTTAAATCTATTAATATTTTTGTATGTTTTAGATTTTCTAATAGTACCACAATAGGTAGTGAAATTCACATGGATTCAAATACATGAGATACTGCTGATAAAAAGAAATATTTGAATGGTCAACTACATTGGTGTGTTGAAAATCCACTTTAGGATGATATTGGAGAATAGAGATTAATAAAGGTACATCCAAATCAGTTTTACAAATAATAAGAGCTATTTCAATGACCAGAATAGTATACACCAATGATGCAAGATATCGAGGATGAGAAGTGGTAGTTGGAAAATCTAAGTGAGCTATAAAAGAGCCTAGATAATTGAATAAGTAGGCAAATTTTACTTTAGTAACCTAGAAGATATGTAGAGGCTAGAGGTAAACCAAATTGGAAAGTTGTTATGAAGGCAAAATTTGACTCTTTGATGAAGAATAAAATATAAGAACTATGTAAATTACTCCATGGAAAGAAACCCATTAACTGTAAATGGGTTTATACAGTAAAATGTAAATCAAACGGTTTAATTGACAAATTCAAAGCTCATCTTATTATTAAAGGTTATGAATAGAAGGAAGGTATAAATTATGGATAAATATTTACTCCAACTTCAAATATGGTGCTTTTAAATTAGTTATCTACATTACAGCATAGTTTGATTGGTAGATAGGTTAGATGGATATTAGGAGTGCCTTGAAGAACACAAGCTTATACTTGAGAGGGGGGTGAATAGTATAAGACCACTTTTTACTTTCTTTCCAAATCAATATCAATTAATGTTCTTAATTGCAATAACCAAATATAGCAGTGTGCATTAATAACTCAGATAGCAGTAGTAAGCAAGAGCACAACTCACCGCACACAATTGAGACACAATATTTAATGTGGTTCCCCCAATGTGGGATACTCCACCAGATAATCTCCTTATAATATTTCACATAGAAATAAGGATCCTTATCCAATACAATGATTTCTTTGATCTTCTCAAAGCTAGGCAATAACAAGTTCACACAAAACTTGTCCAAATATGAATAACAAGCTCACACAGAACTTGTCCAAAACTGAATAACAAGTTCACACAAAACTTGTCCAAATCTGAATAACAAGCTCACACAAAACTTATCCAAAATTGAATAACAAGTTCACACAGAACTTGTCCAAATATGAATAACAAGCTCACACAGAACTTGTCCAAAACTGAATAACAAGCTCACACAGAACTTGTCCAAAACTGAATAACAAGCTCACACGGAACTTGTCCAAATTTTCTCTAGCAAGCTCACCAAGAACTTGCACAAATCTGTCCACAAATCTGTCCCAAAAATTTCCACAAAGCTGTCCAAAACTATCCACAAAGTTGTCCCAAAACTATCCACAAAGCTATCCAAAACTGTCCACAAAGTTGTCCCAAAACTATCCATAAAGTTGTCCACAAAGCTGTCCACAAATCCTTCTCAAAGGCTCAATCAATCATGCTCAAGTAGTACTCAAATCTCATCCACAAATCTATCAAGGTAAAGCTCAAATATGAAGTCAACAATGAATGACAATGTACTCTTCAATGGATGACAACAATGATCCACAATGATCTCAACTCAACTCAAATCAACTCATAGAAGCATAAAGAGAATTGTTAGAGACTCAATATGTTCTAATCTCAATCTCAACTCAACTCAACTCAAATCAATCTCAAATCAACTCAAGTCAACTCATAGAAGCATAAAGAGAATTGTTAGAGACTCAATATGTTCTAATATCAATATCAACTCAAATCAAAATTATGGAATAGTTTGTTTCATGGAACTTGACCAATCACCTCACACAATCACTTGACTAGGCTCAATCAACTCAACTCAACCAATCACCACAAGGGACTATTCTTTCTCACAAAAACCCTAGTCCAAGCATGTATCAACCAACTCAAATGTTTCCAACAATGCTCAACCACAAATCTCACATAACAATGATATTCATATTTTTTTCAAGTTCTTTCACAACCAATGGGCTTCAATGACTATGCTTATAAAACAAGGTTTAAACACAACTCTCAAACCAGAAAACCTTGAAGAATTCAACCGACCACTTTCGAAAAGGAAACCACAATCAATCCTTTTCACTCCAATGATATTTCAGAACCACCATAAACAATCAATAGGATAATGTGCCCATACCTTTTTGATGCCAAGAAGTTGTCCACAAAATCTGCCACACTAAACACAACTTTCCTTTCCAATCTCAATAAGGGTTAGTGGACTTCAAATAATAATCACAAGATAAGCATAACTCAATTTACACCTTTTTACTCCAACTTAATAAACACATCCACCAAAGTCCTTTTTAATAAAACCCTTATCAAAAATAATAATCAATAAGGCTCTCAAAAATATTTTATAACAACTCCTTATTTCTCCTAAATATTAATTTTCAATTTCATGAATATCAAAATAAATCAACAACTCATCCACCTCTGAAATAATAATCATAGCCCTTATAAAAATAAATTTTAATTAAAAACTTTAATTATTCCTTAACCACCTTATAACTCCTATCCTAGGGCATCAACGAAATTAATTAGAGAAAAACGTAATTACCTCCTCAAGGGAATTCGAACCCCCAACTTGCACACACCGTGAGCGCCTTATCCGTGGCTAAGATTGCACATGAGCTAGCCACTCGTTCAAAAGGAAAAGGTATGATGTGCCTTAAGTCCTTCCTCCCTTCCATGCAAACCAAAAGAGCTTCAAGCGCTTTCCTTCCAATGTCTTCGAATGCAGTCAAGGAGATTCAAACCTTGACGTAAAGCACTGCCACACACTTTAACAAAAAACCAATTGCCAATTCGCTACTCTGCCCACAATTTCTTAGGCTTTTGACCAACCTTAGATTTATTCGTTATCTCCCTTTTCAAAAATGATTTTTGCACGATCTCTCTTTGGATGCTTAACCAACGATTAACACGAGCAAGGATGAATTTCAAATGAACCTTAGGACCCCCATTTATATATTCTTCTCCTCATTTTCTATGACATCGGTGCATTATTTATTTTCCCTATTTCTTTAGATTTCGGCGCTAACCTTAATTTTAATTTTAAAATTTAAATTTTAAATAAGTAAAATTTAAACTAAATATTTAAAATTAAATATCTCCATCATCGGGGCACCTTTTTCGACGAAACGAAAGGCCAACCTAGGTTTTAAGAAAAACCCATTTCAAATCTGTCATCCATGGTTTTAAATAAAACCTTTTATTTTTCTTGCCTTGGTTTTCACAAAAACCCTAAATTTATCCATGCTTTCCAAAATATCATTTGCCCACCAAAAATCAATGTGATCCATATGACATCAATGATTCATGTGACATCAATGACAACATAAAATAACTCAAATTGCCAACATGCTTTTTTGAATGGATATTTAAAATAATTTTACATGGTACAAGCACAAGGGTTTCAGGTTTCAATAAAAGGAATTTTGGTTTGCAAATTGATAAAGTTCCTATGTGGACTTAACTTATTGATCAACATCTTAGAGAATTAATATGTAGTTACTATTTTTCTAATCCTAATATTATATCACAACTATAAGTAATGATATTGTTATTCTCATTGTTTATGCTTATGACCTTGTTATTACGAGTAGTGGAGCCCACCTTATTCAACAAGTCTAATTTGTATTCTATTTTTGATATCATTGATTTAAGGCTTCTTCATCATTGCCTAGGTGTATAATTTGGGTAACTTGATTACACTATGTTTATATCATAAAGCAAGTATGCCAAAACACTTTTGAAAATATTTTAAATGATAAATTTTTATCCAATAACTAAGATTTTGGAAGTTGAGTTGATTATCAATCTACTCTTATTTATCTCTAGTTAATGAGTTAGTAATCTACTATGACTTATCTCTAGTTAATTAGTATGTTGTCACTTGATGGGAAACTTGACTTATCTTATGATGGCTTTTTAAGCCTTACTACTACCACAAATATCACAGGATCAAATATAATATAACCACAATACAATAAGGTCAAATATAATTATATGAGTAGAATAATATGAGCAAATTAATATGTAGATCAAGGCTTATAATAACTCAAATAACATTCAATAATAAGCAACAATATGAATGTAATAGCCTGAATAATACATGTACAAAGCATAATAGTTGTAAGCTTACTAAAGTGGTAAGGGCTTTGGCCTCTCTTTGAGAGGTCCAAGGTTTAAACCCCACTCAATATGAGGGGATTGGGATCCCTTATAAAAATCTATGTAAACTCATTGAAAAAATACATGTACAAAGCATGTAATACAACTTACAATATTAATTGCTCAAAATGTATGCAGTCTTTATTACTTCTCTTTTTATTATAAATATGATAGTAATGATCGTGACTATTTTTTATGTTGTTATGCTTATGGAGTATTACCTCTATAATATATCCATAGTAATATGACTATTTGGATACTTGACTATTCCTTTCCATATTCCAAGTCTCATGACTCTTGGCTTCTCTACTTAACACTTGCATACTTGATGAACACTTGACTCTATATTGTATGCACACCTATACATGACTCTTACACTTCCATAACTTGCACACTCTAATCTAAGATACTTGTGCACATCTTTACATTACATATTGTTCTCATACATACAAGACACTTGTGCACATAGACTCAACTTACACTTGCACACTAACTCACATGACACTTGTGTATTTCCTACACTTTACAACTTTACATGACACTTGTGCATATTTTACACATTCACGCTTATATAAAAGGAAATTTTATTCATACTCTAAACTATGACTCAACCCTAATCTATTATTTACAAATGTACCATGAAAGTACCATGGGGGTACATTAGCATGTACCAAATAATGTAATATACTCCAACATATTATAACCACTTGACCAAATTTATTTTTTACAATGAGATATTTCTTTCATTTTATGTCAAATCTGTGAAGAGAGCATTAGCAAGTTGTAAGATGTATCCTCATATATATATATATATATATATATATATATATATATATATATATATATCAAAGGTAGCCTTGAAATTGGTATATTGTAACAACAATCTAATATTTTTTTATTGGTTGGATACACATGTAAATTAGGTAGGATCAATTGATGACCAAACATCTACTATTGGCTATGTGTTTGCTCTTGGATCAAGGGTTATTTATTGGTAGAGTAAACTTTATCATATAGTTGTTTTATCATCAACTAAAGCAAAATATAAGGAGTATGCAGTGCATGTTATAAATTTGTTTGGTTGTGATGCATTAATATGATATTTAGATATATCAAATAGCATCAACACCACTTAATTATGATAATCAAATTGTACTCAATAATATATCATGCTAGAACAAAGCATATTGAAGTTCATCATAATTATATCTAGCATATGGTGGAGCATGGAGAAATTATTATCCAACTTTTGAATAGATTATTGATGTAATGACTAAACCCTTAGGTAGAGAAAAAATTATAAAATTTAGGGATAAGCTTGGGATTGTATCTAGGTTAGTCATTAAGAGGGGGTGTTAGAATAAATAGATATGATATGGATTTCTATTATTGTATTATTTTTTACAATATATTGTTAGGGATAACTTGTTATGATTTGTATGGATAAGTCATTAGGATTTGTAGGGGTAACTTGTTAGGATTTTTAGGTTCTAATTTTATCAGTACCAACAAATTACCAAATTATAAATTATTATAAATTGGAGCTCATAAATGTAAATAGAGCATCTTGTATTATATTCTTTTAGAAATTATCACCTAGAGCATTATATGACCATATGAAGAATATAACCAGGGTTTTCTATGATAGTTACCAAAAATCTAAAACATCAATGCAAAGTATAACAAGGAATTCATTCCAATCTAAGGAGCTCAATATTTAACTCATCTTAGTGTGGCTAACTCAACTTAACACTAGTTGCACTTTCCCTTACATCTCTAGGTTATAAAAATAAAAATATTTTACCTAATATTTTGAAAATGGCACACCCATTTGGGGTCTCTAATAGAGTGGCATTACCACAGGCAAAAGAAAGGAAGAGTATTTGACCAAGAAATACTAATAACCTCATACATAGCAACCATTTCAACAAGAGCTTTAACAAACAACAAGGAATGCAAAATATAACAAGTTTTCGCATCAATTTTCTTTCATTAAATTACTCATTGTCTACCCATTTTGTTTAAAATGAATACCAATAGAAAAATACATAAAGTATCTTTTTCTTTATGTGTAATACCCCAAAGAGAGTAAGGAAACAAGAACACAACCTCGAGATGCAACTCTTTCTCTACACCCATGGTTTCCAAAGTATTCACATTTTCTTTCTACCCTCTAATAGGCATAAGTTCTCTTAAATAAGGTATTCCCATATATTCAATATATCCCTAGGTATTAATCATCTTTCGAGTTTTGATTTTTTTTTTTACGTAATTCTCCTAACTAGTTTCCATATAAAAACTCAGAAAAGGAAAGTAGAAGAGGTGCTATGCTCACTTAGTTAAAAATTATCATCGTTCTCATTTAATTCTTAGTAGAACCAAGAAACCTTACCCATGCCACAAGGAGGTCAAATGGAAATAGAAATAATTCCTCATAATTGGCACCAATACAAGGTATAACATTCTTTATAATTACATGTGTATAAAATGTAGGTCCATCTATTATCTATGATGAGGCTGACCATGATCAAAATAAACCTTTTTTATCATTTCTTTAAAAAAATAAAGATTCGATCATTTAAAATTTAATCTTGATCACAAACAAGGAGGAAGAGGATTCGCCATTTACAAACCCAATTAAAACTCTTACTTCTCCTTGTCCTTAATGAGCAAGCATATAATTGTTAAAATGAGAAGTCTTAACAACTATTTTTAGTATATCAATTCAAGTGCATATGCAATTACAACCAATAAGAAGTCATGCATGTATAAGGTGTATGTGTGTGTGGGTCCTCTATAGTTCACTTCTCATGGATATGTTACCTTCTCTCCAGATGTACATTCCCTCATATCACTTCTAGAGGGTGACCTATCAACACTTGCAATAGCAATTTACAAGTAGGTCCATTTTAGTCAATATGGTCGATTGCTAAAAAATAATAATTATAATTTTAAATGAAATATTTATTTTATACATGCCACATCATAATTTAAATATGTAAAAATAATAATTAAATCAAACAATAAATTTTTGGGATGTGATAAACCATTTCATGAGGGATCGAATTAAGACGCAGATCAAAAAGAATTTAATTTCTATTTTTTAATAATCATCAAATGCAACCTTAGCTTACACGCTTTATATAGTTTAATTAAAATCATATAACATAACTGACGCAGGTATAATATAATATGGAAGAGATAAGGAGAAGGATAGATAAGGGGATAGGAAGGAGGAATAAGGGAAGATAATATACGAGGAATAATAGGAAATAAAATAGGGAGGAGAGAAAATGAAAATACCCTTGCCACCATTTCAAGTCCCCATGCGCGTTCATACTAGAGCATGATATTTCTTAGCAACTTTTATCTAGATGTGTTCACATTGTAACACTCTTCCCTTAAAGTTGAGAGGACTGACTAGATAGTCTCTCAGCTTTATAAATTGAGCTTTAGCCATGCCTTTGGTGAAGATGTCTGCAACGTTCTCCAAAGTGCAGAAAAATTTAAGCTCAAAAATCTTTTGCTCCACCATGTCTCGAATGAAGTGATACTTTATATTAAAGTGTTTTGTTCTGCTATGGTGGATTGGATTATATGCCAATTGAATGGCACTTATGTTATCACAGTAGATTCTAGTTGGACCACTTTGTTGTTCTCAAATCTCTTCCAACACTTTTCTCAACCATAGGGCTTGAGTACTAGCATATGTGATTGCTATATACTCAGCTTCTATAGAGGACAATGCTACAACAATCTGCTTTTTAGAACTCCATGTAATTAGTCCCGACCCTAGACTAAAACAATTCCTCGAAGTAGATTTCCTATCATCAATGTTACTGCTCCAATCACTATCACTGAAGCCTACTAGCTTGACAGTCTTACAATTGTGGTAATGGATTTCAAAATCCCATGTACCCTTTACATATCTGAGAATTCTTTTAGCTACTTGCAATTGTAGCTCGTATGGATTAGCCATAAATAGTAAGACAAGAGAAACAACATACTGAATGTCGGGCCTTGTGTTGGTGAGAAACATCAAACTCCCAACCATGCTTCTAAAAGTGGTCACATCAACCCTTGTTGCTCTATCATTTTTTCTCAATTGGATCCCATGTCCAATTGGTGTTGCAACATCTTTACAATGCTCCATGGAAAACTTCTTAATCATATCCCAAGCACATTTATGTTAATAGATGAATATCCCTTTATCTGCTTGATGAACTTCCATGCCAAGGAAGTAGTGCATTAAGCCTAGATTTTTCATCTCAAACTGCTTCATCATGGAGTGTTTGAAATCCATATTCATCTTTTCATTACTACCCATAAATATGATATCATCCACATATAAGGAAACTATGAGGATGTCTTTTCCTACTTTTAGGTAGTAGAGAGTGGGTTCATTTTTGCTTCTGGTGAACCCATATTTCTTGAAATAGTGGTCAATACGAGAGTACCATTCTTGTGGTGCTTGCTTGAGGCCATACAGTACCTTTTTTAGTTTGTAAACAAGGTGCTCCTTACCTTTCTCTTGAAAACCTTGAGGTTGTTCAACATAAACCTCCTCTATCAAATATCCATTGAGAAAGGTACTTTTTACATCCATGTGTTGGATTTTCCATCCTTTGTGGGTAGCTAAAGCAAGAATTGTTCTGATTGTCTCCTATCTAGGTACAGGAGCAAATGTCTCCTCATAGTCAATGCCATACTTCTGTGTGAAGCCTTTTGCTACCAATCTTGATTTATGTCTATCAATGCTTCCATCAGCATTGAATTTTGTCTTGAAGATCCATTTACATCCAACACACTTCTTCCCTTTAGGAAGCTCTACCATCTCCCAAGTATCATTGTTTTTTATAGAGGTCATCTCCTCTTTCATGGCATCCTGCCATATCTTCTGAGTACAAGCCCTCTCATAACTATAAGGTTCAAGTTGTGCACTAGTTAGCAAAGCATAGTTGACTACATCTCCCCGAGGTTCTTGGGAGTCATCATCTCCATACAAATGCATATTTTCAAGTCTTTGCAAAACTGAACTCATTTCACTGGCTTGACTTCTAGTATATCTTCTCTAAAAAATTTATCCAACATCTGATAAGATGGATGATGTTGGAGTGTTCTCTTACCTCTAGATGGATAATCAATATCCATCGGTGAAGAACTGATTGATCGTTGTGGAGAAGGACTTGGAGAAGTTGTTGATGAACTTGAAGTAGAACATTTGCTTGGGATTGGAGGGGGTGTGTCCTTGCCTTTCTTGGGTGACACCTGTTGAATTTGTGAAGAACCTGCATCATGGGACTCATCATAAATAAAAAAATCTTGGATGTCCACATTCTCCCCCTTTATCAAAAATTACATCCCTGGAAAGAACAAACTTTTGTTTCTTTAGATTATAAAGTCTATAGGATTTGGTGGACTCACAATACCCTACAAAAATGCATGCTTGACTCTTGAGATCAAGCTTCTTTCTCTTCTCATCAGGAATGTGTCCATAAACCAAAGAATCAAAAACTCTGAAATGTTTGACATTTGGTTTCTTGCCATACCATGCTTGGTAAGTATTTATCCCCTTCAGACTTGAAGTAGGACTCTTATTCAAAATATAAACACTGGTTCTAACTGCATCATCCCAATACATGTTGCTCAGATGCTTCATTTGAAGCATCGATCTGGCCATTTCTACAATGGTGCAATTTTTTCTCTCTGCCACACCATTTTTTTGTGGAGTATAGGCAGTGGTGAACTGCCTTTTTATCCCATTTTATTTATAAAATTTCAAAAATTCATTGGAAGAGTATTCTCCTCCTCTATCTGTTCTGAGACATTTTACATGATAACCACTTTGATTCTCTAAAAAAAATTTGAAATTAATGAAGCAATCAAACGCTTCATCTTTGTGTTTTAGGAAATAAACCCAACACATTATAGAGAAATCATCTATGAAAAGAAGGAAGTAAGAATTGTTACCAAGAATTTTTGTTTGCATTGGACCATAGATGTCCGAATGCACTAGCTAAAGTGGATAGCTAGCCCTCCATGCTTATCCTCATGGAAACTTGGCCCTGGTGTGCTTTCCCAAAGCACATCCTTCACAGACCTCCTTGTGATCCTAAATTTTAGGAATTTCGGTCACCATCACTTGAGATGTCAACAATTTTAGACAGGCAGAATTCAGGTGACCATATCGCAAGTGCCAAAGTACACTTGGATTTGCAATAGCAATGTTTGATGTTGACACTTTTTGTCACATTATACAAGAGGTAGAAGAATAGTAGATTTTTTGTATAATATTTCTTTGTTGAAAATTTTTTCTTTTATTTTAAGTTTAGGCAATTTTGACCCTCCCTATCGCCCCTTTTATAAAATGAAGAAGAAAGAGCTTCGCTACCAAACAAGCCAAGGAAAATGGCTTCGCCGAAAGAAAAGAAGGAGAATGTGAAAAGAGCTTCGGGCCCGAAACACTTCAAATCACCACTTCGGGCGAAAACCTTGCGAAGTAATTTCGCCAAAGAAAATACAAAGATAACGCTTCGCACCCGAAGCATTTTTGGCAGCTGCTTCGGGCGGAAGTCTTGCAAAGCAGCATCCAAACGACTTCACCGAAGGAGGAGAGCATAATCCAAAATCAGCTAAGGTAAGGAAACTACTTCGGGCCCGAAGTATTTCTGACACCTACTTCGACCAGTTTTCACCCGAAGCAGTGGTGCCCGAAGCAAAATGACGATGTGTCAAAAACAAAAAAGTGCTTCAAGAGGATATTCCCCGAATTACAGTTTTGAGAGAGAATCGGGCCGAAACATTTTTCATCCGAAGTAGTTTCACCAGCAAAGGACAAAGAACCCCATTTCAAATATGGAGCCCGCTCGGCACTCGACATCCCCAAAGTAGTTTCTGCGAAGCATTATTTTGTGAAGAACAAATCAAGGAAGATCTACTTCGGCCCAAGGCTTCGGCGAGGCGGAGATGTAGCGAAGCACTTTCCGGGCCCACGTTCCAAGGCGGGCAGCTTCCCAAGGTGATCGAAGGCCCCTTATAAATACCTCCTTTCTTGCCCGATAAGACTATTGACCATTTCTAGAAAATGAAAGGGACGTAACAGTCCTCGAAGTAAAACATGACAGGAGTAATGATCACTCAAGAATAGCATCCAGAAGCCAGGGACACTCGGGCGGCACATTAAATGAACGTTTCCATGGTTAACCCAGTCGTAGTTGCCAGTTTTGACAACCGATTTGAAAGCTCAGTCGTAGCAGCCGCAAGGAGCCGACTTCTCAGAGCTCGAGGGTGTACTCTGCCATTTTTGTAATAATGGTTCAGAGGGTTGGGTCCTCTATAAAAACCCAAGCTTTGCAATGAAAAAAAGGGGGGGAAATTTTTGCTAGAAAGTTGTTGTAACTTGATGTCCTACATTTAATACTAAATATCTTTTGTGCGCTATTTCTCTCTTTTATGCTGCCTTTTGTGCTTAATTCTTTTGTCTTTTCTCATTCGTGTACTGAGACTCTGAATCCTGAATCCAGTGTGTGATCAGGGATTGGACCCCTAAAATTTGCCCTAAAGGATACATAGGAGAGGAAAAATGCCTTGTCACTTTCCTTTATGCTGCCTGGTGGATTGAGGTTTCTGTTATTCCCTTATCTCAATTGCTGTTACTCTGAATCCTGAATTCCAGTGAGAGAGAAAGGAGAACCCTGCGAACCCGTCCAGAGGATACATAGGAAGTTTGGTATTTCGTTTCCTTCATGCTATTCTTGGTATTTCCTACTGCTATTCAAGTTGTTAGTGAGTAATCATGCTTCCAGTTCTCTCCCACCTTAAATCATCATCTTCTAACCCTTACTCTTTTATTTCTTTCTCTAACCCTTACCCTTTTTTATTTCTTTTCCTAACCCTTACTCTATTTATTTCTTTCCTGCACTCTTATCTCAAACCCCAAAAGTAGATTAGTATAGGATTCGGCCTTTCTCCGGAGATTGGCATGAGGGGCATCTCTTCCCCTCGGCCTTTCAATGTTGGTCGCAGGTCCAAGGCATGCAAACCCATCAAAAGTCCTTTCCTATGTGGATTTGATGACCAACAGTTTCTAGCACGCGCGATGGGACCCAAGGTCCCATATTTGAGAAAATTTCTAGCCCGTCTTCACTAGAGCCAGTAGTTCCAACAATTTCCCAGTGAGATCCGGTCAGTCTCATCTTCTGAGTAGTAGTGAGAATCGATGCCCTCATTATCGAAATACTCTTAGCATCTGGCGACTCTATTTTAATTGAGAATCTCTGAAGTCATGGAGACCAGTACCTAAACTTGGTTTTCATAACCAGGAGCCCCCATGTTTTGAGAAGGTCCGAGTTTGGTGAATCTCTGGCCTGTCTTCATCTGATAAAATCACCTGGCAACTCGATTGAGCTAAAGATCCAGATTTCCTGGTCGTAGGTGCCTTTCAAATCTGAAAGAAGATATCCCAGAGGAACCAAGGTTCGATGAGCAGCCTTGACCTCATAAGCGAAGAAATAATGTCCACCTAACGACTCCGACTCAATGATGACAATCACAATTTCCACAAGCTGCTGTCGTAATGGCTAGGAGAAGCTTTCCAAGCTAGAACGATCCAGGCCCCCTGAATATCCAAAGCTACCATGAGATTCCCAAAAGCGCCTTGAAATCATTGACAAAATACAGCGGCATTGTAGGAATGGCCCGAGAACACCTTGAAGATGTTGTCGATTTAGCGACTCTCCATGACATCATCCATGAAGATGTCATGATTAGACTTCTTGTTCTATCTCTGGAAGGAAGGGTGTTGCGGTGGTACAGATTGCTCAGGCCCAAAAGCAACTTCTCATGGGATGACTTAGCAATGGCATTGATTGAGACGTTTGATGGCTCTCAGGACCCCTACCATCTCTTCGCATACCTCTCCACTATCAAGAGAGCACCTTCGAAGGGTATCATGGACTTCAATGTCCAATTCTGTAGAAGTTGGAAGAGAATCTCGCTGGAGATCCAACCGACGCCTGTCCAAGCCCATATCTTCTATGTTCGGGCCTTCCACCCGAACGTAAACCTCATTCTACTGCAATCAGGGGAATGAAGGTTCCCTCAAATATTTGAGGGGGCAATACAAGCAGAACGGCTTTTGCTCCTATCAGGAAAGTGGCAGTGGGGAGAAACTCTATCGCTTCCTTCGATAATTACTGCTCCTATCCGGCCAACGTAGTACTCATCATGGGGCATTCCTCACACTGAGCTAAGACCTGAGATGCAGTTCTTGGGAGCTCAGGTGGTAGACCTCATACTAGCTCAACAATGGAAGTACGCAAGCGTGGTCCACCCAATGAACAACACGACTGCTTGCGATCTTCATCAAAAGGTGAACCGAGGAGAAAATTAGACTCGAGTGGTAGAACCCGAGAACAAAGAGGGTGCATTTTTGCACCCTTTTTGTATCCCAAGAGATTGCATGCAAGTGTTCAGCCAAAGCTCATCAAGTCTATCCGATTCAGAGGATGAGCCCGAAGGGATCCTGGAGGACTACTCTTCGTCGGAGGAGCCTTGTTACCATATCAGTAGGATGGAAGAACCTGTACCTAGCATTTATTTCGAAGAATCTATAGAATTTTGGCATTGGGTCTGGTATTGGTTTCGGCTATCCCTAAGGCCAATGCCCCAAGAAGGTTTTCAAGTGGCAAACTTCTTCGCCAATAATTTGGGCACTAGCAGGAATGGAAATCGACTACATTGCTTCCTATTCATAGCATGGACAACTTCAGGAAGGGTCCAGCCAAACCTCAAGGGTATGTTAAAGTACAATCAGATCTGGTCTGGACATTGCAGGTTTATCGGATAATTACCCGAAGCTGAATCTGTGGTGGCGGCATGTCGATTATGCCGCAAAAATATTGTGTAAATATTGTAAATAGTTTGGCTCTAAATAAGGTGTTGCTCAAAATCTCAGGTTGAGTTTTACTTTGGCACCTTCCAAAAAAAAAAAAATAAGAGAAGCTCGGGAACTGGGCATACGAAGTAGCTGATAGAAAATAGCTCGCAGCAAATTTTGTGACCGAGCAAGACTCAGGCCGAGGACCAAGAGGTACTTCTCCAAGGGGAATCCAAGTGAAGCATTATCGAAATAAGGACCGACAAACCACCTTTGGCGAAGAAAACTACTTCGGGCCTGAAGCATAAAAGAAACAACTCGCACCAAGGGTTCGTTCGGAAGCACTTCAACTCTGACTTTGGCTTCACCAACTCGACAACAAAAAAGGCAGGGGCATTTAAAATGTGCCTAGGGGAACATGCCGACAGCCACCTTCAAAAGCGTCCAAAGTGGGTGAGTTAAATGAAAAGGTGGCGAGTATGTCCTTTAAGGATTTGATTAGGAGAAAAGTTCATGCTCGGGTACAAAGTGGCAGAGGTTCATGCTTCCAAAGCGAGCCGCAATCATCATAACACACAACCCTGTGTACCACTCCACCATGCGACGAATTGGACGAAGCGATGTGAAGTTAATTATGGCAAGTGCCATAAATATTGGTGGTTGCCTTCTACGGCTATATAACATAGGCTCCAATAGTAACGAAGCTATTTTCCCGATAATTCATGCAAACTTCGCTACTAGTCTTCAAACTCTCCTATCTTGCGCTTCGAAGCCTCCAATCCCGAAGCCCTCCACATTTTTTTCTCCATCACCCCTAGCACTATGGGGAAGAAGAACTCTAAGTAAAAGGGGAAGGAACCAGGAGTGGCAGCCCCCGAGCAGCCAAAGGCAAAGGACCATGGCAAAGGGCCGAAGAAGGTCGATGTTAGTCATCGCCCTGAGAAACAAATCATGGGAGAAAGAGAGGTTTCTGGGGATGAGCAACATGAAGAACCATTGATTGATGCATGGGATAGGATCAGAGACACCAAGCTATCAAGGAGCATAGCTGAACTCAGGAGCACCATCGAGTTCATGAAAAGCAGGCTCTCGACAGATAGCAAAAGAGCTATCGCTTACTACTCCTAGATATACTGGTATCTGACGCCCCCCACACATCACTGCCCTGAGCTGATTGATGCCATCGCACGAAACTATCATCCTTCCTCTAGGCAAGTGGTGGACGCCTCCGGCCACAAGCTGTTCTCCTTTTTGAAAGAAGATGTCCAGGCAGCCTTTGCACCATAGCAGGGCCCTCCTAAGGGGTACACAGTTTGCAACGTTATTCTTAGCGAACAAATGGAGAGGTTCAAGTCCTCCAATTACATGATCAATTTTTTGTAGCAGAGCCTCAAAAGCGGGCTCCCTTCAGACAATTTTCCCCAAATGCCCCTACCCTTAGAGGCCTTCAAAAACGTTGACATATTCTCCATCATTGCATGGGTGGCAGGCCTATCTACTGATGCTTCGGTACACCCGTGGCAGGTATCTTTGGCTGAGTGTATTTCCAGAGGAGAATTTTGTGCCCCTGATGCTTCGAGGCTGAGCACCAACCCAGTATTTTTTGACTGGGAAGAATGGGTGGCCAGGACCCTACATACGCGGCTCACCAGCATGAAGAATGCTGGGACAAATAAGTATTTCTTGCCCTGTTCTCTTCTTATTTGGTTATTTTTCTTTCATGTACATAAGAGTTTCCCTTATGTTGCTATTACGGCAAGCGACGAGGATGGAAATCCTCTGCCTGTATACCAGTGGACCCCTCTCCTATTGAAGACGGAGTCCTATTATTCTTTTAACCAACAATTTTTGGGACCCGCAATGCACATGCTAACGGGGTCTTCCCCTTGGGTTTCCCTCCTCCTAAGGGACAAGGTGTTACAAGAGAAAAGGGGAGACATTTTTCAGCTGACATAAGGGCTTGTAATTTACATATTCGACTTCATAGGGAAGCCCTTCTTACTGCCAGTTTACCCCTCCGAGTACCAGTTCGCATTGGAGGTCGCTCGACAGAGTGATGCAACAAATGTCATTTATGGCCATGGACGGAAATGGGCTCACACCTACGATTTCCCTTTCAAAATGGGATTTATCGAGGTGTTTGCCCTCAAACAAAATGTTTTCTTGGAGGAGAAACTCGCCAATTTTGGCCTAGTCCAGCTTCCTCAGCAATGGCTCTATGACCCCTAGGGGTAATGAGGGACCATCTTCGATTTAAGAACTTCCACGCTTGCCCTTATCCAAAAATTGTAGAGCAGAGAAACAATCCCAATGGGAGGGATCTGGAGTGGCACTTGGAGAAAATTGAAACGCTACCTCCCTGGCATGAGTTCTACCCGATGGAGGTTGCATATGACCCAGTTTGGCACCCTCTCCCGAGCCCCAACTCCACCTTTTGGAAGAAGGCAAAGGATGAATTGAAGGAGGCAGCAAAATATTGGGATGTGGCCCAGCTAAGAGAATGGTGGATAATGAGGGTCCACCACCAAAATATGAACTCTTATGGACTTTTGGCAACTGACAAGGACTTTGTGGTGGTCTATGAGGCCAATGCTGGGACATGGAAGCCCCTGTCCTTTGCTAACCTCATTCCCCCAGCTATACCAGGTTTGGGCGAAAGCCCAAAAGGTAAGGAAACTACTTCGAAGCAGAAGAAATGGAAGAATGCCAAAGCCACGCCACATAAACCACCTCAGGTACCTGTGGGAGGCCAAGGCACGAGTTTTGAGGAGTCATAACAACCGCTGGTGAGGACAAAGAGAAAGAGGCCAGAATTAGTCCAAGTGCCTCCAAGCCATCCAAAGCGGCTTCGCACAGGTTTTCAAAACCCTTCCATTAGATGACCTACATCAGGCCCATCTAAAGCAAACGTCGAAGGTGTAGCACCACCAAGCGCTAAAACCATCCTAGATATTAATCTCATTAATGTGGAGGAACTCCTCCAATCCGAAGGGGATGCTAAGGCAGAAACCATGGAGGTTGAAGATGTCGAAGCAGAAGAAGAACAGGAGACGACTACACCTGAAGTCACTACAGCTACTTTGCCAGGAGGGCACTCAGGTATGCATGCTTCAGCCCATGCTCAGGACTCACCTACGTCCACTGTGGCCACTATCGAAGGATCCCATTAGTCTCCCCTACAGGGCCACTCATCCCCTCACACATCGCCCGTAGCTAGTCTAGGTCCATCCCATGATCTCGACTAGGATAAGTCCATTGAAGTCACTTCGCCCACTCACACAACTGCTCCATTGATTCTTAGCAGAAGCGGAGGTATCGCTTTGATGTCGAGCCCCACCACCGAACCTCCTTGTGAAGCATCCCCCATACACTCCCTATATTTTTTCACTCCTTCGGCTGGTGATCCAGCCTTGTTTGAGTCTAAAATGTCCTTGATCAAGGAATGCCCCCTTGCCGAGAAGCTGCTCCAAGCCTGGCAGAATACCGACAAAATCCTTAAGGAGGTGAGAAAGAAAAGAGGGCAAGCGACGGCTCAAGTTGAAAAATGTGTCGTGTTTGATCTGAAAGCTGGGAAGATGCACAAGATAAAGAAGGTCCCTAAGGTTCAGAAGCCTCTAGATGAAATTACTCTAGCAGACTATGACTACCAAGAAACACCCAAGGACCTGGTGCATCTAAATGTAGACAACGAATCGACATCCATGCATGTCCGAATTGAGACCTTTAGGGCTCATGCAGTCATCGCCAGCCAGCGCAGGATCAAGGCCGAAGTCGCCAATGTTAAGTTAGAAGAATATTTGGTGAGGGTCCGCTCCAAGTTGGCAGAGGCCGAGGAGCAGTGCAAGGCCATAAAAAAGGAAACACGCACCCTAAAGCTGCAAGTTCTACAGCTCCATAATACTAAAGAAAATCAAGCGCAGAGATAGGCCGAAAATGATCTAAAGGCCAAAGAGCTGGAAGGCAGAGTTGTACAAATGCAAGCCCAGTTGTACAAGAAGGAAGACCTGTCGATGTTTGACGGGAGCAGAATTAAGGAGATTCATGCCCATTTGCTCAAGAATTTTAGGTCTCGATGTTCCAACGCCCTCACAATACTGACCTTCATCACTGAATCCCAGCTCGCTATTGCAGAAGGAGGTCCAATCATTGATGAAGTCACGCAGAAAGCCAGGCATCGGCTCAAGTTAGCCTTCGACATCCAGAATGTGAAATATCAGGACTTGTATGTCACTGTAATGACTCGAACGGCTAGAGATTGGTCCATAGCCCAGGCCACGGTTCGTGCCTTTTTCTCCAAGGTGCGAAAAGCTCAGAAGGCGAGAAGGCTCCAAGACATCTTTGAAAATGAGCAGCGCACCTTGATGAATTATTTTTAGGACCTCTCCTCCTTGGGTTTCTCGAGTTTCACAGACGATGACGGGAACCTTTTGACTAAAGATGACCTCAAGCCAGTTTGGCTCCAATTTGAGGGCGATGTCTCAGAGATAGACGGATGGGCAGAGCCGATCTTAGAAGGGCAAATAACGGACTTCATCTTGAGATACTACAAGATGGTAGCATGCCTAAACGATTTATTCATTAGGGCCAAACATGCTGACATCGGGAAAATTGATCGGTTTCACATTTTGGTTAAGGCATTACAAGATCAAGAACCATTCCAAAAGAGTGCCTGGACTCATGTTCGAAGAACGATGAAGCGCATCCGTGGTCACCTCAAACCATTGCCATAGCCAAAAGCCACACCAGAGGAAGAAGAAGAAGAAGAAGAAGGAGAAGAGGAACAAGAAGAAGGACAGACCGTAGAAGCAGGGTCTGGGGAAAGCCAGTAACTCTGCAACCCAATGGATCAGGGCTAAAGGGTTCTTTTGTCGAGACGAGCTCGTCACCCCGCAAGCCGCCAAGAATGTTGACACTTTTTGTCACATTATACAAGGGGTAGAAGAATAGTAGATTTTTTGTATAATATTTCTTTGTTGAAAAGTTTTTCTTTTATTTTAAGTTACAGCAATTTTGACCCTCCCTATCGCCCCTTTTATAAAATGAAGAAGAAAGAGCTTCGCTACCAAACAAACCAAATAAAATGGCTTCGCTAAAAGAAAATAAGGAGAATGTGAAAAGAGCTTCGGGCCCGAAACACTTCAAATCACCACTTCGAACGAAAACCTTGCGAAGTAATTTCTCCGAAGAAAATACAAAGATAACGCTTCGCACCCGAAGCATTTTCGATAGCCGCTTCAGGCGAAAGTCTTGCGAAGTAGCATCCAAATGGTTTCACCGAAGGAGGAGAGCATAATCCAAAATTAGCTAAGGTAAGGAAGCTACTTCAGGCCCGAAGTATTTTCGACACCTACTTCGGCCAGTTTTCACCCGAAGCAGTGGTGCCCGAAGCAAAATGACGATGTGTCAGAAACAAAAAAGTGCTTTGGGAGGATATTCCTTGAACCATAGTTTTGAGAGAGAATCGAGCCAAAACATTTTTCATCCGAAGTAGTTTCGCCAATAAAGGACAAAGAACCCCATTTCAAAGATGGAGCTCGCTCGGCACTCGACATCCCCGAAGTAGTTTCTGCGAAGCATTATTTTACGAAGAACAAATCAAGGAAGATCTACTTCGGCCCAAGGCTTAGATGAGACGGAGATGTAGCAAAGCACTTTTTGGGCCCATGTTCCAAGGTGGGCAGCTTCCCAAGGTGATCGAAGGCCTCTTATAAATACCTCCTTTCTTTCTCGATAAGCCCGCTGACCATTTCTGGAAAACGAAAGGGATGTAACAGTCCTCGAAGTAAAACACAGTGGGTGTAACGATCACTCAAGCATAGCATCCAAAATCCAGGGACACTCAGGCGATGCATTAAATGAACGTTTCCATGGTTGACCTAGTCGCAGTTTCCAGTTTCGGCAATCGATTTGAAAGCTCAGTCGTAGCAGCCGTGAGGAGCCGACTTCTCAGAGCCCGAGGGTGTACTCCACTATTTTTGTAATAATGGTTCAGAGGGTCGGGTCCTCTATAAAAACCTAGGCTTTGTAATGAAAAAAAGGGGGGGGAACTTTCTACTAGAAATCTGTTGTAACTTGATGTCCTGCGTTTAATACTAAAGATATTTTGTGCTCTATTTCTCTCTTTTATGCTGCCTTCTGTGCTTAATTCTTTTGTCTTTTCTCGTTCGCGTACTGAGACTCTGAATCCTGAATTCGGTGTGCGATCGAGGACTAAACCCCTAAAATTTGCCTTGAAGGATACATAGGAGAGGAAAAACGCCTTATCGCTTTCCTTTATGCTGCCTGGTGGATTGAGGTTTCTATTATTCCCTTATCTCAATCGTTATTACTCTGAATCTTGAATTCCAACGAGAGAGAAAGGAGAACCCTGCGAACCCGTCCAGAGGATACATAGGAAGTTTGGTATTTCGTTTCCTTCATGCTATTCTTGGTATTTCCTACTGTTATTCGAGTTGTTAGCGAGTAATCGTGCTTCCTATTCTCTCCCACCTTAAATCATCATCTTCTAACCCTTACTCTTTTATTTCTTTCTCTAACCCTTACCCTTTTTTATTTCTTTTCCTAACCCTTACTTTGTTTATTTTTTTCCTGTACTCTTATCTCAAACCCCAAAAGTATATTAGTATAGAAGTCGACCTTTCTCTAGATATTGGCATGAGGGGCATCTCTTCCCCTCGGCCTTTCAATGTTGGTCGTAGGTCCAGGGCATGCAAACCCACCGAAATTCCTTTCCTGTGTGGATTTGATGACCAACATTGAAAGGACTTTCGGTAAAAACTGTTGGTCATCAAATCCGCACAGGAAAGGACTTTCGGTGGGTTTGCGTGCCCTGGACCTACGACCAACATTGAAAGGCTAAGGGGAAGAGATGCCCCTCGTGCTGATCTCCAAAGAAAGGCTGGCTCCTATGCTAATCTACTTTTGGGGTTTGAGATAAGAGTGCAGGAAATAAATAAACAGAGTAAGGGTTAGGAAAAGAAATAAAAAGGGGTAAGGGTTAGAGAAAGAAATAAAAAGAGTAAGGGTTAGGAGATGATGATTTAAGGTGGGAGAGAACAGGAAGCATGATTACTCGCTAACAACTTAAATAGCAGCAAGAAATACCAATAATAGCACAAAGGAAATGAAATGTCGAACTTCCTATGTATCCTCTGGACGGGTTCGTAGGGTTCTCCTTTCTCTCTCGCTGGAATTCAGGATTCAGAGTAACAGTGATTAAGATAAGGGAATAACAGAAACCTCAATCCACCAGGCAGCATAAAGGAAAGCGACAAGACGTTTTTCCTCTCCTATGTATCCTTCAGGGCAAATTTCAAGGGTTCAGTCCCCGATCGCACATTGGATTCAGGATTCAGAGTCTCAGTACGCGAATGAGAAAAGACAAAAGAATTAAGCACAGAAGGCAGAATTAAGAATGAGAAAAGTACACTTGGATTTGCAATAGCAATGTTTGCAAGTTGAGCTCCCCCTGGCTGGCCAAACTTTAGGGGAAATAACTTGTTCTTGGTCATTGGAACCTGTGTGATGACTCTATTACCATTATTCTTGTCAAATATTACACATTTTCCCTCATCAAAAATAAGTTTATAATTATTTTCCATCATTTGACGAACACTAATCATATTATTTTGGAGTTGAGGGGTGTAATAGATATCATTCACCTATTTTATTCCTTCTTGTGTTGGAACCTCCATGGCTCCAATACCTTTAACTGAAAATGATTTATCATCATCCAGCTCGATGCGATATTTGTAGGTGGAATCTATGGTAGCAAAGAGTTCTTCTTTACCACTCATATGATTGGAACCCCCAGTGTCCAAGATCCAGGTGTCATTCAAATTTTGATCTGATTAACCATAAGAGAGAAAGAGATTAGATGCCCCTTCCTCTTCACCAAAATGGCCATACTGACTGCTTGGACTGCTACTGCCTTGTGAGGATTTGGACCAATAGTCATGAGCAAAATGACCTGGTTTGCCATAATTGAAACAAACCTTATTTGACTTATCACTTCCTCTTCCTTGACCTAGATTTCTTCCTTTGCTTTGTTGATTACCTATATTTTAACTTCCACATCTACTAAGAGATCCTCCTCTGCTTGGATTTCCACCTCTTGGGATGTTCTTGCCTCTGCCTCTTCATTTAATTCTGCCTTGGCCTCTGCCCTGGCCTCTTCCTTATTGAGATGCGAAGGCTTTGTCATCGCCTCCATAGCTGGTTGAAGGTGATTCCTACAATCTCTCTTCATGTGAAAGTAGAGAACCAATTAAAGCATCAAAGGATAGTGCAAAAAAATCTTTCGATTCTTCAATGATAATTGCAACATGGTTCCACTTTGGAAGAAGTGTTCTTAACACTTTCTTCACAACAATCTCTAGCTTGATTTCATCTTCGAGAGTGATCATTTTTTCTACTACTGCTTTGACTCGCATGCAGTAGTCACCAACTTTTTCATCTTCTTGCATCCTGAGATTCTCAAAATCTCTTTTCAAAGTTTAAATTTTGACTTGCTTCACTTGATCACTCCCTTGGAAGCCTTCTTTCAAGGCCTTCCATGCCTCTTGAGTTGTTACACAAGATGCAATTCTAGGAAAGATGATTTTATCTAAGGCTGCTTGCAAATGATACTGGGTAGAGGAATTATTTTTGTGTGCTTCTTTCCTATCTTTTCTATCAGCAATACTTAAAGTGGTCCAGTCAGTAGGAGAGGGTTATGTGTAACCCTCTTCAACTACATCCCATAAACCTTTACCAATGAGTAAGGTTTTCATTTTTATGGACCAATATTCATAGTCACTTCCATTGAATTTTGGAATTGGAAGACTAGTATTTCAAGCCATGGCTACTGATAGAAATAAACTTTGATTTGTCTAGTACAAGCAATTACAAAGAAAAGCAATTACAAATTCAAATCAAATATTGCTTTTTCTACTCTCTCACTGATTGCTTGATCTTCTTTTTGTGGATCTTCAAGCACCAAATTCCTAAAGTTATCAGTTATCGAGTCCTCATCGTCGCTGATGAGGATGATTTCAGGGGCAACTGGCTCAACTGGCTCTAGATCCAATATTTGAAGGGAATCACTATCGTTTGCTGGTTCCTGGGGTGCAATTTCCACTAAATCTAAATCCTCCACTCGTCCAAATATGTTATCCTCAGAATCGGCCTCGTAACCAGAATTAGGGTTTCTCTAGTGTGCTATGACAGCGTTCTACAATTGACTAAACACAACTTGCAGTCCGTCTCTTCGAACGACTTAGTAGTCTCTCTTAGCAAAAGATAGCATCATGCATGGTAACATCCGATAGATTTTATCATCTACGCATCAATACAAAAAAACTCCCTTAGTGCCTCTGAGATTACAATTTTCACTCTTCATGATTCACAAATTTCATTCCTTTACAACCACCGAGGCTATTACAAAAAAAAAATCAGACTTGAACAAGGTTCCAAGGGGTAGCGCCCCTGACGGGGAGTTCAAAATTTTCTGGAAGTGCTAAACGGATGCTCCGAAAGGCTTCCCGTCACCTTTTTTTCCTCCTTTTTACAATGCTTTCCTCCTAGGCTATTACACAATTTTGCAAGGTTTTTCAAGCCCTCTTGGGCAATTTTACAATTTGCCTCTAGGGCAATAGGTTCACTATTTCTCTTATAAAGTTTTACAATTAAACTTTTAAAGCACTTTAATAATTTTAATTTAATAATAAAAATATGATTTTAAAATTATTAAAAAAAAAAATTTAAATAATTAAAAAGCATTATTTAAATTATTAAATTAATATTAAAAGAACTTTAATAAAAGTTTAATGAAACTTTAAAAAACAAAAAAATGAACCTTTGTTTTTTTTTTTTGGCAGTCTTGCAGGTCGAACTCGTGACCACGCAAACCTTGGTCGAGCATTCTTACCACCTCGGTTGCAGCACCTTTTGGAGACAGAATAGAACCCGCATGATTTTATTATCCTCCAACGCAAAAATCCTTAAAAAAAATTATTTTTACTATCGCTGGGTTCGAGTTCGCAACACATGCTAAGTCGATTGCCTTCGAGAAATCATTCTGTTGCCTTCCTTTTGTTGCAGTCATCCAACCAACCGATGCCACCTCAACACCTCTGCCAACTCGAACTTATCAGACCTCTGCCACCTCAACAGTCAGCAACCAGCACCACTCTCTATCAGCCACCTCAGTGTCCGTACATTGATCTGCATGGACTCAAAAACTGTGACAGTCTCTCATGTTCCAACTGCCTCGAATAGCCTGTCCATATACCTCTGTCAAGGACCACCTCGAATTATGTGCATCGAACCTCGATTTTTGCAACCTCCACCTCGATCTGATAATCTTGTTACCAATATGTTTGTACACCTCGGACTAAGTACCCTCGTTGACCCTCATGCGGCCTCTGCCTACACCTGCTCTGATACCAGAATGAGGGATCAAATTAAGACGCAGATAAAAAAGAATTTAATTTCTATTTTTTAATAATCATCAAATGCAACCTTAGCTTACACGCTTTATATAGTTTAATTAAAACCATATAACATAACTGACGTAGGGATAATAGAATATGGAAGAGATAAGGAGAAGGAGAGATAAGGGGATAGGAAGGAGGAATAAGGGGAGAGAATATAGGAGGAATAATAGGAAATAAAATAGGGAGGAGAGAAAACAAAAATGCCCTTGCCGACATTTCAAGTCCCCATGCGCGTTCATACTGGAGCATGATATTTCTTGGCAGCTTGTATCTAGATGTGTTCACATTGTAACATTCAAATAAATTAGGATTTGAATATGTCTATATTGAAAAAATTAAATCTGGATGACCACTATTACATAGATGACACCTCAAGAGAATGGTTTTATGATCTAATATTTCTTGTAATAAAATGTTTGAAGAGATTGTATACTCTATTTGTAATTATCTATTAGACAACAAAAAACTATGCAATCCTTTTGTTATATAAGTTTGTCCAATATGTTTATTATCCCATGTTTGTGTAAAGGTTGAACAAATAGCATCCCAAAGACCATTTGAATTGACAAAGGAAGCAAAATCCTCAATTGATATAGATCATCTTGGAATACCACACTTCTTTTTAAAAATAATATATAAATGCATTTAAGTTCCCTCAATCATCCAAAGATCAAAATTGTAAATCATCATCAAATTTGACATAAAAAAAATTGATATCCTTCCAATATTTATCATAAATAGTAACTATAATTGGATCATATACATTTATGATTTCAATTTTGATCTTTTATTTATATTTTTTGAATAAATACTAACAACCCAATTATTTCCTATGGCTAGCAATTATTCATCCTATTTATGAGTATCCCATATAGTTGCAATATATATTGAAGCTCCCATAGTAAAAACCACTAGACAATACCCCATATTCTAAATATTTTGAATTCATCCTTACATTTCTTACTACTTTCTATTCTCTCTTAAAATAAATTTAGGAATATAACAATCTATTAATTCCTTGATAAGTCTTTTCTTTAGGGCCTTAGTCATTATGATAAGGGGGAAAAAGGAATCGTGAAGGGATCAACAAGGGGGATCACAAAGCCTTTTCTCTCTTTGCTTCACATCTCAAGATTAGAGGGAATACAAGTGATAAGACTAAAACTATGTTTAATGTTTTTTTGCAAACACCTACATTTCTAAAGAAACCAATTTTCCTCCTAAGATTTGTTTTTACCTAGAAAAAACCTTTTAATTTTGTCTAATATTGATCTACAATGCACAAACAATAAATGCAGCAAACAAAACCTAAGACTAGATTATGCTTCTTTATTTTAAATGAAAAAAAAAAAAATGATTTCGTTTTTTCTTTTTTCATTTTAAGACAAGGGAGTTAAAAAAAAGGATGCAACAAATAGTTTACCTTAAAATACAAACTACATACATTTTTTTTATATCAATGCCTATAGACAAAAAAATGATTCAATTTTATCCCTTTATGATTTGTGACTAAAACGAATTCATTATTTCCCTTTTTTTGTAAAATTGCTTTACAAAATAGACAAAATGGTCAAATTTAATGTCCTAAGACAAAAACTAACAAAATGTTGAAACTACAAAACATGATTTATAGTAGAAGAAAGAGGCTATAAATTTGATTCATATTAGAAAAAGAAAACTAGGAACCTAATTCACAGTAGAAGCAAAAAACTAAAAACTTGATTCACAACCAAAGTAGAAAACCAAAAACCTACAAAACACAAATAGAAAAAATGTGAAATTAGTGTAGAGGGGTCTATCAGGTCTCAGTAGAGGACAATACGCTTCCTTTCTTGTGATAATCAAACCCCTTATTTAATATAATCAAGAAAATACAAATCATGAAGGTCAATGAATCTTAAAAGGAGTGCACGCAAAAGCTAAAATGCAAGCAAAATGAAAACTAAGGGACAAGTGCTAAATATATGTAGATCAAAATGAAATACAAAGGACAAATGTTGAATAGATACATATTAAAATTAAATCCAAAGAATAAATGTTGAATATATACATATTAAAATAAAATCCAAATGACAAGTGTTAAATAGATACAAATTAAAAGGAAATCCAAAGGACAAATGTTGAATATATGAAGAAAAGAGAAGAATATACATAATCCAAGAACACAAGTTCCCCTTTTCCTATGAAAACTTGTTGAAAGATTATTTTTGATGCCTTGATGATAACTTGACGTATTCTATGAATTGCTAAAAGACCACTTGATGATTTTAAAAAAAGGCACTTGATAGTTCCTTCTCCCTTTTTTTTGAAGGCCTCCATAAAGGATGGCTTTATAGGGTTTAAATTTTAAGGTTTAGGATTTAAAATTTAGGGTTTAAATGAGGAAAAAATAGAGAAAGCATTCACTATCATTTTTCACCATTGGAGATCAAAATTAAGCAAGAAAGGGTCATCATTTCTTGATCGGTAGAACCCCTATTGTACAACACTTTTGTGTGGTCATGATGCTTATGTTTTTGGGGTAGTTAAAGGCATCAATTTTTATACAATTATAGAATTATATATACTCGTTAAAATATCTTTTTGATCCTTTCTAATAAAAGTATTTGTTTAAATATTTGTAATAGATATTAATACCTTAAATATGTCATTACTTTGGGAGCACTAAATGCTTTAAATTTTGGTATGAAGAAGGTGGATTTAGTTTGGCTAATCGGATTTTTAGTTAATGAGGGACATGGTGGATTAAAGTGCATAAAATTGGGGTTGGCCAGTCAAATTAATAAGAATCAATTGGCCTCTTATATAAGTGGATCAATTTTTTATACCTCAAAAAGATCACCCTTTACCCTTTGAAAAATATAAGGTAGGGGAGGACTATCTGAGCATCGGTTATAGCAAATGAGAAACAAGAATTTTAACTCCACCTTCCCCTCTCTAAATTTAAAAGAGAGAAATATCATGACTATGTTTTTTTCAAATCTGTAAAATTATTTTAATTGGGTGTCCATATTTTACTCCTTTTTTATGCATTCATTGCATAATGAATGCATCAAAAACTAATGTAGATACCCCAATTTTGCATTGGTGCTTAAGGTTGATGAGGGATGTAAATATTGGTTGCTTTAAAGTGATGTTAAATATTGTGTTTTGCACAATATTAAATATTGCTTTGCCCTAGTGTGCCCTCTAAAGTTTTAGAAGGAAGACTAATTTGAATTGAGGAAACTCAACTTGGATATGATCCACATGAGAGTAGTTATGAGAAGCTAATTAATATGGAATGAAATATCACGACGTGATTTGATCAATATTGCAAAAAAAATGGTTTGATTGAGATAATGGTTGATTGGAGATTTGGTTGATGCTTGATGGTTGATGTTGAATAAAAAATAAGTTAAGGAAGATCAAATGAAGAGATGAAAATAGAAAGAGGAAGAGAGACAAATGGAAATAATGAAAAGATGAGAGACACCAAACTCTACCAAAAAATTATTTTTATTTTTCTATCCTTTTTTTTACATAGATTTTCACCTTAAGTCATGGCCTTTATGCTAGATTATTGGCTAAGTGTTTAACTGATGATAGATTGCCTAGACATCTCATGTCTGAAGGATTTTAATGCTTTAAAGGATTGATTCACCCTTAAGAGGTAGCCTCTTATCTTGATTATTGGATGAGTGCTCAAGTGATGATAGATTTCCTAGACACCTTGTGCTTGAAGCACTTTTAATGCTTTAAGAGATTGATTAACCTTAAGCAATGGCCTCTTAGCTTTATTATTGGATAACTACTTAAGTGGATTGAGAAAAAAATTCCTTTTCATGATATATACAATTGTGCATAAAAGAAAATTTTATAATTGATTACCATTAAGCATGAACAAAAAGGAAATTTTTATAAGCGACTATCTTTAAGCATGAACTTAAGGGAGATTTTTTTTGTAAGCAACTACCTTTAAGCATGAACTTAAAGGATATTTTTATAAGTGGCTACCTTTAATCATAAAATAAAAGAACCTTTTTTTAAAATTGATTACCTTTGAGTAGATGTCTAAAGGAAATTTTGATAAACTTATTACCTTTAGGGGGCACCCAAAGGATATTTTTGATGAATTAATTACCTTTGGGGTTCCCAAAGGATATTTTTTATGAACGTGATTACCTTTTGGCCATGCAACCAAAGGAACCCATTTTTAATGAACCCATTACCTTTAATGAAATGCTTAAAGGAGATTTTTGATGTTTTGGGTACCTTTACACGTCTACTTAAAGGACATGTTGATACTTTAAAGTTTTATTACCTCTAAGCAAACAGTTGGAGGGAATTTTGATGGATTTATGAGATGTAATTAACTTTAAGTGAATGATTAAAGGTGATTGTGATTATGTGATATATGAGTACATTTAAGCAAGCACTTAAAGGGTATTTTGATGCATGATGATAAAGGATTATGATAATTTGATAGAATATTTGATCACCCTTAAGCACTTTCTTAAAGGTCATTATGGTAATTTGTTTACCTTTAAGAATTTACTTAAAGGATATTTTGATGAATTGATAATCCATTTAAACAAATGATGCTTTGATTGATTTTGACCCTTAGCCATAAGGAAATCTAATTTATTTGATTGGATTTGCCTCATAGAAAAAAGTCATAGAGGACATATGGTTGAGTGGTTTGACCATAAATTATAACCCCTAGTCAAGGACATATTTCATTGTTAGCCATTTGTCCCTACACATAAGATGGTATGTAGGAAAGCAATAGATGATATGATCAGGCTATTAGTATCTATGAAGCCTCATAGTATTCATCATTTATCCAGGTATGAGATAGAATAAGCCGATTTGAGTCAATTTGCAATTAATACCTATAGACTTCATGGTATTCATCATGTGTTGAGGAATTTATTTTGAAGGATATAAGATATAGGGTTATGAGACAAATCAGATTGATCTCAATATAAATAGATGATAAGGATAGATGACTTAGATTGAAAGATATGATTTAGTTAGACATTGATAAATTGATAGGGTATATTAACTCAAATTGATTGAGATGACATGATCTAAAGTGATAGAGATAGAGAGATTGTCTAAAATTGCTAGAGATAGATTGATTTAAATGAATATAGATTAGTTATCAATGAATATAGATTAGTTAGGATTGAGATAGATTGATTTATAGTGAGTGATAGAGAAATATTGGTTCAATTTGATGGAGATAGCTTGATTCAAAATGTTAGAGATAAGTTTATTTAAGTTGATAGTGGTAGCTTGACTTAAAATAAGAGAGATAGGTCAATCTGCATTGATATGGATGGATCTAAATTAATCAGAGATCAGTTCAATGGAAATTGATCTACAATAGATTGATTTAAGTGGATAAATATAGATTGAATTAAATGAATAAGGATAAATTGATTCATATGGATGAAGATAGATTGATTTATATTGATAAGGATGTAATAATTTGGATTGATAGAAATAGATAGAGATAGCTTGATTTGAATTGATAGTGATGATGAGAGAGGTTGAAATTGATAGGGATAGATTGAATAATATTTATGGATTGAGGTGGATGGATTTGAATTGATAAAGATGTATTGGTTTAGATTGATTTAGATTGATAAAGATAGATAGATTGTGTGAACCTTGATTTGGTTCACAAAATATGGGGACTAGGAGGATCCACTCACATCAATCACCTAGTGCAAGTGCAATGCAAGGATGAACTATCCTAACTAGGATCATCATTTTCTTCATCATAGATCCCTAACTTGATATGCAATAGGTAGTCTAAGTGAATACAAACATGTGCATATAGGAAGGTATGAAAGCAAGAAATCATGTAGGCACACAATCATCAAGCAGTTAGATGGATAAGTGGTCAATGTGGACTCAGATGTGGTATTTCTTAAATGCATAATATTAATAGGTTCTCCATAAAATGTAGCTAGGTGATAAGCTCCTAAATCAAACTTAGTGATGATGATGACTGGACCTAACCAATTAGGTTTAAACTTACCTTTGAGATGAGATTTGGCATTTGTATTTTTTTATTCTCCTTAAGAATAAGATCACCAGCTTTGAACATGTGAGATCATACATTTTTACTATAGGTATGTTTAAGCCTATTTTTGTAGACCCACATGTTTTCTAAGGTATGAATACACTTTTTTCAAGCAGGTACAACTAGCTAAGATGAGCTAGATGGTATTTTCTTTAATGGAGGAGTCCTACAACAAGATTCATAAGGAATGAATCTTGAGTTCGAAAGGAAAGACAACTTTGGCTCTATAGACCAAAGCATAAGGCTTCACTCTAATAGGATTTTGAACACTAGTGTGATAGGCCCATAAATAAGGGTAAAGTTGAAGATGCCTATCTTGGCTAGTTTTACAATGAGCTTCTTAACTATTTTGATCAATGTTTTGTTAGTAGCCTCAGCTTAGCCGTTACCTTGATAATAGTAAGGTGTAGATCATTTGTGCTAGATCTTGTACTTAGCATAAATATTTTAAACATCCTTGTTTTTGAAGGGTGTTCTATTGTTCAAGATTAACATATATGGGATGCCATCATGACAAAGGATTTGGTTTAGGAATACCCTGGAGACTTTCACTCCTATAGCTAAGGATAAGGACATGCATTCAACCCACTTGGTGAAGTATTCAATAGTTATGATGATGAAATTTTATCCATCATATAATATCAGGTTGTTCTTTTGAATGATATATAATCCCTAAATATAAAAGGGCCAAGGAGAAGTTATTGGTTAAAGAGCTTAGGATGGGGAGTGAATAAGTTTCTCATGCTTTTTATACTTATCATAGTTCTTGACATAATCACAAAATTCATTTTCCATGGAAGGCCAATAGTAGCCCATCCATAGGAGTTTCTTGGCTATGGAAACTCTGCTAAAATGATCATCGTAGGATCTATCATGGACTTCTTTGATGACTACTTGGCCCTCAACTGATATTAGGCATCTAAGGATAATGTCATCAAAGGGTCAGCTATATAGAATGTTGTTAATGATGATAAATTGATTAGCATGTTATTTTATGTTCTTGTGTGCATTGTGGTCCAAACCTTTTGGTAATTTACCATACTTTAGGAAGATGAGTATATCCTTATACCATGGATCAAGAGGTAGAGAAGCTTCTATAGCAAAGACATCTAGAGGATATTGTCTAGAATTTAGGGTTGAGGGCTCTCTAATATGTCTAATGGTGATCATGGATTGTTCATCATCCAACTATAAAGGTATAAGGGATACAATTGTGGCCATAGAATCAGCATGTTATTTACTTAATTGTGGGATAGCATCAACTATTATTTTATCAAAATAGGCCATTAGCTTATCGACAATGTTCTTATATAGCTTTAGCTTTTTATATTTTGTCTAATAGACATCGTTGACCTAGTTAACTACAATCTAATAAACTTTAAAAATATATAGGGCTTTAACCTACAAGGATAAAAGTAGATGAAGTCCTAGGATAAAGGCCTTGTACTCTATAATATTGTTGGTGTGGAAGAAATAAATCTTGAAGGATAGGAGGATTAGCCACTTTTAAGGAGTCACCAAAATGATCCTTGTCCCTGATATTATGATGCATCAAGTTCCATTGAAGTATAGGATCCAAGAATCAGGTTCATTAGCCTCTAGGGTAAGGGTTTACTAGTCTATAAATTCTACAACTAGAGGATGAGTAGCTTCTAGAGATGTCATGACTAGTTTATTGGTAATATGTGTCCTTTGACCAACTTTTAGCTAATGAATTTAAGGTTAAATACAGTAAGGATGATAAAACATTTATATATTCACCCTAAGATATGGGTTTTTAACATGAGATAACACAAGGGATCAACCCTTACAATGAAAAAGGTTTTATGGCTAAGCAAATAGTGTTTGAGCTTTTGGAAAATGAACACTATGATAGGGAAATACTTTTCAAGAGGATTGTATTAGACTTCATAGTTGACTAAAGTCCTACTAACATAATAGATGGCTCTTTTGCTATGTTAATCATCATGTTGCACTAACATAGCACATAGGACATAATCCATTGCTAAATTATATAATAACAAGGGTTTAGAAGGATTGGGATATATGAGAATAGGAGGGGATAAGTTGTAGGATTTTAGGGCATCAAATGTATCTTGGTAGTCAACATCCCATTTGAAGTTTACATCCTTTCTCAAGAGCTTAGAGAAATTCTAACACTTGTCAATGAGTTGAGATATGAATCTTTAAATGGCTTGGAGCTTGACTTGGAAACTCTAGAGTTGGGCCAGATTTTGAGGGGGTGGCATGTTGATAATAGCCTATATTTTTTCAAGGTCAATTTTGATGTCCCATCAGGATATGATAAATCCCATTAACTTATCTAATGTCACCCTAAAGATGTACTTCTAAGGTTTTAGGCATACTTTGTACTCTCTTAACTACTTGAAGATGTGTCTTAGATCTTGAAGAATACAAGCTTATACTGAGGGGGGGGGTGAACAGTATAAGACCTATTTTCAATTTTTCCTTTATACTTCAAAACAGTAAAGCAATATACCCAAAGCAATATCAAAACAATGCACAATATCATCCACAAAGTGACACCAATTTTAACGTGGTTCACCTAAAATGCCTGGGCTACGTCCACAAAACTTTTCTCTAAAATTTATCTCAAAGTTCTTTGGGAAACCTTCCCAATTACAATGTTTATGAGCCTCGGCCCAAAGGAGATACCTTCCCCCAATCTGAATTTATGAGCCTCTGCTCAAATGAGATACCTTCCCCTCTGCTCTAGAAATGATCCCTCAGAAGATCAACTTCCTCTACCTCTTGCCAGCACGTGGAACTCCTTTCCACCGAAGACCTCTTGTACTCAATGCTTATCCTAAGAGACCTCTGCCTTCTATGATCACGTCCACAACAGCTCAAAGAACCTGTACCAAACATAGTTAGTCGGTCTAGTACAAGTCTTCCTCTATCTGTCAGATCTGTCCAACACTTGAACAAATCAATCCTCTACACACAAGCCTTCTCAAAGACTTGCCAAATCTGTCCTCGGGTTCTTCTCAAAGAACTAATGCACCTCTGTCCTTAAGTTCTCTGATAGAACTATCAAACTCAGCTCACAAGTCCTCTGCTAGGACCTGTCCAAATCTGCTCACAAGTCCCCATCGGAACCTATCCAAAAACTGCTCACGAGTCCCCATCGAAACCTGTCCAAAACCTCAGCAATCTCACCAAGAAAAACTTGCTTAGCATGAACCCACAAAGAGAATTGTTAGAGACCCAATGTGATTCATAAACCTAATAGAAGCATAAAGAGAATTGTTAGAGACTCAATATGTTCTATACTTAACTCCCAATCTTAATCTCAAATCTCATAGAAACATAAAGAGAATTGTTAGAGACTCAATATGTTCTATACTTAACTCCCAATATCAATCTCAACTCAATCTCAATCTCAAAAGAATAATATAGATGTAGTATGCTTTTCTCAAGAACATGAAACACAACCCAACAATTTCCAACCATGCAATATCTCATATAACAATGATACTCATGTTCTTTTCACCAACAATTAGGGTTTTAACAACAATGCTCATCAAACAAGGTTTAGTCAACCAACACCATTCAACTCAACATCAACCTTGAAGCATTCAACCAATCATCACAAGAAAAGGAAACAAGTAGAAATCCTTTTCCCTCCAAGGATATTTGAACAAAATAGCCACCAACACAATATCACCAAATGCAAATAATAACTTGCTCAAATCAACTCAATGGAGTAAGCCCAATATCATGTATCAAGTAAAGCACTAACTTGATCAAAACAACCTCTATGGAAGCAACTCAACCATCAATATCAAACCAGCCAACTAAGGGTTTCATCATCTCAATGCAAGTAGCAAGACTTACTAACATAAAACCTTAGTGCAAAAAATGCTTCCTCTTCCTCAACCAGAATTATGCATTCACCCAAAAACTCATCAATGATTTTAATGCATAAACAATCTTCAATATCCATAAAATAGGATTTACACCAAAAATACCTAGTAGACAACCTTTCACTCCAAACTCAATTTTAGAAAATATATCATCAACAATATACATGGAAGAAGTTGCCCATACCTTTACTTTGATGAATAAGGAGAACTCAAAATCTGTCACAACACTAACTCTCAATTTGCCACCAATTAGAGTTAGCAACTATACAACAATATACAATAATAAAGATCCAAATTAACAACTTATTTCTCCAACTTAATAAAAACCACCAGAAGTATAATATACATACAAAGTAAAACCTCTTTACACCTTATTACTCCACATAAACATTAAGCATCAATAAAACAATGTCAAAGCAAATATGATACCTTAACCTTATACCTCCAGCACTTTCACAGTCACTATCCTTTGCACACCGTGACCAAAATAAAATTACCCACGAAGAGAATCGAACTCGGCACCTCTGCCTTCTAGCGCCTTCGCTTCAATGCCACCGTCGTTGGGTCACAAGTGCCCAATGAAGAAATACAATGTTGCCCTATATTTTATCTTCCTTTGACACCAAGAATCTGGAAAACGTAAATGTCTTCCACAAGCCACATGCAAACTGGTGAGCGTTGTCCAAAATGTAACTCACTGGGCAACAGAAATAATCATCCACACAGCGCTAACAAAAACTGTTATCCTTCGTGCAATCCAATCAATCATAGGTAAAAGCAAACTATCGTATGTCAAAGGGCAAACTGAAAACGTAATTCGAGTGCAGTCCCAACAATTGTAGGTGAAGTGCAATCTGTCGGATGTCAAAGCGTAAACTGAAAATGCAAGAAATTACTTGGGCAACTCAATATCGATAATCAACTCTCAATGAAATACAACGCTTTCTCGAAGATCACAGAGCTACGATTTTCATTACTCGGAGTTACAATCACTTTAGAAAATCATCCCCACTTATATAGCCATTTCTCCTTAACTATTTGACGTCGACGCTCCTCCAACGATGGCAACACATCGGCGAAAGAATTCTTTTTTTTTCTCCGTCGCTTAAGGGTTGAAAGACCCTTTAATAATAATTAAAATAATTATTATTATTATTTTATTAATAATAAATTAAACTTAGACCCTTGTCAAAGGTTTGAGTTAATTTAATTATTAATAATAAACATGGACCTTCAAGGTTTTTCAAGAAGTAAAAACCTTTGCATTAAGTTAAGCTTGGTTTTAATAAAAACCCTTAATGAGTCCAAATGGTTTTAAGAAAAACCTTTAACCTTGTCACCATGGTTTTAATAAAAACCCTTTAACATTATGAAGCTTCTCAAGATATTTTTGACATCACACTCTTTTTGATATCATCACAAAAATGCCTTTTGACATCAATGACAACTTATACACTTGAGCAAAGGCAATGTACCCAAAGTACCCAAAATTGCCAACAATCTCCCCCTTTGTCATTGATGGCAAACCTTTATCGAAAAAACTTCTCAAGAGCCAAAACCGAAACCAACTGTGCTAACAACTAACCAATCGTGCCCACAACTGAGAATCTTCCTTTGAAGTTTTGCTCCCCCTGATTTGAAGCTTTCCTCTTCACTTTGAAGCTCTCCCCCTTACTCATATCTCTCCCCCTTTGTCATCAATGGCAAAGGGCCACCTTTGGGGTTCGGGACTAAGAAGAAGCCTCTTAGCTTAGTCCCTCCCCCACCTCCTGATGAGGTGATTAATTCTGGGGTGGGAGTAAAACTCCCATTAGGCACTGATCATCATCAGTGTCTATAACTTCCTTACCGGGCCTTCTCTTGAACTCTTTGTCCATATTCCTGTTCCTGTTCCTATCACTGTTCCTGTCCCTATTTTCAATCTTGTTCTTATCCATGCCTTGATCCTTGGACCTTTTCATACCATTGTTCCTGTTCCTGTACCTTGGAAGTTCAACTTTACACTGTCTAGCTGTGTGACCTTCATTGTTGCACTTATAACAAGTAACAATGTTCTTTTAGGCATACTTGTTCTTTGAATCCACCTGTTCTGACTAAACCTCGTTTCCGACCAAACTCGTTTCCGACCAAACCTGTTCTGACCAAACCTGTTCTGATCAAACTTGTTCCTGATATTTGCCTTGCAATAAACTGCCTTGTGCCCAAACTGTTTACAAGAGTAGCAATACCCTTGAAAGAAATTACGACCTCTGAAACTGTCATTTATCTTCCTTACTTGAGTCATGCAATGTGAATCCATGTGCCCAAACCTGTGACAAGCAAAACATCTGCCATTAAAATTTCTTGTAAATGGCTTTCTAGGTCCTATAAACTTTCTCCCCTTTTTTTGTTTCCTATTTTCTGTTTCTGTGCATCTATCATTCAAGGACTCATGATCTAAAATACTTTCCTCATCAGAACTCTCTTCCTTTTGGAGTCTCTTACTAGACTCTCCAGCTTGTTTCTTGTGTGGCTTAACAAAACCAAGGCCTATTTTATCTGTTGTCTTTCTTTGACCTTTTTGGAGTTGTCTTGAAACCTGTAAATATTATCCTTGTACTCTTTAGTTTCCTCTTTCAAAGAAGCCATTTTCTGTTCTAACTCACTATACTCAATAACCTTAGACTCTAACTCATCCTTGAGTTCTTGTGTCTTAGCCATAGAGAAGTCAAGACTTTCTATAAGATCATCTCTCTCCATACAACATTCATCTAACTTATCCTTGAGTCTAGCATTCTTCTTTCTTTCCTTTTTCAAAGCACTAAGAGCACTAATAAGTTCACCTTTAAGATCTACTTCACCTTCCTCTATATGTTTGCTTTTTGAATCATCAAAGCCTTTTTCGGATTTCTTATCACTAGAGGTGCTACCCTTTTCAAAAACCATACATGCATCTTCCTTATAGTTTTTTGAAGCATCCTCATACATACTAGAAACCAAATCATTATTTGTGCAATCATCCTCAAGGTGACCAAAATTTCCACATCTAAGACATTTCATGATAATGAATCTATGTTTTGGTTCTTCCTCTTTTTCTGATATGAATAACATCTCATTTTCATTATCACTTGAAGAACTTTCACTATCACTACTAGAACACTTACTTGCCTTGTCTAGGTAGAAGCTCTTCTTGTGTTTGTGAGAGTACCTCTTTCCTTGATTGCTTTGCTCATCTTTATTCTTCCTTTGATGCCTATGCCTTTCAGAATCCTTGCTCTTACAATCCTGTTTATCTTCATCACTTTCATCCTTGGCAACAATACAATCAGTAGCATAATGACCAAACTTTCCACAATTGAAACATCTTACATTTTCCATACTTTTGTGCTTTCTAGAGAACTTGCCTTTCTTTCTATAATATGCCTCTTCATCACTAGAAGACTCATCACTCTCTTGAAGTTGTTTACCCTTGGATTTCTTGGTAGCCTTGAAAGCTGCCTCTTTCTTGACATCAACCTTCACTTGAGTTCTCAACTCAAATGTCTGCAAGTATACTATGGAGCTCATCCTTTTTCAACTTATCCAAATATTTAGCTTCCTCAATAGCAAAAATATTTTCACTAAATCTATTAGGAAGAGATCTTAAAATCTTATCACAAACATCATTTTCAGCAAGCTCAAGACCTAAGTCTTTCATGGAGCTAACAACCTCATCCATACGAAGCATGTAGTCACTAATATTTTCATCATCATTCATCTTGAGTTGTTCAAACATACCTTTGAAGTGTCTCAATTTGGCATTTTTGACATTTGTATCACCTGTATGAACCACCTTCAACTGATTCCACATTTCACTAGCTGTCTTGTAGTGAATCACTTTGGTGAGATCTACTTTCTGTAAGCCTTTCAAGATTGCATTCATTGCTTTTGAATTGCTATGATGTAGGAGCCTTTCTTCTTTAGTATTAGGACCATGTTCAGGAATAGTGTACTCATCTTCAATCACTTCCCAAACATCATTCCCAAGTGCCATTATATGAACCTTCATCCTTGCACTCCAAAGACCAAAATCTGACCCATCAATAATAGGTGTTGCATTGCCACTTGAATGATCCATTGTGTTCTTTACTAGCTTTTCCTTCAAGCTATTAAACTTTTCGAAGGCACCCGCTCTGATACCAATTGAAGAACACAAGCTTATACTAAGAGGGGGGGTGAATAGTATAAGACCTCTTTTTAATTTTTCCTTTATACTTCAAAATAGTAAAGCAATATACCCAAAGCAATATCAAAACAATGCACAATATCATCCACAAAGTGACACCAATTTTAGCGTGGTTCACCCAGAATGCCTGGGTTGCGTCCACAAAACGTTTCTCTAAAAGTTATCTCAAAGTTCTTTGGGAAACCTTCCCAATTACAATGTTTATGAGCCTCGGCCCAAAGGAGATACCTTCCCCCAATCTAAATTTATGAGCCTCTGCTCAAAGGAGATGCCTTCCCTCTCGCTCTAGAAATGATCCCTCATAAGATCAACCGCCTCTACCTCTTGCCAACGACATGGAACTCCTTTCCATCGAAGACCTCCTGTCCTCAATGCTTAGCCTAAGAGACCTTCGCCTTCTATGATCACGTCCACAGCAGCTCAAGCAACTCTGTACCAAACATAGTCGATAGGTCTAGTACAAGTCTTCCTCTATCCGTCGGATCTCGTCCAACACTTGAACAAATCAATCCTCTGCACACAAGCCTTCTCAAAGACTTGCCAAATCTGTCTTCAGGTTCTTCTCAAAGAACCAATGCACCTTTATCCTCAAGTTCTCTGATAGAACTATCAAACTCATCTCACAAGTCCTTTGCTAGGACTTGTCCAAATCTGCTCACAAGTCCCCACCGGAACCTGTCCAAAAACTGCTCATAAGTCCCCACCGAAACCTTTCCAAAACCTCAGCAAGCTCACCAAGAAAAACTTGCTTAGCATGAACCCACAAAGAGAATTGTTAGAGACCCAATGTGATTCATAAACCTCATAGAAGCATAAAGAGAATTGTTAGAGACTCAATATGTTCTATACTTAACTCCCAATCTTAATCTCAAATCTCATAGAAACATAAAGAGAATTGTTAGAGACTTAATATGTTCTATACTTAACTCCCAATATCAATCTCAACTCAATATCAATCTCAAAAGAATAAGATAGATGTAGTATGCTTTTCTCAAGAACATGAAACACAACCCAATAATTGCCAACCATGCAATATCTCTTATAACAATGATACTCATGTTCTTTTCACCAACAATTAGGGTTTTAACAACAATGCTCATCAAACAAGGTTTAGTCAACCAACACCATTCAACTCAACATCAACCTTGAAGCATTCAACCAATCATCACAAGAAAAGGAAACAAGTAGAAATCCTTTTCCCTCCAAGGATATTTGAACAAAACAACCACCAACACAATATCACCAAATGCAAAGAATAACTTGCTCAAATCAACTCAATGGAGTAAGCCCAATATCATGTATCAAGTAAAGCACTAACTTGATCAAAACAACCTCTATGGAAGCAACTCAACCATCAATATCAAACCAGCCAACTAAGGGTTTCATCATCTCAATGCAAGTAGCAAGACTTACTAACATAAAACCTTAGTGCAAAAAATTCTTCCTCTTCCTCAACCAAAATTATGCATTCACCCAAAAACTCATCAATGATTTTAATGCATAAACAATCTTCAATATCCAGAAAATAGGATTTACACCAAAAATACCTAGTAGACAACCTTTTCACTCCAAACTCAATTTCAGAAAATATACCATCAACAATAGACATGGAAGAAGTTGCCCATACCTTTACTTTGATGAAGAAGGAGAACTCAAAATCTGTCACAACACTAACTCTCAATTTGCCACCAATTAGAGTTAGCAACTATACAACAATATACAATAATAAAGATCCAAATTAACAACTTATTTCTCCAACTTAATAAAAACCACCAGAAGTATAATATACATACAAAGTAAAACCTCTTTACACCTTATTACTCCACATAAACATTAAGCATCAATAAAACAATGTCAAAGCAAATATGATACCTTAACCTTATACCTCCAACGCTTTCATAGCCACTATCCTTTGCACACCGCAACCAAAAGAAAATTACCCACGAAGAGAATCGAACTCGACACCTCTGCCTTCTAGCGCCTTCACTTCAATGCCACCGTCGTTGGGTCACAAGTGCCCAATGAAGAAATACAGTGTTGCCCTATATTTTATCTTCCTTTGACACAAAGAATCTGGAAAACATAAATGTCTTCCACAAGCCACATGCAAACTGGTGAGCGCTGTCCAAAATGTAACTCACTGGGCAACAGAAATAATCATCCACACAACGCTAACGAAAACTGTTATCCTTCATGCAATCCAATCAATCGTAGGTGAAAGCAAACTGTCGGATGTCAAAGCGCAAACTAAAAACATAATTCGAGTGCAGTCCCAACAATTGTAGGTGAAGCGCAATCTGTCGGATGTCAAAGCGCAAACTAAAAATGCAAGAAATTACTTGGGCAACTCAATATTGATAATCAACTCTCAATGAAATACAACGCTTTCTCGAAGATCACGAGCTACGATTTTCATTACTCGGAGTTACAATCACTTTAGAAAATCATCCCCACTTATATAGCCATTTCTCCTTAACTGTTTGATGTCGGCGCTCCTCCAACGATGGCAACACATCGACGAAAGAATTCTTTCTTTTTTTTCTCCGTCGCTTAAGGGTTGAAAGACCCTTTAATAATAATTAAAATAATAATTATTATTATTTTATTAATAATAAATTAAACTTAGACCCTTGTCAAAGGTTTGAGTTAATTTAATTATTAATAATAAACATGGACCTTCAAGGCTTTTCAAGAAGTAAAAACCTTTGCATTAAGTTAAGCTTGGTTTTAATAAAAACGCTTAATGAGTCCAAATGGTTTTAAGAAAAACCTTTAACCTTGTCACCATGGTTTTAATAAAAACCCTTTAACATTATGAAGCTTCTCAAGATATTTTTGACATCACACTCTTTTTGATATCATCACAAAAATGCCTTTTGACATCAATGACAACTTATACACTTGAGCAAAGGCAATGTACCCAAAGTACCCAAAATTGCCAATAGATCTTGAGCATGATCTTCGTGATTGAGGGGTCTATCAAGAAGATCATCAACATAATCCTCCATGATGTCATGGATCATGTCATAAATATATATGTCATGGCTCTTTCATAGGTAGCTCATATGCTCTTCAATCCAAATGGGATAACTTGGTAGCAGAAGGTTACCCAAGGTTAATGGAAGTTGTTTTAAATATATCATAAAACCCACCCATCAAGGATAGCATTCCATATCTAGCATTGAAATAAATAATTATGTTGGTGTCAGGAATGAGAAGTCATCTTTGGACATGCTTTTTTGATGTCCTAAAATTCAGTACAAACTCTAACATTGTCGTCCTTCTTAGCTTAGAGATTCATTCAAAATAGTCCATTGCTTTAATATATCTAACATCTAGGAACTTTTGGACCTCCTCCTCCATGAGAAAGGTAATTTTTAGATGCATTTTTTGTAGCTTTTTCTTTATGGGTTTAGCATCTAGTCTTACAACTGAGTGATGGATAACTAAGGACGGTCTAGACTTAGCATTTCAGTGTAGAACCATGCAACAATATAACTAAACTCGATAAAAAGTGTGGTGTAGTCTTTGCACTTAGGAAGCATCAAGACCTTACCTAATTTTAAGATTTTGGTATTTTCAAGAGTTTTTATATTAATGTTCATGGTTTTCTCAATGAGAATACAACATTTTTCCTCCAATTGAGGTGGAGTGGGCAACAGTCCTAGGTTTTATAGATCTAAGGAATCAAACAACAACTGAACATGATTAGCGGGTTGGGAGATAGCAATATTTCCAATTTGAGGAAAATATTTTCTAAAGAAAAAGTTATTTTAGATGAGATAGTTTAAGGGACCATCTTCAGGAATATCATGTAGGGTGTCCTCCCTTTCACAACTGCTTTCATTGGATATTAGTTCTGGGTAGGCTAAAATTAGATAATTCATATTGGTGTAGTGTGCATACCTAATGGAGCTAGGACTTAGGATTAGTGGTAGATCCTTGTCCTCCTTATCTCAATCCAACCCATGTATTTACATGATCTCTTCATGGGATTCCTTAAAGAAATAAATGGATTCATTTTCATAGTCAAATGAAAATGAAGCAAAAAAAAGCTCATTATGATTAGGGATATATCCTATCCCATAGTGCCTCTATTAGGCTTCAACATCCATAGGCTCTTTGATACCATATTCATGAAGGATTGATCATTTCCCTTGAAATCCCATATTGAAATGGATTTGATTTGGTATGGGATACAAATTTTACAAGTAGCATGAAGCATACTATTATTCGACTAGGTGAGGGTTATTGCCATGGATTTGTTTTCCATTAGTAATACTAGCATAAATAATGGAACAACCCCCTATATGTACTATTTTATCCTTCCTATATGGTAAGCCTATGGTTTGGGGAGATGGAGGGAGCTTGGATGGGTCCAAAAGATGTAGATTATTATTGTTTTATTTGATTGAATTATAAATTTTAACCCTAGATTCATTGTTTAAAGATTGATCACTTAAGGTTAAGGATGGGATAAGACATGTTTTTGGATTATTGCCCTTAATTGCTTGGAAATAAGCAAAATATTTAGGGTTAGGTAGAATATGATATGTCTTGCCCTGATATTCATATTGAGAAATTTATGGAAAGTAGAAGGAATGGTTCACATTGCATGGATCCAAATCTTGCCAAGAAGAATGTTGTAAGCCAATTCTTAAGGCATGACATAAAAAGGAGTGTTAAGGATATGGGGTATGACTTTTAGAGGTAAGACTATGGTACAATTAGCCTTGCATTATTCGTTGCCAAATGCCCTAATGACAAGATTGGATTTCTCCTAATCTTATTTAGTTAGCCCAAAATTGTTAATGAATTTTAGACTACATATATTAAGGGTTGATACATTATCAACAAGAATTTGCTTGATAAGAGTATCATTGATATAGCCTATGATGTAGAGAGGGGGATATTCGACCATAGATATGGGTAGAATATTATCCTTGTAGAATGATATTGTGGCATGATTGACACCAAGGGACCCTAATATATTAGTGATGTTATTGGGTTTTAAATATTGAGGGATAAATTATTCGTTAAAGAGTTTGAATAAAATTTCTCTTTGTCATAGAGGTTTTGAGGGGTTCGAGGAGAGATATTTTGACTAGGATACTCTTGATTTATTGATAAATATCAAATGAACCCGTGTCTTTGTTTTGAGAATGTATGATTAGTGGTGGTCCTCTAGAGGAAGAAGTTCATTTTGAATGAAGGACCAAAGGAATTCTAGGAAGTTGCTCAGATGATTGATTCCTATGTTGTTGCCTTGTGACAATACCAACTAAAGAGAAGTGGATTGTTCCTACCATATTTATACTTGGAGGGGTAATAGACCTATATTGTATATTTTTTACTGCCTTTTGGTTGTGATTAAGTAGTGGATCTTAGAAGATTCCAAGATCTTGGTTGGAAGAGGATTGGACCTTAGAGCTGCTAAAGACAATATGGCCATCATCTATCAGGTCTTGAATGAGGTTTCTAAGGTTTTTGCACTTTTTTATGGCATGACCATTGACACAATGAAAGGCATATTGCTCTTAAGACTAGAACCAAGGAGTTTTATTCCTTTTTAGATATACAAGCTTAAATGGTAGGAGTTCTACCATTTTAGCTTCAAGAAATTTGTCACAAATGGTCTAGGATGTTGATCCAATTGGGTGAATTTCCTATTGGGTTTCAACTACAAATATTTCCCTATATTAGGCTTTTGAAGGGTCATCATAGTATTCACGTTGTTATCTTAGAATGAGTCAGTGACTCCATCACCTACAACATGTTTATTTTTATACCACCCATTTTGGTGGGAGGAGGACTTATCTTCTTCTTTGTTTGCTTTAGCTTTAAGATGTCCTCCTTTTAAGAGGGCAATTTTTACTCTTTTGGCCATTTCTACGACATCTTTAAAGGAAGACACATTAGCCATCTCTAGGTAGAAGGCCAATTTTTCATATAGGTTACATATGAAAATTTCCAAGAGGTTCCTTTATGGGGAAGCATACTAGAGCCTTACTACAAAGGCTCACCACCTAGCTAGGAAATCTATGAATCCCTCATATTTAGCCTATTTGAGTTTACATAGATTATTAAGTGTGACCTTCTCAATGTAGGGAGAACTATTGACAAACAACTTAACAAGGTCCTTAAAGGTATTAAGAGTATTCTTATGTATTTGGTAACACCACTCTAGAGTAGATTTAGTAAGGCTCTTGGGGAATATTTTGAGCAACATCTCATCATATGCAATGTCACTATAGGCAGTTCAAAAAATCCTAAGGTGATTTATAGGATCATATTTTCCTTTGCATAAATAAAAGTTAGGTATTTCAAAGTTAGGAGGAAATGGATGACTATCCACAATAGGATCTAAAGATTGATTACATAATTCTCATAAGAGTACATGTTATTGTATGAATACCCATAGATAGAGGCCATTTATTTTTTTAGCTACTCTAACTAAGAGGTTAAGGTATGAATTTTAGAAGAAAGGTGATTTGATGGCATACAAGATGTGTGTTGTGGGAGGGGAGGACTTTGATAGCTAATGAAAGGATGATATTGGGATATTGGGGCATATGATATTAAATTTGGCATTGTATGGCTCATCCCCAAGCCATTTGAGATAAAAGGATTTGAAGATGTTGGATGAAGGATTGCTAGAATGGGATTTTGAGTGAAACCTACATTCATGCTTGGGTAGGAGGAAGAATACTGATACAAGGATGAGAAGGTTGAGAACTAAGAAGTATATCCAAGTTGGGGACATAACTTGTGCTTTATTTTTGAGATGTAAGGCAACTCACAATAACCCATAACAACTCCTTAAAAGGAGGAAGGGATGAGTGATTACCTAAAGATGATAGGGGATTCTACTCCCTACAATCACAAAAGAGGTGGTGATTTGATTATTAGAGTCAATATAATTACTTGATCAATATATTTAAGGATCCAAGGGAGGGTTCTAATTTATTAGGATCTAGGGTTTATAATTTGCTTGTTAGGGGTAATTTAAGAGAGAACCTTTCCCAACATAAGTGGTTAGGGGTCACTATTTTCCTTAAATGTAGTTGCTAGAACCTCTTTATGTCTATGGAGGAAAGCAACCATGTGATTAAGGGACTTGAAGACTACCTAATGAGGAATATTCTATAAAATAGATAACTACCATCATTTAATATGCACATGGTTTTGGGCTCATGGTTTTACCTGAACCACGGTTTATAATTGGATATTTTATACCTATAAATATGTATTGTTTTGCAATACAATTTGATTCAAATTTCTTGATACACATTAGTGGTATCAAAGCAAAATATGTACTATTTTACACCCTATATTCCTTCATGTTATAAATGTCTTTGAAATATATGGCAAGACATGTCATATTTTCAACCCATGCATATTCCAAAATATTCTATGGGAATATTCTCTACTTCTAAAAGTGACTTTTTTTCTCTTCTTTTTGTTGACTAGGCATATTTATTTTTTTGTGCACATCTAGGGTCCATTAATATGCAAGAATAGGTGTATTTATAGTCATAAAGAAGATCTTTTTGAGCCTAACCCAATGGACTCAATATTTTTAAATTTTGTGAATACCTATCCCAACTACTGAAATGATAAAGTTTGGATCACCTGTCTTCCATTTTTTGTGTTTTTCCACTCTTTATCCTCCATGTTTTTATGCATTGGATTCCAATGCTTCTATGGTGGGGAGGAAATATGAGGAATATTCTAAAAATATATATAGCTATTGGCATTTAATACACACATGGTTTTGGGCTCATGGTTTTTCCCAAACCATGGTTTGTAATTAGGTATTTTATGTTAGTCTTACAATGGCACTGAGAGGGGGGGTGAATCAGTGTAGTTCTTTAAACTTAAATTCATGGATCTTAAAACTGAAATAATGAAACCTTAAAATCGGATAAAGTAAGTATCACAAGAGAACATCACACAACACAAGATTTAACGAGGTTCACCAATTTGGCTACTCCTCAAGAATGACTGCTTGGACTACCATCCAAATCTAGCCTTTGCAAAGCAACAACTTTACAATCAATTTACCAACACCAACTGGAAGGACCACCAATCCTTGATTTATCTGCACCAACAGAAAGGAGCACCAACCCCTGATTTACCAACACCAACTGGAAGGATCACCAACCCCTTATTTATCTGCACCAACAGAAAGGAGCACCAACCCTTGATTTATCAGCACCAACTGGAAGGAGCACAAACCCCTAATTTACTAGCACCAACTGGAAGGAGCACTAACCCCTGATGCCAAGCTGCAACCTGGACTTCAATTTTGAATCTAGAAGTTTAATAGAAAAATACCTTCGCTTTTACAAGACCCTGACTGGTCTACTTCACCTTTGCAATCTCTTCGCACTCTACTTTCTCTGTGCAATCACTTCGCACACTCTGATTCGTTACAGTCGAACTTCACGATCGTCTTCTCCATTTTGCACACTCTGCTCTCTTTGCGCAATCACTTTGCACACTCTACTTCGTTATAGTCGAACTTCACGATCGTCTTCTCCCTTTTGTGCACTTTGCTCTCTTTGTGCAATCACTTCGCACACTCTGCTTCGTTATAGTCGAACTTCATGATCGTCTTCTCCCTTTTGCACACTCTGCTCTCTTTGTGAATTTTACACTTAGCATGATTCGACACAACTTGCTCTTTGCACACTACACCATCATCTCACCGCTTTTGTGCTTTTTGCGCTCTTACAACCACATTTCACACTTTGACATGCATTCGACGACATATGCAACAACTCTTCAATTCTCCAAACAACCCTCCTTTTATAATAATATTTTCATGATGAAAACCCTAATCTTAGTCGGCTTGCATAACAAATGTAAACCCTAATCTTAGTCGGCTTTCATAACAACTGTAAACCCTAATCTTAGTCGGTTGTCATCGGTCTTAGTTGGCTTCAACTCATGAAGATATTCGATAATTCCACCACTCAAAAATTTCATTCGGTAACAGTCCTTGTAGCCACCATACTAACTTTTGTTCACTCTTCATATTTTAGTTGCATGAATTCACTCTGTATCTGCCCCTATAAATGATGTAGAGATGTCGGTCCACTGTCATACTTCTCATTTTAGTTGGGTTCTTCTTCTTGTCTTGCGCACATACGACCTGTCTTTCTTGAGTCACGAAAATGCGACATGTCGCGATATCACAACACTTTTGTTACTCTGCCTGTCTGCCCTTCTTAAGTCACAAAAATGCGACATGTCGCGATATCGCGACACTTTTGTTTCTCTTCCTTCCTGGCCTTTTCAATTTGCGATAATGTAACATGTCGCGATATCACGACACTTTTTCTTTCTTTGACTGCCTGGCCTTTTCGAGTTGCAAAAATGTGACATGTTGCAATATCGCGACACTTTTTATTTCTCTGCCTGGCTACCCCTTTTGAGTCGCGATAATGCGACATGTCGCAATATCGCGACACTTTTTCTTTCTCTGCCTGGCTGCCCTTTTTAAGTCACGATAATGCGACATGTCACGATATCGCGACACTTTTTCTTTCTCTCTCTTTCTCTTTGCTTTGGCCCCGAAAATACATGTCGCGATATCGCGACACTTTTTGTCCTTGCTTTTTCTCTTTGCTTCGGCCCGTGAAAATACAACATGTCGCGATATCGCGACACTTTTTCTCCTTGCTTTTTCTCTTTGCTTCGGCCCGCGAAAATACAACATGTCCATGAAAATACAACATGTCACGATATCGTGACACATTTTCTCCTTGCTCTTTCTCTTTGCTTCAGCCCGTGAAAATACAACATGTCGCAATATCGCGACACTTTTTCTCCTTGCATTTTCTCTTTGCTTTGGATCGCGAAAATGCAACATGTCGCGATATCGCAACACTTTTTCTCCTTGCATTTTCCCTTTGCTTTGGACCGCGAAAATGCAACATGTCGCGATATCGGGACACTTTTTCTCCTTGCATTTTCTCTTCTCTTCTGGCTGCAAAAATGCAACATGTGGCGATATCACGACACTTTTTCCTCCTTGCATTTTCTCTTTGCTTTGGCCGCGAAAATGCAACATGTCGCGATATCGCGACACTTTTTCCTCCTTGCATTTTCTCTTTGAACATGTCGCGAAATCGTGACACTTTTTCCTGCTTGCCCTTTCTCTTCCAACATGTCGTGAAATCGTGACACTTTTTCTTCCTTGCTCTTTTTCTTCCAGCATGTCACGAAATCGTGACACTTTTTCTTCCTTGCTCTGCATGTCATGAAATCGCAACAATTTTACTTCCTTGTCTTTTTTCTTCCAACATGTCACGAAATCGTAACAATTTTTCTTCCTTACTCTGCATGTCACGAAATCATGACAGTTTTTCTTCCTTGCTCTGCATGTCGTGAAATCGCGACAGTTTTTCTTTCTTGCTCTACATGTCGCGATATCGTGACACTTTTCTTACTTGTATTTTTCTTTGATCTTTTGCGTATGGGCCACTTCAAAATTCTTGGAAAATCAATGTACATACTCTGAATAACCTCTGAACTCCTGTCTTCTGCATCTGAATAGCTTTTGAACTTCCTGTCCACTACATCAATAGATCTATCAGACTATGTTGACAACAATGAAAATACTGTTGCTGCACCTTGCTCAACAATCTCCCCCTTTGGAATTGTTGGCAACACATGAGCAATTTCCTGTAACTCTTCTCCCCCTTTGACAATAATACCAAAGGGCTACTACAAACTCCCCTTGAGTCCATGCACAACATTCTCAGGAAAAATTTATTACACTTAGTAAAAATCATGAACATGAGTAGAAAGATAATCAAATACTTAAATGCTCCCCCTAAGAATGTGATCCCTGTAGCTAGTCAATTCTTGGGAAGTGTGACCACTCCCAATTTATTGTGAAGGTACTCAAAAACTTCCTTGCGCAATGGTTTTGTGAAGATATCTGCTACTTGCTTTGTAGTTGGAACAAAATCCAACTTAACCTCACCTTCCGCAACTTTCTCCTTCAAAAAATGATACCTGCGTACAACATGTTGTTGCTGCAATATATTCTGCCTTTGCTGTCGATAAGGAAACTGACTCTTGTTTCTTACTGTGCCATGCGACCAACCTATCTCCAAGATAGAATGCACCTCCACTGGTACTCTTTCTGTCATCGACACTTCCCCGCCCAATCTGCATCCGAATACGAAATAAGGGTGAAGTCTTTACCTTTCGGATACCGTAACCCATACGCCAAAGTACTCTTGAGGTACCGAAGAATCCTCTTCACTGTTGTCACATGAGTCTTCTTAGGATTAGCATGAAATTGTGCTACCATGCATACTACCTGAAAAATATCTGGTCTGGTAGCTGTCAGGTACAGTAAGCTTCTAATCATAGATTTGTACATGGTTTGATCAACAAGTGGAGATTTGTCATCCTTGCTCAACTTGCAACCAATCATTGATATTTCAAATTCTTTCTGCATCTTATTTGCTAAATCTTTGCACGACTCATCTTTGCTGCTGCCAAATAAGATATCATATTTCTTAAACCCTTGTTGAGTGAGATAGTTGTCTAGATTTGCATACCATGCTTGGGGTGCCTGTTTCAAGCCATATATCTTCAACTTACAAACCAAGTTGGGATCATCACCAAGATGGAAACCATCTGGCTGCCCAAAAAATGATGATTTCACATCTATCAAAAAAATTGTCAAGTGACTCACACTTGTACCAACTTTTGTCCAACACTGTACCGACACTCGCAATTTCATCGCCAACTCTGTGCAAGCATCAAACACTGTACCACAACACCAACCAAATCCCTTTTTACATTTTCAACTTGGTCTATGTTTTCTACAGTCACCGCTGGTCATACATTACTTTCAACTGTTCGAATCAGGAGACAACATTTTGTCAAACACTTCACGGCCAACTGTAGTGCACCTTACTCAAACTCATACTTCTGGACCTCGGATAGGTATGATTCACAAAGCAAATTCGCTCATCTTGATGAGCTAAACATGAATCAATAATCAAACTTCAATATTTTTCACCACAGTGTCATAATAGATCTAACAATCTTCACGTCAATGTGTAGTTCAAATACACACTGCTTTTATCAAAACACATATATGCGGCTAAGGCAACATTCTTTCACTAACCAAATTATCTAAATTGTTATAATCCTTAACTTTGGACAATGGCAGTAAGAACCATCAACAGAACAACAATGACATATAGAAATACTACCAAAAATGACAACTCTCAATTTAATCACCACCTTTCACGGCACTTCCACAAACAACTAGATGAACTGAAAACACACTTCGACAACTATACGACAACTTCTCTGACTACTTGCCTTTCATCCTCAGGTAATCAAACAAATACATAGGAGTATTAAAATAAAACTTCAAGATTGCTCCCCCTGAGGATGTGCTACCTGGAGTTGCTTAGTGCAATAGCGGAGTAGTCTCCTTCAGTCCAAGGAGACACGATTTCCTTTCTTCTATCTTTCTCCAAACTTTCTTGAATTTGGGCTTGGATTTTTCAACTACATCCCTGTTTTGCATATTTTCATGAACTCGAACATTTATCTTGTGTGGTTCTCTTGTGCATCCTTGATGAATTATTATTTTCCTTTCTTTTATGTACATGATTTATTCCCTGTCTGTGTTGCGTTCTTTGCATCTGATGAAATCTACTGTTTTGCCTTAGATTAGATACAAAAGTGCTTGGAAAAAACCTTGCTATGTGCCCATGACCATTACATTGAAAAAATTGTACATAGTGTTCACTTAGAAATGCAGATGTATTTCTACCAGCATAACTCTTTGATTTATTATTCAATCCACAATAAATTGCCTTGTGACCATACTAGTTGCATCTGAAACAATAGCCATTAAAAGTATTATTATGAAAAGAGTGAGAGTGATAGAACCTCTTTTGTTGTGGTTGCTTTGTTGTAGATCTCCTTTGATGTTTTCTTCCTTTTGAAGATTCGACTTCAAACTTGTCTTGCTTCGATCCTTCAACAGTGAACTTCTTCTTCTCTACAGAGTTGGAAGATGAAGGTTGTTCAACTTCATATCCAAGACCACGCTTATCCGTGAAGCTTCTTTGTTGGCTTATCATTTTATCTAGCAACTATGTGCTCTTCTCGAATTTGATATTGTTGAAAAATTACCATTGGTAAAAGGTTAAATAGAGTATTTTACCTTGGGTAAGTTTACTTACCTTTTACCTTACCTGGACGGTAGTTGGACGGCAGCATCTTTGGGCGGCAAGAGAGTTTTAATTTAATTTCTTCTCCCTTCCCTTAACTTCTCCTATTCCCCCCTTTTCTCTAGTATGGTTATTTTGTGTTTATTTAAATCATTTGTAACCTAATTTCAAGTTAATGGTTAATGCATATTTTACCTTTGCATCGAATAGCTCACCTCTCACATTTGGTATCACAACCGAGAACCGAGGCGGCCCGTAGGAGCAAATCGGCATGATTCTCGAGGCGAGGTGGCCCGTAGGAGCAGATTGGCATGATTCCTAAGGAATTGGTGGAGCTGGACATGACAGGCATAGGTAGACACGTGGCTCGAGGTGATTCATTGACGAGGCAACACGTGGCTTGAGGTGACACGTTGGAGAGGGCGACACGTGACCCGAGGTGGTTCGTTGGAGAGGCCACCTATGCGTAGCTCGAGGTGACCTATGCATGGTACGTTGCAAAAGGATCACGTAGCCTACGGACTGCCTATAGGCAATCAAAGCACATACAGTGCTTTGCTCTTTTTAAAGAGCATCAACATCGCCGCATCGGCGATGTGGGACTATTAAGTCCCAAATAAAAAAAATTTGCTTCGTGTCGAAGCGGGAAGCCAAAACATTGCTTTGCGTTCAACACGAACGCAATAAATGCAAGGAGCCAGCTAGTACTCCTAGATCTGCCTGGTAGCACAGCGGCTACCCTTTGCCTTGACGCCCGCGAGGTTGCACGATCGAACCTCGGCGGGGTCAAAAGTTTTTTTTTTTAAAGAAAATTTCTTTAAAAACCTTTAAGGTAATTTAAAAATTTTGAAAGGTTTTATTTATCATTTGAGTTGATGATTGACATTTCCTAAGAGGAAATAGTTGTAAAAAAAAAATTTACACTTTAAGAGGTAAAAAAAAATTAGTAAAATTTCCTAAGAGGAAATCTTTGTAAAAGAAAATTTCTGGGAAATTTTCTTAAATGATAAGATCGGAAGGATGTTACCAAGCACTTTGTAGTTTGTTACTGAGAACAAAAGCTGAAAGATTTGATGAGCAAGTGAGAACACTAGGCATAAATTCAGTCTTTTCACAGTTGCAAAACGCGGTTATTGCACAACAAAGAAATCCTGATCTAGGATACGAAGTAGTTTCAAAAGATAACTCCTTTGGGAGCAGATTTGAACAATCCAACACAGTGGAGATTGCTCCACAAGGATCTGAATATACTCATTATTGTAATTCAGTTGAAATCCTACAACCTCCTCCTAAAATTATATTGATCAGTGACGACGACGAACAAGTCGCTGACAATTTTGTAATTGTTGAATCACAAAAGTGAGTTGTTTATGATTGTAAATCAAGCAAGGCTTGATAGTTTGTAAAGTATTTTTGAAATAAGACTATATAATAAAGGTTTCTTGTTTTAATAGATTGTAATGGGATCAAATAATAATCTACCAATCCTCAAATTCAGTGGGGATAATTATGAGTACTGGTCCATCAAAATGAGGACATTACTCATAGGAAAAGGACTATGGGATAGTATTGAAAACGGTTACACTGCTCCAAAATATTGGACTACTTTGAGTGCAACCGACAAGAAGATCTTCAAAGATGCATAGAAAAATAACTCTTTTGCCTTATACCATCTTCAAGCGGCATTAGATCCAAGTATCTTTCTAGAATTGCATCTTACTTAACTGCCATAGATGCATGGAATGCCTTGAAAGAAGGATTCCAAGGAAGTGATAAAGTGAAGCAAGTCAGGCTTCAGACCTTAAAAAGAGATTTTGAAAATATTAGAATGAAGGAAAATGAAAGCGTCGATGACTACTGTGTACGAGTCAAAGCAAGTAGTTGATATGATGCAAACTTTAGGTGATGACACAAAAGTTGAAACAATTGTGAAGAAAGTGTTGAGAACACTTCTTCCTAAGTGGAATCACATTGCCATAATAATTGAAGAATCAAAATACCTTTCTACTCTTACATTTGATAGTTTGATTGGATCATTAACATCACATGAAGAGAGACTTCAAGGAGCACCTTCAACAAGCTATGGAGGTGATGACAAAGCCTTCACTTCAAACGAAGCTGCAAGATGAGGACAAGGAAGAGGCCAAGGCAGAGGAAAACAACAAAGAAGCAAAGGCCAAAGCAACTCCTACAGAGGAGGAAATCAAAATAGAGATGGAAATCAAAACAGAGGGGCCAATCAGAACCAAAGCGGCAATGCAGGCCATGGAAATCAAGGACGAGGAAGTAACAAGACTAAAACAGCTTGTTTCAATTGTGGGAAACAAGGACACTTCGCTCGTGGATCGCTGGTCAAAGTCTTCAAAAGATCAAAGTAGTCAATATGGCTCATTCTATAGAGAAGAAGAAGGTCCACCAAATCTTTTTCTCTCTTATGGACAGTCAGATCAAAATCTTAAAGATACATGGATTTTGGATACTGGTTGCTCCAACCACATGAGTGGCAAAGAAAATCTCTTTGCTACATTAGATTCAAATTACAAATCCCATGTTAAGTTAGGGGATAATAAATATTTGCAATTTGAAGGCATTGTATCTATGGAAGTTCCAACAAAAGAAGGCCTTAAAAAAGTGAATGACATATACTATACTCCACAGCTACAACACAATTTGTTAAGTGTTGGCCAAATGATGGAGAAGCATTAAAAATTAGTTTTTGATGAAAGAAAATGTACAATCCTTGATAAAAACAATTGTAACAGAGTCATCACAGAAGTACCTATGACAAAGAATAGATTATTCCCTCTAAAATTTGGTGAGCCAGGGGGAGCTCAACTTGCAAACATTGCTTTTACAAATCCAAGTGTATTGTGGCACTTGAGATATGGTCACCTCAATTCCGCTAGCTTGAAAATGTTAACATCACAAGCTATGGTGACAGGACTACCAAAAAGTCAAAAACATAAGAAGGTATGCGAAGCATGTTCTTTGGGAAAGCACTCCAGAATGAAGTTTCCAAGAGTCCAAGCGTGGAGAGCAAGCTATCCTCTTTAGCTAGTACATTCGGACATCTATGGTCCAATGCAAACAAAAAGCCTTGGAAACAATTCTTATTTTCTAACATTCATAGATGATTATTCTAGAATGTTCTGGATCTATTTTTTGAAACACAAAGATGAAGCATTTGATTGCTTCATAGACTTCACAAATAATGTAGAAAAGCAATGTGACTACTATGTCAAATGTCTTCACACTGATAGAGGAGGAGAGTACTCCTCAAATGAATTTTTAAATTATTGTAAGAAAAATGGGATAAAAAGGCAGTTCACCACTGCCTATACCCCATAGTAGAATGGTGTGGTCGAGAGAAAGAACCGCACCCTTGTTGAAATGGCATGAACGATGCTTCAGAAAAAGCATCTAACATACAGCTATTGGGCAGATGCAGTGAGAACTAGTGCATATATTCTAAATAGAAGTTTGACTTCTAGTTTAGATGGTATCACTCCTTATGAAGGATGGTACGGTAAGAAACCAAATGTCAAACATTTTCGAGTATTTGGTTCTTTAGCTTATGCACACATTCCTGAGGAGAAGAGAAAGAAGCTTGATCCCAAGAGTCAAGCATGTATTTTTGTAGGGTATTGTGAATCGACCAAAGGGTATAGATTGTACAATCCCAAGACACAAAATAATTATCTCTAGGGATGTAATTTTTGATGAAGGGGGAGAATGGGGTCATAAAAAATTTGTTGATATAGACTCTAATTCGGAAAGTTCCACATTTGTACACCCCAAGAAAAGTAGTGGAAATAGTTCCCCTCCACAAAGTCCACATCAAGAATCTTCATCAAGTACATCAAGTGGTACACCAAGTCCAAGAGGGACTCATTTGTTGGCACCCCCAAACTCTCCGAAATGATTTCAGAGATCTATAAGCGCTCCAAGTCCGATGGATATTGATCCAGTTTCTCAAAGGAAAGAGACAAATAGAGGAAAGCGCATACTACAGAGTCATCCATCTTCTCAAATGTTGGATAGAAATTTCCAACAAAGATACACTAGGAGTCAAGCTAGTGAGATGGATGACATTTTGTCAAGACTTGAAAATCTTCAAATGTCAGGATATGATGAGTCTCATGAACCAAGGGGTGATGTAGTCAATTATGCTTTGTTGGTTGCTGCACAGCTAGAACCATCTAGCTATGAAAAAGCTTGTACTGAAAGTATATGGCAAGATGCCACGGAAGAGGAAATATCCTCAATTAAAAAGAATGATACTTGGGAGCTTATGAAGCTTCCCAAGGGAAAAAAATGTGTTGGATGTAAATGGGTCTATAAGACCAAATTCAATGCTGATGGAAGCATTGAAAGGCACAAGGCAAGATTAGTAGCTAAGGGTTTTACTCAAAAATATGGAATAGATTATGAGGAAAATTGTGCTCCAGTTGCTCGACAAGAAACAATCAGAACTGTTCTTTCCTTGGCAGCCCATAAAGGATGGAACATTCAACACATGGATGTGAAAAGTGCATTTTTAAATGGATACCCGAAGAAGAGGTGTATGTTCAACAACCTCAAGGTTTCCAAGAACAAGGAAAAGAGAACCTTGTTTATAAATTGAAAAAAGCACTTTATGGCCTCAAGCAAGCACCACGAGCATGGTACTCACAAATTGATGGCTATTTCAACGAGTATGGTTTCACAAAAAGCAAGAGTGAACCAACTCTATACTACTTGAAGAATGGAGTAGATATCCTCATATTTTGTTTATATGTGGATGATCTAATATTTATGGGTGGTAATAATAAAATGAATATGGAGTTCAAAAACTCCATGATGAATCAGTTTGAGATGAAGGATCTCGGATTAATGAGATACTTCCTAGGAATGGAAGTACATCAATCAAAGAATGGGATTTTCATATGTCAACAAAAATATGCTCATGACATGATCAAGAAATTTGCTATGCAGTAGTGCAAATCAGTTGCAACACCAACAGGACATGGAATCCAGCTAAGCAAAGATGATGGAGCACCAAAAGTTGACATGACCAATTTTAGAAGCATGGTTGGGAGTTTAATGTTTATCACCAACACTAGGCTAGCTATACAGTATGTTGTTTCTCTAGTATCAAGGTTTATGGCATGCCCATCCGAGCTGCATCTTCAAGAAACCAAACAAATTTTACGATATGTAAAAGGTACATTGGATTTTGGAATCCATTACCACAAGTCTAATTATGTGAAGTTAGTTGGTTATAGTGACAGCGATTGGGGCAGTAATATAGATGACAGAAAATCTACATCAGGGAACTGTTTTAGTCTAGGTTTAGGACTAATAACTTGGAGTTCCAGAATTCATGGGTGCGGAAGCAACTACTTTGCTTTGCTTTGCTTTGCTTTGCTTTGAAAAGGTGTAGTTGCAGGAATAGGAGCTACGGAAATGCACAGCTCCGGAATCTCTGATTAAACATACCCTGAAACTATGGGCTAGACATCGCATTGATTGAGTGCTCTATCCCAGGTCGCAGAACCTCTCCCTTCTCCTCTCTATCTTGAAAAGGGAGAGGCTTTAAAGCTTTTAAAATAATTTTTATAAGGCAAAGCAAGGTCACATCGAATTCTGGGAAGGCATTTAAGATAAGACGTATATAAGTGTATCGATTTGCGTTTCTGGCATGAACAAGAAGCAATATGTTGTAGCATTATCATCTATAGAAGCTGAGTATATAGCCATTACCCATGCTAGTACTCAAATCCTCTGGTTGAGGAAAATCCTTGAATAGATTAGCGAAAAACAAATTGGTCCAACCAAACTGAATTGTGATAATATTAGTGCCATACAGTTGGCATATAATCCGATCCACCACAAAAGGTCAAAACATTTTGATATGAAATATCACTTCATAAGAGATATGGTAGAACAGTAGATAGTTGAGCTTCAATACTGCAACACTTTGGATAATCTAGCAGACATCTTCACCAAAGGCATGGCTAAAGCTCAATTTATAAAGCTGAGAGACTGTATAGTCAGTCCTTTCAACTTTAAGGGGGAGAATGTTGGAAAATTACACTTGGTAAAAGGTTAAATAGAGTATTTTACCTTGGATAAGTTTACTTACCTTTTACCTTACCTGGATGACAGTTGTATGGCAGCATCTTTGGGCGGCAAGAGAGTTTTAATTTAATTTCTTCTCCCTTCCCTTAACTTATCCTATTCCCCCCTTTTCTCTAGTATAGTTATTTTGTGTTTATTTAAATCATTTGTAACCTAATTTCAAGTTAATGGTTAATGCATATTTTACCTTTGCATTGAATAGCTCACCTCTCACAAATATTTGTATTGGCCTCTTCTAGTTGTTTCTTCAATAAAACAATCTCTTCCTCTTGTTTGCAGCAACCAATCTCTTTCTCATTGATCTGTGACCTAAGAGTTTCTTCAATACTTTTGAATTCTTCTACATGTACTTTCAAACTAGTTATTATTTCATTTGCATCCTCAAGCTTTCTTGAGATTTCCTTATTCCTTTTTCTTTCTATCTTCAATTCATCCATAGCTGCAATTAGTTCCTCTTTCAAATTTATTTTTGCATCAATTTCTTCTTCATCACATTCTTGTTCTTTTTTTGTTTCTTTTTCGAGTGTCATGAAAAGACCTCCACCTGTTTCTTTTTTAGAATCATCCTCTAGGACTTCATTACCTCTCAGCATATATGCCTCTATGTTCTCATTGCCATTCAACATTAATGCTTCAAACTGAGCTTGATGTGTTTGTAACTTGGCCTCCTTGATCTCATCATCTCCTTCATGAATACTCCTTAGTTTGTCCCATATTTCTTTTGCCATTTTACAACTCAATCTTTACCAGTTCATTGTCTACTAATCCACACCTGATAGCATTTTTTGCTTTTGAGTCATTCTCAAACAGATTCTTATCGACAGTATCAGTTGGAGGAGTGATGGGTATTGTGTATTCACTATCTACTGAATCCCAGATGTCGTATCCCAAAGCACAAAGAAATTCCTGCATCCTAATTCTCCAAATCGCATAATTAGTTTCATCAAACAAAGGTGCTTTGTTTGATGAGAAGTCTTCAACCTTTTCTGGTTCAATTTTCTCTTCCATAGGAACTGAAACTGACTGAGATGCCCTTTTGGAGGAGGATCTATTCTTCTTACCCATTGCGAACTAATCCAAGATCAACCCTAACTGATTTAGCCTGAGAAGGGAACTTGGCTCTGATACCAATTATTAGTCTTACAATGGCACTAAGAGGAGGGGTGAATCAGTGTAGTTCTTTAAACTTAAATTCACAACTCTTAAAACTGAAATAATGAAACCTTAAAACAAGATAAAGCAAGTATCACAAGAGAACATCACACAACACAAGATTTAATGAGGTTCACCAATTTGGCTACTCTTCAAGAATGACTGCTTGGACTACCATCCAAATCCAACCTTTACAAAGCAACAACTTTACAATCAATTTACCAGCACCAATTGGAAGGCGCACCAACCCCTGATTTATCTGCACCAACAAAAAGGAGCACCAACCCTTGATTTACTAGCACCAATTGGAAGGAGCACCAACCCCTTATTTATCTGCACCAACAGAAAGGAGCACCAACCCCTGATTTACCAGCACCAACTGGAAGGAGCACCAACCCCTGATTTACCAGCACTAACTGGAAGGAGCACCAACCCTTGATGCCAAGCTGTAACCTGGACTTCAATTTTGAATCTAGAAGTTTAACAAAAAAATACCTTCGCTTTTACAAGACCCTGACTAGTCTACTTCACCTTTGCATTCTCTTCACACTCTGCTCTCTTTGCGCAATCACTTTGCACACTCTGCTTCGTTACAATCGAACTTCACGATCGTCTTCTCTTTTTTGCACACTCTCTGCTCTCTTTACGCAATCACTTCGCACACTCTGCTTTGTTACAATCAAACTTCACAATCATCTTCTCCCTTTTGTGCACTCTGCTCTCTTTGCACAATCACTTCGCACACTTTGCTTCGTTACAGTCAAACTTCACAATCGTCTTCTCCTTTTTGCGCACTCTGTTCTCTTTGCGAATTTTGCACTTAGCATGATTCGACATGACTTGTTCTTTGCGCACTACACCATCATCTCGTCACTTCTACGCTTTTTGTGCTCTTACAATCATATTTCACACTTCGACATGCATTCGATTACATATGCAACAACTCTTCAATTCTCCAAATAGCCCTCCTTTTATAACAATATTTTCATGATGAAAACCCTAATCTTAGTCGACTTGCATAACAAATGTAAACCCTAATATTAGTCGACTTTCATAACAACTGTAAACCCTAATCGTAGTCGACTGTTATCAATCTTAGTTGGCTTCAACTCATGAAGATATTCAGTAATTCCACCGCTCAAATATTTCATTCGATAACAGTCCCTGTAGTCGTCGTACTGACTTTTGTTCACTCTTCATATTTTAGCTGCATGAATTCACTCTATATCTGCCCCTATAAATGTTGTAGAGATGTCGGTCCACTGTCATACTTCTCATTTTAGTTGGGTTCTTCTTCTTGTCTTGCGCACATACGACCTGTCTTTCTTGAGTCGCAAAAATGTGACATGTCGCGATATTGCGACACTTTTGTTACTCTGCCTGCCTACCCTTCTTGAGTCGCAAAAATATGACATGTCGCGATATCGCGACACTTTTGTTTCTCTTCCTTCCTGGCCTTTTTGAGTCGCGAAAATGCGACATGTCACGATATCGCGACACTTTTTCTTTCTCTGCCTGCTTGGCCTTTTTGAGTCGCAAAAATGCGACATGTCGCGATATCGCAACACTTTTTCTTTCTCTGCCTGGCTGCCCTTTTTGAGTCGTGATAATGTGACATGTCGCGATATCGCGACACTTTTTCTTTCTCTGCCTGGCTGCCCTTTTTAAGTCGTGATAATGTGACATGTCGCGATATCGCGACACTTTTTCTTTCTCTCTCTTTCTCTTTGCTTTGGCCCCGAAAATACATGTCATGATATCGCGACACTTTTTGTCCTTGCTTTTTCTCTTTGCTTCGGCCCACGAAAATACAACATGTCGCGATATCGCGACACTTTTTCTCCTTGATTTTTCTCTTTGCTTCGACCCGTGAAAATACAACATGTCACGATATTGTGACACTTTTTCTCCTTGCTCTTTCTCTTTGCTTCGGCCCACGAAAATACAACATGTCATGATATCGCGACACTTTTTCTCCTTGCATTTTCTCTTTGCTTTGGACCGTGAAAATGTAACATGTGATATCGCGACACTTTTTCTCCTTGCATTTTCCCTTTGCTTTGGACCACGAAAATGCAACATGTCGCGATATCGCGACACTTTTTCTCCTTGCATTTTCTCTTCTCTTCTGGCCGTGAAAATGCAACATGTCGCGATATCGCGACACTTTTTCCTCCTTGCATTTTCTCTTTGCTTTGGCCGCGAAAATGCAACATGTCGCGATATTGCGACACTTTTTCCTCCTTGCATTTTCTCTTTGCTTTGGCCACGAAAATGCAACATGTCACGATATCGTGACACTTTTTCCTCCTTGCATTTTCTCTTTGAACATGTCGTGAAATCATGACACTTTTTCCTGCTTGCCCTTTCTCTTCCAACATGTCGTGAAATCGTGACACTTTTTCTTCCTTGCTCTTTTTCTTCCAGCATGTTGCGAAATCATGACAGTTTTTCTTCCTTGCTCTACATGTCGCAAAATTGTGACAGTTTTACTTCGTTGTCCTTTTTCTTCCAACATATCACAAAATCGTGACAGTTTTTCTTCCTTGCTCTGCATGTCACGAAATCGTGACAGTTTTTCTTTCTTGCTCTACATGTCGTGATATCGTGACACTTTTCTTACTTGTCTTTTTCTTTGATCTTTTGCATATTGGCCACTTCGAACTTTTTGGAAAATCACTGTACATACTCTGAATAACCTCTGAACTCCTGTCTTCTGCATCTGAATAGCTTTTGAACTTCCTGTCCACTGTATCAACAGATCTATCTGACTGTGTTGACAACAATGACTACTGTTGTTGCACCTTGCTCAACATTTTATGCCTATAAATATGTATTATTTTGCAATACATTTTGATCAAAATTTATTGATCCACACAACTAACCTCCCTAGATCATCATGAACAATGTGTAAATAATATTGTTGGAGAATATTACATTAGTTAGTGCATGCTAATGTACCCCCGTGGTACCTATGGTACGGTTTTAATTTTAGATTAAGAGTGTGAGTCTATATAAGTTTAGAAGTGTGATTTATATTTTTCCTTTATGTATGTGTCTATGTGTAGGATGTGCACAAGGGTCATGTAATAGAGTGTGTATGTGTATAGATGTAGGAGTGTGCAATGTGTCATAAAGTGTGCATATAAATAGAGAGTCAAGAGTCATGTATACAAGTGGCAAGATGAGAAGCCAAAAGGCATGAGAGATTTATATTATGTGTGGAATAGAAAAGGTTGCATCTCCAAGATATTGGAGGAGTGCAATAGTCAAGTATTTAAGATTCACCTTTCTAAGGTTATATTATGGAGATAAAGCTCCTTGAAATTTATCAAATGAAGAAACAAGATTGAATAAATCTTGTATATAGTTTGAGCAATATTTATTTTTTTAAGCGAAAAACCCCTAGCAGAGCCGCCTTGGTCTGAGAGACCACGAACAGGGGGTTCTACACCTTCAAAGTCACCCAGGGGTCGCACCCGACCCTGCCTGCACCAACATTATCAATTGGATTTTGGATACACAATTCAGCTTTTTGATAGGGTGGAGATTTGAACTTGGGACCTCCTTTGGAGGATTGCCCTCTCCTCTCCAACTCACCTACAACACCTGGGTTTTGAGCAATATTATTGTAAGTTTTCTTTATATTAATTCATGAATGATATTGGCCATTTAATTTCATATTATTGTTATTTTATATGTATATTTTTGCTCATTAATATTGGTCATTTATAATTGAATGCTCAAATATTAGATAATATATTTGAGCCTAATCATTGGGACATGTGATAATATGGCTAAAAATCCAACACATATTAGGGAGGGGCTCTCTCATGTTATTTTTCATAAAGGGGATTTTCAAATATGGTTTGATATTCTTGACCCTCATCCAAGGGATCAAAATTAATATATACATGATTAGCAACACTACATGTCATGTAGCGTCACTTGACCATGGTTCAAAGACAAGATTAAATTTATTAAGTTTTTCTTTATAGCATTGATTAAAGAAGAAGAGAAAAAATATTTTTGATCTTCTTATATCACCTTCCCTTGATATAGTAACATGGCCTATATACCTTAGGGGCCTCCCTATATATTGAAGGTCCCTATATACCTAACCAATATCTATATACCCATAAATATGTGAGAGACAATTGGTACATGGGTAGACAATGATACATGGAAGTGACCCTCTAGATACATGGCCCAAGGCAGTACATGAGGGGTAATAGAAATCCTCCTAATGACTTCCACTAGCATATCGTGATATACTCCTTACTAAGCATAAGTACATGTGAGACCCTATGTGGGTGGCTAGAAACCTAGGATCACTATATAGTCAGTATAGCTTAGTGGATCATACTATAGTTACTCAAAGGATCGTGTACGATCTCCAATAGGACTAGCCCTTAGTTATATTTGTTAATTTTGATTAATGAGGTTTAAGTGATCTTGAAAGTGAGCTCGATTTTATCTTGATTAAGGTCTAGCTAAAAAAGAAAGGACCTTTTAGGAATAGTTTGGTATTCACGTCAGGTTCACCAAAATGTGAGGAGTAAAAAAAGAATCATGAAGGGGTCAACAAGGGAGATCTCAACACCTTTCCTCTTTTGACTTCACACCTCAAGATTAGGGGGAATAAAAGTGATAAGACTAAAACTATGTTTAATGTATTTTTTGCAAACACCTATGTTTCTAAAGAAACCAAGTTTCCTCCTAAGATCCACTTCTATCTAGCAGAAACCCTTTGATTTGGTCTTATTGTCATGACCCTCCAAGATGGACTTTTGAAATGAAGAAACAATGTATTAAAGAGTGATGCTTCAATGCTTGATTTTTTGTGCAGTAAAGCAGTTATGTAATATTACTAGATAATGAATAATATGTTACTACTAACAAATTGCCAATGTGTAGGATCAGGTGCACTCGTAAGTGGAAGAATTTGAGTCCTCCATCGAAGACGAGGGTACTTGAGGTTGGGGGAAATGATGATATGACAACTTGAAGGTAACAAGGATAGATACCTTCATATAGGTATGCATTCGATTAGGGATAATCGTCAATAAATAGCCACCTTAAGCCCCATATTGATGGCCTAGTAGTTATTGTAAGTTCTTGAGGTAGAGACATGTGACTAAATTGATGGAAAGATCTCCCTCTTTGTTTGTGCTCATATTTAATTATCTTTTACTTCAGGACTTCACCTCAGCAATGTGGAAATTTGGAATGAACAAACTGTCTTCATAGCTTCCTGGATAAAAAGAATGTCTTGTTCTAGATAGCTATTCATTTAAAATAAATGGTAGATTTGTTTAAAAAAAATACCTTGTTCTAGATAGCTATTCATTTAAATAAATGGTAGATTTATTTTAAATGATAAATAGATTTATTCTTGGATAAAAATAATATCTTATTTTAGATAGTTATTCATTTAAATAAATGGTAAATTTATTTTAAATGATAAATATATTTATTCTTGGATAAAAATAATGTCCCACTTTAAATAACCTTTCCTTTGGATAGATGGTGGATTATCCTTAATATATTAGTGGTCAGATTTTATATAAAAGAGGCAATAAAATCTATCTCGCTTACCTTGAAAATGGGTGGGCCACCCGAAGCAGAGTCTAGCTAGCAAGGAGGTATGGCTCCATTAATGCAAGAATGGCTCCACCAGAATGAGGGGATGGTTTCCTCTACGTAAGGAAGAAAATACTTCAATGTTGGCTATGCCATGGGAATGCAAGAGGAAGAGGCGTCTCCTCTACCACCTGACGAAGGGGTGCGAAAGTAATGGTAGTGGTTGGTAGATAGAAGTCGAGGAGAAATGGATAGGGGTGCTAAGGTAAGGAGAGAAGAAATCTAGACAAACGGGGAAAGCAGAGACGAGAGAGCAGAGCAGAGAAAAGAAGGCACTAGAAGAGTAATAAGGATGGTGCTTAGACTCAGCCCAGGAGATCATCAAAAACCAACATAACAGACAACCAGGTTGGTATTACTTTCTTGGTCCCCTATATGGTGGTCGAGCGTAGCTTACCTTGTTAGCTTGCAATCGAGCGTAGCTCACTGCTATTTTTGGTAGCCGATCGTAGCTCATCATGTTGCCTTGTAGCTAAGCGTAGCTCATCATGTTGCCTTGTAGCTAAGCATAGCTCATTGTGTACCTTGTAGCTAAGCATAGCTCATCGTGTTGCCTTGTAGTTGAGCATAGCTCATCTTGTTATATTGTAGTTGAGTGTAGCTCATCATGTTGCCTTATAGCTAATGGTAGATCATCATGTTAGTTTGTAGCACTGAAGCCAAAGCGTTGTGTGTTGACTGAAGTGATGTGTGTTAGTTGAAGCACTATGTGTTGGTCAAAGCATTGTGTATTATCTGAATCCAAAGTGTTATGTGTTAGTTGAAGCATTGTGTGTTGGTCAAAGTGTTGTGTGTTAGTTGAAGAGTTGTGTGTTAGCCAAAGCACTATGTGTTAGTTGAAGCTAAAGTGTTGTGTGTTAGTTGAAGCGTTGTTTGTTGGCTAAAGCATTGTGTATTAGTTGAAGCATTATGTGTTGGTCAAAGCACTATGTGTTAGCCGAAGCCAAAGCATTGTGTGTTAGTTGAAGCATTGTGTGTCAGCCAAAGCATTGTGTTAGCCAAAGCCAAAGTTGTGTGTTAGTTGAAGCATTGTGTGTTGGCCAAAGTGTTGTATGTTAGTTGAACTGTTGTGTGTTGGCCGAAGCACTGTGTGTTAGTTGAAGTGTTGTATGTTAGCCAAAGTGATGTGTGTTAGCTGAAGCTATGTATGTTAGCCAAATTCAAAGCATTGTGTGTTAGTCAAAGCATTGTGTGTTAGCCGAAATGATGTGTGTTAGTCGAAGCCAAAGCATTGTGTGTTAGTTGAAGTGTTGTTTGTTAGCTGAAGCACTATGTGTTAGCTGAAGCCAAAGTGTTGTGTGTTAGTTGAAGCATTGTGTGTTGGTCAAAGTGTTGTGTGTTAGCCAAAGCCAAAGCGATGTGTGTTAGCCAAAGTGTGTACGTATCCCAAAGCCAAGGTAGTGTGCTAGCTAAAGCCATAGAGTTGTGTGTTGTACCCGAAGTTGAAGGGTTGTGTGTGTAGCATAGAAGGTTAGAAGCGTCATCTTGGGAGACCATAGGGTGATAGGTAGGAAATCCCTTGTCCGGTTCTAGTCGAGTAGGAAGCTCATCTTGAGGGAGAAGGTTCCCTTAGTGGTAGACTTCTAATTTAAATTAATATGTTTATGATTCATTTTGTAAAATGAGGGTATGGGACCTTGCTTTATGAAATGGTATGGAAATAAATATGTTTATGATTCATTTTGTAAAATGAGGGTATGGGACCTTGCTTTATGAAATGGTATGGAAATAAATATGTTTATGATTCATTTTGTAAAATGAGGGTATGGGACCTTGCTTTATGAAATGGTATGGAAATAAATATGTTTATGGTTCATTTTGTAAAATGAGGGTATGGGACCTTGCTTTTGAAATGGATTTTATATTATGTTTATGATTCATTTTGTAAAATGAGGGTATGGGACCTTGCTTTATGAAATGGAATGGATTTTATATTATGTTTATGATTCATTTTGTAAAATGAGGGTATGGGACCTTGCTTTATGAAATGGTATGGAAATAAATATGTTTATGATTCATTTTGTAAAATTAGGGTATGGGACCTTGCTTTATGAAATGGTATGGAAATAAATATGTTTATGATTCATTTTGTAAAATGAGGGTATGAGACCTTGCTTTATGAAATGGTATGGAAATAAATATGTTTATGGTTCATTTTGTAAAATGAGGGTATGGGACCTTGCTTTATGAAATGGAATGGATTTTATATTATGTTTATGATTCATTTTGTAAAATGAGGGTATGGGACCTTGCTTTATGAAATGGAATGGATTTTATATTATGTTTATGATTCATTTTGTAAAATGAGGGTATGGGACCTTGCTTTATGAAATGGAATGGATTTTATATTATGTTTATGATTCATTTTGTAAAATGAGGGTATGGGACCTTGCTTTATGAAATGGTATGGAAATAAATATGTTTATGATTCATTTTGTAAAATGAGGGTATGGGACCTTGATTTATGAAATGGAATGGATTTTATATTATGTTATGGTTCATTTTGTAAAATGAGGGTATGGGACCTTACTTTATGAAGTGATGAGAAATATTTGTGGTGCAAACTAAAGCGGTTTGCTTGATTAAATAAGATAAAATAACCTAGTGCATTAAACAATTAAGGGTATGGGACTTTAATTGTTAAGTGAGGGTTAGATTATTTATTTCAAATAAAGCATAAGGTGGGATGCATGGTAGGATGACTCTCACAAGTGGGTGAGAGGGGTCATAGAGAGGGAAGCTCTATGATAATAACTATGCATTGGAAATTTGAATTACTTGGGTTAATTGTATAGTTGCAATTTGGAAAATAAATGAGTAAATGCATTAGAAGCATGTCTATCCGGATCCATGAGTGTCTTGATCCCCTACTATCCTTGATTGATAAAAGAGTGGGAGGACCAAAGTCAGGAGATGGACTACTTTGCAAGTTTGCTCTCTACCTTATTTCTTGCTTGATTATGTAGTAGATTAGGTTGTGGGGAGATTTCCCCAATGGATTAAATGTAAAGTAATTATTGAAAGCATGGGGTTTTGCCATATTTACCTATGGATTAAATGAGCATTTTTTATTTTTGTATTCTGATATCCTTTTTGATTGAAATGTTGTTTAATTGTTTATTGTATGTTTTCTCTTTAATAAATGTTTCATGCTTTTTAAAATTCGCTTGTTTTGTTATATTTAGTATCTAGATTTCTCCTTGGTATTCTTATGAGTTTTTTATAAAAAAAAGAGAATTAAAAGTTGTAAGTTCTAGGTGAACTTAGAGGATGACCTAAGGGCTTAAGATCCCCTTAGGGATATGGGTTATCTAGGTTTAGAAGTTCATACCAAGATTTAAGATAGCTTATCAGAGGATGAGATTGATAGCTTAACTCACAATGCACGTAGCATACCCACACATAATGGTTTGTGTGTAGTATGGAGATGCGTGTATACCTTCCAATGATTGAGGGTGGTAAGTCTAGCTCATCAAGAATGATGAGATGGATGGACTTATGTGCATGACATGATATAGATCTACGTAGAATGAACTTGCATGAGGGAAATATCATGTGGTATAGTTCTTGAGAAACTTAGGGGATGTCAAACATTAAGTTGGTCTAAGGTTGGATAGGGATTTATGAATCCTTCTCCTTGATCAAATATATATATAAACCTTTTTCTTTTTGTTTGTGTGTTTTCTTGTTTGAGGGTTGTTACACTTATATTGATCTATGATGCGCAAATAGTAAATGCAACAAACAGAAACCTAAGACTAGATGATGCTTTTATTTCAAATGAAAACAAAATAAAAATAATTATTTTTTTCTTTTTCTAAGGCAAAGGAATTTAAAAAATGGATGCAACAAACAATTTACCCTAAAATACAAACTACATGTAATTTTTTTGTTTTAGTGTCTATAGATAAAAGAATGATTTAATTTTACCCCTTTATGATTTGTGACTAAAACATATTCATTGTTTCTTTTTTTTGTAAAAATACTTTACAAAAACATAAATAGATTTTCTAAAACAAACAAAATGGACAAATTTAAGGTCCTAAGATAGAAACTGAAAAAAAATACTAAAATTGTGAAACCATATTCACAGCAAAAGCAAGATGCCAAAAACTTGATTCACAATAAAAGCAAAAAACCAAGAACCTGATTCACAACAAAAGCAAAAAACTAGAAATTTGATTTACAGCTAATTCAAAAAACCAAAAACCTACAAAACAAAAATAGAAAAAGGGGCAATCATTATAGAGGGGTCTATCAAGTCTCAACAGAGGATGATATACTTTCTTGCTTGTGACAATTAGACCCCTTGTTTTTAAGATAAATGATCAAGAAAATGTGAATCATAAAGGTCAACGAATCTTAAAAGGAGTGCATGCAAAAGCTAAAATGTGAGAAAAATGAAAACCAAAGGACAAATGTTGAATAGATGTAGATTAAAATAAAATCCAAAGGACAAATGTTGAATAGATGTAGATTAAAATGAAATCCAAAGAATAAATGTTGAATAGATGTAGATTAAAATAAAAGTCAAAGGACAAATGCTAAATAGATGTAGATTAAAATGAAAACCAAAGGACAAATATTGAAAATATGAATAAAAGAGGAGAATAGACACAACCTAAGACCACAAGTTGCCCATTTTTTGATGAAAGCTTGTTGAAAGATGCATTTTGATGCCTCAATGCTAACTTGATGCCAGCTATTAATTTCTAAAAGACTGCTTGTTGATTTTTAAAAAAGGCTCTTGATAGATCCTTAGGTAGTAAAAGAGTTGTTATCAAAGCAAATAAGTTCAATGTGTAAAAAAATAAAATTGTTTATCTTCTCCTATTTTTTAAATTTTTGAAGGCATCCCCAAAGGGTGGATTTATAGAGCTTAAAATTTAAGGTTTAGGTTTTAGAATTCAATTTGGTTGTTCAAAATGCTAGCCAATGAGGGTCATGGTATGTTGAAGTGCACAAAATTAGGTGTCTAAAGTCATGACCTAAAAATTTCAAGACATCATCTTCATAATCACTTTCTATTGTTATTTGTGAGCTCAGTCCCACTTTTCGCTAATACTTATAATTTTTTTTTGTTTCTCAAATCAATATTCCTCTGAGTTTATTTTCTATCAGTTATAGATGTGAAGGTCTCCCTCTCTTTTTTCATTCTCACCAATGCTTCCATCCTCATCAATCTTTTCCATTTTTGTAGATTGTTCATAATGAAACTTATAATCTATGGATTTATATTGCCTTGGAGAACTTGAAGTACAAAGATAACTTTGAAAACTTTCTTCTTTATGCTTCCTTAGAAACTTTATAGTACAAGGTCCATGCTCAACAATACTTACTTTCTTATACCTCCCTAAAAATCCTAAATTACAATGGATATATACATTCTACTTTCTTTATTTTGTTGCAATTAAAATCCTAAAATGTAAGGGATAAACTTTATGTTACTTTTATTTTTATTTCAAGGAGATAATTTTCTACCACTTGAAGAACATGGAGATGATCTTCTTGGATTATAATTGATCTCTTCTGCCTTCATTTCAAAATGTACCTCCATTTCTTCCTTTACACATTTAATTCCTTCTAAATTTTAACTTGCACATTGTAATTGTTCATATCTTACATTCCTCTTAGTTTCTTCTAATGTTTGCTCCAAATGAACTATAAAGGACTTTGTCACTTGATGAAATGAAATGATTTTAATTACGTCCATGAGACCAATATAGTTTATGGGACAAAGAACTTTAATACAAGATGGGGTATGGTGTACAACTCTACTCCCTTTTGAATTCAAACCTTGGACCTCTTATTCAAAGTTCCAAAGTTTAACAACATTCAAGAAAGAAAATTGTTCAACAAAGTCAAAAATATCAACATCCTCTTATCATATTTTGGAGTGTATTCTTCTATTGTTGATTTTTATGAGAAGTTTACCTATTTTTTCTATTCTCAATTCTTCAAAAAATTCAATTTTTTAGTTTACTTTTAGAGTATCCTCATATGCAATCTTGATGTCCTTGTAATATTCACATTTTGTAACAAAATATTTTTCAATTTTCACTACTCCTGTTGTGCAAAAGATACATATTCGTTCTAACTATACCTCCTATGGAATTGTTCATATCCTAGTTTTGCATCTGAAATGGTGTGAACCAGATCTTAGTTGGGCTATAAGCATTTTTTTTTCCATTTGATCTTTGCATCTATATACTTATTTTGGTTGTGTTCATAGTTTAGGTTGAACTTGTTGATGTATAACTATTTTTTCCTTTCTAAATTTTCAGCCCACATGACAAGTCTAAATTTTTCCCTCACATACTATTTAATTTCTTTATTGGAATTTAGGACCTCATGAATTTTAATGCTCTGTTTGTTGTTTTGTTTAATTGATGTGTATTTTCCTTTATTTAATGTTTCTTTGATTACTTGTTTTGGCAACCTATTATCTTCCATTCTTTGTATTTTCTTTAGGTACCCCAATAGCCTCATCATAGCTTTTGCTTCTAGTAGAAAATTTTTTGTTTTAGCAAGTAAAATCTCATATGAGACTGATGCTTTAGTTCTGAAATTATTTATAATTAGTTGCTTTTGAATTATTTTTATTTGTCTCCATTTAAAACTTGATGTATTACTAGCCCACAACTCACACCCATTAGAACCACTAGAATAACTAATAACCCAAAAAAGACCTAATGGTTTTCTAATCCTATAGCTCTACTTGTATGCCCCTATTTAACAAGGAGTAGAGTTCCCTCCATCCTGCTTGTATTCATTTCATCATGCATATTCTCCAATTGAGTTTGCTTTGAAAATCTAAGCCAAGGTATTTATATTATGTTAATATCTCTAAAGTATTTCCTTCAAATAAAATATATGATTGTTTTTGCTCTCTAAGTAGAGAAGACCATAATTTTAGTCTTGCTAGTATTTACCTACATCCCAACTTTTTTATAAAAATGCTCTAAAGCTTTTAGATGTTCTTTTAAACTTTCAAGTGTCTTTCCAATCAAGATGAGGTCATAGGAATAGAGAATAAGTTTCACTACATAAAGGCATAGTTGTCTTTTTTAGGGTTTGAAAATCCTTGAACTAAGTTATCTTATAATATAATCTCCTTGCTTCATCTTTGAGTTTGTTTTCATGATGTAATCCCTTGCATTTTCACTTTGCAATTTCTTGCCATGTGTTTGATCTCATAAAATTTGTGACATTGACATACAATGTTTTTACAATCCATATATTGTTTGCATTCTCTTCATTCATATTTTATCTTTAATATGTTTTGATAAAAGATTTTAAAATATCCATGACAACACATATATGGGTATAAATAACATAACTTGGCTCCTCAGTGGTTGGCCCCTTTTGGAAGAATTCCCCTAAAGTGTTATCAATAATTGTCAAAACCTTTTTATTGATAAGCTAAAATGGGAGTTCAATGCCTAACCCACACTAGAAGTTTTTTAATAATTTTTATTGTGTAGAAATAATATCACTCCATAGTTTTAAATATGATTCATCTCTCCCCTAAACCATGGGCCCTCACCCTTTATTTTACCCCTAATTTTTGAATTGGAAAATATTAAGAGGAAAAATCCTTTTAAAAGATAAGTCATTGAATAACTTGAACTCAATCTTCTCTTACATTTAGTCCATTTTGAGAATATTTGAAAAAACTAGACAATATTTATTGAACTTACATATTAATCCTCTGGTTTTGAAAATAATTATATAAAACTGAGGTATCTCATCTTCGATAGTCGAATATATGAAACACTTATTACCTAGATAAAGATTACCATAAAATGTTTTTATTTTTATTAGTTAGGACATCCTAATTTTGAGTAAGGCGTCTTTATTTTTAATTAGGGTTTCCATAAATGACTTACCTTCCTTATTACCTAACTTTTCTTCATAAAAATATACATTCTTTAAAGTTATCTATAAATTTAAAACAATAACTCATTCTTATTTTCATTTATTATCTAATATCAAATGGAAGGAAAAAAATATTTATAGCCTAACTAAGATCTAGTTCACACCATCTTAGGTGTGAAACTAGAAGTTAGACAATTGCTCAAGAAGTATGGTCAAAACTAATGTATCCTTTGTATAGCAAGAGTAATGGAGATCAAATAAACATTTTATTATAGAATGTGGAGCCCGCAAGGACATCAAGGTTGCATATGAGGACACTCTAAAGTAAAAACTCACTAATAAAACTTTTTGAAAAATTAAGAATAGAAAAAATAGGAAAACTTCTCATCAAAATCAACAAAAAAAAAAAACACTCTAAAATATGATAAGAGGATGTTGAGCTTTTTAAATTTGTTGAACAATTTATTCCTTGAATGTTGTTAAACTTTGAAACTCTAAATAACAGGTCTAAGGTTTGAATCCAAAAGGGATTAAGTTTGAACAACACACTCCATCTTGTATTAAAGCTCTTAATCTCATAAACTATTTTGGTCTCATGAACATAATTAAAATCATTTCATTTCATTGTATTAGTTCAATCTTAAACTTTCTAAACTGCTTATTGGTTGTAAATGCCCATTGAAAACTATTTTGGATCCATTTAAACAAATTATCATTCATCTATTGTCCATGTATTTTTTATAATATATATTACATGTCAATTAATACATGTTTCTTTATCCCAAAGCCTTAATGGTTGGATTTTTAGATTCTATCCATTTTATTTTGATGATGAAAACTTTCTTAATATTCTATAAAATTAAGGTTATATACCCTTCTTTAATAGTTTGAGTTTTTTTATTGGTTGGAAGGAAGGATTTTGAAAGGGATCCCGATTACAATCCAACAAAAGGATTTTGAGGGTCCGCAAACCTTTAACATAAAAGAACCTCGAGAAGATGAAGATGGACACAAAAGTTTAAGTTTAATTAAATCAACATTAATAAATATATATATTTTTTCATGTGACTAACAATTTTTTAGATATTAAAATTTAATATACTTTTACTTTATTCTTAACAAATATATTTTTAATTTCTCATTAAAAAACTAAATTCAAACCACAACCATCACTCCATTATATTTTCATTTTAAAATAATAATAATCTTAAAGTAATCTTAGGGTTTTAGATAGCCTTCAAGCTTGATGTTCCTTCTAACTGCCTAGAAACGAATTTTCAATTGAGCACGTTATACATACACATGGCCAAAAAAAGATAAGAGTCGTAGTATAATTGTCACGAATTTTCAATTGAGCACGTTATACATACACATGGCCAAAAAAAGATAAGAGTCGTAGTATAATTGTCATCTTCCCAACAAGAACTTATACTAAAAGTCGATAACTACCTTTCTAGTGACAATGATGAGAGTTGATCAAGATTATTTAGATAGCACTCCACATATTTTATTCATCACGTTCAGGACTCATTTCTAAGCAACCAGTTAAGTTAGCCAAACGTCACGTCAAGGCGCTAAATTACATCACTCGCCATGTTAAAGCTTGAAGCTCACGTATTAAATGTTTATTTGCAGTATAATCATGATTTTAGAGTACTATAATAGTCATTTAGTTATTTTTATTTGGGTTTTATGTTATTCTTTTTAGTTTGTGGCTGATGTTTATATGTTAGTAATTTTGATTAATATTAGTATACGAATTTTATAAATAAATTAAAAAAAAATTAGTTAATAGTTATAATAAAAAATTAGTTTGTTTCGGAGATAATCTAATGATTCGGATTTTGGTTTGTTAAGTGGTTTAAAGTTTAAACCACTACATGTGTGGTTGTGTGTTAAATTTTCTATTGATATGTTCAGCTTTCCTTTATGAAAGGTCATGGTGGGATAGTGATGCTCAAGTTGTGTGTTAAATTTTTTATTGATATGTTCAGCGTTCCTTTATGAAAGGTCATAGTGGCAAGGGTATCTCACATTAACCAAATCCATACAAAATGAAAAAAAAAAAAAAAAACTATTAGTCCCATGAGAACAACACAATGATTTGGGCTTTAGCTTTTTTTCAAAAAGTTTAAGGTTCAAATTGTGGCGTATGTGGTTGTATATTAAATTCCTTGTTGATAAGCTCAGCTCTCTCCCTTATAAGAGGTCATGATGAAATAAAGATGTCTCACGATGGAATAAGGATGTCTAGCCTTAAACATAGGGATTTCTTACACTAACTAAATAAATAAAAAAATGTATCTTAAATTTAAAGTTCAACTTCAATTAAACATCCTTCGAATTCCAAATAAAGAAAAAGGCATTTCATTGCAATTTCATTTGGACTCACATATTAAAAATTCAAACCTCCAAACCTCCATATAAAGGGATGGGACCCTTTTCAAAATCTTGCGTTTTATTTTAAAAAAATTGTTTTATTGGGATACTATAGTAGTATGTTTTTAGGTTCTCGTTCAAAAGACTCAAATTCAAACCATTGCATAAGATACTGAAATCGAAGCATTGCATAAGATACTAAGACTCTTTCAAAAAATCAGATTTTATTTTTTTTTACTTTTTATTTTTTTTTAAAGAATAAGTTATTTGATGAAAGTTGAGTGCTTGTCGATAGCTACCCTAATTTAATTTTTTATATTAATTTAATCTTTTATCCAATAAACTAAAAATTATATTTAAAATGAGATGATAACCTTTGAATGATGGTAAAGAATATGAACATGGTCCTGCACAGCTTGGCCTCTCTCCTCTTTTTCCAAGGATTTCATGGGTAACTCATGATGATAACCTTTAACCTTTGAACGATGGTAAAGAATATGAACATGGTCATGCACTTGTGGTTTAGGTGAAATCATGTGAAGTGACAATGGAAACTCTTGATCTTGACAATAGGACGATGGGACAAACATGGGCCAGAGCTCCTTTATAGTGGGGACTACAAGGTTATCTTTTCTTAACCTAGTAAATATAATATTCAAAGAACCCCTATAAAGTGTGATGTAAATGTTCTATAAACATCTTTTTAAAAGCATAGATGAAGCATGCATGACTAGAATGTAGGATGACGTGGACTTGAGTGGTGCAGAAGATGCTACAAGTCATCGTCATAGTCAGACTTCAGTATGCACCATGTTTTGAAAGTAAATATATTATTAATATTTTTTTTTAAGAAAAATCATTGTTTCTAAATAGTTATATGGTATTAGAATAATGTTTTTTATTATTTAACAGAGATGAATTATTTTTTCCATATATTGTTTTGATTTTTTTATTAGAATAAAGTTTGAGTTTTTGAAAGAGTTTAAATTTTTTTATAATTTTAAATTGGTTTGTTTAGTTTTATCAACCATATGCCTCATCTCTGAAGGTTATAGGACATTCAAAACTTTGAATTACCTTGTTTTAAAACTTTATATATTTATATTCATTTTTTATTTATTGGTATTTATATTTTTGAAGAGTCTTCATAAAATGAAACCTTTCATAAACAAGTCCACGGATCTCTAAAAAATGCAATTTTCAGGAGACAAATTTGTAAAGCTCTAGAAAATAGAACTCTCAACAAGCAAATCACATGAATTCTAAACTGATATATTTTTCACTTTGAACCTCACAACAGTTCCAGAAAGTCAAAAATCTACAAATCTTTAGAAAATGAAACCTTCAATAAGCAAGTCCATAGATCTCCTCAACAGACAAATCCATAGATCTCCAGAAGATGGAACCCTCAATAGACAAATCCATAGATCTCCATTAAATGGAACCTTTGGCAAACAAATTTACAGATCTCCAAAAAATGGAACCTTTAGTCAATAAATTTCATAAAAATCCAAACCGATAGATTTCTCAACTTATTATGATTGAAAGCAAACAAATCCTACAAATCTCAAAAAATGGAACCCTTAGCAGACAAGTCCACATATCTCTAGAAAATAATTTTACTATGGACATTCTAGAAATCGAAACTTTCATCCAGTGAATTGACTTTCTATATTCCCCCTCCTTTGACACTAATTGGAGTACATTTGTATGAATCCTATATGGCAGTATTCATCTTTTATCATCCTCTCTAAGAGCTCTCCAATTGGCTAGCCAATCGACCATCATATTTTCTTCTCTATACACATATACCACCTTCAATTCTTTTGGTGAATTCAAGGATCTTAGTGTATATGTCACTATGTCTATTACTCTCTAGCTTGCCATAGCCCTTTTAATTAGGCAATAAACAATATTCAATGAATCTCCCTCAATATCAGTTTCCTAGCCCCCAAATGAACCACCATATTTACTCATGCAAAGATCGCTCTAGCTTCAGCCTGATGATTGTTCATAATTCCCAAGTACTCACTCATCACTCTGATCAACATTCTTTGGATATCCCTTAGTATTGTTCTTCCTCTAGCCTCCCCTAGGTTACCTTTAGAAGACCCATCAAAATTTAGTTTTAGCCATCCTTGTTTGGATGGTTGCCACTTAGTCATTCTCCTCAAGTCTCCTTGGGGATTGTCATTCACCCCAATTAGACTTAGGTTCCAATGTTCACTTAATTTTGCCTCCTCCATTGAGTCTAGATTCTCATGCACTTTCAATTCTTTAAAATTGTCCACTATGGCCACTATGATGTGTTCTTTGTTCCTAGTTGTAGATATATTCTCCCCTTTAAAAAACCTTTTTTTCTCTCCAATCAAACTCACCATACATAATGAAAGGGAATCAGATTCCAAATCTGATTTAATCTTCAGTTCTTAAAATGCTTCTTCCACTATTCTATAAAAATTGACATGTTATTAGGCAACACCCACACCACACCCATCTTATTTATTGTATCATACAATATTTTTAAGGAGTATTTACATTCTAGTATGATGTATCTCATTGATTCCTCATGAGCTTCGCAAAGGTAACATCTGTTAGGGAATTGAAAACCCCTCTTATGCAAGTTTATCTATTATTAAAATCTTGTTTTGGACTGCCATCCATAGGAAAATTGTTAACTTTATTATTTTTTTCCTTCCCCATAACAGATCCCTTTAAAAGCCCCCTAGGTACTACAAGTCAAAGATCAAAGGTTGATTTAACAGTGAATAACCCTTCCTGAGTAGCTCCTTATACTATTGTATCCTTAGCCAAATTGGAGCTTACATAATATGCTTTCAATTTTATCGTTAGCTTTTGTAACTCTTACTCATATTGATTATGGGTTCTCAACAACTTCCATCTTACCTCTCCTCCTCCTATAGCCAAATAGTTACTCATAATATTCCCATGATTGTGTTACATCTCTACTCTGATTTTTGCTAATTCCTTATCCTTCATTAATGGGTACTTCTCTAGCCACACATATTCCTTGAATTGGATATACCTTCCATTGGATGCCTTTCAATAGCATCTCTCTACCCTTTACTATGTGGTTCCATATTGAAGATCCCTGACAGGGTTCTAGTGTGGTCAAAATTTTACTATCCTCTTGATTGTCAAGATATTTGTCTCTTTGAATTCTAGCCCATAAGACATGATCCTCCTTCACTAGCCTCCATCCTGCCTTTGCTTCCAAATCCTTGTTCATATCCCTTATTCTTCTAAGCCCAAGTCCTACAAGTGGAATTCTACTCTTCTCCTCTAGTTGTGACCATAAGAATCCTCTTTGAATACTTTATATTGTATTAGTTGCTTTAAGTGAGATCTTAAACACTGGTAATAGGTATACAAGGATTGTTTAGAGAGTACTCTGAAGAAATTGTAACTTACCTTCCTGACTCGATAAATTCCCTTTCCATCTAGCTAATTTACTATAGATCCTATCAATTAACACATTCCACATCTAATCCTTGTATTCCCCTATGAACATTGGTATTTCCAAGTAATCATAAGGGAGAGTTGAAACACTACACCCAAGCTTTGTTGATATTCTTCTCTACAGATTATTTATAGTGTTTATAAAAAACACCTTATTCTTGTCCATATTTATCATTTGTTGGGATGCTTTTTCATAGAGATTTAATATCCTCCTAAATTCCTTTACCTCAGCTATAGACGGTCTCCCCAACAAAATTGTGTCATCCACATATTGTAGGTGAGTAATACCTTGGAAATAGATGGTTTCAATCCACTTAATGCTACTGTTTGTTTTGTTGATCTAATGTGCCTTCCCAAGTAAATTGTTTTCATCTTATTATATATTAAAATTTATAATAATAATATTATAAATTAAATTATAATAATCTTTAAAAAATAAAATAAATTTATATAGAACATTTTTATATTTTTAAAGTAGTATTAAATTTTATTATCATCTTGCTTTTGTATGTTTGTATTTAAAAAGTGTTTCAAAATACTAATTTTTAAAGTATTATTAAGTTTTGTTATCATCCTATATATGTATGTTTGTACTTAACAAGTGTTGTAGCCACAATTGTAAACATATTCATACTCAAAAAATATATTTGTTTAAATAGTTAATGAATATAAAAAGAAATATATTTAATAAACTTACTTGCATAATTTGTTTTAATTAATTATATGGGATTGAAATGTGCCCACTTGTGTTATATAGTAGTCACCTAATAGTATTATAGCAATAATTTTTTTATAGTTATGCATTTATCACTTGGCAAGATTCATACCTCATATTGTTAGATAACCTATATGCATGTTTAGTATACACTAAACCAAAAAAAAATGGTATGCACCCTTAGCATCCCATCTTTGTTCATCTTTCTTAAAACTAATAAAATTAAACCCTTAAATAAATATTTTTATGCATTGTCCATAATAAATTTTGAATAATGCATGGAGTTGGAAGTGAGTGCAGGTCTAGAGTGAGTGTAAGCCAAGAGCGAGCAACAATAGGTAGTATGGAAGGAAAGTTATATTTGAAATCCCTAATGGGAAGTGAGGATGCCCTAGCCAGAAGCATAGACGCCTAAATTGGAGATAATTGGAAGATTAAATATATAGCAAGTTCAATCCAAGCAGCAAATTACACCAAAAGTGATTATCAAGGATGAGATAATCAACCAAAAGGTTCTTAAAACTAGAGGGTTAATATGTCAGTTCCATGGATATCGACAAAGGGGATTGAATTCAAAATATTCTAATTTTTCTTCCCAAAGGTTTTTCCTCATCATATTTTCTAATTCAAAGATCAAAGAAAAATAATGGTTGGTGGCCTATGGTTTAGGGGGAAAGATGTCCTTTATATGAATTTGTTTCTATCAAGACATAAACTATTAAGAAGCTTCCAATGTGGGTTAGGTTTTTTTAAACTTTCATATCAACTTATCAACAAGGATATATTGAAGAACATTGAAAATATCTAGGGGAATAAATCAAGGAGGGACTAACTATTACGAAGCGAAAGCATGATATTTATACTCAAATATGTGTTGTTATGGATATTTCAAAACCTTTGCCATAATTCATTAATATTAAATCTAAATCAAGATAATGGGATAAACAAGTGGATTATAGAAATATTGCCTTTCAATGCCACAACTGTTATGAGACTAAACACATGGCAAGAGATTGCAAAGTGAAAACTATGAAGAAATGGACCAATAATTTTTTATCAAGAGATAAAATTCAAGGTTTAGTAACATCAAATCATAGAATGCCAAGTGGAAATGAGTAATTGGATTTTATTTTTCTAAGGTTTGGGGCTTTAATTTTTGCATTTTTGAGGTCCATTAGGGCAAAACTTTTGCAGGCTATTAATTTTGCATATGAAAGTATCTTTAGGTCATTCTTTTTTAAATTGCATAATATCTTGAGCTCTATGCATTGGTAGTATCAAGTCAAGGACCTTTTATAGCATTAGGCCGTTGAAATTATAATTTGACTCATGGCCAAGGCCAACATTATATGATATGTTGGATAGGCCTAAGGGCATTTCATTGTACAATGTATTAATTTATAATAATAATTTATTAGGTAAGTTCTATGGGCAGTGGTGAACCTTGTTATGGTTAAACCTACTTTATAACTTGTAATTAACCTTACGCCTTCATTTTTTTCTTTCTTTAAATTGGTTATATGGGATTAAAATAGGACCCACCTATATTACATCATCACCATGTAGTGGTATTACAACAACTCGAGTATTATCTTAGCAAGATCAAAACTTGGATCTCCTCTTTGAATGTTGAGAAATCTAACTAGTTGAGCTAATGCCATTTGATACCTTAAGTTATCTTGTTATATTGTCTTAGGCTAAACTTTATTATGTAATTGGGTTTTTGGTATTGGTATAAATACCCCCTTTCACTCCTCATTTTATCATCATAGTGTTGTGTAATCTATCTACAGATAATATAGTGACTATTTATGGTGCCTATGAGTGCCCACTATATCTCTCTTTTTAGTCATTCTTTATGCTTTCTATATAAAATTTGAGTGGGTATAAATTTTTCTCACTTGGTCATGCAAAAACATCATTTGGAGTCTCCAATTCTTCTTTCAACTAGGATGAGTTTACTAAAAAAAAATTATTTTTGAAGGCTTTGGAAATAAAAAAACCCTTGTCCCTCTAGAAGATGCTTCAAGAAATTAGACTTTGGTCTTATGCTACAAAAAAATAGCAAAAATAGAGATACAAAAAAGGAGGAATGTTCCATGATTCAACAGGATTTCACATGCATTTTTAAATTTTAAATTGTGTGTCTTTCTCACTTTGGCTTGGTGTCATTATCAACAGGGGTATACCATTCCCTTTTGCAAGGGGAAGGGGTATGCCATCACTCATCTATAAATAATTTTATTTTGGCTATGGAACGGTGTGTTGAGGCTATTATAACTCCATGTTTTGAGTTTGAATTAAACCATATGTCTATTTTGAAGGAAAGGATGTTGATTCTTGCTAGGAAATCACGTGAAAGTAGTAGTTTCTGAAGGCTCTACTCCAATATCAAACCACCATTGGCATGGTAGTTTGTGCTATGCATGGAAAATGGGTAGTGCAATTTCAAGTCATTCCACTATTTTTTGTTGAAGAAATTCAAGTTTGTGTCTATCTATGGAAGGCACTAGCTCACTATCACCCAAGGAGGCCTTGACAAGTTGGTTGGTGGAGTTATCTTGAGAATGCAAGGTAGTATATTTGATCCATGTACTTCCATATTTTACAACTTCTAAGGTGGATATTGAGTGGTTCAAAAGTGGTGACCTGCTCCTTCATTCCCATCAGTGACTATGGATAATTGTTTAGCATATGGACCCTAAAATGGAGAAGAATCTCGTTCAAGTATCTTCAAAGTATTTTAGCTTCTTTTACAATCAAAACAAAATTTTGGATGACTTCTTGGCCAATATGCCCTGTTTAGCGCCATGCAATAATTTATATATATATATAAATCATCTTGACCAATCAAAAAGGGGTAACTATTGAATCTTGTGAAGTTTATATGAGCAAATATGATGAAATATAAGTGGATGACACCAGTTAATTAAAGGATGAAAAGTGACAACAAGTAATTATGCATCTTTTTTCTAATGTTTGATATTTTAAATCTTCAATTTTTGAAGGCTATTAGAATAAAAATTCCAAAGACAATAAATTTTGCATATGGAAGCATTTTGAGCCTTATTTTTTAATCATATAATGTTTTGATCTCTACACGTTGATAACATCAATTTACGAACATGTCTAGTATTTGGGACCAAATTGTGTAAAATATGCAATCTCTATTGCCCTATTTTGAAAGGGTAGATTTACTTTTTTTGATGCAATCAAAATATTTGGCCTAATTTTTGGAGATATAGATGGATTTGTGATAGTTGTAATAGATTTTGAGTCTTTTAGAGGCTTGCAAAAAAAGGATTTAGGATGTGCTTTAGTAAATCCTTCTTCCTACTTTGAGCAATTGATTCGGCTTATTCATGAAGATATAACCTTTCATGATCTCTCCTGTATTCTATTTCTTGTCTAGATACTCCTAGAAGTTTGTTATAATTTTTTTTTTAGGTAGGTTTATGTAAAGCCTCTTTTGGTGACTCAAATCAAGTGGCCCAAGGGAAAGAGAAAATCTTCAAATAGGATGATGTATGTTGTGAGTGGAAAAGTACCTTCAAGACATACCTTATATGATAATGGAATATTGAAGGAGCTTATCTTTAAAGGAAGTGGTGATCTTGACTTATCTTCTTCTTTTGAAGTCCTAAAAAAGTGTTTTTTGGATGTGTGTGGGAGTGTTTAATAATGATACTAGTGGCTATGGTCCAGCATAAGGAGACTCTTGTGTAGGAAATATTTTTGCAACAATAGATTTATATGATGTGGGAATCTAGGTGAGCCTACTTCAAAATGTAGAGGCCTGCTAGAGAATCAATTCTAGGGGAGATATTATTGTTACTAATGTCTTCTCTCCTTAGGCTCTCATGTCATCTTATAGGGATTGTTGAAATTGTAATATGATCCATGGCCAGGGTTGACATTATATGATGTATTGGATAGGCCTACGGGCATTGCATTATACAACTTATTGAATTATTGTAATATGACATAAGCTTTGTGGGCCATGATTAACCTTGTTATGGTTAATCCTACTTTATAACGTGTAATTAACCTTAAGCCCTATTGTTTTCATTTTTAATTGGTGACATGGGATTGAAATGGACCCCACATGTATTACATCATCACCCCATTATGGTATAATAATATCTTGGTTATTATCCATGTATCACTTGGCAAGATTCAAACTTAGGTCTCCTCCTTGAAGATTGAGGAATCAAACTAGTTGAGTTAATACCATTTGATCTTAAGCCCTCTTATAATATCAGTTTAAGTTAAACTTTATTATGTAATTGGGGTGTTGGTTTTGGTATAAATAACCCCTTCCACTCCTAATTTTATTATCATAGTATTGTGTAATCTATCTATGGATAATATAGTGATTATTTATGGTGCCTATGGATACTCACTATATATTTATTTTTTTTCCTTCATGATTTTTGTATAAGATTTAAGTGGATGGGTTACTTCCTTTCATTTCTAGAAAACATCAAGGGATCATATTGTGGAAAATGGATCATCAAGCCCTAATTACTTGTCTCAATTAATATAATTACAATATTTGGTCAACTCAAATGATTGGCCTATTACATAGTAAGAACCTATGATGCATCTTTCAAGAATATAAAGCAACAACCCTTGATGAAGAAACTCTTCAACATAAGGAAGAAGAAGATCTTGGCCTATTCTTCATATTTATTGAACAAGAATTGCTTTTCCATATCAAATAAGAGAGTAAACCTATCAAGGTATGGTCAAAATTACATGAGTTATTTGGTAAAGTAAATACAATTGAAGTAAGTCTCTTGGAAGTATAATTTTATTCTATCAAATTGGTTGAGTTTGATAGTGTTGAGGACTATATTACAAGATTTGAGGTATTGAGAGAAGATATTACATATTTTAGAGGTAAAAAGAAGGATGATGTAAGATGTGTAAATATTGTCCTTGTTAATATATCTTTTTCTTTTTATATGTTGAACCTCATGGTTCATATGATTCCTACATTGGAATCACAAAAATATCTTACTCTTGATAAGCTTTTCTCTCTCCTAGTTTATTTTGAGGGAGCAATGAGGAATTATGGTGGTAACTTATTGATATAGGATCATGTAAAGGAATTAAACCTAATAAGGCTAAGATCCAAGGGCCCAAGGGCTAGGCTAATTCTTCAAAGAACTTAAAGATCATTTGTAGATATTTGAAAAGGGAATAACATCCAACCAAGAATTTCTTGTTAAAATTGTAAAGGATTGAACCTAGCTTTTTGAATATGGATGGACATTTTCTAGATGATGAGAGGGATTCATAAGGATTTGCTTCAACTGTAGAGTCCCATTAGAGAATCCATTATAGGGGGAATATATTATTATCACTAATGTCTTCTCTTCTTGACCTAATTCATATTATGAAATGGTGTTGAAAGTGTAATCTAACTTATGACCAAGGACAATATTGTATGATATATTCTTCTATAGGTCTAAGGGCAATCATTGTACAAGGTATTTATTTTATTGTGATATTTTATGGGCCACATTTAACCTTCTTATGGTTAAACCCATTTCATAAATTGTAATTTCCCTTAAATTCCTCTTGTTATGTTAGCTTAGGTTAAACTCATTTATGTAATTTGAATAATTGATATTGGTATAAATACCCCACCACCACTCCATCCATTGAATTGAAGCGTTGTGATCCTTATAAAAAAATAATACAATGATCATTTATGGTGCCTATGGGTACCCATGATGTGGAATCAACATGATGTTGCAAATTTCATTAAAAAAATGTTTAAATAAGCACATACAACAAACAACAAGAAGCCAACTAAATATGGATAATCAAATAAGATAGCTATATACCAGCTAGCTAAATATCATAACAACCTAGAAAGCTATGCTATATGCTAACAACAATCTAACAAACTAGATATAATTGTGAGTTGTATATGCTTCATGTAGTACATAGGAGAAAAGAAAAAATAAAATAATTAATTCTAAGACATAAACTTAAGCCTAACTAGTACATTATAAGTGTTCTTCATCATCCCTCCCCACCATAGAAGTGTTGGACTTCAATTCTAATAAAATATAGGGAAAATCATGGTACATATTATGGTATGATATCCAACAAGCTTGGTGTGGAAGTTGACATTGGCAGACAACAAGGTAAGAAGTGGAAGAACCCTGTCGAGTATGATAAGTCTTCATGTTGAACACTTGGTTAGAATAAAGCCGAATATAGAAATCACGTACCACATCTATAGGATGGTTAATGACATGACAAGTATCCAAAGTAGAGTCATGATATGGATTCAAAAGATCCACAATGATGATGCCATGAATGCCAAGGTGAGCTAGAAGATCAAGGTAAAAGAAATTCATAGGCACTTGCTAGAGTATAGTGTAAGGTCCATAGCAAAGTGGTTTTATATTACTATAATCCTTCTCTAAAAAATATCATTTACTCAAGTAGAGCCAAAATCTATCTCCAACCTAAAAAATATGAGGAATACGATGTTGATCCATAGCTCACTTGTATTGTTCTTGAAGATTTGGACCACATTGGATTGAAGACTCTACAAGTGTTGTATGAAAGAGGTTGTCTTATCTTACTTATTTTGAATGTATATAGTAGTTGGGGAGGACAAGGAATGAGGTAACTCAAATGGGGCCAAAGACTGAAAACCAAGACAAACCTCAAAAGAAGAGTGTTTTATGGAAGTGTGAACTACTTTGTTATAGGTATGTTCTATGTGAGTGAGGCTCAAATACTACTTAGCTAGAGAAGTGTGGTTATAGATCCTTAAAATCTATACAAGAGTATGATTAACTACTTTGGTCTACCCATCTAACTATGGATAAAAGGTAGTGGAGAAGTTAAGAGAGACTCCTAAAATCTTCCACAAAGAGAACTAAAAGTAACCCATAAAGCGTGAATCTTTGTCAAATACAATGGTAGTAGGGAGACCAAAAGAGTTACATACTATCTCAAAGAATAATGTGCTAAGTAAGGTGCATAATTGATATTTCAACATAAAATAAACTTAGCCATATTACAAAATCTATCTACAAACACAAAGACACAATCTCACCAGGTCCATAGGAATACTTTTCCAAGGACAAGAAGGAATGGGTAAAGAAACATTGAGGTCCAATGTCCTATTACTTGGTTTAGAGTGATAAAAAACAACACACTACCTCAAAAATTGCAAGACATCACACTACATGTGAGGCTAGTAGAGAAACTACTACAAGTGATAAAGAGTCTTGTGTTTTCTAAAATGTCCACCCTAGAGTGCAGAATGGGTCTCTTTGAGAAGAGACAATCAATGTTTTTGTGGCACACACAGTTTGTCTAACTTATACAACAAACCATCCTTCATATGAAAATATTGAAAAGGACTTAGATTGGAAGAGGAAGGATGTAAAAGGTGTTGGTAAAATTTCCCAAAATCTAGATCAAGAGCATATTGTGCAAACCAAGTTTAGAAACCTATGTGGGAAGTAGTTACAACTATTAAAGTTGAAGATGTTGGACAGAGACTCAAAAAATCTTCTTTAGTGTTGATAATCCTTTTCTTGTACTTGATCACCAAGTGAAATTGCTACAAATATGTTGCCCTCTTCATGTGATGAGTTTATTAATCTTGTTTTATGATTGAAGAAATTTAAAACCATACTTATCTTATTCTTATTTTTTAAAATCATGCTTATGTAATAATGTTAGGCTCACTAGAAAAAAAGACTTAGAGCTAAAAATATTTTGGTGTTATATGCTTCAAAGACAAAAGGCACCACCCTAAGATGACAATGTTAGGCACCAAAAGGTTTTGATGCTAAATGTTAAGCAATAAAAACTTGTTTTCGATGTTGTGCTAGTGCCATAAGGCACCACATACCAAATGGATGTCTTTTAGTGTTATATAGCCTTCATAGCAAAGAGCACCAGAGAGTTTTGGTGCTAACCAGTCTTCATAGAGAAGAGCACTAAAAGGTTCTAATGCTACCTAGTCACGTGCAAATACTTATTATTTCATATATACCTACATAAAACAAATTCAGATCCATAAAAGAATTTATCATTTAATTCATTTAAAGGATAAACTTTGTGGAATGGATCGAGTGTTTTCTTTTGCACATTCAAAAAATTATCACAATCAATTGCATTGAGTTTGTTTATTTTGATGGCGTATTTAAGTAGTGCTTGTCTCTATTTATTTTGATTAGCCATGGGTGATATGGGAAGCAAAGGTTGTGTGGCTTATCATGGCTAATTTTGTTATGAGGTAAGCCTCATGGAATTGAGGTTTGTTTCTTGTGGCTCATGGGGGTTTTGACTTAAAGAATCTTCCTCTTTGGTTCTCATAGATTCTAGTTTAATGGACCCCTACTTTCAAAACTAAATGTGAAAATCCTAAATTTTAATTCCTCTAATACCTACTACCTCTCAATAACATTATCTCTTATTAGGTTTTAACCAATTATTTTACCATTGGATTGGAATAAAAATAGGATCACTTAGTATCATAGATCAATAAATCGATCATAACCTAATCTTATGACCACCTCACAATGATTGTTATTTATAGTCTATCAATTCCACTTTTCAATATAAAAATGGAAATGGAGGTAACAATAGATCAACTAAAATTAATTTAGGCTAAGAATGATGGAAATGCGGTTTAGCACTTTAAATTTCAAGATCTTTAATCATGTAATCATAATTTTAGGATCACAATTTGTTTATGACTATGTGGATCAACTATAGGACAAGATAGTCAATTGGGGAGATGTGGTCTAGCACAAGTCTACACAAATAACTAATTGAAAATATAACAATAAAGATGATGATATTTAAAGTTTGAATAATTTCTTAGCAACGCCATCATCCCCAACAACAGTGCCAAAAAGTGACGAGTTTTAATAATGTGACTTTAATTTTGTCAAATTTGAGGTGGAATCTAAAGGTTATATGCACTATGAACAATTTATGTAGGTTTTGGTAGTGAGGTTCCTAAATCACTCTTGCATGAAAAATAAATCACACTTTGTAGAAAATAAAGCTTACAAAAAAAAAATCATGCATGTAGAAAATGAAATCACATTTGCAAAAATAAATAACTAATCTAGCAGGAAATAAAAAATTAACACTTGCAGGAAATAAATAACACATGCAAAAATGGAATCTAATCTAGAAGTTGCATGAAACTATCTTGGGAAACTAAAATAAATAATTAAATTAATATACAAATCTAAATAATATACAAAAAATATTGAAACAAATAAAATAACATTTCATTAATTATTCCATAGACACATCCACAATGATAACACTCTAAAACAATTAAAATAATATACATATCTACAAAGGTTATACTTTCCATTGTGTTTATGGAGTGGATCCTTACTCCTCGGCCCAATGGAAAGCAAACCTTACTTAAAAATAAAATTAAAAACACACACAAATAAGAAAAAAACATAATCATTATTTATTAAGAAGGAAAATTATCTATTATAAAAATCTTCAATGCATCTCGTTCTCTCTCATTTTCATTTCTTATCATCTTCTTCATCTTCATCTTCCATCCTATTCTAACCCCTATAATGTATTATTCCTTCTGTTTTATAGAGGAATTGATGTAGGAGCTTCACTCATCATGTCATAACAGGTGGGAAAATAGTTCCCATAATCGTCCACCTTTTGCATGTAAGAAAAAGAAAGGATGTTGAAATGAGTAAAATGAAGCATCTGAGAAAGAAGGAGAAACGTTAGTAAGAGAAGAGGAACTAGCAGGTGTGTGAAGAGAATAAGTGGAATATGAAGAGTCGAACAAGGAGATATATCAAACATAGAGAAAAATAAAAGAAATTAAAAAATTAAATTATAAGTTGGAGAAGGCTAGGCTAGAAGAGAAAGGCTAGGGTGAAGAGAGGTAAAGTTGGAAGAGAGAGGCCAGGCTAAGAGAGAGGATTCTAAGACAACATATGAGAGAACTTAAAGGTTAGGATAAATTTTTATATGGCATAGAAGAGAGGCCAGGAAAGAGATACAATCAAAAAACATGCAGGATTACCTTTTGTAACTTCATTAGATAAATAATAAAAATATTTCTTTTAAACTTGATTCAATGTAATATGTGAATGAAAACTACATTGTATATATGAGATTGGATGTTGTCTAGTTCTATGTATGTAGGAGGAAGATTATCAAATAAGGAAAGGTTATTGAGAAACTTGACCTTAAAAGAGAAAGAGGATGTGTTATTACCATCTGAATCATACCTTTCTAAGATGAACACCCACATTGTCATTCATATAAGGGTTAATAGCATTTGGAATAAAATAGATGACCTAAGCAAAGTTCCATCGAATATTTTTTTATCATCATTCAAAGAGGAATCCTATCATCCAATGAAGATATTATGCATAAGAAAACCTTAGAAAAATAATCCAAGTAATTTCAAGTGCTATACGAACTTAGGAAACCCTACCATACAATCAAGATTACCATACTCTTGAAATCTACCATATAAGTACAATTTAATCACTATATAATGCATGTTGCCATACAATTGAATGATGGTTGTACAAAAGAAGAATTGTACAATTGTATGATGATGTACAAAGAATTCTAGTGTGCCATCTCGAAAAGGAGTAATCTTGTGCAATGAGGATATTATTGTCATAAGAGTTTGACTATCAAATGCATGTGTGATTACTATGTATCTTGAGCATAGGAACTTATGTTGCTTATAAAGTCCATCCATAGGACTCCCTTCTCTCGTCTAAATCATTTGGTATAAGAGCTAGTATATCTCTAAGGTTTGATATATGCCAAAGGAAAGATGACATAGTGAGGAAGAGGAAGACCATGAGGTCCTCGAGTCATTGATATAGCTGAGATGATGAGAGGAAGACCACGAGGTCCTTGAGCCATTGATATAGTTGAGATGGTGAGAGGAAGACCACGAGGTACTAAAGCCATTCATATAGTTTATAGGATGAGAGGAATTTTTGCTTGATTAGATGCGTTGGTAACTACCCAAAGGAGAGGTATTCAAGTAGAAGATATAAGTGATAGTGAAGAGGAGGAAGTGAAGAGGAGGAAGCAGACCAATCAAAAGCTTGTAATGATGGATAAGAAGGAGATCTAGAAGAAATATTAATTTAGGCAATTTCTAACGTGGGTAGGAAACCAAAGTTAGAAACCCCATCATATAACCCTGAGGAACTCATTGACTAGATTACAAAAATGGAGAAATATTTTGACTTTGAATTGATAGAAGATCCTAAGAAGGCGAAGTTTACCTGTACAAAATGATAGGGGCATGCATCCTTGTGGTGGGATCATATCCAAATATAAATACAAAGAAAAGTAAAAGAAAATATTAATACATGGGAGAAAATGGTTACCAAATTAAAGGTCAAATTCCTCCCATAAAATTACGAAATAGGCTTGTTCAAAAAAATTCAATTGGGAGTGAAAGAGTATACAAAGGAATTCTATAAATTAACCATAAGAGTAGGTCATATTGAATATGATGAGGAGAAGGTGGCAAGATATATAAATGGACTAAGGATCATACAATATGAAATTGGTTTACTTCAAATTAGAATAGTTAAAAAGGTATATCAATATGCACTCAAGGTGGAAGAGAAGTTGACTTGCAAACAACAAAATAATTCTAGAGGAAGAGGATAATTCTCTAGAGGAAGAGAACAATCAAATAGTGGTAGAGGATAGCATATGCAAGAAGGAGAAGATAGTACTTCTCAAAGTGATTTCTACCAAAGTACCTAGGAGCATGATGAATCATCGAAAGAATGAGGTGGATTTGGTAGAGAAAGAGGATGTGGTTTTACTAGCAAGTGTTATAGGTGCTTGAAAGGACATAGGGTATTTTATTGTCCTCAATCACAATAGATTAGCAGGTATGGAAAGGAAGCCTATAATCAAATTGTATAAGTAGATGAAGATATTACTACTTCACCAAAGCACATGGAAGAACCAGAATAAGGAAAATTCATTGTGATAGAAAGGGTAATGTTAAAACCTGCAAAGATACGTTATCCTAAGATAATAATGATTTACCATTACTTCAAAAATATTCGATTAGTGAACAATGTATAACACACTAAAGGCCTTATATCTAATTTAATGAAAAGAATAGGGTATAAAGGAAAAGTACTGGGAAGATGTGGGTAAGGGGTGAAAATACCCATAATGCCAAAAATAAGGCCAAGGAATTAAGGCCTTGGATATGTGGGTCAATTAGGAAGTAGTAAGACTAAATTTGTGAAAAGCGATATTAGTACAAGGGATGAAGGTCCTAGGATGGGATGTTGCAGTCAATGTGGAAAATTTGGACGCGTTGTAAGTAGATGTTGAAACCTACATCTTTGTGAGAGTTGTGGAGGATATAATTACTCCAAAAGAAGGAATTATCACTAATAATAATTTACCAATAAAGTGCATGTTGAGTGTGGATGGATAGATGCAATGAAATGGGATAAAATAAAATAAATTTTGAGTGCATTCTATGAGAGGAGGTTTAGTTCTCAGAGGGAGGCTAGAACAAGATAACAAAGTTGGCCTTATAGAGACAACTAAGCTAAATTAGCAATAGCTTGGAATAACAATTCATGTTCACGAGTTGTAGCTCATATACCATTTCTTCTTACAAGACACGTATGATGAAAGAGCATCATGTATCATTTCATAATGGTTGGGAGAATAGTTCCCATAACTGTCCACATTTTACATGTAAGAAAAATTTAAAAAGTTGAAATGAGAAAAATGGAGCACTCGGGAAAGAAGAGAAAGAACAAACATTGAAAAGAAGAAGAGGAACCAATAGGTGTGTGGAGAGAATAAATGGAAGAGAAAGAGTTGAACAAGAAATGATGATGGATGCAGAGAAAATTAAAAGAAAATAAAAAACTAAATGATGATGTGACCCAAGTTCAATACCCATGGTGGATGTGTATAAGCAGTATTACTCAAAAAAAAAAATTATGAGTTGAAGAAGGCCAAACTAGGAGAGAGAGAGAGAGAGAGAGAGAGAGAGAGAGAGAGAGAGAGAGAGAGAGAGAGATTCTAAGACCGCATAAGAGAGAGTCGAAGAGTTAGGACAAATTTTTATATGGCATAGAAGAGAGGCCAAGAAAGAGATACATTTAGAAAACATGCAGGATTATATTTTGTAACTTCATCAAATGAATATTAAATATATTTCTTTTAAATTTAATTCTATGTAATGTGTGAATGAAAACCACATTGTATATTAGATTGGATGTCGTCTATTTCTGTGTATGTAGGAGCAAGATTATGGGAGAAGGAAAGGTTGCTAAGAAACTTGACCTTGGAGGAGAAATAGGATGTGTGATTACCATCCAAAGTTTGTCTTTCGAAGTTGAACACCCATGTTGCCATTCATATGAGGATTAATTCATTTAGAGTGGAATAGAAGACATGAGCTAAGTTCCATTGAATGTTTTTATCATCATTTAAGGAAGATATTATGCATAATGAAACCTTAGTAAAACCGTCTAAGAAATTTTAAGTGTCGTACAAACTTAGGAAACCCTATTGTACAATTGAGACCACTATACGCTTAAACATTACCATATAAATTGTATAATTCAATGACCATATAGTGCATATAATTGTACAATTGAATGATGGTCATACAAAAGGAGTATCGTACAATTATATGATGATGTATAAAGAGTGCTAGTGTGCCATCTCAAAAGGAGTCATCTTATGAAATGAGGACATGTGATTACCATACATCTTAAGGATAGGAACTTATGCTGCTTGAGAAGGCCATCCATAGGAGGACTCCCTTCTCTCGTCTACATTAGAAATTCTCCCTAGTAATCTAATAACAACCCAATAATATATAATATTCTTAATATAAATTAGTTGAATACAAATCCAACCAACTCTATCTAGAGAACATAACAACCAAATTAGTTGGAAACAAATCCAACCAATTCTATCTAGAGAATAACAACTAAATTAGTTGAAAATAAATCCAACTAATTCTATCTAGAGAAAATAACCAAATTAGTTGGAAAGAAATCCAACTAATTCTATTTAGAGAAACTAACAAATCCAATTAATTTTATCTAGAGAAAATAACAACCAAATTAATTGAAAACAAATCCAATTAATTTTATTTAAAGAATGCAACAACCAAATTAAGTTGTTAAATATTCTAACTTAGATTTATCCAAATTAGTTAGAAACTAATCTCAACAAATATAACTAATTTAGATTCAACACAAAAAAAAAAATTGTTGCCATGTTCCCATGTCTGATGCTGACATCATCATGTCTAGTGTTTTTTTGTATTTGTGTTGTTATCTAGCATTGTCTAGTGTTGTTCTATGTTGTTGTCTGGTGTTGTTATGTATTGTTTTCCAATGTTGATTTGTACTATTTTCCAGTGTTGTTTTGTATTGTTTTTAGTATTGTTTTATATTATTTTCCAGTGTTGTTTTGTATTGTTTTCAATGTTGTTCTACATTGTTTTCCAGCATTGTTCTTTGATGCTATCAAATGCTATTTTTATATTGTTCTCTAGAATTTTGATACTACCTTGTAGGGTTATAAAATATTATTTCTAGACATACAAATTACCAATTTTCCTTTCCATGCCATGATATCCATCAAATAAATGTTAAACATTGTATTTTATCTTTAAAAGCATATAAGCATATTTTATTCAAATTAGTTTTTTATTATGCTTAACTGCAATATATATGTAAACTACAGTCTAATCCATAGTTAAGTGACACAAAAGAAGAGTTAAAGACTACATTATATGAGGCTTTTTAAAGCCTCATCACTCCCCCAATCCTATTTTAATGCATGCCCTCATGCAATAATTTTCTTTAGATTTGCACTTATGTGAATTTCGCTTTCAAGGTACTTTCATATTCGTATTGTCCATAGCCTTGAGTGTTATACCACTCTTTTTTTCCATTTTTTTAAGTGGCATGAAAAGTGGTTTGAAGACTACACCAAATGAGGCTAGCCAGCTCCCCCAACCTATTGTAATGCATGTCCTCATGCATTTCCTTTTTTTTTCAAGACAAAATCTTGCTCAATCTTGAGTCATAGCCTTAGAATCTAGTTATTGGACACTAAAGGGTTCTAATGCTTAATAGAAGCCCTCTCTTGTGCATCATAAACCATGAACTAACTATAAGTATGCTAAACTACAATAATATGCAAACTACAGTCTAATCCATAGTTACGTGGCACGAAGGAAAAGTTAAATACTACATTAAATAAGGTTTCTTACAGCCTCATCACTCCCCAAAGCCTATTTTAATACATGCCCTCATGCAGTAATTTTATTTATATTTGCACTAATGTGAATTTCTCTTCCAAGGTACTTTCAGATTCTTGTTGTTCATAGCCTTGAGTGTTATAGCACTCCCTTTTTTTTTCTTTTTTTTAGTGGCATAAAAAGTGGTTTGAAGACTACACCAAATAAGGCTAGTTAGCTCCCCCTAGCGTATCGTAATGCATTTTCATTTTTTTTTATTTTCTAAGATAAAATCTTGCTCAATCTCGGGTTATAGCCATAGAATCTAGTTATTGGGCATCGAAGGGTTCTAATGCTTAATAAAGAGTATCATTTGGTACTACATAATTTTTTTTAGTACTACACTTGGACATACAAAGAGAGGCATCGAATAACTTTGGCGTTGTATAGTTCTTGAATAGAATATACATTAAGATACAAAATCTACTCGTAACGATGGTATAGAAACCCCCTCTTGTGCACCATAAACCATGAACTAACTATATTAGATTAAGCCATAGTCAAAAAGGAAAAATACATACATTAATGAAATAGATGACGTATGATGCTTTGAAGGACATAGAAACCATAAAGGACATCAAGGTAGGAAAAGCATAATTGCACTAATATTGAAAATGATCATTGCACCAAAATTGTTGTTGATTTTTATTTATTTATTTTTTACAGAAGAGATTGTCATTTATGGTTTTCAATCTTTTCTTGCCTTGGTTGTATCCATAAGAATTTTTACAACCAAGTTCTTCTTTTATTTTTCTTTTGCAAGACTAGCACACTGAAAACCAGTTTTCATGTTGGCCTTGGTCTAGTAGCATCTCAAAAGATATTTTCACTATTAAACATTTTTTCCCAAAATGACTCAATGGATTCTCCATAGAAAGGTGAAAAATCCCTTTCAAAATGTGTAAGTTAACTGACTTTAAATGTATTGTACACTCTTCAATGGTTGGTTTGCTGCAAGTGATTCTTCTATGACAAAAATCCATTCTACCTCATATGGTTGCAACCCTTTGGTGCTCAATTCTCTTCTTTTTTTCACTTATTTTCTTCTTTTTAAAACTTTTTTTCTCCTTTTTTTAAACCATACTTATGTAATAGTGTCGGGCTCACTAGGAAAAAAGACTTAGAGTTGTAAATATTTTGGTGTTATATGCTTTGAAGCCAAAAGACACCGCCATAAGATGACAATGTTAGGCACCAAAAGGTTTTGATGTTAAATATCGAGTGATACAAATATTTTAATGTTGTTCTAGTGTCATAAAGTGCCACGTACCAAATGGATGTCTTTCGGTGCTATATAGCCTTCATAGCAAAGAATACCAGAGAGTTTTGGTGCTAACCAATCTTCATAGAGAAGAGCACTAAAAAGGTTCTGCTGCTACCTAATCACCTATAAAGACTTGTTATTTCATATATACATATATAAAACAAAGTTAGATCCACAAAAGAATATACCATTTAATTCATTTAAAGGATAAACTTTGTGGAATGGATCATGTGTTTTTCTTTATCACATTCAAATATTGTCATAATCAATTTCATTATTTTGATGGTGTATACAAGTAGTTCTTGTCTCTAATTATTTTGATTAGCCATGGGTGATATGGGAAGAAACGGTTATGTGACTTATCATGGTTGATTTTTTTATGAGGCAAGCCCCATGGAATTGAGATATGTTTCCTATGGCTCATGGAGGTTTTGATTCAAAGAATCTTCCTCTTTGGTTCTCATAGATTCCAGTTTAACAAACCCCTCCTTTCAAAATTAAATGTGAAAATCCTAAAGTTTAATTTCTTTAATACCGACTCCCTTTCAATACCACTATCTCTTGTTAGGTTTTAGCCATTTATTTTACCATTGTATTGGAACAAAGATATGATCACTTAGTGTCATGGATCAATAAATTGATGATAACCTAATATTATTACCTGCTTACAATGATGTTTATTTACATTCTATCGATTTCACTTTTGAATATAAAAATGAAAATAAATGTAACAATAAATCAACTAAAATTGATTTAGGCAAAGAATCATAAAAATGTAATTTAGCGCTTTAACTTCCAAGACCTTTAATCATGTAATCATAATTTTAGGATCACAATTTGTTTATGACTATGTGGATAAACTATAGGACAAGATAGCCAATTGGGAAGATGTGGTCTAGCACAAGTTTACACAAATAACTAATTGAAAATCTAACAAAAATAGATGATGATATTTGAAGTTTGAACAATTTCCTAGCAACGCCATCATCCCTAGCAACGGTGCCAAAAAGTGACGAGTTTTAATAATGTGACTTTAATTTTATCAAATATGTGGTGGCCTTCAAAGACTGTATTCACTAAGAATAAATTATGTAGGTTTTGGTAGTGGGGTTCCTAAATCACTCTTACAAGAAAAATAAATCACACTTTGTAGAAAATAAAGCTTGCAAAAAACAAAATCATGCTTGCAAAAAATGAAATCACACTCATTGAAAAGTAAATAAACACCTACAGAAAATAAATAAGACACATGCGAAATGAAATGTGTTCTAGCAATTACATGAAAGTATCTTGGGAAACTAAAATAAATATTTAAAGTAATATAAAAATCTAAATAATATAAAAAATATATTGAAACAAACAAAATAACATTTCATTAATTATTCCATAGACACATCCACAATGATAACACTCTAAAACAATTAAAATAATATACATATCTACAAAGGTTATACTTCCCATTGTGTTGATAGAGCAGGCCCTTACTTCCTAGCCCAATGGAAAAAAAATCTTACTTCAAAACAAAATGAGAAACATACACAAATAAGAAAAATAACATAATCATTATTTGTCAAGGAGGAAATAAATGAGAACCCAATAATATAAAATATTATCAATCTAAATTAGTTCGAAACAAATCCAACCCACTCTATCTAGAACATAATTAAATTAGTTGGAAACAACTCCAACTAATTTTATCTTAAGAAAATAACAAACAAATTACTTGAAAACAAATCCAACTAATTTTATTGAGAGAAAATAGAAACCAATTTTTTTAGAAACAAATCCAACTAATTCTATTTAGAGAAAATAATAAAATTAGTTGGAAAATCCAACTAATTCCATCTAGATAAAATAACAACAAATCCAACTATTTCTATATAGAGAAATAACCAAATTAGTTGGAAACAAATCCAACCAAATTTTATTTAGGGAGTTAGAAATTAATCTCAACAAATCCAACTAATTTAGATTCAATCAAGATGGCTGAAATTGATCTAACTAATTTAGATTCAACCCAAAAAAATCATTTTTTGTTACAATGTCACCATGTCTGATGTTTACATCATCATATTTGGTGTTGATGTCATCATCTCTATCATCATGTCCGATGTTTTGTGATGTTATTCGATGTTGTCCAGTGTTGTTTTGTATTGTTATTTGATATTGTCCAATGCTATTATGTATTATTCTATGCTATTATCTAATGTTGTCTAGTGTTGTTATCCAACATTGTCCAACGTTGTTATATGTTGTATTGTTCTCCAAAGTTATATTGTGATATTATTTGATGTTGTTCTGCATTGTTTTCAAACATTGTTCTACATTGTTATCTGGTGCTTTTCTATACTATTTTTCAATATTGTTCTACGTTGTTATTTGGTGCTCTTCTATACTATTTTCCAATATTGTTATGTGTTGTTATCAATGTTATTTTATATTGTTTTCCAACACTATTATGTGTTGTTCAATGTTGTTTTGTACTATTTTCCAATGATTTTATGTGCTATTATATGTTATTTTTCGATGTTGTTTTGTATGGTTTTCTAGCATTGTTCTATGTTGTTATCTAGTGTTGTTATGTACTATTCTCTAACATTTCGATGTTGCTTTTCAAGGTTTCAAAATGTTGTTTCCAGACCTGCAAAGTGCCAATTTTTCTTTCTATGCCATTGTTAGAGTTAATGTAATGTGCACTATGCCAGTTTGACACTTGTCAGTTTCATTGACAAGTGTCATGTTCATCATATAGGCTTATGCCTATATATTGTAACCATTTATCAATAAAACATATCCCTTCAGTTTCACTCCTGACATTTGGTATCAGAGCAGGCTTTCTCTGCCCTGTGAAACTCCTTGGGGGGGATTTCCCTCATGGAAATCCTCCCCCCCTGTTTTTTTTATTTTCCTTATTTTTTTTTTTATTTTTTATCGAGGGAGTATGCTCTCCATCATTTGATGGATCAGAAACCAGATGGTAAGATTTTTTAAAAGTTTCAGAAATTTAGTATGGACTCAGAGGTAGCCTATGATCTACTGGTTTGAAGCACTTCCCACCTACAGTGACTGGCAGATTTGGTTTGTGTACCTTTGGCGAACGGTGGATATGTGCAGTTTACTCCAGTTCAAGCATGGATAACAATATGATTGCAGGCGTTTCGGCTCGCCATTTCAATCTTTTCCATGTCTCATCCAGTTTTTTAATATTGCTTTCTGAAGTTAACTAACAGTGTTGTGAGGGTAGATGTTGGTGACCACAGCGGGAGTGGGGAGTTGTTCTGCCAAGTGGCACATGATATGTGGCGGTGATTAAGGAAATTGAAACGTGTTTCCATTTCTAAGTCGTGTAGGAAATTGCGCTCTACGCATTCATTTTTTCATCAGTTTTTTTTGGGTCAGCGATGGATGCCGAGAAGTACCATGTTCGATGTGCCTTCCCTCAGTTTTTGAATGATCTGTTTTATTCTCATGATGACGATGAAGTGCATTGGATGACGAGCCTGGTTTAGATTGCTAGGTGGATACATGGTGCGCAACGAAGAGGTTTTTGTGACAGTGATGCTGCGGAGTATGTCGAGAAACTACATGCAGCCTGCAACTGCGTCACGGTGGGAGGCGCAGTTCGATCGATAGCCCCAAGTACCTGTTGATGCAACTCAAATTCTGACGAAGGAAAAGACACGATAGAAATCAAAACCCGTCGCGGTAAATTCTTGGGGAACGTAGTAAATTTTAGGCATTGGCTTCTGGGCATTCTCTTCGACGAACTATCTATCGCGAACATTTGTCGAAACCGGCGCCACAGCAGGCTTGGGTAAATTTTTCCTCGACGGGCCAGGAGGGCGTCCAGTTTGATTTCTTTTTCATGTTATTGACAGTGGTACATGCTTTTTTGGCATAAAGAAAAGCTGCTTTGGAGCTATAAAAATGGAATCTGGTCTTACTTTAGTACAAATGAGTATATTGTTATGCTAAGTTCAAATGGATTTTTTTTTAATATTTTGACCTCCCGTTGATAGAGCAGCAACCGTCCCAGCCATCCCAGCAGCCCCCTTGGTGGCGCCTGCGATATTGCAGACGTCGATTTGCAGTGGCAGTGGCAATGGCAATACCTTACCCTGTCGGCAATACATGCGGGCTGATGAAAGAGCAGCAGGAAGAGATGAATGGAGCTGCTCCTCCTCGGATGCCTGACTCAAGAACCTTCAGCATGAAGGACCTGAATGCGGGTGAACAGAAGAGAGTTTATCAAGTCTGGAAAGGAAGCCTTCGGTTCATAAGCCAATTGTAGAAGCTAAGATGAGAGGCTCAAACAATGGTGGAAAGGCCCAGGTATCTTCTGCTGGCTACGATGAAAAGGCATCTGATGCTGGCAAGGTTTTGAAAGAGCTTGGAGTCTATAATTATAGTCAGCCTATGGAACCAAAAGTTGGTAATTTGGAAAAATTGGCTGAAACAGTTGCTGTGAGAAATCGGCACGGCTGGCAGAAGGAGTCGGTGGAGAAGCAGTTGTGCAGCTTGGAGGAGAATGGCCGCGTAAACCCTGAAAACTATTTTAGCTCAGGCAAAGTGGTTTTCAATGTGCGAGGCCCGCCGCGGTGGATATTGGAGACTGTGGAAATTGTGTTGGAAGAGCAGGCCTCAGCGACAGCAATGGAGGTGGACGACGGAGATTCTATCGAACTCATCAACGATGCCCTACTGTCTGACTCCAAGCCGTCTGACGCTGATTTCTTCAATTCCTTCGAAGACGACTTTGACGATTCCAACATCGCTTGATGCCCTAATTATGATGGCACATTTTGCTTTAAGAGATTTTGTGTATATCCATGTTGAAACCCTAATGGTTAGGGTTTGGTAACTGATTTCATGAATTTTGGATTTCATGGCAAATGGATGGTTGAACATATTATCTGATCTGGAGTATGGGGAGTTCTAATGCAAGAAACAATGTCCTATGTTGGAGGATTTGTAATGGGTGGTCTTAGGGGAGTTTTTTAAATTATGGTCATGGCTATCAAACAATGGGGGCATTTTTTTAAAGTGGAGGGCACCACTTTCATGTAATGGGTTGTATTTTTTGTTTTTCAAGGGTATACTTGAATTGTTTTTCTCTGCGTAGAGAGGCACATTGGTTTTTCAGCATGATGAAGGCCCCTTTGATGGTGGAATATAGGGGTATTTATAGTCGTTGGAAACGGTTTTCCATGACGGACACAATGGTGGTGTCATATTGTAATTTTGAGGCTGTTTCAATTCAGTTTTTTAGCCTCAAAATTTTCTACCTTGGAGTGCACTTTCGGTTGTACCCGACACTCCCAAGGTAATTTCATATGTGATCCTTGTACCTAGTGATATTTTCTATACACTCAACAAATGCAGCGGCTGGTTACCCATGCATTTCGGTGGGATGACATGGTCACCATAAGGACACTTATACTAGGGACTACAGACGAAGACACCCTAGACTCTCCGAGGTTTTTTTCGGATCTACTTCTGAAGACTACAGATGAAGACACTTCAGAAGATTCTCTTATTTTCTTCTTCTCTCCTCCTATTTGGATCTATGGCTCATTTTATTGTATTGAGTGCATTTTCGATAGAGACCGACACTCTTATATGGCTCGTTTTTTCTTTAATTAGGTGCATTTTCGGTAGAGACCGACACCTTCTAGATTGAGTTCACCATGAGGAGGGATTTCATACTCATGGTGAATCTAGTCAGTGACCTATGAGAGGAAACATCCTCTGAGGATGACTTGCAGAGGCAACAGACCCAAAAGTGGCTGACCCTGAGGCACCCATGATGACCCCAAGGCACTTAGACGGCTGACCCAGTGGCAACAGACGCGTGGAAGTGGCTGACCCTGAGGCAACAGACCAAGATGTATACACAGTGAATCTAGCATTATTCACAGTTGGAGAGCCAAACACAAAGAGCAAGAGCCTAAGACCAAATAAGCAATAAAGGAGGATGTAGATTTTTGTTAGAGAAGTCAACATTAATTAGGAATGTTACCTAACGTTGACTTGTTTTTTTTCTTTAGTTAGGATAGTACACATTAAGGGGGAATGTTAGAGTTAATGTAATGTGCACTATGCCAGTTTGACACTTGTTAGTTTCATTGACAAGTGTCATGTTCATCATATAGGCTTATGCCTATATATTGTAACCATTTATCAATAAAACATATCCCTTCAGTTTCACTCCTGACAGCCATGATATCCATCAATAAAATTTTAATTGTTGCATTTTATCATAAAAGTACATAAATGCATTATATTTACTTTAGTGTTGTATTCCTCCCTTTTACTATGCTTAATTACAATATATGTGTGAACTATAGTCTAATCCATAGTTAAGTGTCACAAAAGCAGAGTCAAAGACTGCACTAAATGAGGCTTTGTAGAGCCTCATCAGATGTTCCTATATATCTTACTATTTTATGGCTTTTCTTTTGGAATTGCAGTAATAATCTTCTTTATCGATCCAAGAGTAATAATAGGATTCTATAGCTATAATTAAGAATGTTGAGTGGACATTATTACTTTGGATTTTGCTTTTCATTTATATATGCATCATTTGTAAATAAAGTTTCTCATTTATTTACGTACTTATTTTTCCTTCTTGATTAACATATCTCCTTTGTGAAATCACTTTTCTATCTAACATAGTGATATATGAGGAAGTGTTAGTTTTGCTCTATTATGCTACACAAAAAAGACTAATATAGGTTCACTAGCTAAGATAAGAAGTTGTCGTGCATGTCATGTCTTTGGGCAATGTAGATCATTGCCCACTTGTTTTTTGGTTATCTTAGGAATTTTTCATATTTGTTTTCCTTGTCAAATAATGAAAAGTGTTCTCTTCACTTCTAAGACATTTGAAATTCATCATTTTTGAATGGTTTTGAAATTATTTGGTTAGAATTGATGATTTAAGGAGCTAACATGTCTCAAAAAATGAAATGGATAGTCTTTTGAGTCATTTGAGAACACACAAAGACTAAATGATGCATGACCAAATGCTTTGAACTAGAACATCAAACAACTTCTTTGAGACTTTTGAATAAACTCTATTTTTCAATAAAATATCTAGTTTAGCACATGGTAGATATGTCCTTTGTAAATATAGCATACCATGAACTTATACAACCTATTTACTTTATCAACTCTTACTAATAACCATAAATAAATAACCATTTTTCAATAATTACTTTTTCATTCCTTATTAGCTATGCAAGGTAGTTGACCATAGCTTGGTTTGTGTAAATTGATAAAGGATGTTGTGGTCATTGATGAATGGAGGGAAGTTCAAAGAAAATAAAATATTCCTCCTCTACATTTAGGTCTAATAAGAGTAGGCAAAGAGGAAGACCCATTAGTGAAAGTGATGAGAAATTGATTGATAACATGATTTACTTGATGGATTATGGTGTTAGTGATGCAAGTGTTTGTTTTAATTCACTTGTTAGGACTAGGCAATCATTAACAATTGGAAATTCTTTTGGCATCATAGCAAATGAAGTACCATAGAGAGTTAGTCTTATTATCACAAAGATCGGGGATGGAAAAGGTTAGATTGGATACATATTGTTTTGTTTTGTTGATTTTTTCTTCTCTCAATTGTTGTGGTGATGGTGTATTTTTGTTCTCTGCTATTATCTACAATGATAATAGCGGATTGATGCTTTTCAAAATTATACCTCATGGTCTAATTTGTTTTAAAAAATGATGTATCTTTATTTTATGTTTTGTTGGTTACATATTTCTGTTGTGCTAGTTGGTTTTTTAGGATGTTACTCTAATTGTCTTTTAGGTGGAAGCCTTTGATTATAGGTGCTAACAAGCATTCTAAGAGCAATAAAGTAGCCATACATCACTTTCATGTTTTTTTACTTCTATTATAAGGTCATAAATGAGAGTTAACAATGATTATCTGGCTATGATAAAAGAGGTTATAAAGAATAGATTCATTTGATTATGATAAGAGAGGTTATAAAGGAGATATTTAATTCTAGTCAGGCACAATTACTATTAACTATGAAGTTTTAAAGGGATTCCTACAAAAATTAGAGGAAGTTTCCTTACACAAACAAAAGCTAGAACTTAAAATGACTTTTGGTTGTCTAATTATACTTTGTGCTTTTTATTAAATAATTTCTTATATAATATTGTATTATTATTATTCTAATTTTTTTTTATAGGTATGTTGTGTAGTTTTTTTATATATTTTATTATTACAAATTAAAACAATTACCTTTTTATGACGGTTGAGGTCCCATTAACTTCGTCTTTATCAATGAACTATGGATTATAAAGGTTCCCTTTGGGGGAAGGATTTTCTTTTTCTTTTTTTTCTTTTTCCAAGTACTATACTCGTGGTCAATGAGACTTTGGTTCAATGGTTGAGATATGGGTGTTGGGCTACAAGGTTCAAATCTCAATGCCACCAAAATGTTGTATAACTTGATTAATAATACCCAACACAAAGATATTGTAAATAGTTTGAAGACTAATCAAAACTTCAAAATGTATATATTACACCTCTGATTAGACATATTGTTATACATTTTAATTACTTTTTTATATTTATTTTGATTAATTTTCACTTTTTTTAAAAGTCCGACAAGGACAATATAGTGGTTAGGGCTTTGGCATTTTTTAAAGAAGGTCCAAGGTTCAAACCATGGCATACCTAGAAGGAGATAGGTTGATGGTAGACGAATGTTTGCTAGTTGGTTGTCCTAGTTCGATGTCCTTAAGATCGAAGATTACGTTGACTTCATTTTACCCAATGAACTAGGGTTGTGGTGGCAACATCAGCTAGATATCCTAAGAGTCGAGGGTTATGTTAACTTCATTTTATTCAACAAACTAAAATTATAATGAAAACATCTAAATCCGATCCTATATCTAAATCATTGGTTGTAAATTTTCATTAGTAACAAGTCCATGTCCATTAAGGTCAAATTTGGATCCATTTAAACTTGATATTAAATCATGTGTTGTTCATGCTCTTATTTTTGCAATGTACTTTTCTCCCACAAGACACTTGTCTTTGTCCAAAGCTTCAATCTCGCCTTAATTGTTGGATCTTTAGAGTCCATCCATTGAATTTTCAATTAGGAAAAAGACGTGGTTGGAACTCTTTCATTTGATCCATCCATTGAATTTTCAATTAGGAAAAAGACCTGGTTGAAACTCTTTAGTTCCTAAAGACATTAGTTTGAAATTTTAAAAGCATTCAAGATTGATGTTCCTTCTAACCAACTAGCGAAAAAATTTCAATGGAGCAAAGGTACATTGTTCTTCGGTCATGGAATAGTAGTCCCCTTCCCAACAACTACTACTTGATAATAAAAGCCGATAACGACCTTCTTAGAGAGACGATGAGAATTTAGAGAGCACTCCACATCTCGTGTTAGTAGTCTTCCCCTTATTATTATATGGTTTGACGTAGTCCTGAATGCTTCTATTACGAATTAAATATTAAGCAACCATTTAAGTTTCAAGCTTATTTTAATCTTATCTCGCTACAGAATTTATATATATCATTAGTATTTCATTTCAATTATTTTAGTTTGAATCATTGGGATAACATAGATCCTTTGTGGCTATATCTTGGGTACATTATCTTATGTTATTTAAATAAAAATTATATAAATGAAAAGTGAAAGTAATGTCCTTAAGGGCTAGTGGATTGGCAAGTTTAAACGCTTACATATAAATATAGGTTTAAACCTTAGGAGTATGTTTGTTTGCAAAAACAGTAGTCTGCTCTAAATCTTTTGAGTGTGTGTTAGATTGACGACGATAATATGAATCCTAAACGTTCGATGTTCTTCTTCATGTCGGATCAACAACAACAACGAGGTGGTATAGGCTTGTTGGAGCAACTCATGTGGTTTGAACCCTACACTTAACAATAACAATTACTAAAAAACAATAACAATTACTAAAAATTGTGGTTGTAACCAACTCCATGTGATCTGATCGTGTGGGGGAGTTGGAGGTAGTGGGTTGTGTAAAACTCTCGAGATAAGAGAGGTCCCAAGGTCAAATCCCTCCCTTCACATGCGGATATGACCCTAATCTAAAAAAAAACCAACTCCATGTGTATTAAAAATAATGAAAAGTAATTGTGCCTACAAGGACACCCCAATGGTATGTTGTTGATGTTTATTTTGATAACCTGGATTCAAATCACGGAGAAGAAGGCTCCATGTTACTATGTCATCGAAAGTGTGGCCCGCAGTTGTGCCACCTGTTGTACTTCGAATTACTTAAAAAAAATTATAATAATTTTTAACTTTTATATGTTTACTATTTATTAAATATGTTTGTTTGGTCACACTTTAGTTATTCAACCATAGTATACAATCTTATTCCTTTTAGATTGAACCTTGAACAAAGTTCTTAAGTCTTCTTTGCAAGTCTAGTGGTATATTCCATGATTGGAATTTCGTTCCACATTAATACCTATCTATCTTGCTCTTCACGTATTACTTCGAATTACTTAAAAAAATTATAATAATTTTTAACTTCTATATGTTTACTATTTATTAAATATGTTTGCTTGGTCACACTTTGATTATTCAACCATGGTATACAATCTTATTCCTTCTAGATTGAACCTTGAACAAAGTTCTTAAGTCTTCCTTGCAAGTCTAGTGGTATATTCCATGATTGGAATTTCGTTCCACATTAATACCTATCTATCTTGCTCTTCACGTGTTAAATCCATTCAAATGTATTATCAATATAATATAATATATTATGTCTTTGAGGACTAGGTGGATTGGTTAGACGTTGGGCATAGGAGACCTAGGTTCAAGCCTCGGGGTCATGCTCAATCTGGGCAAAGGTAGTAGTCTGACCTAAGTCCATTGAATATGTCTTAGCTTGACGACGGTGGTACCAATTCTGAGCCATCAAAGATCTTCCTCACTCCAGATCATGTTTACCGAAGCAAGATATGGGTTATAGTGGTAACACCATGATTTAATGCTATGATTGGAGGCAATACGATTTGACTCTATGATCAATTGTTAAAAAAAGAAAGGTAGTTGTCGATTCCTCTATGTATTAAAAATTACAAATATTTAAATAGGACTTAATTATGAATATTTTGGAATTCTAAATAAAAGATCTAAGATTAAAACAAAAGATTATAAATTATGCTTTGGTAATCAAAGTTTAGGTACCTAAATATATTGGATGTCTTTAGGGGACAACACAACAATTCGGCCTTTGGTTCTTCTCCGAGAGGTCCAAAGTTCAAAGTTCAAATCACGGTGTAGATGAGTGTGAGGGGGCAGGTGTGTGTATGGTTGTGTATTTGACCCTTATTGATAAGCTCATCTCTCACCCTTATGAGAGGTCATGGTTGGAATGAAGATGCCCAACACTAAACATCTGTCTTAAAAGTTTTTTACACTAAACTTAATAAAAAAAATATTGGCTAAACACATTGTTCCATATAACCTATGATCTCATGAAGTATATATACTTATTATTTTCAATTTAAAATAAAAATAATATTTAGCTTATAATCCTTAATGTACAACCCTAACCCTCTTTTGAATTTAAACCTTGCACTTTTTAAGTTTCAAAGTTTATTATCGGCCACCTAAGAGCGGTTCTCAACGTTTCTTTCTAACCTAAAAGTTAAAGTTCGCCTTTGTAGCCCAAGTGCAAAAGGCGAGCCTGACCTCATTGAACGAGAGGTCCACGGTACGAACCTCTGCGATGCAAAGGGGGACACACAAAAAATCTCTTGTGGCTTCCCTCTAGATAGTGGTATACCCGGATGGGACAACCACGTAAGAGTGGCTCTCGAGGTTTCTGTCTAATCTAAAAGTTTTTCCCAAGGGCTAGGTGGATTGGTAAGTGCTTGCTTAGAGAGACACTTACCAAGAAGACACCTAAAAACCTAAAAGTTTTTTCCGAAGGCTAGGTGGATTGGTAAGTGCCTGTCTTGGCCAGGCACTTACCAAGAAAACACCCAAATTTAAACTTCGAGATAGCTTGCTTGCAAAGGTAATAGTTTGATCCGAATCTTTTGAGTACACACCAAATCTACGATGATATACAAATCTCGAACAACCGATGATCCCTTTCACATCAAGTCAACGATGATGACGTAAAATAGGTTTGATGAAAACATGTGGTTTAAACTCTACTCTTATCATTACTAAAAATAATATAGTTGTGACCAACTCCTATGCAAGCCCAAAAAAGAAAAAAAAAAGAAAAGAAATATCCCTCACCAAATTGTTGTTAGACCTAATCTTGAGGTGATAGGAACCTCAAAAAAGCTAAACAATTCGAGTGCAGATCAAAGACACCAAACACAAACTTCTAACAACCACGTTGCCTCCGGGCCAAGGAATGTAAGCTTCCAAAAGGGAAACCCAACAATCATGCCATACGTCATATGCCCCAATCTGCCAAACAACCTTCGCCAAAATTCACTACTAATAAATTATTGTAAGTCAAAAAGTCACGTATGGCGTGTCGGTTTTCCGCCAACCATCACGCCGGCCGGGGCGGGTTAAACGCCGCGCCCGGTTTCCCTCAGCCCAATACGCGACGGCCACGTTCCACGACGGACTTCAAACGAGAATTATTAAATTTTGAAAAATCAAAATCCTAGGTCCGCCGATGCCGTACCCAATTCGGCCGCGCGACGAACGAAAAAATAATTTATTATTATTAACGGCGAAAAACTGTTCCACGTGGACTCCGCAATATGCGGTGAGTGACATTGAAGAAATTGGGAAAGCGTTCTCACGGTAGGTTTAAAAGTAAATTCTCGGATTTGATGCCGTTTCTTAAGGGTAGTTGATGTTTCGGAACAAGTCCGCAGAGAGGGGGGGTGAAAAATTTTGCTTGGCGTAAACAAGACGAGAGATGCGGATGACATGTGTTTAAAGATCAATGGAGGAGCGTCCGATCGGACAGGGAAGCACAAGATTCGTGAAGGCGATGGTCAGCTGATCGATTTGAGGTGTTTTCCGAGTTATTTGGCCAAAAATGGGGGGAGATTTTGACGCGAAATTTGTGGCGGTTGAGATGGTACCGGAAATTGAATGCCAGGGTAAAATTTGTTGTGTGGCGGTTATAGTGTCAGTCGCACTGGGAAGGGAGATTTTTCCGGTGGATTAGGGTGGAGGTTTGATGAGTTGACGGATTCCGACGAAAATCGGGAGGAAAATTTTGCCGTGGGCCCCCGGGGAGGCGTATGGGAAAATATCTGGCCCGGGAAGATCACGGGAGGCTTATTTTTTGGTCTCTGGCGGCTTGGTGACTCGGACCAGGCCAGAAGACCTAAGGAAGGTGTTTTTTGTTCGAGTTTAGAGTAAAATATGCCAGGGCTAGAGTTATATGCGGCAGAACGGTTGTGATATATAGTTTTCCTTCCGTTAAATTTATCGTTGTTGTCACTCTTGCTTTGGAAATACGGTCGCGTTGACGATTCTCTTGAAATTAATATAATTTCCTTAGCAAGGCGAGATCTGAAGGTATAAAGCTTGTGGCCGATGTCCTGTGCGTCCAGGATCTAGTAAAGGCTGCTGCAGGCGAAGGGGAATTTTGCATTGGCAAGATGACTTCGGAGCTGGTGTTCAGAGGGCACGAGGTGCAGAAGAGCAGCGATGAGTACTCGCCGAAGGGGCGGAAGCGGTGGTCGATTATCAAGCCGGTCGATTACCTGCTCAAAGAGCAGCGGCTTTTCTTTATTTTGATCGGAGTGGTCATCGCTTCTATGTTTTTCATTCTTCAGCCCGGATTTGGGGGGTCCAACGGCTCCTCTTCTTCGAAGCTCGAGCGCAGCAGCCAGCACCAGGTCGTGTACGAAAATCCTGTTTCTAGGGTTGCGCAATTTCATTATCCGGCCTCTGCGCTGATGAATTCTGGAGCAAAGTTGCCCCTGGGATTAAAGAGGAAGCCCTTGCGCGTGGTTGTGACCGGCGGTGCTGGTTTCGTCGGGAGTCACCTGGTCGACAGGCTTATGGAGAGAGGCGACAGCGTTATTGTCGTGGACAATTTCTTTACTGGAAGAAAGGAAAATGTGATGCATCATTTTGGCAATCCGAGATTCGAGCTCATCCGGCACGATGTTGTGGAGCCGCTCCTGCTGGAGGTCGATCAGATCTACCACTTGGCGTGCCCTGCTTCGCCTGTGCATTACAAGCACAACCCCGTCAAGACTATCATATCCTGGAAATTGTGGAGAAACCTTTGTATTTTGTAGATGTTCATTTTCGTACTTGTTTTCTTGTTGCGATGAAGTTTCTTTTGTTTAATCTTTAATTGGAGCTTTACAAGACCAATGTCGTGGGAACCTTGAATATGCTGGGGCTTGCAAAGCGAGTTGGCGCACGATTCTTGCTTACTAGCACCAGCGAGGTTTATGGAGATCCTCTTCAACATCCCCAGGTTGAAACATACTGGGGCAATGTGAATCCTATTGGTAAGATTTCTTTCCTATTTGCCACCGGCGAAATCTTCATTAGATGTACAAGGGTATCCACAGGTGTCTCTTTTAGAGACTTCACTACTTTTAGAAACCACAAATCTTTAACAGACATAAAATTTTAACAGGTTTTTTTCTTGTAAAATTCAGGAGTCCGAAGTTGCTATGACGAGGGGAAGCGCACAGCGGAAACCTTGGCCATGGATTATCACAGAGGGGCAAATGTTGAGGTCTGATTACAAATCCGATTCTAACTCCATAACAGTCTAAGCATTTCACCCCTTTATATAATCAATATATTTTATTTCATGGGTATTTGTTTAAAGGTTCGGATCGCTAGAATCTTCAACACTTACGGGCCGCGGATGTGTATCGATGATGGCCGGGTCGTAAGTAATTTTGTTGCTCAGGTCAGTACCCTCTTCCTTATTAAGGGTCTAAATTTCAAATTTATTGCTTTTCTAATGATGATTTGGACTTGTGAAGTCATGAGAGTACTCTTACTCATGGTTGATGATTTGAGATTTTAGGGATATTTTGATCTGCATATATATGGCAGTCTGATATCTTGACAAGGGTGCTCAGATCTTATTTATGTTTTTGCTTTTCTTTTGAAAAGTGCCTTTGCAATTTATATGGTATTGATGACATCTCCGGGGAACCTTTTCTGAATGACAATGAAGTCATAGAGAATCTTTTAGAGGATCTTGGCAGCCAACATAAAGTAATAAAGGCCAAAAAGTTTAAGCTCATAGAATAATATACATAGAACACCATGCTGAGATACAAATAAGTCAAGGGGTTATTGAGAGTGCCTTCTTAATCCAGTTAAATTGGAAATGAGTCTAAATATTTGGATGTTTGCTTGTGTTTTTCTTGGTTTTTTTTGTCCTTTTAAGGTTTTACTGGATCTGCCTTTGTCTTTTTGCCTTTTTGATGTATGCTTGTTACCTCATATGTTTTATATTTAGACCCTTTAGGTTAAAATAACCCCCAATCCAACTGCATGAGTTAAATTTGTACTTTTAGCCAATGTCCAATTGGATAGTGCATTTATGTGGAAGGTAAGGCTATTGCCCTTTTATTGTTTAAAGGGCTGTGGTTATTCCTTCTGATGGTTTCTCCTGCAATTAGGTGTAATTCTCAGTACTACCTAACTTGTGTGTATTCCATTGTTGAATTTCTCTGCATGAAAGTTCAAACTCGGATGTCTTATTAAGTGAATTACCTTGAACTAAGTGCCACTTGTGAGAATGATCTATCTTGCCTAAGGTTACCTGGAGTTGCATATCTAGCCTTTTCCTTTTTGTAAAAATTCATGTGGCTATTGAGAGTGCCTTCATAGCCCATTTAAAATTGCAAAGGGGTTTCTAAATATATGGATGTATGTTTGAGTTCTTCTTTTATGTCCTTTGGTGGTCTTGGTTTCACTGGATCTGTCTTAACGTTTTTGCTTTTTCTGCACATGCATATTATCTTTGATATGTTCTATATTTAAATTCTTCAGGAAAAAAGACCTGATCCAACTATAAGTTTTTAATCTGTACTTTGGGCTAATGTCCAATTGGATAGTGCATATCCTCTTTTGATACATGGAGGTGAGGTATTTTGCTTTTATTGTTTGAAAGGCTGGGGTGATTTTTTCTGCAATCAAGCATAATCCCCAGGACTACCTGACTGATGTGTACCCATGTGAGGAGTTTCCCTGCATTAATTTCAAACTTGAGTGTCTTGTTAAGTGTGTCCTAGCATTTGAGTCCTGAGCCTCAGCAGATCAAAATGTGAGGAGTCATTGCCACCGAGCGTTTCCTTGAATTGGGTGCCAGGTGTCAGAATGGTCTACTGTGCCAAGGGTGTCCAGGAATTGCATATCTAGCCTAGAGACAGATCATTGCTGCCATGGAATTATGATTGGCAACTTGAAACATTTGCAACCTTTTCGGTTAACTATGGCCTGTGGATATTTGTTCTTGTGCTTTTTTTCCCCAAAATCAATCCAAATGAGTTTAATCATTATCCTGTTGAATATGTGGTATGTATTATTGTTGGGATGTGCCATTACATTCATTTTTTTTAATTTGGAATAAAATTATGAAGATGTGATTTATACGTGAAATCTCCAGTTATTTTTATTTGCATTCATTCATGTTAATTTTGCTCATAATTGTATACAGGCTTTGCACATGGAGCCTTTGACTGTCTATGGAAATGGAAAATAAACTCGTAGTTTCTAGTATGTCTCTGATCTGGTAAGCTGAAATCAGAAACATGTATATTGTGTGTGTCTTGATTTTCAAGAATGAGGGTAATCTTGTAGTATTGTTTCATTAAACATGTAAATAACATTGAGCTTTGCATTGGTGATCACACAGGTTGAAGGTCTTATGAGACTCATGGAGGGTGAGCATGTTGATCCATTCAATCTTGGGAATCCTGGTGAATTTACAATGTTGGAATTAGCACAGGTGTGTCTAAATATTTTACACTTTTATCCTACTGAAACAATTTGTAGATTTGGATTGAGGTATATGGTTTTTGTTATGTGAGATATCTGAAAGGGGTTAGGCCTGTCATTAGGTGCTTGCTCTTGATATGATATTGCCACTGCTTCTGTGGGATAAATGTTGTGGGCATATTTGTTTCAGATAGTGAAGTATAATATTGTTTGAGATTGATTGTGTTGTTCCAAAGGGTGAAGTTTTCTTCGCATTTGCCAGATACTTCATCAGACAAAAATGATATCATAGGCAAAAAGCATATTTGATGCCAATTTTAACTCACACATTAATCATGTATTACAGGTTGTTAAGGACACAATAGATCCTAATGCAAAGATTGAGTTCAAAGCAAACACAGAAGATGACCCCAATAAGAGGAAACCTGACATCACTAAGGCTAAGGATCTTCTTGGCTGGGAACCCAAGGTGTCACTAAGAAAGGGCCTTCCTCTCATGGTGGAAGATTTTTGTCATCCCATCTTTGGAGATAATAAGGAAGAGCATATAAAGATGCTAAATAAACATGCATCTACGAATGGCGAGTGATATGTTCATCTTCGGTGATATCACACATCAGCATGACTCATTGTTTACATGTCATGCCCTACATGACAAATCTTGTAGGTTGTAGTGAAAGGCCTTGCTATATTGTCTATGCACGTTTGAATGATTTCATTCATTTTTGGCATTATCTATCTTTCTCTGGTGTCCAGAGAAGTTATTTTTTATCCTTTCTATTTGCTATTTGATCTACTTCCCTAGGTTAATGAAATAACATTTAGCTATCAAATTTATTTCATTTGGGTCTCTCTTCCTACATAAGTAATTGTTGTTGTCTAGATGCCTTCTTATTAAAGGCATAAGAGGCAAATGGTTGATTATAAAAAATAGAAATTCAGTTTTGAGTCTGAGCATGTATGGGCAGATGTTTTGATTCATAGGAACATGATTTGCCTGCTGACTTGAATTCCAGAACTAGTTCTGGACAATAATTGAGATATATAACCTCCCTTTTAATCTTGTGCATGGATTTTTCAAATAACTATTGCTGAAGAATAACATGTTCAAAAGGCTAAAAGCAAAATTATTGTAATAAAGGTTACTGAAGCTGAAATGGAGCTAGTTATATCAATACATGTCAGTATAGTAAAATTGAGATGGGTATATATCCTGGTTTAGGATTTTAATTCAAAATTGAAATTATAACTATTATTTGGTTGATTTTGGAATTTAGCTTTTGCCTTCGTGAGTCCTGGGAATCAAACAGTCTTCTTCTCTTAAGCACCCTCTCCTTAACCGTAATCACAATAGAAGGCTCTGGATTCAGAAATTTGATTAAAGAAGGGGTAAATTCAGTGGTTGGAGGGTGGTGCTTGTATGGGTTCTCGGTAAATTGAGGAAGAATGAGGGGTGATTTTGACAAAATACTTGAAATGAATGTTTGTTAAGATGCATTATCAAACTTAGCACGTCTTTGAGGAGGAACATATGTAGGCAGGATTAAATTAGAACACCATTAAGTGTATAACCTATGTGCTAGGGGTTTCTTATTCTGGCAAATTATGTTGCACCTTTAATTATTGTGATTGAAGTAAACACTCAAGAGTCTGCTTCATGGCCTGTGGGCTTGGGTTATTCTTAGTTAAGCGGTTGATCTGCCTTGTAATTAAACCATGCCCAGCGTGTTTGTGGTAAAATAAGTCTGCTGCTACATTTTTGAGGTGAGTTTTAAGTTTGATTTGCTCGTAGAAAGATTTGTCCTGACTTTTAGATAGAAATGGCGTATAGAAGTATTTTTCAAATAGACCCTGACTAAATAAATGAAGAGAAGAGCCGCAAGGTAAAATCGAAGTATGAAAGCATAAACTTCAAAGCTAAAGAAATTATATGGTTGACAATCATAGTAGGTCAGGGAAACACAAAAGCACAAAACATAACAAAATGTATAGACAATCATAGTAGGTCAGGGAAACACAAAAGCACAAAACATAACAAAATGTATAGACAATCATAGTAGGTCAGGGAAACACAAAAGCACAAAACATAACAAAATGTATATGGTTGTTTTAGAGTATTTTCATTCTGGAATAAGATGTTTATCATTATTTTTTGTTTTATTATAATCTTAGATGACATCTTTATGGCTTTTTTGCCGGTCCTGTTTTCCTTTTTAAAGTTTTGGAAACTAGTTTCCATGGCTGAGAAGAAAATATATGCAAGCATCTTTAAGATTTCTAAAGCCCCATTAACTGTTTTAACCGAATAAAAAATAATTTTAGTTTTGAAGTACTCTGGGTATTTTAGGACTGGAATGCAACTGGGATTCAAAGTGAGTCCCAATTCTTTACTAAATATAAATTGAAATTATCAACAATTAACTCTAAAAATAAAATATAATTGAATTGTTTTACAGAGAAGTGGTCTCGAATTTGTCTCGAGTTAGAGCTCTGTTCTAACACAACCATTGTTATGTATTTGTCTGCTGTTGTTATATGTCTGCACCTTGGGTGTTTAGTCTGTATGGATCCATTATGGTGGAACCTTAACTTTTATTATAAGTAGGGATTAGTAGCTTGGGTCTTCTCTTTCGTGTGTATTTCAACCTCTGAGCATTTTAGGGTTAAGGGTAAATAAAGAGTTTATATAAGAACATGGGTTTGGAGTAAAATGTATCATATATTTTTTTATAATTGTATAGGAGCTCCTTCTAAGAAGGTTGTTCCTTTGAAGAGGCTTGCAATATCTGTTTCTGCTTGATTAATATAAGTTGTATTTCCAATCAATTATTTTCTTAAGCACTTTTGTTATTTCATTTTCATGGTCATTTAGTTATAAGCATTTCCATTAATTCTTGCATTGTAATGGTGGTTATGTTTATTTTTCTAGGGTTGTCTATTTTGTAAATTTTGCATTATGCTCATTTTCCATTGAAGTATCTTTTAAAAAAAACAAAAAAAAAAACACATTGTGCCGAGGGTTTTAAAATATCTTTGAGGAGTTGTCTTTTTTTTTTCTGCTAAGCTAGATTGCACATAAAGCCTTTTGAAGTGAGATTTTAAAATGGAGAGCTATTGATCATCGATTGGCGTGAGAGAAAGCGCCTTTATAAAAGCCTGATTGTCTACCTTCATAGCTTTAATTTAATTTAATTGCTCAAGCGCTATATTAAAAAGGTTGGTGAGATTCTTGCTCAAACTTAAAAACTCAAGCCTTAGACAACACCTATATATGAAGTCATGAGCTCCCATGCACCCTTGGGTATAGATGGAGACCCCAAAGAAATAGGAGAAGCTTTCACCTATAGGAAGATTATCAGATGTTGAGTTTTGTGGTAGTACCCTTAGAAATGGATAGTGCAATTATGGGTACGATAGAACCCTACGTAGTTAGAGCTCTGAAATATTGGATCGATCACTAATCACGAACGAGATTGTATATCAAAGAACCCATGAAATTAGACACATTTTGACTTAAGTCATTTTCTTGTCAAAACCAAAACTAGATTTGAGCACTATAAAAGAGACTATTCCTATTATAGTCTGACAGTGTAGAGAATATCTAGTGTGATAGTACACAATATACAATTTGACAGTATAAAGATATACAATCTAAAAGTACAAAGAATATATAATTGATAGTTAGAGCAGTTAGTTGTTAGTAGTAAAGAGTACAAAAGCCAAAATTTTTCATTTTGTGGTATAGTCCATTATGATCCTCTATTCGACTAGATTGTTTTGACATATAACTTTAATAAACTTTTTTGGAGACTTTAAAGGGACTAAAAATGGTTGGCGGTACCAGAGCTACCTAAGAGCTACATCGATTAGGTGACTAGGTGAAACAAATTGAAAACCATCAATCATAAATCCTTCAGGCATTATCTAAACTAGAAAAATTGGATATAATTGATGACTTTGAGAGCCTAACTGCAAAATACGACATTCTGGGAGGACAATCACTAGGGAGTCAAGATAGTAGTTCCAAGGGCATAACACAAAATGCCTTGCCTCTAAATACAATCTAGAGAATGCTGAAGCTAGACTTTCCAAAATTTTATGGAGAGGACCCAACCCATTGGTTGTATCAGATCGAGCAATATTTTGCTCTTCATGCCACTCACTATAATCGAAGGCTTGTAATTGCATCTTTCAATCCAAAACATGAAGCAATACAATGGTACCAATGGTTGGAGAATATGCATTTGAATTTGAGACAAATTACTCACCCATTTTGGACCCAGTGAGTATGAAGATTTCATTGCAGCCCTCATCAAGTTAATATAGACGTCAATTGTTCATTATTACCATATATTTTGAAAAGTTGACAAATCGCACTAAGGAATTGAGTGCCGAGTTTTCCCAAAGTTGTTTCATCAGTAGATTAAAGGAAGATATTTGTACTCTTAAACCTTCACAAGCTCGAACGCCATTTCCTTCTTGGACATCATCAAACTCAGGAAACAAACCACTCCAAATTAAACGTCTCACTTGAGAAGAAATTGAGGCACATAGGACACATGAACTATGTTTTTTCTTTTGATATATAGGGGAGTTGGTTACGTCCACACTACTTTTAGTAACTGCCAAGTGCAGGGTTCAAACCATAGGGGTTGCTCTCAACAATACCACCTCGTTATTGTTGACTCGACGTGAGGGGGACCATTGGTCGCTCAATATTTGTACTGTCGTTGTCGATTTGGTGTGCACTCAGAGGATTCATATCATAATCTACCTTTGCAATAGGCATGCCTGCGAGGTTTGAACCTAGATCTCTTCTTGGTAAGTGCCTAGCCAGACAAACAATTACCAATCCACCTAGTCCTTGGGGGCGACACATGAACTATGTTACAATTGTGATGATAAATGTTCTCCAAGCCACGAGTACAACAAAAACTATATTTAGTTCATTTGGATGAACCTTCCACCAAGGAACCATATGACAAAGGGGAGGACCATAGAGAAGATCAATTTGAATAGTCTAAACTGACAGAGGACCAACAAATTTCACAACATGCATTAGCTAGGATTTCTACTCCCTAGACCATAAAAGTGGTAAGGCATTTCAAGGGCCGACAACTCATAATCCTCATTGACTTTGCTAGAACCCACAATTTTATTGATCCTTTGGTAGCTAAAAAAATAGACCGTTATATCTGCTCTTGCAATTCATTTGAAGTCATGGTTGTTAATGGGGGTACTCTATTGTGCAAAGGAAAATGTAAAAATGTAAAGGTAATGATGGGCAACTACAACCTCAAGGCGAACATGTTTGCCCTTCCTTTGGGGGGTTATGACGTGTTGGGAACCCAATAGGCTTTGTACCCTTGGCCCGATAGTATGGGGACTTTTTTGAGCTATGGATGCAATTCATTGAACATAGGCAACAATACACTCTTCATGGCATGATCATAGGTCCTGCCCAACTTATTAGCTCACATCGAGTGGAACAACGTTTGAAGATATTATCTCAAGGGGTGCTGGCATAATGTTTTGCACTTCAGGCCCCAAATACCAATGATATAGTTCAACTAGTTGAATTGTAGAATATTATGAATAAACATGGACCCGTATTTGTAGAACCACAAGGGTTACTAGCATAGCGCACCTAAAATTATGCCATCGAGCTTGTCCTAAGAAGTTTACCGCTGAACATTTGTCCCTATCGGTACCCATATGTGCAAAACAATGAAACTAAAAAAGATGGTGCAGGAGTTATTAGTAGCAAGGGTCGTTTGACCGAGTGTTAGCCCATATTCTTCCTTTGTACTTTTGGTTCATAAGAAAGACAAATCTTGGTGGTTATGTGTGGATTTTCAAGAACTCAATAAAATTACTATCAAGGATAAACTCTCAATTCTTGTCATTGATGAGTTATTGGATGAACCCAATGGTGCTCGTTTCTTCTCAAAGTTGGATCTTCATTCAAGTTATCATAAGATTAGATTGCAGGAAGAAGATATTTCAAAGACACCATTCCGCACTCATGAAGGCTATTATGAATCCCTCGCCATGCCATTCGGTCTTCATGAATGCAATATTTTGATCATTTTTGTGTAAATTTATTTTGGTCTTTTTTGACAATATTTTGATTTACAATCGTACGTGGGTGGAACATTTGTAACATTTAGGCTATAAACTATAGCTCCTGATTGATAATCAACTGTGTGCCAGACAATCCAAATGTTCTTTTTGGGATGTAGAAAGTGGAATACCTAGGCCCTATAGTTTCAAGGGAAGGGGTCAAGGTGGATCCTAAAAATATTACTGCCATACAAGAATGACCCAAACCACACCCAAAGAACACGTTTCTATGGTTAGAACCTTGTGAACATGCCTTTCTACAACTCAAACAAGCTATGTTCTCAACTCTCATGCTGGCTATGCTAATTTCTCCAAGCCATTTATGGTTGAAAGTGATGCCTCCGAAAGTGTAATTGGTGCAGTGCTTATGCAAGAAAGGTGACCATTGACCTTCACTAGTAAGGCACTATCAGGCACAAACATGGAAAAATCGACTTATGAGAAGATGATGGCGATCTTACATGCTATCAACCAATGAAGGTCTTATCTTATTGGGCAACATTTTTCCATCAAAACAAACCACCACAACCTTAAGTACTTTCTTGAGCAACATGTATCTATGCGCAAACAACAAAAATGGGTTACCAAATTGTCGGGTATGACTATGAAATTATTTATAATAAGGACAAGGAAAATGCAGTTGTTGATGCACTATCTTGCCAATATGAGATCAAGGTATACTATTTGTCATATCTACTCCACTTCCTCAATGGACCCATTAGCTTCAAGAAGTGACCCAAGATTCCACCTTATAGTCCTTAATTCAACAACTTTAAACTGATCCTAACTCTCACCCAAGATATACATAGGATGGACAACATCTGTATTACAAAGGTCACCTTGTTATATTTGAAAATTTACCACTTTGTGAGTCTATAGTATAGGAAATGCATGCTTCTCCGATTGTAGGGAATTCATGCTTCTTAAAGACATGAACATGCTAAACACATTTTTTTAGCAGGGATGACAAATAATCAAGACCTTTGTTGCAAAATGTGACATTTGTCAACGTGTTAAGGGTGATACTATTAGTTCATCAGGCATGCTCCAGCCTCTTCCTATTCTGGAGATCGTTTGGAGAATCATAGTTATTTTTGTGGTGGTGGATCATATCTCTAAGTATGGTCATTTCTGCCCTCTAGCCCACCCTTACAAGGCCTCAAGTGTTCAAGTATTCCTTGATTCCATTTTTTGCCTTCATGGCATGCCCCAGTCCATCGTATCCCAATCATGACCCCACATTCACTAGTCATTTTTGGCAACAATTGTTCAAGCTGCATGATGCACAACTCAAGACGAGCTCAACATACCATCCCCAGACCAATGACAAACTAAAATTCTTAACAAGTGCTTGAAAATTTATCTCCGTTGCTTTGCATTTGAGCAACTGACTCATTAGGTCAAATGGTTTCCTTTGCCTGAGTGGTGGTATACTACATCTTATCACTCCACCAAGATGACACTATATGAAACAATTTATGGACACTCTCCACCGTCACTTTTGTCATACATTTTGGGTAGTTCCAAGGTTCAACCATTGGATTCCACTCTCATGGAGTATGCACGACTACTCCATCTCAAAGCTATTTTGGCCATAGCATAGAACCGTTTGCAACAAGTAGATCAACACCATTTTGAGCGTAACTTTTAACATTAGAGACATGGTTTTCCTATGCTTGTAGCCCTATAAACAATCATCATTGACACTCCATGGTAGTCAAAAGATAGCACTAAAATTCTACGAACCCTATAAAGTGCTCTAGCAGATTGGCCTTGTGGCCTACAAGCTAGAATTGTTGCATTCTTCTAGGATACGTCCAACTTTCCATGTCTCATCCTTAAAGGTCCTTAACAACCGTATATAGGTCTAATCCACACTATCCCAATTGGTTAAGGAAGGCTGAGTCATCTTAGAACCCACAAGTATTTTGGGCTAGCATACACGAACACTTCAAAACTGCACTCTTACTAATTTTCTAGTATAGTAGCATGGATTGTAACTAGAAGATGCCACGTAGGAGTTGCCCTATAAATTACAGTAGTAGTTTCCTCACCTCAAGCTTTAAGGACAAAACTTATTGAAGGGGAAAGGGCATGTTAGCACCCTATCTCAACATAACCATTGTTATGTACTTGTCTAGTCTTGATGTATGTTTGCACCTTGGGCAACCTTGTGTGTATGGGCCCATTATAATGTAACCTTTACTTTCAATGTAAGTAGGAATTAGTAGCTCAGGTCCCCTCTTTCATGTGATTTGACCCTTGAGCATTAGGGTTAAGGTAAATAAGAGTCTATATAAGGATGTAGGTTTGGAGTAGAATGTATCTCATATTTTCTCAAATTTTATCGAAGCTCTATTTTCAAAGAGGTTGTCTCCTCGAAAAGGCCTGTAATATCTGTTTTACTTGATTCATATAAATTGTATTTTTAATTAATTATTTTCTTAAGCACTTATATTATTCATTTTCATGATCATTTAGTTATAAACATTTTTATTCATTCCTACATTGTTATTATGGTTCTGCTTATTTTTATAGGAAGATTTCTCACATTCTGTATTTCAGAGAGTTTGTCTTGTATAATACATATATGTGAAATACTAAGAAAGTTAAAATATTGCGAAGATGTGGAGGAAAATGGATATATACAGGAGAAAATAGAACTTGGAAAGTGTGAGGGGTAGTTGGCCTTTTTGATTTCTAACCATTTATTGTGATGCTCTCTCTTTAAAAGTTGTTATTGTCGATGGCATATTTCTAAGATGAAATTATGCCTAGGATGGAATTCAGTGTCACTTTAATGACTCGTTCCTTAATTAATATATTAATATAGTGTGTATGAGTTTTTTTTGAATTTACACGGTGAAATCGGTAACCACCACAAATTCGAGTAGGTTGTCCGAATTTTATGACAGTTACAGTATTCTGCGCTGTCCACTCCAAAAAACCACCACACAGTTTTTCACGCAGTCTGCCCCTATAACCACCATGCCACAATCATTTAAAACTTTAGTGTGTGTTTAAGTTAATAATCTCACATTGATCAGGTTGTGGGACTTGTGTGGTTTATAAGCTTGCCACTTACCAAACTCGAGTTAATAATCTCACATTGATCGGGTTTTGGGATTTGAGTGGTTTATAAGCTTACCATTTACCATTTACGGAAGAAATAACAAACTTAAAAGTGCAAGCACCACCTACTTATGGGATTCTCCACTCTATTTAATATTGAATTTCAGCATGTACATTGGCCCCTCCCCTTAACATTGAATTTCAGCATGTACATTGGCCCCTCGCCTTTATTAAAATCAAATCACAACATGTACGTGTGTGGCCCTGCAAGGAACACCTACCTAAAACCATTGGAGTTATTCTTTTCCCTTTCATTTGGACCCATCTTCCTGAACTTGGTACTTATTGTTTCTGTCAGCTGCATGTGTGTGAGTAGCACCTTTGTTTGTTTTTATGGTTGTTCGGCTGCTTGTTAATTGCTATTATTAGAGTACACAGTATGACAGACTTCCTTTGCTTTATTCCACTGGTGGTTGCCTTACTGTGGGGAGATGGTTCCATATTCAAACAACTTACAAAACAAAAAAATGTAAGAGCATTGGTCTTGCATATAGTTTTGTTTCTCTTGCAATTTTTAAGGTATAAGAATTGATTAGCTTTTAGTAATTAACACTAGCATTGGACCTCTTCAAATTATAGCTGCTACAAATCTACTAACCGCCCTTGTAGGCATCTCAGATTAATTTTTTTAATATATTTTGGTCATTTTATCTTTGTGCTGACCTACAAGATAATTTTTTTAATATATTTTGGTCATTTTATCTTTGTGCTGACAGTAATCATTTGAACCTATACAAGTTTTTATCTTATCGTCTGATGAAGTTGGACTTTACCTGGTTGAACCTATGGTCAGTGTTTTGAGTTGTAGAATTTTAGTAGACGTAGCCAATTTTTGAAGTGCCTTTGACTATGTAGTCACTTCAGGGTTTGAGTGATCCATTTCTCTCTGCACTTTGCTTTCAAACTTTTATTATCAGTGGAAGGTTCATTTATCGTGGTGAAGCCAACAGCAATTTTGTGCTTATGATAAGATCTATAATTTTTCTTATAATATTAAGATATAGGGTTTTGATCAGGAATCCCCAACCTGTTACAACAACTCTATTAGGGAGACACACACCCACCCCCTCATACACTCACCCACGTCACGGTTTGAACCTTGGACCTCCAGCCAAAACCCAAACCATTACGCTACACAATAAAATCTATAATTAAAGTGTGTAAAATTTTGATTAATTATTATTTTTTACTACAATAATGCCAAATTAGTCCTCTCACTGCAATAGTTTATATAATTGTCGTCTGTTTTTATCTTGCAACCCATTTTTATTATTCTTATTATTGTTTTGAATATAAAGTATATATAACAGTTTTCACAGTTATAGATTATATGATTAATAATATGTATTTTAATTATATTTTAGTTATTAAAATATGTTATATAATTTTCTTTTTTAAATTTAAATTTTTTATATAATATATGGTTTTTTTAATTGCATTTTAATCATCAAAATATATTATACAATCTCACTTTCTCAAATCTAAAATTTTTATTTAAAATGTTAATGTTTTTATTGAAAGGTTTTATATATTTACATCGACATTGACGCAACTCTTACTTTACAAATTACATCAACAACCATCCTCAAAAGGTTTTGAACACAAGATCATTTAAGAAACAACCGGCTTGTTTATTTAATTATATAGATGGAAGCAGTTATACACATATTTTATTATGATCTTGTAGTGTTTTGATTATTATATAGTGGTATGATAGTAAATAATATTATATAAGAATTGAATTACTTTTATATATATTTTATTATAATTATATTATTGTAATATTTCAACCAATTATTTATAATAATTTTTATTATCTTAATATTAACAAGAATTGAACTTTGAGGGTTTTTTTATCATTGTTTGGATTTCAATGTTTTTTTTTTTTTTTCATAAATCTAATTAGTTATATATAATGAGACTTCAATCTTTTGGACAAAACTCTAATTAGATATATGAAGTTGAAATCATACAAGCCTTACATCAATTTTCTATTTGAATGAAGTAGGTGTGCAACTTTATCTTTTTCAAACCTCAAATCTCCTATTGGAGAACCTAGGCCTCTCCCTTTAAGTCTATTAAACAAACAATAAGAAATGTTGTAATGCTCTAACAATTATCATAGTTTATTACGCTTTTCTCTTTAAATAGTTATCTATGGTTTATGTTGGTGTTTCTCTTATCAAAATATCAAAACATTACATATGCTATGATGTTAAATATATTAGACAATGCTTAGCTTGCCTTTTCCTCATAGATACTTTCATTTCTTCTAAAATGTTATTTTCCTTTTGTTAAGTCTTTGATATCATTTTCAAAAAAAAAAAATATTCCTTGATAAATTACCTTCTATTTTTTTTTGAAGAGGAGCAAACACACCCTTCGTGTTGTAGTATTTGTCATCGGTCTATCAATGCTCGATCTAATCAATGGATATAGCTAGATGGTTTCTTTGTTGACAGAGTAATTTGACTTATTGCAAGGGTAACATAGTATAACATAATACTCTATAGGCCTACATGCAATCATTGAAAAATATATTTAATTTATTATATATTATTAAATTATGTAATTCCTATGAGCCAAGGTTAACCTTGTTATGTTGAAATCTATTTTATATTTTGTAATTAACCTAAAACCTACTTGTAATTGGGGTTTTGGTACTAGTATAAATATCTCCCACTCCATCCATTATATCAAAGTAATGTGATATTTATCTACGGATAATACAATGATTATTTATGATGCCTAAGGGCACCCATTGATTTTGTGTTTTATTTTTATTTTTGTTTTTGTTTTTTTCGTTTTCTATATAAGATATGAGTGGATGGATTGCTTTTATTTGTTTCTAGAAACAACTGTGAAGTCCAACATGGCATCAAAGTGGGTATGGACTAGCATCAATTAGTCACAGAAAAAGTTAGCTTGGAGCCTCCAATCCTTCTTTCATTTTTAAGGCGAATTACTCTTCAAAACCTCATAAGCATTTTTGACATTAAAGACAGAAGAAGAGGTATTAATGTGGAACAACAAAATTCCATCATAGGAATACGCATTTGGAATAAAAGAGCACCACATGAATCGGTTAGAAAGCAAGAGGGCCAACTACCCCCCACACACGTTGCAACTTGATGTTAATAGAGGTGAGGAATCCCATGAGTGGTGCTAGGGTTATGCGTAAGAGGTCAGCTCCGAAATGAATTTATAAAAATAGGGTGAATCAGTTTTGAAACCCAGCGAATAGTGTCCAAACTAAGTAGAAGACATGACAAATTATATTTTTTTCCACCAAAAATATAAATATGTGGTGAATCTATTCGTACTATCAATCGTCGATTCTTGCTATCGTTTGTTTGTCATTTATTCTTGTATCGATCGTCTATTCTTGCTATTGGGCATCTATTCCTATATATCGACCGTCTATCCTTGCTACCTATCATCTCAAGAAGAATCAATGTTTAATATATATGAGTATTGCCATTGCATTATATAAACTCCTAAAATATGAGATATTTAAAAAAAATTGCCTTAATGCTGCAATTATCTTAAGGCAATTTTTTTTAAAATATATCATAAAAATAATTGCCTTGAAGCTCAAATTACCACTCATTTCAAAGCTTTTCAAAATATGAGTGGTAATATGAGATATTTAAAAAGCTTTGAAAAATGCCTTAAAGCTTTTCAAAATACGTACAAAATGACACAAGAATCATCTGACAACTATGCAATGATATGATTCATGAAAAATTGTTTGCTTTTCATCAATTTTTCCTATAGCTCTATTGATTCACAATTTTAGTCTTTATTAACTAATAATTACTACCCCTCTTAGAAAACTTCATTTAAGCATGATAAAAAATAATATAATCTTTTAATCATTTTGGATGACTAGTACCAAGCTTGCTTATCTATCCCTATGATATCTTGATAGATGATCATCTTTATTTACAATGATTCATAATTGTTTCTCTTTTATTTATATGTATTTTTGTAGTTGTTTCTTTGGATGCATATATAACCATAGTTATTATTCCTTTGGTTTTGTTCATGTCCATAGGTAACACTGTGATCCAACACAGGTTGATAACAATTTCTTCTTTATTTTATGCATGTGCATGGTTTTTATTCCTTCAATTATCCATGTCAATATTTTATAATTATTTTTATTTATAGTGTATGTTGATATACTAAAACCTTATATATTCTTTTTTTCTGTCCAAAGGAAATAATGTAAATAACCATATAAAAGATAAGTTCAAAGAAAATACTTTAGAAATACATTTAAGATAAGACATAGTCTTCAAGTTACTCCTTGTAAAAGAAATCATTTCATAAGATTTCTTGACATGAGAGTCAAATTTAAATATATCATTTGATATCTCATCAATTCATAATTCCAAACTATGATTTTTATTTTTATATACTACCTACTCTAAAACAAATAACCTACAAAGCTGTTTTCCACAAACAATTGATACATAAATCAATATATTAGTTCGATGTTATAGGTATAGAAAATTAGAACTCTGTATATTATAAAGTTTAATCTAAGTTATAGTATGGACTTAGGATACCACAATTTTTTTTACCACTTCTTTAAACTTAATAATGATTAGTTAAATCTTGAAAAAATATGATTTGTTGTAATACTATATATAAAAGTCAAAAAGTTGAATTTGAGCCATATAAGACCATATTTTTTTAAAAAGGAAAAGATTTATTTACTTAACAAAAAAGTACAAAAATATCTAAGGAGAGATATCAAAGTGAACAGAGCATTATAAAAAACATAACATGAAGACAAAAAAGGACCTCATCACTAGAGTTCTCGTCATTCTCGCATACCACCCTTGCCCTTCTACTTCTTTATGATTTGACGATAATAACCAAGGGCTATATATATTGCCTGATTTGCTAGTGTGTTAGCCTATTTGTTGAATTCCCACCTTACGTGTTGATAGGATATTTTACCAATTATCCTACCTAGTTGTCTAATCATGTCTTGAATAATCTTCAATTGTAAATATCTAAAATATTTATTTTTGGCAAGAGTTGTTATTATCAGTTTAGAATCCCCATAAACTGTGACTTGAGTGATTCTCTGCTTTACCACCAAAAGCTGATTTCACATCAAATAGCCTCTGCTACGTTGTTAGGTGTTGTTTTCAAGTTGATCATGTATTTTAGCAAGATATCACGGGGTCCTGTAAGAATCAATCCCCTTGTCGCTGCTTGATTGAGGTTGGACTTGGAGGCACCATCAAAGAAGAGTGCTGTAAAACATATGTCATGCAAATAATTGTTTGCTCTGCATCCTCCCTGTGTCAGGAAAGCTTGGATAATAAATTGGTAGATCATTCTTCTTTTTATGGGCGATAAATATTCTTCATACTACTATTGATAGAAACTATATTTGACATTTAGGTCTAATTCTTCTTTTATCCTTTATGTTAGAGTTTTGTTTTCCTTACCTTTACCTTAAAAAATCCTCTAGTTTCTATCCATCCAGATGTGCCATATGACAAGATATGGTATAGAGCTCCACTGATATTTTAGGAGGGGCTTACCTGCCAGTTTAACTTTATATTCTTTGTTCCACTTGGTAAAAAATATGTCTATGGCTAACCTTCTAGAGTAAAAAATGCCAAGAATTTTGGTTATTCCTAACAAAATTGAAATTGCCTTTGGGTATTCAAACAAAATATGGAAAACTATTTCACTGTTGTGCCTACACTTGTAACAAACATGAGGCCCTGCTATACTCCTCTTTTGCAGATTATCACCTGTTAAGATTTTATTTTGAGAGACTAGCCAACTGAATACTTGTAGTTTATGTGGTGCTCTATTTTTCCACAATGTCGATAGTTTTTTGTTGGCAGGTCTAATTTGTTGATGTTGGACTCCTAGATGCATTGAGTATTCTCCATTATTGCTCATGCTACCCCAAATAAGTTTATTTGGAATTGTGGGATGAAGAGGTCTAATGCTTGCCACATGGGACTTAAAATAATACCAATCTCCTTGAAGCTGAGATGGAATAGAAGGGGAGATCCAGTTCAAATTTTTTGAGGTCCAATAAAACAAGTCACCTAATTTGAGTATTCTTTGGCTTTCCAAGTTATTTTGCAATTAGATTAGAGTTCTATCTCAATAGTGGATTTCCTAAGATTGGGTCCTCCCATAGATTAATTGACTTACCATCTCCCAGTAGCCAAGAAATTCTATCCTATATTATGCTCTTTGCAACCACTATATGTTTCCAAACCAACGAGGCTCTAGAAAGTTTATCTGTGTTTGAGCATTTGAATACCTATTTGATTATTTACATACTTGTTGACTAGTATGCGTTGCCATGTTCGATTGTGATTAGGCACGTTCCAGAGAAGTTTTGCTCCCAGTGATTTCGAAACTATATCCATTTTTTTGATTCCCAATCCTTGAATTTTACTTTTTGTGACCATATCCCAGTTGACTAAGTGGAACTTTTTTATTTTTGATTGCCTACCTCCTTGCCATAGGAAGTTGTGTATGATTCCATCTGCCTTTTTAAAAATAAACTTGGGAGAATCATATACTATAAGTTGGTAGACTGGAAGATAAGATAACACTGGTTTGATAAATACTTCCCTTCTTGCAAGACTGAGCCAACTATTAATGTAACTTTTTATCCTCCTAACCATCTTGTCCAATATTGGGGTCCAACAGTATGAGGCTTTGAGGTGGAATCTCATTGCCACTCCTAGATATCTAAAGTATTTTTTTGTGCCAGATTGAAATACTAGGATAGTGCAAAAGAGTTTATCTCTTATTGTTGCAATATTTTATGTATAGAACTGACTCTTTTGAGTGTTTATATGAGTCCCAGTAGCTTGTGCAAACCAATCCAGCCATTGCTTGAATTGTCTAACATTTTGCTTGGTGGCTTCACCTAGAAGAATGATATCATCTACAAAATGGGCATGTGTTATAGCTTTGCATCTTGTTGCAGCCTCTATCCCTATTATTTTTCTTTCTCTTCAAATATGGTTAATTAATCTTCCAAGAGTCTTAGCTAAAATGATGTAAAGGTATGGTGATAGTGGACACCCTTGTCTAATTCTCCTTGTAGTCTGAAAGAAATTTGTTGGTTCTCCATTTATTAAGGGGGCTATCCATGGGTTGTTTATACATGCTTCGATCCACTCGATGACATGATGTGAGAATCCAAACTTTTGTAGGACCTGTTCTACACATTGTATATTAACTATATCAAAGGCGTTTGCCATATCAAGTTTTATAACAATTTGTTTTTTTTTTAATTTTTACTACTATGGAGGGCTTCATGCACTGTTATGATATTATCATATATTTGTTTTCCAGGCATGAACCCCCTTGCTCTTCCGATATTAGTTTGTCAAGTTTCTTCTTTATTCTATTGGCCAACAATTTGGTAATAATTTTATAGGAAGAGTTACATAGAGAAATTGGTCTGAATCTAGAGAAAGTAGTGGCATTTTTTTCTTTAGGAATCAATTTTAGAAAGGTGGATTTGATGCCTCTAAGAAGATTACCTTTCACCCTAATATCCTTAATCATGTGTAGCAAATATTCTTTGATGATGTGTAAGTATTTCTAGTAAAAGTTGTTTGGAAATCCATCAAGTCTAGAAGCTTTGTCCTTTGGTAGAGTTGCTATAATCTCCTTAAGTTCCTCCATAGTGATTGGTTGACTAAGATCCTGTTTGTCTTCTAAAATTAATACTATCGGTATATGTTGCAATAGTATTCCCTGGGAATGAGGGTTACCATTTTCTCTAGAGAGCAAAGCTGAGTAATGTTGATTAGCAAGTTCCTTAATTTTCTCCCTGTCTATATAAGTGGTTCCTTCATGCTCTATCTCTTTGATTGTGTTCCTCTGGTAGCATTACATGGTTTTTAGATGAAAATATTTGGTGTTTCTATACCCCTTGCTTAGCCAAACCATTCAGGATCTAAGCCTTCAATGTGTTTCTTCTTTAGTGCTTAATTTATTGAGCTTATGAATCAGGTTATTTCTTGCATCTTCTTGCCATGGTTGAGGAGGATGATCCCCAATTTTTGTTTCTAGCTGCTCTAGTTGTTGCATCAACTGCTTCTAGTCTGGTTTGACTCTCATTTTTTTTGCCAACCATTTTTATCACGTGCTTCAATTTTTGAATTTTGCTTTTCCACTTTTCTTAGGGGTTGGTGGATTGGACCTGTTGGTTCCAAGTGCTTTCCACAAGTTCATTGAAATCTTATTTTTCTGCCAATTCAGAGTTGTATTTAAAAGGATTTTTTTGGAGTTGTAGGTTTTTGTCGCTATCCAAGAGAATTGGCTTATGATATGAGATAGAGTTATGAATGATATGATTTGAAGTGAGGGGAAATCGTGTTAGGTTCACGGATAAAAAATCTATCCAATATTTTTGCAATATAGTTTACCCCTACTCTTCTATTGCTCCAAGTGTACTTTCCTTTGGTTGATCGAATGTCTTTTAAGATTTCATCTGCCATAATTTGATTGAGCAGATCTCTATTTGAATCCCTTGCTAAAATTCCTCCAGCCTTCTCCCAGTGGTAGAGAATCATGTTGAGATCTCCTCCCAGTATTATGTTGTCAAACTTCTCATTGTCTAGCCATTGTACTAACTTTTGCCATGCTTCTCTTTTATGGATAGGATGATTTGGACCATAAAAATTTATTACTGCTACACTAGTTCTTTTTGGTAAGACAAATTTTATACCTATGCAGTTATTATGCTTATGTTGTAAGCTTAGTTATCAAGTTTGAGTTCGTGTTTGAATTCGACACTCTTGAAGTTCAAAATAAATTCGACATGTTCAAAAATTCGAAATAAAATTTGACATAAAATTCGATATATTATAAATGTACATATATATCTATCTTATAGCTTATCTCAACATTTAACTTGATTAGAAAAAAAATGTTCCTTCCAATTCAAAATAGCAGGATTATAAATTTCATTTATAAATGAATATATTTTTAAATAATTATTGAAATAATAAAAATTGAAAATTATTATTTTTGAATATAATAATTTAAATTATAATTTAAACTTTTATATTCAAATATTTTTAAAATTTTATTAAAAAGTTTACGCATAACCTAAAATTCGTAGTTCTTGTACAATCGCGACTACGATTAGCAACAATGTCTACGCTTCCTCTGCGATGCAACTTGCTCGTCCCATTGTAGCCGTGTACACTATGGTCATAAAGGTGGGATGGGATTATAATAGTAATAATATAATAAAAATTGTTACCAATTTTCTAATATAAATAAAAAATATTAATGTAGTTGACACTTAATAAAATTTGAATGCCAATGTTAAAACATAATTTATATTAGTACTCTACAACACATAGAGGCAAGGTAGGGAAGGTTAACTATACATATCTGATTTCTTCTATGAAAATCTAGTGAATGTGAAGTGGTTCCAGAAATATACGACTTAAAATAATTGTAAAGAACTCACTTTGTACCTTGGAAGAAAGAATTCTGAAACGAGTACAGAACGACCCACGCATGTTTGATGTTTGAAGTCTCTCCAAAGTGGCCGCCTACAACAACAATTAGTTCGGAACAGGTACGCAAGTTTTATCTTCAAATTGGAATACCATGGTATTCGTCTGGTGCCTTGTGTAGGTCCTTGGATGATTTACCGGATGATTTGTTTAGTTACAGGTTATCAATACCAATCACCATCCTCTATGGTTTTTTTCCAGGTCCTTGGATGATTTACCAGATTATTTGTTTAGTTACAGGTTACCAATACCAATCACAATCCTCTGCGGTTTTTTTTCCAAGTCCTTGGATGATTTGTTTAGTTACAAGTTACCAATACCAATCACCATCCTCTGCGATTTTTTTCCATGCCAAATTTAAGATTTGTTCATCGAATTTATGCGACAGGATTTTAAATTCGATGGATTTCGAATTTTATCTGAAAAATTTGCCGAATTTGACAACTAATGTTGTAAGCTACAAACTAATTATTGTGGGTCCTATGTCAAAGCTAGTCCTCCTAGAGCTCCCACATAATCAATAGTTATTAGTTCTGATTGTGCCCATATCTTTTGCCATTTTGTAGTCAGTGTTGCCTCTATTGTTTTTGTTTCCTGAATACAAACTATTGTTTGTTTTTGCTCCTGTATTAGAACTTTGAGATAAGTTTTTTTTCAGAGGACTTCCCAGTCCCCTATAGTTCCATGACATAATATTCATTTTTTGGATTGCTTCTTACTTTTTACGAAGCTCTCCTTAATTTTGACTTGCATTTTGGATTGTAAGTCTTTATGTGCTTGCTCATTTCTGAGTTGTTGGTTCGATTTTCTTCCCTTAGCTGCAAATTGTATGGTCGGCAAGCCCCTAAGAATATCTATTTTCTTTACTTATGTTTCTTCTACCTCTTTCTCTGATTTCCCATTAGTTTCTTCTCTAGATTTTGTATTCTCTGGTGTATCTCCTAAGATCTCTAGTGACTTGTCAGTTTTAGTTGTAGGTATCTTCTCTTTATCTTTAGGAGCCATCACATATAAAGAGGTGATTTCTTTTTCTCCTTCATTAAGATTTACAAATATATTTTTATGCTGGAAGCATTTTTTATCTTGTGGTTGAGGTTGTCGATTCTTGGTTCTTGATCTATGTGGTCTCCTTTTGACTTCCTGGAATCCTAGTTCTTCCTTTTTTGTTTCCAGTATTTTTTTAATTGGGTAGATTCAAGAGAAATACCCATACTCATGGTATGTTATACACTTGAATGATATATGCTCATAGTCTAGGGGTTGGTTATGTATCCAATAAAACACCTTTATTCTAATATGCTCAGGAAAACCCTTTTTTCAGATTGACTTACACACAAATGCGTGCGCATATAGCATTATTGGCCTTTGGAGGAGCCTAGTCAATGAACGTTCCAATAGCATTTCCTATTAATTCCATCAAAGTTTTGTTCTATAGGTGTAGTGGTAGAAATGGTAACCTCACCCAAATAAAAAATTCTTAAGGATCCTCCTCTTGAGGATCAAATATCGTGCTCCACGGGGTCATGTAGAGTGGGTTGGATCCTAGAAACCAAGGACCTCCATGAAAGATAGTGCTCTTGTCCTCCACAAAAGCAAATGTAATGATAAAGTATCCCCTACTTGTCATCATGAATTTATAAGAGGAGACTTTACCCCCCAATGTGTGTTAATCCATTTCTGGATTGTGATTGGACTAGGTCATATTCCCATAAATTTGCATGGATGGAAAGTATGAGCAAAGACTATTGGATGAAGGCTGGAGGCACCTCAATCAGAGGAAACTCATCACTTGGGTACAAAGGTACCATTGTTAGAGCGAGTAGGTGGTTTTGGATGGGATGCTTTCCTCACTTTAAGCACTTTACGCATATGATCCAACTTCTCATCAAAGGGAAACTGTTGTGAAAACATGGAGAAGGCCTCATTGCCTGCTTTTTTAAAAAATGAGGTTGCAATCATCATTGCAACCAACAAACTACCATAAATCACTTCCCAAAGAAGAGGTCCCTATTTTTAAATCCCTAGCCAATAAAATATTTTCAAAGCTAAAGTCAAAGAAGTACTATACCTAAACTCATACTCATGATCTCTCCTGGAAAAATTGATCGATGCTAGGTTTTTTGTCTTCCCCCAAATTCGTTCCTCCAGCAAATATAATATTTTTTTAGAAAAATAAATTACTGTCACTTGTTTTTTTTTTAATTTTATCTGTGCTTCACTTTGCAAACCCTAGCTTTGTTGTGTGCACTCCACGATTCTAGCCAAACAAACTTATTCAAACTGTTGTTCATATACACATAAAAATTATAGATGGATCTTCAGATGTCACTATGGCTGCTCCCTGAAAACCAACATGAGGTCCCTTCACCTCTTAGATCATGCTTTCTAATCGAACCGATTATCCTTAGATATTTATTATTATGGATATTTCAAAACCTTTTACCACATTTTGTTAAGATAAATTATAAATCAAGAGAATAGGTAAACAAATATAAGACCATATTATCATTAATACCCCATGTGTTTTGTGCTTGATAGTAAGATATCTATAAACCTAGTGTATGAACTTTGTAATGTGATATCAATGTGTAATCTACTACTACATTATGAAAGAGCTTTACATATGATAAAGTATAAGTAAATTTCATTATTGTTTGATAATTTTATTTGATACAAATAAAATTCAAATAGATCACAACTTTCATAAATTAGTGTGCTATAATCCTATATCTTCAAATTATTATAAACCTAAATATTTAAGAAAATCATAAAAAATATAAAAAGAGTATTATTTATTTTTGATTTGGTTAGTGTGAGAAATCCCTACAACCAACAGGGTTGAGCAATCTCCTCCCAACCATGATCCCTCGTAAAATCGAGAGCTATGTTTATCAATAGGGAATTTAACACACAACCACCACACACCCACCCCCTCACACACTTGCCCACACCGTGGTTTGAACCTTGGACCTCCCAAAAAAGAGCTAAAGCCCGAACCGTTGTGCTGTCCCCTTTTTGTTTTTAAGTGTATGGTCCTTTCATGACTATTAATTACTTCATTAATAATAAAATACATTGCACCCCCAAGGCCTAGGTGGATTGGTAAGTGCTAGTATGGCTGGACACTTACCAAGAAGAGACCCAGGTTCAAACCTTGGGGGAAACTTGTTGCAAAGTTAGTAGTTTGATCTGAATCCTTTAAGTGCGTGCTAGAATGACGACGATGGTACGAATACCGAGCACCCGATGGTCCATTTCACGCTGGGCTATAAAACAACGAGGTGTAATAGGTTTGGTGGATGCAGTCCATGTGGTTTGAACCCTGCACTTGCCAGCTAGTAAAAATAGTGTGGTTGTAACCAACTCTCCTATCAAGCAAAAAAAAAATACATTGCAAAAAATAAAATATATCTATCTATTATTAATGATATATATCTCAAATTAAGTGGCATTAGCTCAACCAGTTAAATTCCTAAACATCTCAAGGAGACCTAGGTTTGAATCTTGCCAAACGACACATTGGATAATATCCAAGCTTTGTTGTAATACCACTATGTGATGGTGATGTAATACAGGTGGGACCCGTTTCAATCCCATATAACCCATTAAAAAAATGATATATATCTCAATGGTAAAGGCTTTGACCTCTCTTTAAGAGGCCCAAGGTTCAAACCCTACTCGATATGAGAGAATTGAGACCTTTCATAAAAATCATTGTAAACTAATTGGAAAATATGATATATATCTTATGTTGTAAAAAATTAAATTATTTTATGATGTGAATAAATTATCTAATACTTTTAAAATCAATAAGAAGAAGGTTGGGTGATGTTTTGTTTTATATGCTTTTATCAATTTTTTTCTAATTAGGTGTGGAGATTTAGTTATTCTATGCTTAAAAAATAAAAAAATAAAATTATAGTAATATATTATATTTGTTAAAATGGTATTGTCTCGATGAATTTATTAAAATTCTAGTTTTTAAAAGAGGAAGTCTAAGTTTAAATAATTATATTTATTTTCCACATATATTAAAATCTTCCCAAAAAAAATTTAAAATTTAAAATACTATACATACACAATAGTCAAACTGTTATAATATTATATAATCATGATACATCATAATTAAATTTATTTCAATTATATAACCTTTGTTATAATATTATATAATCATCATACAACATAAATAAATTTATTTCAATTATATAACTTATAAAAAATAATATAAATTATATGGCGTGTAAGAAGATTGAATGCTAGCATAACTTATAAGAAAGGGGGTCAGGAGGTCTTTGGTTGTAAGGTTCTCCTTTTATTTGGGACTACAAAGTTGTGTAAAATGGTGAACAAAAACGTTAGCTACAAAGAAGTTAAAGTTATAGAATATATATATATATATATATTAATTAATTAATTAATTGTAATTGTAATTAATTTAAAAAATTAAAAATATTTTATTTATTTTAGAGTAATTTTATTTTATTTTATTTTTTAAGATCGTGTATCAAAACTATGATGAATAAAAATAGGTTTTTATATCTGAAATGCAATAAATTTTCTATTGATAAGCATAGCTCTCGACTTTACGAGGGATCATGGTTGGGAGGAGACCGCTTAGCCCTGTGCATTGGTCGTAGGGGTTTATCACACTAACCTAAAATTTTTAAGCACCTGAGGTGCAACACAATAGTTCGGGATCTGGCTCTTCTTTAGAGGTCCAAGGTTCAAACTACGACGTGGGTGAGTGTGTGAGGGGGTGGACTTTGGCTCTTCTTCGGAAGGTCCAAGGTTCAAACCGCGGCATGGGGGAGTGTGCGAGGGAGTGGGTGTGTGGTGAATTTGTGTTAAATTCTCTATTGATAAGTATAGCTCTCGATTGATTAGAAAGAGACTGCTCAACCCTATGCATCGATCATAAGAATTTCTCATACTAACCAAATAAAAAAAATAGTCAATAAGACTTGTAACTCCGTTCAAAACTTAATAAGAGAAATAAATTGTCATCTCACAACCCTATGCTTTCGCCTTATAGTAATCTTCAAAGTCTGTAAATTACGAGTCATAATAGAGGTTAAGTTGAAATTAGACATCACATATTTTTAATATTATTACTTAAATCATATTATCATTAGTTTATTAGTTGTAAATATTATTAATTGATATAACTTAATTACTGTAAATATTTATTCAAACATCATATATTTATTATTATTTTTTAATAATATTATTCATATTTATTGTTATTTTTTAATATTATTACTTAAATTACATTATCATTAGTTTATTTGTTGTAAATATTATTAATTAATATAACTTATTTATTGTAAATATTTATTCAAACAACATATATTTATTATTATTTTTTAATAATATTATTTATATTTATTATTATTCCTTGCAAATATTAATTGATATAGTTTATTCATTGTAATAATAATATTAGAGACTAACAAGGGTATAAGCATGTTGCGGTGATAATAGGGTTGCTCCTTTGGAGGCTAGGGTTTGATGAAGAAAGCTGTTTTGCTGGAATTTTTTTGAGACCTATCTGGTGGGCTCTGCGGGGTTGGCAGCAGTTTCTGGAGGAGGTATGAACAACTGGAGGAATGTAGTGATGGCATCGGGTCCGTCACGGAGCGTGCATGCTAGGGATGGTATTTCTTTTAAAAATGATTGGAAGGAACAGGATTTCCCATTGCATGCCGGGAATCGCTTGTTAAAGAACAATGGATGTTTGGAACGATGTGAAGCGAGGCCGGTTCTAGTGGTTCAACCAGACTCGGTGGCAGAAGATGTGGAGTATTTAACCAAACATGCGCTTATTGGTAAATTTATGGGCATCCGAATTTCTCTTCCCTTTGTGGAGGCTTGGGTTAGGAAGACTTGGAACCTTGAAGGTGATGTGGAGGTGATGCTGAGTGCAAACAACTATTTTATGGTGGTTTTTTCTTGTCTTGCGGATCGTAACAAAGCATTTGAAGGAGGTCCCTATTTCTGTAACCAAGCGGGACTCTTTCTTAAACCTTGGCATGTGGGTTTCAACCCATCAGAGGAGCGGTCGTCACGGGTTTCGGTGTGGGTTCGGCTTTCGTGGCTCCCCTTGGAATTTTGGAGAAATGACATCTTGCATATGATTGCCCTTCTACTTGGGAAGCCGGTTGGGCCGTCAGGACAGACGCTGGATAAAAAGGTAATCTCTGTTGCCTGTATCTGTGTTGAAATTGATTTAAACAATCCTATTCCAGATTCTATTGAAATACAGTTCGGATCAACCACATGGGTTCAAAAACTTGACTATGAAGCTCTTCCATTTCGTTGTCGGATTTGCCATGAATATGGCCACTTACAAAGAAAATGCCCTAAGTTTGTCCTACCTGTGGCTTCAAATCCTGGGCCCTCTCAAGCTGTACAAAATATGGATAAAGGAAAAGCCCCGATAAAGGAGGGGGATCAGGATAAGGAAGGCTTTGTTACGGTAAAACCTCGAAACAAAGGAAGAAAGGCAAAAAGAGACATTAAGGATAACCAGCCAGATGCTCAGCTCAATCGTTTTGAAATTCTAGAGAATCTTGATCGGTGCGTGGAGATACCGAAACATCGCTACTGTTATAGATATAACGGGACCAAATCGATTGTCTCTTCATGAGGTGGAACCAAGGGAACCGAGATACGGGGGTTTAAATGAAGAACAAAGGGCTTTGGTTCCAAGTATAGGTGATATGGTTGGCCCTAGCCCTGGAAGTGAAGTTATCTTAGAAAATGGCACAGATTTAGATGTGCCCTCTCCTACCCAGGCACTGATGCGATCATCCATGGATTGTAAAACTCCTACGATGCTGGGATTGCAGCATAAAATAATTAAAAAAATGCTTCAGATAAGAATATGAAGGTGGGTCGGAAGAAAGACCAGGATAAAATTAAGTTAATGGGGGAGACTTTGGTAGAGTCAGGTTTGGTGAGAACATTGGACTCCCATTTTTATAACCCCCAAAAATGATTATACTTTCATGGAATGTAAGGGGGTTGAACAACATCCCCGGACAAAAAGTTGTTCGTGATTTGATTCGTGTTCATTCTCCGGATGTGGTTTTTATTCAGGACAGAGTATTGATAACTGGGAGAGTCTCCCGTCTGGGGATTCTCAACACCTACGGGAGTTGATCCATAAGGATGTTCAGACTTAATGTGGTTTGTTTTTTTTTTTTGGTTTTCTTTGGGAGTTGACCTTGTCTGGTGATTTAGCCTATCTTGTTGCTTATTTGAGTCCTGGGTGGGGGCTCAGCTGTACTTTGTAATCCAAAATTTTTATCAATAAATTTTTACCCCTTTATTTAAAAAAAAATAAAAATAATAATATTAAAAAAATAATAAATATGTGATGTTATTAACTAATATAGCTTATTTATTGTAAAGTATTTATTCCAGTATATTAGGCCATCCTTATTTTAAATTAAAATGAGGTCTTTACTAAAAAGACCTAATACCTTTACTATTGGGATGTTCCAACAAAAACTAAAATAAATATTTACAATAAATAAGCTATATCAATGTTATTCATTTTTAAATGGAGTTGTCTATGTAACGTAGTTTTTTTTTTGTAAGTTTGTTGTCTTTGCCTTTGATCATGGGGTTGTCACTTATCATTCTTAATAATTTTTAATGTTGAATCTAGAATTTAATGGAAACACTACTAGTCTACTATACTGTCAAAGCTCAACTTATTTGTCTCGTAATAAAAGAAAACTATTAAATATGCCTACAAATTTTAAAGTTGTGTGAATTATTTTTGTAAAATAATCGTTTACGTTAAAAAATGCAAAAATATCGTAATATTCCTAAAAGGTTAGTTGTCTTTTTTATGAGGCAGCAACAACCCAGATCCAAGTGGTCTTATAAATTTTGAGTATATATACTAGGTATAGTAGGTGATTGTGCGGATGTTAATATTTTTTTATAATTTTAAGGCGAAAAGGTTTATTATTGTCAAGATCATGTTGGCGATTTAAATTTAAAATAGTTAAATTAATATACAATCGGGGTAAGTAGACCCAAAAGATTTTTTACACCTAAAACTTTTGGGCTAATGGGTCCCAATCAAGGGTCTCCATATTAGCCAAATCTAAATTTCATAAATCCAAATATTCGTTAATTCATGATAATTCATCATTATGCATAACCCTGAGTGGTGCTAAGGGCTTGCACCTTTAAGCTTGCTATCCCATATATTTGAGAGGAGATCTTCCACAGTTCTGCATCCATTATTCCATTCATTTTAGAGAGTGTATCTACTCCATGTTCAACTTCGTTGTCATTGATATGTGTATGCAAATTTAATTTTTTCTGTGCATCTAGAGTGGACCTACTCCATTTTCAACTTCATTGTCATTGAGATGTGTATGCAAGTTTAAATTTTGCTATGCATCTCTTTTATTCCTTATAGAGACGCCATGGCATCTCATTTGAACATCTAGGAGGAGAGATCACCTTATGTTTGACTTTAAATTTATATATTCAAACTTTCTAGCGTTTGAATTTTTATTTGAATTCTTGGCACCTTTTCGTTGCATTGGGTACAATGCCTCACTTCATGAAGGAGGTGTGTGTTCCTATTCAATCACAAGGGGTGTCAAACCAATTAGAAAAATACTACATAGGATTTTCTATGTTTTGGTTCATGGGTTGAAATTCGCATGAAACAATTTTGCATGACAAAGTGAAGCAAATGACATATGCAAATGGATTTCTCAAATTTGTTGCAACTTGATTGTGTGGTAGTGTAGCTAGGGTAATATTTGTTCGAATTATTGTGAAGGGAGATCTTAGATTTGAGATAATCCTTTCCTTTTTATTGAACATCTATTTTTATTGGATTAGGTGGCATTGTCTATGGAGAAACCCATGTTTCATCTAGCATGACATCAATGGTCGAGTCAATAATGCTAATCGTGCAGGGATGTTTAGAGGCAGATTGTTGTATGTTGGAATCCCTATGCAAAATAAAATTTTTGAAGCTTTTGATTGGGTGCTATGGCAACTAATCTCTTCTTCTAAAGTAAGATGGGCTAAGAAGACATCAAAATCTTTGTCACTTCAGAAAGTGCAAGGTGCCTTATTCACTAGAGATTCAAGTTTAAATCCTTGACCTCATTTGACGCTTACAAAAGGTTAAAGTGGATATTTCATGGAAAGGATGACTAACATGGCCTTATTTCATGTCACCAAACCCATTGTTTCATATATACATCAAATAAACCAATCATATTTCAACATGTGCTATTATCAATTCCTAGTGGCAAACATGTGGGGATTATTAGTGGCCATCATTGGTAAATTAGCGGACACCAAGTGGTAGATGTAGGTTGGACACAACATCTCTAAGGTTTGATTTGGTAATTTTTTCAATTTTGAGGGCTATTAGAAAAATATTCTAGGGGTCATAACTTTTGCATACAAAAGCATTTTAAACCCTCTTTTTAAAAATCACATAATATTTTGAGCTCTTTGTATAGACGACATCAATCAAGGACCTATTATAGTGTTGGGGTCAAATTGTATATGATAGTCCTCCAAGCCCATTGCTCAATTTGAAAAGGAAAATTTTATAGTATGTTATGCTATTAGAATCTTTGGTCCATATTCATGGGAGAGAGAGTTGGATTTGTGACATTAGAAGCAACTACTTGGTCTTTTTGGGGTATATAGAGAAATAATTTAGAATATACTCTAGTCAATACTTTCTTTCCTTATCATATGCTTGGGCTACTAAATCATTATTTGCATGAAGATCTAATCCTTCATGACCTATTATGTATTTCATATTTTGTCTAGGTACTCTTGAAATTTTTTAATAGTTCTTTTCATAACTAATTTCATGCAAAGACTCATTTGGTGATAAAAATCAGGTGGCCAAAATCGAGTCAAAGTTTCTAAATAAGACGAAGTGTGCTAAAAGAGGGAAAGTCATGCTTCCAAGTATTTCCTTATGAAACTATAGAAGATTGAATCAACTTCTAAGAAGGGGGTATTCTTGTCTTGTATTTCTCATTTGGAGTTATAGAGTAGGCGTTATTTATATATGTATAGGAGTATTTGATGGTGGTGGTGACTATAGTTCAACCTAAGGAGATTCTTATGCAAGGGCATCTTTGCATAAGCAAACTTCTAGATGATGAGGGGGTTCATTCAAGAATCCCTCAAGTATGGAATCCCAATAAAGCATCCATTACAAGAGGAAGATTTACTGTCATTAACATATCATCTCCTTGAAGCCTTAGTTTATATTATAAAGGGGTGTTAAAAGTGAAATACAAGACAAACCAGTTTTTTGCAATTGATAAGTTCAAAAGGGGTTACAAAGATGTCCTTTTTTCAAAAGTGCCTTAGAAAGCTACAAAATGTGTTTTTGAAGGTGAAGACCCTCTTCCAGTGAATGGTTCAACAACTGTTTGTGTCTTCTTTGTATTCCTTGATGTGAGTGGACTTCTTACTTGTGGGCCACTGTTATTAGCTATGTTGATCCTCAAAACCTACATAACCCTACAAAAAACTTGTTAAAATATTTGGGGGCATGTCTCAATCAGACCCCTCATGATTAAAGATAAAAGGAATTACATAATTGAAGCTAATCCATTACAAATTTATCTAAAATAGTTACAAAACTAATTTGGATAGTGATACTTACCTGCTTGGAGGGTTTTATACTTGTCTAATATCTAAAACTGACCCTTGAAAATGGTCACACTTTAGTGTGACTATTTTGGGTCCACATATTACCTTACGATCGGGACTATGATATCCAAATAAAATTTTGGGTTATAAAAGGTGTTGTATGTTTCTGTTGGAGCTCTTGTCCTTGTCGGGTCACCTTCAGAACCTACAACAAAGGGCAATTGGGAACACAAAAAAGGTGCAAAAAGATGATTTTTATGGTGATTGATGGCAAATTGGATGTTGAGTATAGTGTAGTCTAGATGGATTTTTGTAGAATCTGGGTATGTAAGTGAGTAATTCATAAAAGTGGAGGAAATGACAACCTATTTATAGAATTTTCCAAGGTTAGGGGGTAAGGTGTCCCCTATGAGGTTTCTTGCAAGGTGTCTCTTGAGGTTGCATGGGTGCCATGCCTCATAAGTGCTTTTGGGTGAGAGAAGCCCTCACCCATCCACATGCAAAAAATGGGCATGGGTGAGCCATCCCACATAAATACATGGGCAGAGGAAGTCTCCAAATATTATTTATGGTATGCTAAGGTGGAAGGTGCATTTTGTTTTAAAGGCTTTTAATTATGCAAAAGTCTTCAAATGCGATTTAATGCACATGGGAGTGTGAAGTGGAGCAAGGTTTAAAGTCTAACCATAGTTGAGTTAACTATGGTTTAAGGGTTGACTAAGGTGAGGTGGAAGATGACTCATCCTTATCCCATGCTTTTAAGACCAAAAGTTCTCAAATATTATTTAAGGCACTTAATGTACATGGGGGTTTGTGGGGAGTAAGGGTCAAAGTTGACTAGGTTAGATTGACCATGAGTTTAGTTGAGATCAAGTGGGTGAGGTGGAGGCTAGGCTAGTCAAAGGGTAGACTAGGTGAGGTGGCCATGAGTTAGGTTGACCATGGTTGGGTTGATTAACCATGGGTTTGACTATGTTGTGAGGTTTGACCAAGGTTAGGCTAGGGTGGACTAGGCTTATTTGGTACGTGGAATAGTCAAATGAGTAGACTAGGTGATGTGGTCTCTTCTTTAGATTAAAGGATAGTCATGTGGTGACCAAGGGCTAAGCATAGGAAATGGCTTAAGTGGCCAAGAGGGCTTAAAATGGTGAACAATGTTCTTAATAAGTGAATAGTGTTTTTAGGCTAATTTATGTAAATTATGTAGGATTTACGAATTGATAAACTATTATAATGGGATGAAGGACGAAATGTGATTTTTAGGTGTCTACATTTACCCCTTTTTATACTGCATTGTGTGAAGACATGGTGCAGTGCAAAAATTCATGACACCAATATTGGTGGTTTGATTTTGAAGAAGATAAATTATGATTGATCTGTAATTGATTGTAAGAGAGGTGAATCGATGATGAATGAATACAAAATATTATGACCTTTGTCATGTCTTTGAGATTTTGACTTTGATAGATTTTTGAGCTTGATTTAATGTGATAAATTGACAAACCAAGGGTAGGTGTCCTCATGAGGCTTCAATTGATTGTAAGTGGGCTTAACTTTCCACCTTGATGAAGGAGATTCGTGAGTAACCATACAAAAATTAGACTAGAGCGTGTCACATTTGATTGAGTTTTTGCTTTTTGTTTACCCTAGAAAAGGAGGTCTTGAGATAGTCTTTGATAAAAGTTCTTGGATAAATATAATTTTCAAGATTGAGTGTTTGATTATTTATCATGTGCAAGAAAAATTTTGTATGATGTATACCCCCTCAAGTGATGAGTTGATGTGTGAAGAAGTGAAAGATAACAATGAAATGCTTGACAAAAATATCATTGTACGATCACATAGTGGTTAGGGATGATGGAAATTATGAGAGGTTATGGTTTATTATGGTATTTGTGTTCAGGCATGCTGATTATTTTTGAGAGAGGAGATGTAATATTGCCTTTATTCATGTTCAATGTGAGTGATGCACATGAAAACAACGTTTGATTGTCTCCTTGTGTTCCTCAGTGAAGGTGGGATTATTTGTATGTGTGCCACCAGTTGGATGCTTTGGAATGTTGAATATACCTGTATAAACCTGCACAAATGTGTTAGTGCATTTGGGGGCCTATCATGGATCAGACCCCATATTTATATAGACAAAATGACATGTAAAATGAAGTGAAATGTATTGAAAACTGAAGGAAATGCTATAAAAACCATAAATAAAGTATACTTACCTGATCTAGAGTTGTAGACTAGCTATAGGCTATTGAAGCAAGATTTCTATGGTGAAGCTGATCCAAGTAGTATTTGTTGATGTGTGATGGATGCAAAATTGGTAGAAGGTATTCTAGAGCAATTTTAGTAGAGTCTGGGTATGTTAGTCAAAAGAGTGAGATCTATTTAATGAAGGATTTGGTCTTCTATTTATAGAAGAAACCAAGGTGTAGGGGGTGTGGTTAGGTGTACTAAACCCTAAGGTCAATTCCTAAGGTGGTTAGGTTAGGGTTTGTGAGGTGTCATGCATAGTCACCCTCTCACATACCCTAAGGTAAATATCCTATCCTCACACATGTGTGAGGAGGGATTAGGATTAACTAGGATTGATTGATTCCTAGGTTAGGTTAGGGTTGAGTTAGGAAATATCCTAACTAATTTGGTGCACACATGTGTGAGGATGTAATTAGGGCTAATTTGGCTTAGAACCCTAATTAAACCTATTTAGATGATAAAGTGCACTTAAGTGAAAAGTGACTTTCAAATTAGAATTGTAATTAGCATAATTAGGTTTTTTGGAGGGAATGGTCCCATGGGAGCCCTAATTAGGCGTAGGAAAGGGCTTAAGTGGCCTTAGGGAGCTAGTAGGTAGCCCTTTTGTGAATAGAAGGTGTTTTGGATGTAATTGGTGTAGTTTTGTAGGATTTTGTACCTACAAACAACTGAGATGGCCTATGATGGTCTATGATGGCCTATGATTGAGAATGTGTGACTTTTAGGTGTCTACATTTTACCTCTTTTTGTACTATATTGTGTGGAACATAGTTTAATACAAAAATGTGATGGGAGAAAGTAGAAGATGAAGAAGGGAAGAGAATGGGATATAATCAAAGGTATGTAGCCGCTCAAAGTGTGACCATACAACATTGATCTATAGCCAAGAGAAGAAGGGAAAATAATGGGATCTAATAAAAGGTATGTAGCCACTCGAAGTGTGACCATACAATATTGATCGATAGCCAAGAAGAAGAAGAGAAAAGAATGGAATCTAATAACAGGTATGTAGCCGCTCAAAGTGTGACCTACAACATTGATCGATAGCCAAGAGAAGAAGGAAAAATAATGAGATCTAATCAAAGGTATGTAGCCGCTCTAAGCGTGACCATACAACATTGATCGGTAGCCAAGAGAAGAAGAGAAAATAAGGGAATCTAATCAAAGGTATGTAGCCACTCGAAGCGTGACCATACAACATTGACCAGGGATCCAAGGGGAGAAGAGAAGAAGAAAGGAAGAAGAAGAGGGGAAAGAAGAGAGAAAGAAAATACAAAATGATGATGAATGCAAATGGGTGATTGCGGATGCAATGCGATGATTTTGTTGATTCTGTATGGCATTTCTCAATGTCACACTGGTTGCTTATGGAGGCAACTTATTACTGCTTTGCTTTTGTGACCAATTTAGGATGGTCCAAAGTACGAATAAAATAAATACCTATTCAATTTTTTGCTATTGATTGATTGATGAGTGCATGGTGACAAGTGTCAAACCATTTGAGCTAGTTAACATATGGATTATTCAAACATGTCATTAATTATGTATCATGAATGCCAGAGTGACATCTCCAATGTTGCACATGGGTTATTCAAACGTGTCATTCATTATGTATCATGAATGCCAGAGTGACCTCTCCATTGTTGCACACAACTCTCATGATCTAACAAATATCTGGTTGGAATTTGAGATTATTATCATAAGATAATCTTCAGCAAAAATTTTTGTAGACAAATGTGATATTTGTGACTTTGATGTTTGGTTGTTTTGTTGCATGCAAAGCTAAATTTTGGATATGAATACCCCCTCAAATGAGTAATAAAAAATGAGGCAAATGAGATGTGGCAATATGATTATGGATCGATTGATAGAATAAAATGGTGATAAAAAGTAGAAGGATGTGGAAATCCAAGATGGGAAGTGAAGAAGAATTGAAAAAAAAGTTTAGAAAAAAGTGGAGATGATTGGATAGGTGAAAAGCTAGGTCAAATATGACCCTACTTTTAGACATGATGAGTGCACAATTGCAAGCCTTGTGAAGGGTGAGCATGATGATTTTGTGTTGTGTCTACATACAATGTGTGCAATTTTACGTGTATGTCATGTGTACATGTATTGAAATGTGTTTGATATGAATGATGTGTGTTAGGTACGATGAACCTAACTAAACATGAGTATGTATGAATGATTATGTGTAGAGGTTATATGTGATAAACTATGTACATGTAGGATATAAGAATGTAATAAATCATGAAATGATGCGGTGAATGAGAGATGCAAGTGTGATTGAGAAGATGTATGTGATAAACAAAGTCAACAATGATGCTATATGAACCTAATTATCAAACATAGTGAATGTTTAAAAGAGTTTCTGGGAGCTCAAATGACATAGTATGAAGAATCAAACTGATCTAATTGCCAAGCAATATCATGAAGATATCTTAACTACCATAACTGAGGTTGAATTGTTCATGGACCTATGTGTGCACATGATATTCATTTATCCATTTTGAGGGAGGTTGGACTAACCCATTGTAAACTTAGACAAAGTAGCTAGCTCATCCACAAGCACACAGTGATATGTATAAGAGAGATCACTAATGTGACAGATGTGTCACCACTTGTAAGACTATTCCATTGGTAGGTAGGCTCTTGGAGCCTATTGCTAGTGATGGAAATCATCCCATGATGTTATGTTAAACCAAAGGACCAAAGGGAGTCAAGCATAGTGGTAGTACTCTTGGAGGTTTTTTCTTTTGTTTTCTACCCCTCTTCCTTTTGATTTTTTTTGTGATGCTCTTTCTTTTGTGTGTGTGGGCGTTGGCTTTTGTTTTCTACCTATTTTTTTGTTTTTGCTTATGCTTGTCCCTTTTTTTATCCCTAGGTTGTATTTTGATCACGCAAATGATAGGGTGAGAAGGAGAAACTATTTGCTACATGGTGAGGCTTGCATAAGGTGTTGTCCTTCCTAGACTCAAAATTTTCTTAAGATGTAGTGTGTGAGTGGTCCATGAATGGACTTGATTCAGCTAGTGAAAGTCTTGAAATCTTGTAGATTTTGATGACGTTTGATACAGGTTGATTAAACTAACCATGAATGGTTGAGCAAAAAAAAGACTTCTCGTAAACATGCAACTAAGAATAGAATCGATGTCGTGATGTATATAAGCAATGGAATTATTATGTACAAGGAAGACAAAGAACATGAGTAGAGGTGATGTCTACATGATGCGACAAAATACCTAAAAATATATAGAAGGATGTGACTAATGTGTTTTGATAATGCAAAGTAAGTGAGATAGATAGATGCAAGAAGGTGTACCTAAAATATGGGTTTTCATGTACAAAAACAAATCCAAAAGGTGTGGATGGATGCATGAAATAGTCAAACTAGATGCCAATATTTTGTGGTCATCAATGTGATTGATGGATGTAGATGATTAGGATGGAAGAGGTGGGAAAGTGAGCTTGTGAAATGGAGAAGGGGAAGAGAAGAATAGGATCCAATCAAATGCATGTAGCCACTTGAAGCATGACCATACAACATTGATCGAGAACCAAAAGAGGTAGATAGAAGAAGGGGATGAAGTAGAAGATTGATGAAGAAGAGGAAAATGAAATGCAAGATATGTTGCCAATGGACGGTTTTAATTTATTTGTATTTTTGTTTTCGTTTTATGGATATTTGTTGTGTTCGATGTTGCATGTACAAGAATGCACAAGCAAGGAAAGGTTACCCCTGGAAGAAAAATCTTTGCAAGGATAAATAAGTGAAAATTTGTGAGGCCAGACTACGTTAGACTATGTGTATGCTACACGTATGGTTAGGCTATGCTATGCTATGCTATGTTATGCTAGGCTATGCTAGGCTACGCATATGACTAGGCTATTCTATGCTATGCTAGGCTAATGTTACACCTACGACTAGGCTATGCTATGCTATGCTAGGCTATTATAGGCTACGCCTATGACTAGGCTATGCTATGCTATGCTAGGCTAATGCTATACCTATGACTAGGCTATGCTATGCTATGCTAGGCTAATGCTACACCTATGACTAGGCTATGCTATGCTAGGCTATGCTATGTTAGGATATACTAACGTTATGCTAGGCTATGACTAGGCTATGTGTATGCTAAGCTAGGCTAATGCTACACCTATGACTAGGCTATGCTATGCTATGCTAGGCTATGCTAGGCTACACCTATGACTAGGCTATGCTATGCTATGCTAGGCTAATGCTATGTCTATGACTAGGCTATGTTATTCTATACTATGCTAGGCTAATGCTATGCCTATGACTAGGCTATGTTATGCTAGGCTATGCTATGATAGGCTATCCTAACATTATGCTAGGCTATGACTAGGCTATATGTATGTTAAGCTAGGCTAATGCTACACCTATGACTAGACTATGCTATGCTATGTTAGGCTATGCTAACGTTATGCTAGGCTATGACTAGGCTATATGTATTTTAAGCTAGGCTAATGCTACACCTATGACTAGGCTATGCTGATGCTAGGCTATGCTATGCTAGGCTATGCTAATGCTATTCTAGGCTATGAATAGGTTGTGTGTATGCTAAGCTAGGCTAATGCTATACCTATGACTAGACTATGATAACGCTATGCTAGGCTATGATTAGGATACGTCTATGCTAAGCTAGACTAATGCTATGCCTATGACTAGGCTATGCTATGCTAGGCTATGCTATGCTAGGCTATGTTATGCTAGGCTATGCTAACGCTATGCTAGGCTATGACTAGGCTATGTGTATGCTAAGCTAGGCTAATTATACACCTAGGACTAGGATATACTATGCTAGACTATGCTATGCTTTGCTAGGCTATGCTAGGCTATGACTATTTTACGCTATGGAGAAACCTAGTTCCAATTTTTTTGCTAAGGTTTTTGGAAAAAAACCTATCCAAATTTTTACTGAGGTTTTTGGACAAAACCTATCCAAATTTTTATTGAGGTTTTTGGACAAAACCTATCCAAATTTTTACTGAGGTCTTTGGAGAAACCTATCCAAATTTTTACTGAGGTTTTTGGAGAAACCTATCCAAATTTTTACTGAGGTTTTTGGACAAAACCTATTCGAATTTTTACTGAGGTCTTTGCAGAAACCTATCCAAATTTTTACTGAGGTTTTTGGAGAAACCTATCCAAATTTTTATTGAGGTTTTTGGAGAAACCTTTTGGTTGATTGTTTTTACTAAGGTTTTTAGAGAAACCTTTGTTTTTGCTAAGAGATACTAAAAAAGAATGCTCCAAATTTTTTTCTAAGGATTTTGGAGAAACCTGGTGTGCTAAGAGATTCTAAAAAGAATGTTCCAAAATTTTTGCTGAGGATTTTGGAGAAACCTATCCAATTTTTACTGAGGTTTTTGGACAAAACCTATCCAAATTTTTACTAAGGTTTTTGGAGAAACCTATCCAAATTTTTACTGAGGTTTTTGGATAAAACCTATCCAAATTTTTACTGAGGTCTTTGGAGAAACCTATCCAAATTTTTACTGAGGTTTTTGGAGAAACCTATCCAAATTTTTACTGAGATTTTTGGAGAAACCTATCCAAATTTTTACTGAGGTTTTTGGAGAAACCTTTGTGTTGATTGTTTTTACTGAGGTTTTTAGAGAAACCTTTGTTTTTGCTAAGAGATTCTAAAAAGAATGTTCCTAAAATTTTACCAAGGATTTTGGAGAAACTTGGTGTGCTAAGAGATTCTAAAAAAGAATGCTCCAAAATTTTTACTAAGGTTTTTGGATAAAGCCTATTCAAATTTTTATTGAGGTCTTTGGAGAAACCTATCCAAATTTTTATTGAGGTTTTTGGAGAAACCTATCCAAATTTTTACTGATATTTTTGAACAAAACCTATCCAAATTTTTACTAAGGTATTTGGAGAAACCTATCCAAATATTTATTGAGGTTTTTGGAGAAACCTATCCAAATTTTTACTGAGGTTTTTGGAGAAACCTATCCAAATTTTTATTGAGGTTTTTGGAGAAACCTATCCAAATTTTTACTGAGGTTTTTGGAGAAACCTTTGTGTTGATTGTTTTTGCTGAGGTTTTTAGAGAAACCTTTGTTTTTGCTAAGAGATTCTAAAAAAGAATGCTCCAAAATTTTTGTTGAGGATTTTGGAGAAACCTGGTGTGCTAAGAGATTCTAAAAAGAATGTTCTAATTTTTTTTCTAAGGATTTTGGAGAAACCCGGTGTTGATTGTTTTTGTTGAGGTTTTTAGAGAAACCTTTGTTTTTGCTAAGAGATTCTAAAAAAGAATGTTCCAAAATTTTACTAAGGATTTTGGAGAAACCTAATTTTTGGAAAAACCATTATGATGAAGGTAAGGCAAAGGGTGTAACCTTTGACAAAAGGATGCAACCTTTTGAACCTAGTGATTGATTTGATTTGATGAGGCGAGGTAAAGGACACAATCTGTGACAAAAGGATGCAACCTTTTGAATTTGGTGATTGATTTGATTTTATGAGGGCAAGGCAAAGGATGCAACCTTTTGACCCTGGTGATTGATTTGATTTGATGAGGGCAAGGCAAAGGATACAACCTTTTGAACCTGACGATTGATTTGATTTGATGAGGGTAATGCAAAGGATGCAACCTTTTGAACCTAAAGCTATTGAATGAATTGTTGGGGGGTAAGGCAAAGGATGTAACCTTTTAAACCTGGTAATTGATTTGATTTGATGAGGGTAAGGTAAAGGATGTAACCTTTTGAACCTATTGCTGTTGAATGAATTGTTGATGTATGAAAGGGTGCAACCTTTTAACAAAGGGATACTCCTTTGGAGGATCTAGCAATGTGATGTGATTGATGGTGATTTATTTGTGAGTGCACTATTGGGTGGCACTATCATGAGTAGATGAGATGTGATGAAGTGCGAATGTGCAAGGAGGATTAACTTGGTGAAAGGGAACTATGCTTAGAAAGAGGGAAAATCCTCTCCTAAGCATAGAAGTGGTTTGAAAAAGGGAATGTGATCCCTCGATTTAAAAATCATGTAGGAGGGGAAAAAATTACCCTAGTCATAAAGATGAATTTTTTTAGTTGTGAATGATGAAGTGGAAGGAGGTAAAACCCTAATTGTGAATGATGACCTGGAAGAAGATGAAATTTATCCCCAGTGTTTGAATTATGGATTGGGAGCACATGAAGTTGTCCCAATTTTACATGGTGTATGGGGAGAAGGTAAATCTACCCCCATATTTTAAATGATGGATGAAAATAGGGTGAGGCTACCCTCGGTTGAATGATGTATGGGAAGAAAATGAAATTTCCCTAGTTTTGAAATGTTTTGTGGGAATGAGATGAAGTTGCCCCAATTTTGAATGATGGATTAGGGGAAAATGAAATTACCCCCATTGTGAATGATGGATTGGGGGAAGATGAAATTACCCCCAATTTTGAATGATGGATTGGGAGCAAATGATGGTGTCCCATTTTTAAATGATGGATTAGGAGAAGATGATGTTGTCCCAATTTTGAATGATGGATTGGAAGCATATGAGGTTAACCCAATTTTGAATGATTGATTGATTGGGAGCAGATGAAGCTGTCCTAGTTTTGAATGATGGTTGGGGAGAGTATGAATTTCCCCTAGTTTTGAATGATGGATTAGAAGTAGATGATGTTACCCTAGTTTGGAATGATGGATTTGGGGAAGATGAAATTACCCCTAGTTTTGAATTATGGATTGGGAGTAGATGACGTTGTCCCATTTTGAATGATGGATTGGGAGCATATGAGGTTGCCCTAATTTTGAATGATGTATTGGGAGCATATGAAGTTGTCCCAATATGAATGATGTATTGGGGGAGGATGAAATTACCCCTAGTTATGAATGATGGATTGGGAGCAGATAAGGTTACCCCCATTTTGAATGATTGATTGATTGGGAGCAGATGAAGCTATCCCAATTTTGAATGATGGATTGGGATCATATGAAGTTGTCCTAGTATGAATGATGTATTAGGGAGGATGAAATTACCCCAGTTTTGAATGATGGATTGGGAGCATATGAGGTTGCCCCTGTTTTGAATGATGTATTGGAAGAAGATCAAGTTGCACCAGTTTTGAATGATGGATTGGGAGCATATGAAGTTGTCCTAGTATGAATGATGTATTGGGGGAGGATGAAATTACCCCCAGTTATGGATGATGGATTGAGAGCAGATGAAGTTTCCCAAGTTTTGAATGGGAGGATTGGGATCAGATGACGTTATCCCAATTTTAAATGGGAGGGGATGAAATTTCCCCCCAATATTGAATTATGGATTGGGAGGAAGTGAAACTCTTCTAGATATGGAGAGTGTGGTGGAAAGAGAGAAACTCCTCCAAATCATGAATGATGGATTGGAAGGAGATTAGAAATATTCGTAGTTGTAGAAGATGTAGAACAAATGGACAAAACCATTGTAGAAGGATAATAAAATGAATGGTGGAATGATGAAGATGTGATTGAAAAATTATGAACAATGAAATGTGAAGAAAGGAAGAATGGTGAATGCAACATAGCAAAAAGGAATGCTATGTAGGAGGAAGGTGAAAAGTGGAAGTGGAGGAATGGGCACATCCCAATGTGGTGGATAGTGTTGATTGTGCGTAGTGACGCTAATCATGCCAACCACTTCATGGGAAGGAGGATTACGATGGACATGATTGACCTACCTTGATTGGGCTTGTTGAGTGGGTTGAGTCTCATGAGGATTAGTCCCCCCTCATGTTCAGGTAATGGGTTATGATAATTACCCAAATTTTGATTTTGTGGTGTGATGGGGTTTGAAACTTGAATAGTACCATGATCAATAAGATTATTGACTAAGTCACAGAAGGTACGACAAGAATGGATGTCATGGCCAGGTTGGTGATGGTATCATAAAAAGCATGTTCAATGTCACCATGAGGGTTGGGTCTCGTTGGATCTATGGGTCCAATGTCTAGTAATGTGATATGACCAACATCAAACAACCTATGGAATAAAGTAGGTAGAGGCTTAGAAAGTGGAGTCCAATTGTGATGTCGACATGGAGGACGGGGATCACGAGCTCATTACGGTTTGGATGGAGGAGGCACATTAGTCTGGAATATCTATTATTATGGAGGAGGAGGTTTTGAGATTGATGAAGAAGATGGAGAGACTACCACTACTTGGTTGGTTTGTGGTGGTTCAGAGAAGGGTTGGTTAAATTTATTGCAATTGAAGTGAGAATATGAAGAATAAGATGGTTTTTGTTGAAGTTTAAATTTTCCATATTCGACCTTGATGTCCCCAATGAACTTGGCTTGGTAAATGGATTCCTCAAATGTGTGGCTTTGATGAACCTATAAAGAGGTGGATATATGTTTGTTACAACTCTTGAAGAAGAGTGTAACAAGTTCTACAGATGTAAGACTATGAGATAGGTCATGGATGACCGATATTCATCAAGAAATGAAATCTGTGATGGGTTCATCGTCGGCCTATCGTAAGGTGTAGACATAAGAAAATTTCATATTCTTCTTGATTTTGATGGAAAAATATTCAAGAAATGAATTGACCAACTATTCGAATACGAACAGGCTATGGCATGGGAGCATGTTGTACCAAGCAAAAGCTTATACCCCAAGTGATAGAGCAAAGGTACACAACATGAGGTGATAACTGTTGTGAAGTTGGTAGTATGCAGAGTGATAGTTGCTGATGTGTTCTCAAGGATCCTATTTACCATTGTATTTGTCAAACTTTGGAATCTCAAAAAGTATGAGGAAGGCAAAAAGTAGAAGTGGAGGAATGGACACATCCCAATGTGGTTGATAGTGTCGATTGTGAGTAGTGATGCTAATCATGCCAACCACTTCATGGGAAGGAGGATTGCGATGGACATGATTGACCTACCTTGATTGGGTTTGTTGAGTGGGTTGAGTCTCATGAGGACGAGTCCCCCCCCATGTTCAAGTAATGGGTTCTGATAATTACACAAATTTTGATATTGTGGCTTGATGGGGTTTGAAACTTGAATAGTACTATGATCAATAAGATTCTAGACTAAGTCACAGAAGGTAGGACAAGAATAGATGTCATGGCCAAGTTGGTGATGGTATCACAAAAAGCATGTTCAATGTCACCATGAGGGTTGGGTCTCGTTGGATCTATGGGTCGAATGTTCGGTAATGTGATATGACCAACATCAAATAACCTATGGAATAAAGTAGGTAGAGGCTCAGAAAGTGGAGTCCAATTGTGATGTCGACATGGAGGATGCGGATCCTGAGCTCATTACAGTTTGGATGGAGGAGGCACATTAGTCTAGAATATCTATTATTGTGAAGGAGGTTTTGAGATTGATGAAGAAGATGGAGAGACTACCACTACTTAGTTGGTTTGTGGTGGTTTAGAGAAGGGTTGGTTTAGTTTATTGCAATTGAAGTGAGAATCTGAAGCATAAGATGGCTTTTGTTGAAGTTTAATTTTTCCATATTGGACCTTGATGTCCTCAATGAACTTGGCTTTGGTGATGGCTTCCTCAAATGTGTGGCTTTGATGAAGCTATAAAGAGGTGGATATATGTTTGTTACAACTCTTGGAGAAGAGTGTAACAAGTTCTACAGATGTAAGACTATGAGATAGGTCATGGATGACCGATATTCATCAAGAAATGAAATATGTGATGGGTTCATCGTCAGCTTATCGTAAGGTGTAGACATCAGAAAAGTTCATATTCTTCTTGATTTTGATGGAAAAATGTTCAAGAAATGAATTGGCCAACTGTTCGAATACGAATAGGCAATGGCATGGGAGCATGTTGTACCAAGCAAGAGCTTGTCCCCCAAGTGAGAGAGCAAAGGTACACAACATGAGGGGATCATTGTTGTGAAGTTGGTAGCATGCAGAGTGATAGTTGTTGATGTGTTCTCGAGGATCCTCTTTACCATTGTATTTGTCAAACTTTGGAATCTCAAAAAGTAGGAGGAAGGCAAAAAGTAGAAGTGGAGGAATGGACACATCCCAATGTGGTTGATAGTGTCGATTGTGAGTAGTGATGCTAATCATGCCAACCACTTCATGGAAAGGAGAATTGTGATGGACATGATTGACCTACCTTGATTGGGTTTGTTGAGTGAGTTGAGTCTCATGAGGATGAGTCCCCCCCTATGTTCATGTAATGGGTTCTGATAATTACCCAAATTTTTATTTTGTGGCGTGATGGGGTTTGAAACTTGAATAGTACTATGATCAATAAGATTCTTGACCAAGTCACAAAAGGTATGACAAGAATGGATGTCATGGCCAGGTTAGTGATGGTATCACCAAAAGCATTTTCAATGTCACCATGAGGGTTGGGTCTCGTTGGATCTATGGGTCGAATGTCCAGTAATGTGATATGACCAACATCAAACAACCTATGGAATAAAGTAGGTAGAGGCTCAGAAAGTGGAGTCCGATTGTGATGTCAACATAGAGGACGGGGATCCTGAGCTCATTACAGTTTGGATGGAGGAGGCACATTAGTCTAGAATATCTATTATTGTGGAGGAGGAGGTTTTGAGATTGATGAAGAAGATGGAGGGACTACCACTACTTGGTTGGTTTGTGGTGGTTTAGAGAAGGGTTGGTTCAGTTTATTGTAATTGAAGTGAGAATCTGAAGCATAAGATGGCTTTTTTTGAAGTTTAATTTTTCCATATTGGACCTTGATGTCCCCAATGAACTTGGCTTGGTAAATGGATTCCTCAAATGTGTGGCTTTGATGAAGCTATAAAGAGGTGGATATATGTTTGTTACAACTCTTGGAGAATTTTGTAACAAGTATTGTAGATGTAATACTATGAGATAGGTCATGGATGACCGATATTCATCAAGAAATGAAATTTGTGATGGGTTCATCATCAGCCTATCGTAAGGTGCAGACATCAGAAAAGTTCATCTTATTCTTGATTTTGATGGAAAAATGTTCAAGAAATGAATTGGCCAACTGTTCGAATAAGAACAGGCTATGGCATGGGAGCATGTTTTACCAAGCAAAAGCTTATACCCCAAGTGATAGAGCAAAGGTACACAACATGAGGCGATCACTGTTGTGAAGTTGGTAGTATGCAGAGTGATAGTTGCTAATGTGTTCTCGAGGATACTCTTTACCATTGTATTTGTAAAACTTTGGAATCTCAAAAAGTAGGAGGAAGGCAAAAAGTAGAAGTGGAGGAGTGGACACATCCCAATGTGGTTGATAGTGTCTATTGTGAGTAGTGACGCTAATCATGCCAACCACTTCATGAAAAGGAGGATTGCGATGGACATGATTGACCTACCTTGATTGGGTTTTTTGAGTGGGTTGAGTCTTATGAAGATGAGTCCCCCCCAATGTTCATGTAATGGGTTCTGATAATTACCCAAATTTTGATTTTATGGCGTGATGGGGTTTGAAACTTGAATAGTACCATGATCAATAAGATTCTTGACTAAGTCACAGAAGGTACGACAAGAATGGATGTCTTGGCCAGGTTGGTGATGGTATCACAAAAAGCATGTTCAATGTCACCATGAGGGTTGGGTCTTGTTGGATCTATGGGTCGAATGTCTAGTAATGTGATATTACCAACATCAAACAACCTATGGAATAAAGTAGGTAGAGGCTCAGAAAGTGGAGTCCAATTGTGATGTCGACATGGAGGACGGGGATCCTGAGCTCATTACAGTTTGGATGGAGGAGGCACTGTAGTATAGAATATCTATTATTGTGGAGGAGGAGGTTTTGATATTGATGAAGAAGATGGAGAGACTACCACTACTTGGTTGGTTTGTGGTGGTTTAGATAAGGGTTGGTTCGGTTTATTGCAATTAAAGTGAGAATCTGAAGCATAAGATGGCTTTTGTTGAAGTTTAATTTTTCCATATTGGACCTTGATGTCCCCAATGAAATTGGCTTGGTAAATGGATTACTCAAATGTGTGGCTTTGATGAAGCTATAAATAGGTAGATATATGATTGTTACAACTCTTGGAGAAGAGTGTAACAAGTTCTGCAAATGTAAGACTGTGAGATAGGTCATGGATGACCGATATTCATCAAGAAATGAAATCTGTGATGGGTTCTTTGTCAGCCTATCGTAAGGTGTAGACATAAGAAAAGTTCATCTTCTTCTTGATTTTGATGGAAAAATGTTCAAGAAATGAATTGGCCAACTATTCAAATACGAACAGGCTATGGCAAGGGAGCATGTTGTACCAAGCAAAAGATTATACCCCAAGTGATAGAGCAAAAGTACACAATATTAGGTGATCACTGTTGTGAAGTTGGTAGTATGCAGAGTGATAGTTGTTGATGTGTTCTCGAGGATCCTCTTTACCATTGTATTTGTCAAACTTTGGAATCTCAAAAAGTAGGAGGAAGGCAACAAGTAGAAGTGGAGGAATGGACACATCCCAATGTGGTTGATAGTGTCGATTGTGAGTAGTGACGCTAATCATGCCAACCACTTCATGGAAAGGAGGATTGCGATGGACATGATTGACCTACCTTGATTGGGTTTGTTGAGTGGGTTGAGTCTCATGAGGCTGAGTCCCCCCCCATGTTCATGTAATGGGTTATGATAATTACCCATATTTTGATTTTGTGGCATGATGGGGTTTGAAACTTGAATAGTACCATGATCAATAAGATTCTTGACTAAGTCACAGAAGGTACGACAAGAATGGATGTCATGGCCAGTTTGGTGATGGTATCACAAAAAGCATGTTCAATGTCACCATGAGGGTTGGGTCTCGTTGGATCTATGGGTCGAATGTCCAGTAATGTGATATGACCAACATCAAACAACCTATGGAATAAAGTAGGTAGAGGCTCAGAAAGTGGAGTCCAATTGTGATGTCGACATGGAGGATGGGGATCATGAGCTCATTACAGTTTGGATGGAGAAGGCAAATATTTTGGAATAGCTATTATTATGGAGGAGGAGGTTTTGAGATTGATGAAGAATATGGAGAGGCTACCACTACTTGGTTGGTTTGTGGTGGTTCAGAGAAGGGTTGATTTGGTTCATTGCAATTGAAGTGAGAATATGAAGCATAGGATGGCTTTTGTTGAAGTTTGATTTTTCCATATTGGACCTTGATGTCCTCAATGAACTTGGCTTGGGTGATGGATTCCTCAAATGTGTGGCTTTGATGAAGCTATAAAGAGGTGGATATATGTTTGTTACAACTATTGGAGAAGAGTGTAACAAGTTCTGCAGATGTAAGACTATGAGATAGGTCATGGATGACCGATATTCATCAAGAAATGAAATCTGTGATGGGTTCATCGTCAACCTATCATAAGGTGTAGACATCAGAAAAGCTCATCTTCTTCTCGATTTTGATGGAAAAATGTTCAAGAAATGAATTGGCCAACTATTCGAATACGAACAGGCTATGGCATGGGAGCATGTTGTACCAAGCAAAAGCTTATACCCCAAGTGATAGAGCAAAGGTACACAACATGAGGCGATCACTGTTGTGAAGTTGGTACAGTGATCTTGGTAGTATCCAGAGTGATAGTTGCTGATGTGTTCTCGAGGATCCTCTTTACCATTGTATTTGTAAAACTTTGGAATCTCAAAAAGTAGTAGGAAGGCAAAAATTAGAAGTGGAGGAAAGGACACATCCCAATGTGGTTGATAGTGTCGATTGTGAGTAGTGATGCTAATCATGCAAACCACTTCATGGAAAGGAGGATTGCGATGGACATGATTGACCTACCTTTATTGGGTTTGTTGAGTGGGTTGAGTCTCATGAGGATTAGTCCCCCCCATGTTCAGGTAATGGGTTATGATAATTACCCAAATTTTGATGTTGTGGTGTGATGGGGTTTGAAACTTGAATAGTACCATGATCAATAAGATTCTTGACTAAGTCATAGAAGGTGCGACAAGAATGGATGACATGGCCAGGATGGTGATGGTATCACAAAAATCATGTTCAATGTCACAATGAGGGTTGGGTCTCGTTGGATCTATGGGTCGAATGTCCAGTAATGTGATATGACCAACATCAAAAAACCCATGGAATAAAGTAGGTAGAGGCTCAGAAAGTGGAGTCCAATTGTGATGTCGACATGGAGGACGGGGATCCTGAGCTCATTACAGTTTGGATGGAGGAGGCACATTAGTCTGGAATATCTATTATTGTGGAGGAGGAGGTTTTGAGATTGATGAAGAATATGGAGAGACTACCACTACTTGGTTGGTTTGTGGTTGTTCAGAGAAGGGTTGGTTCGGTTTATTGCAATTAAAGTGAGAATCTGAAGCATAAGATGGCTTTTGTTGAAGTTTAATTTTTCCATATTGGACCTTGATGTCCCCAATGAACTTGGCTTGGTAAATGGATTCCTCAAATGTGTGGCTTTTATGAAGCTATAAAGAGGTGGATATATGTTTGTTACAACTCTTGGAGAAGAGTGTAACAAGTTATGCAAATGTAAGACTATGAGATAGGTCATGGATGATCGATATTTATCAAGAAATGAAATCTGTGATGGGTTCATCGTCAGCCTATCGTAAGGTGTAGACATTAGAAAACTTCATCTTCTTGATTTTGATGAAAAAATGTTCAAGAAATGAATTGGCCAACTGTTCGAATACAAATAGGCTATGGCATGGGAGCATGTTGTACCAAGCAAAAGCTTATACCACAAGTGATAGAGCAAAGGTACACAATATGAGGCGATCACTGTTGTGAAGTTGGTAGTATGCAGAGTGATAGTTGCTGATGTGTTCTCGAGGATCCTCTTTACCATTGTATTTGTCAAACTTTGGAATCTCAAAAAGTAGGAGAAAGGCAAAAAGTAGAAGTGGAGGAATGGACACATCCCAATGTGGTTAATAGTGTAGATTGTTAGTAGAGACGCTAATCATGCCAACCACTTCATGGAAAGGAGGATTGCGATGGACATGATTGACCTACCTTGATTGGGTTTGTTGAGTGGGTTGAGTCTCATGAGGATGAGTCCCCTTCCATGTTCATTTAATGGGTTCTGATAATTACCCAAATTTTGATTTTGTGGCATGATGGGGTTTGAAACTTGAATAGTACCATGATCAATAAGATTCTTGACTAAGTCGTAGAAGGTACGACAAGAATGGATGTCATGGCCAGGTTGGTGATGGTATCACAAAAATTATGTTCAATGTCACCATGAGGGTTGGGTCTCGTTGGATCTATGGGTCGAATGTCCAGTAATGTGATATGACCAACATAAAACAACCTATGGAATAAAGTAGGTAGAGGCTCAGAAAGTGGAGTCCAATTGTGATGTTGACATGGAGGACGGGGATTATGAGCTCATTACGGTTTGGATGGAGGAGGCACATTAGTCTAGAATATCTATTATTATGGAGGAGGAGGTTTTGAGATTGATGAAGAAGATGGAGGGACTACCACTACTTGGTTGGTTTGTGGTGGTTAAAAAGAAGGGTTGGTTTCATTTATTGCAATTGAAGTGCGAATTTGAAGCATAATATGGCTTTTGTTGAAGTCTAATTTTTCCATATTGGACCTTGATGTCCCCAATGAACTTGGCTTGGTAAATGGATTCCTCAAATGTGTGGCTTTAATGAAGCTATAAAGAGGTGGATATATGTTTGTTAAAACTCTTGGAGAAGAGTGTCACAAGTTCTACAGATGTAAGACTATGAGATAGGTCATGGATGACCGATATTCTTCAAGAAATGAAATATGTGATGGGTTCATCGTTAGCCTATCATAAGGTGTAGACATCAGAAAAGTTCATATTCTTCTTGATTTTGATGGAAAAATGTTCAAGAAATGAATTGGCCAACTATTCGAATACGAATAGGCTATGGCATGGGAGCATGTTGTACCAAGCAAAAGCTTATACCCCAAGTGATAGAGCAAAGGTACACAACATGAGGCGATCACTGTTGTGAAGTTAGTAGTATGCAGAGTGATAGTTGCTGATGTGTTCTCGAGGATCCTCTTTACCATTGTATTTGTCAAACTTTGGAATCTCAAAAAGTAGGAGAAAGGCAAAAAGTAGAAGTGGAGGAATGGACACATCCCAATGTGGTTGATAGTGTCGATTGTGAGTATTGATGCTAATCATGCCAACCACTTCATGAAAATGAGGATTGCGATGGACATTATTGACCTACCTTGATTGGGTTTGTTGAGTGGGTTGAGTCTCATGAGGATGAGTCCCCCCCCATGTTCATGTAATGGGTTCTGATAATTACCTAAATTTTGATTTTGTGGCAGGATGGTGTTTGAAACTTGAATAGTACCATGATCAATAATATTCTTGACTAAGTCACATAAGGTATGACAAGAATGGATGTCATGGCCAGGTTGGTGATGGTATCACAAAAAGCATGTTCAATGTCACCATGAGGGTTGGGTCTCATTGGATCTATGGGTCAAATGTCCAGTAATGTGATATGACCAACATCAAACAACCTATGGAATAAAGTAGGTAGAGGCTTAGAAAGTGGAGTCCAATTGTGATGTCGACATGGAGGATGGGGATCCTGAGCTCATTATAGTTTGGATGGAGGAGGCACATTAGTCTGGAATATCTATTATTGTGGAGGAGGAGGTTTTGATATTGATGAAGAAGATGGAGAGACTACCACTACTTGGTTGGTTTGTGGTGGTTTAGAGAAGGGTTGGTTCAGTTTATTGCAATTGAAGTGAGAATTTGAAGCATAAGATGGCTTTTGTTGAAGTTTAATTTTTCCATATTGGACCTTGATGTCCCCAATGAAATTGGCTTGGTAAATGGATTCCTCAAATGTGTGGCTTTGATGAAGCTATAAAGAGGTAGATATATGTTTGTTACAACTCTTGGAGAAGAGTGTAACAAGTTCTATAGATGCAAGACTATGAGATAGGTCATGGATGACCGATATTCATCAAGAAATGAAATATGTGATGGGTTCATCGTCAGCCTATGGTAAGGTGTAGACATCAAAAAAGTTCATCTTTGTCCTGATTTTTATGGAAAAATGTTCAAGAAATGAATTGGCCAACTGTTCGAATACGAATAGGATATGGCATGGGAGCATGTTGTACCAAGCAAAATATTATACCCCAAGTGATATAACAAAGGTACACAACATGAGGCGATCACTGTTGTGAAGTTGGTAGTATGCAGAGTGATAGTTGCTGATATGTTCTCAAGGATCCTCTTTACCATTGTATTTGTCAAACTTTGGAATCTCAAAAAGTAGGAGGAAGGCAAAAAGTAGAATTGGAGGAATGGACACATACCAATGTGGTTGATAGTGTCGATTGTGAGTAGTGACACTAATCATGCCAACCACTTCATGAAAAGGAGGATTGTGATGGACATGATTGACCTACCTTGATTGGGTTTGTTGAGTGGGTTAAGTCTCATGAGGATGAGTCCCCCCCCATGTTCATGTAATGGGTTCTGATAATTACCCGAATTTTGATTTTGTGGCAGGATGGTATTTGAAACTTGAATAGTACCATGATCAATAATATTCTTGACTAAGTCACATAAGGTACGACAAGAATGGATGTCATGGCCAGGTTGGTGATGGTATCACAAAAAGCATGTTCAATGTCACCATGAGGGTTGGGTCTCGTTGGATCTATGGGTTGAATGTCCAGTAATGTGATATGACCAACATCAAACAACCTATGGAATAAAGTAGGTAAGAGGCTCAGAAAGTGGAGTCCAATTGTGATGTTGACATGGAGGACGGGGATCCTAAGCTCATTATAGTTTGGATGGAGGAGGCACATTATTAAGGAATATATATTATTGTGGAGGAGGAGGTTTTGAGATTTATGAAGAAGATGGAGAGACTACCACTACTTGGTTGGTTTGTGGTGGTTCAGAGAAGGGTTGGTTCGGTTTATTGCAATTGAAGTGAGAATCTGAAGTATAAGATGGATTTTGTTGAAGTATGAGGTGTACTGCTATTGCGATATTAACTATTGTAGGGTTGAATGTGATGAAGGTGCATGAGTGCTAGGAGTGGATGATTGAGGATCTAAAATCATCCCGACTATGGGGGTAGATGTCGTAACCCTAGGATGTGGATGAAAAAGTGAAGAGGGAGTATTCCCAAGAAGGGAGTGAGATGTATCCTAAGGAAATGGGTGAGAAGATGTGGGTGAGGTAGGTAGAGGCTCCTCATCAATAGTGAAGAATGGAGATGGATCTCCTAGAGTGGTATAGATAACATGATCATAAAATGTGGACGATGGATTAGATGGGTGTAACTAAGGAAGAATATTATGAGCTTCATTAGAATATGTGGCAAATATATTACCGGTAATAGAGGTCTTTCCATGGGACATGGTGTGTATGCGAGATGGCTCAAAACTAGTGAGGAAATTAGGTGTGATAGTGGATGTTTCCCTCGTGAATGAAGGGGGAGTGATAGACTGACTGGAGGTGGTGTGAGGGACCTCCTCCTCGAGAGGCACTTGCTTGCACACCTGACTATGAGTAAAAAAAGGTATGGTGATGTAGAGTGTGATGAAGTGCTCAAAATTGTTCAGATATGTAAATATGAGCCTGTGGGTGTGTTTTGTGCAATATTTGATGGAAATCTATGAGTTTTGGTGTGTGTATGTGTAGGAGAAGCATGTTCGCACACTACTATGCAAACCTAGACTATGAGAATATGATAGAAAAATGATAGTAACATACTATAAATAGCCAACAAGTGGGCTTCTAACAAGTGAATGTGATGAAACCAGTTATGTGAGCATGCAAACAACGTATAACTGGAATCATTTCTAAATGCAGAAAATAAAGTGTTTTTTTCATTTGAGTGTGTTTTGATGTTGAAAATATGCTTTCTAGAAAATATCACAAGCAGTGGGGTGAGTAATCTAGAAATATAAATACTGTCATCGGAACATAACCTCCTACAACACCCAAATATGCATAGAATAGAACAGTGTTGCAACGGGCTAATGGTGACCTGTATGGAAGGTGCAGTAAAATAATAGCCTATAGGGGGACTCAATATGTGCTAATAAGTCCAATAACCTCTCACAAGAAGAGGTGGTACTATCTTAGACCTGCTAGGCATAGTCAACAACCCCATGCTTTCGCTTCATCCTTGGGCAGGCTTAGTCAATAATGACAATTACCGTGTTCATGAATTATGTAAGCCTTGTGAACGAAGGCATCTAATCCTATCCCACTCTAAAGGTTACTTTTGGTGATGAAATTTAGAAGACCAATAACAAAAGTGGGGGGTTTTCCGATGATGAAGTCCAGAAAACCACTCCTGTGGGGCTACTAGGGGGTGAGCTGGTGGAGGGTAAAACTCCTACCACACCAGTCTCTAACGATGGATTGGGGATGAAGTCCAATCTCACCATTTGTTTTAAACCATGTGCATGTGTGGGTTTTTGTTTTCTAATGATGATATGAAAGCAAGAAATCTAACTAGATGCCTTTTTGAAATGGAAATCTAGCCCTAGATGCACTTTTGGAAGCAAAGCTAGATTAAGATGCGTTTTGAAATAAAACTAAGCCTAGATGCCTTTTCAAAAAAAGAAATCTACTCTATGAAGCATGAAAGCAAGCAAAGATGAGGTGTGTGAAAAGGAATTTGAAATCTATCTATGTGTGTTAGAAAAAATTGAAACCCTAATCTAATGACATGAAAGGAAAGTGTGAGTTACCCGGGGGTTTTGAAAGAAGCGAGAAAAATATCAAATTTAAATGATGGAATAAAATTTGAAATTTTGCTAAGGTTGATTGTGTTTTGAAAATTTGTGTGGTTGAATTTGTTGAAATTTAACAATGTTCTTGATTTTTTTTTGAATTGTTTGATTTTCCTAATGTTTTGTGTTTTTTTTTAAATTGTTTGATTTTTTTTTTTGGTTTGATATGATTTTTTTTTTTCGTTTTGTTTTGTTTTTTTATTTGGTTTGGTTTTTTTTTTTTTAATGTTGTTTTTGTTTTTGAAATTTTTCTTGATTTTGTTTTGAATTATTGTTTTTTTTGTAATGGTGAATGTTTTTTTTTTGTATGAATGTTTTTTTTTTTTGGGTTTGACTATTTTTTTTGCTTATTTTTTTTGGGCATACAGGCCTGACATGCGATAGGCCTATTGTAGGCTTGTTAGATAGGCCTGACGTAGGGTTGTCACCTGATAGACCTATTGCAGGCCTTTCAGATAGGCCTAATGCAGGCTTGTCACCTGACAGGCCTATCGTAGGCCTGACGTAGGCCTAACATTGATAGGCCTAATGCAGGCCTGTCATCGATAGGCTTGATGCAAGCCTATCATCGACAGGCCTAATGTAGGCTTGACACATGATAGGCCTATTCGGACTGGGCTAGGAGGAAGGGGGATAAGGAGTGCAGGGGTGTTTAGGGAGGCGGGCTATGCACAACATGACCTACATGAGGGCAGGGGGAGGGGGGATGGGAGGGGGTTTTGGGGAGGCAGGTCATGCATAGCGTGGCCTGTATGAGGGAAGGGGAGGGGAGATAGGAGGGGAGTTGGGGAGGTAAGCCACGCATAGTGTAGCCCATGTGAGGGATATGGGAGGGGGTTTTGGGGAGGCAAGTCACGCACAACACGACCTGCATGAGGGGATATGGGAGGTAGGCTGAACTGTGCACGACCCGCATGAGGGAGTAGGGAGGGGGGTCGAGGAGGCAGGTCGTGCTGTGCGCGACCCACATGAGGGAAATGGGAGGGGTATGGGGAACAAACCGCACATAGCACGACCCACAGGAGGAGTGTTAGGGCCATGGGGAAGGGAGATATGTAGGGCCATCATGGCCCTGCTTTTTTTTTTGTGTCACTTTTTAATTTAAAAATAAAAATAAACAAATAAATAAAGAAAATTGGCATCAATTTTTTTAAGCATAAAAAGAAAATAGTAATAATGAAAAGGATTATTTACAACAACAATTTTTTTTAACTGTAAATGCAATGCAGTAATGTTTGTTTTTTACAATTTTTTTATTTTGAAAAAAATGATTGACAGGAATTTTTAAGAAAATTCTACATCAACTTTTAAGAACAAAAAATTTACATCATTTTGAAAATAATTTTTTAAGAATAAAAAAAATTGACTGCATTTTGGTGTGAAGTTTTCATGGTACTTACCAAGATCACTTCAATTGTGTGGGGGTCATGTCGGGCGTGCCAGAATGAAGTGCATGAAAACAACGTCCGATTGTCTCCTTGCATTCCTTAGTGAAGGTGGGCTTCTTTGTATGTGTGCCACCGGTTGGATGCTTGGGAGTGTTGTATATGCCTGTATAAACCTACACAAATATGTTAGTGCATTTGGGGGCCTGTCATGGATCAGACCCCATATTTATATAGACAAAATGACATGTAAAATGAAGTGAAATGTATTAAAAACTGAAGGAAATGCTATAAAAACCATAAACAAAGTATACTTACCTGATCTAGAGCTGTAGACTAGTTGTAGGTTGTTGAAGCAAGCTTTCTATGGTGAAGCTGATCCAAGTAGTATTTGTTGATGTGTGATGGATGCAAAATTGGTAGAAGGTATTCTAGAGCAATTTCAGTAGAGTCTGGGTATGTTAGTCAAAAGAGTGAGATTTTTTTAATGAAGGATTTGGTCTTCTATTTATAGAAGAAACCAAGGTGTAGGGGGTGTGGTTAGGTGTACTAAACCCTAAGGTCAAGTCCTAAGGTGGTTAGGTTAGGGTTTGTGAGGTGTCATGCATAGTCACCCTCTCACATGCCCTAAGGTAAATATCCTATCCTCACACATGTGTGAGGAGGGATTAGGATTAACTAGGATTGATTGATTCCTAGGTTAGGTTAGGGTTGAGTTAGGAAATATCCTAACTAATTTGGTGCACACATGTGTGAGGATGTAATTAGGGCTAATTTGGCTTAGAACCCTAATTAAACCTATTTAGATGATAAAGTGCACTTTAGTGAAAAGTGAATTTCAAATTCGAATTGTAATTAGCATAATTAGGGTTTTTGGAGGGAATGGTCCCATGGGAGCCCTAATTAGGCATAGGAAAGGGCTTAAGTGACCTTAGGGAGCTAGTAGGTAGCCCTTTTGTGAATAGAAGGTGTTTTGGATGTAATTGGTGTAGTTTTGTAGGGTTTTGTACCTACAGATAACTGAGATGGCCTATGATGGTCTATGATGGCCTATGATTGAGCATGTGCAACTTTTGGGTGTCTACATTTACCCCTTTTTGTACTATACTATGTGGAACACAGTTTAATACAAAAATGTGATGGGAGAAAGTAGAAGATGAAGAAGGGAAGAGAATGGGATCTAATCAAATGTATGTAGTCGCTCGAAGCATAACCATACAACATTGATCGATAGCCAAGGGGAGAAGGAAAAATAATGGGATCCAATCAAAGGTGTGTAGTTGCTCAAAGCATGACCATACAACATTGATAAATAGCCAAGGGGAGAAGGGAAAATAATGGGATCCAATCAAAGGCATGTAGTTGTTCAAAGCATGACCATACAATATTGATCAAGGATCCAGGGGGAGAAGAGAAAATAATGATATCCAATCAAAGGTATATAGCCGCTCTAAGCATGACCATACAACATTGATCGAGGATCCAAGGGGAGAAGAGAAGAAGAAAATAAAAAGAGGGGAAAAAAGAGGGAAACAAAATACAAAATGATGATGAATGCAAATGTATAATTGTGGATGCAATGCTATGGTTTTGCTGATTTTGTATGACATTTTTCAATGTCATACTAGTTTCTTGCGGAGGCAACTTATGAATACTTTGCTTTTGCAACCAATGTAGGATGGTCCAAAGTATGAATAGAACAAATGCCTATTCAAATTTTTGCTATTGATTGATTGATGAGTGCATGGTGACATGCGTTAAACCATTGGAGCTGTTAACATATGGATTATTCAAATGTGTCATTCATTATGTATCATGAACGCTAGAGTGACATCTCCAATGTTGTGCATGGGTTATTCAAATGTGTCATTCATTATGTATCATGAATACCAGAGTGACCTCTCCATTGTTGCACACAACTCTCATGATATAACAAATATTTGGTTGGGATTTGAAATTATTATCATAAGATAATCTTCAGCAAAATTTTTTGTAGAAAAATATGATATCTGTGATTTGGATGTTTGGTTATTTGGTTGCATGCGAAGTTGACTTTTAGATATGAATACCCCTTCAAACGAGGAATCAACAATGAGGTGAATGAAATGTGGTGATATGATGATGGATCAATTGATAGAAGAAAATGGTGATAAAAAGTGGAAGGATGTGGAAAACCAGGATGAGAAGTGAAGAAGAATCTAAAAAAAAAAAAAAAAAAAAGTGGAGATGATTGGATAGGTGAAAAGCTAGGTCAAATATGACCCTACTTTTAAAAGTGATGGATGCACAATTTCAAGCCTTGTGAAGGATGTGCATGATAATTTGCATTGTTCCTATATACAATGTGTGCGATTTTGCGTTTATGTAATGTGTACATGTATTGAAATGTGTTTGATATGAATGATGTGTGTTAGGTATGATGAACCTAACTAAACATGAGTATGTATGAATGATGATGTGTAGAGGTTATATGTGATAACTTGTGTACATGTAGGATATAAGAATGTAATAAATCATGAGCTGATGCAATGAATGAGAGATGCAAGTGTGATTGAGAAGATGTATGTGATAAACAAAGTCAACAATGATGCTATACGACCCTAATTCTCAAACATAGCGAATGTTTAAAAGAGTTTATAGGAGCCCAAATGACATGGTATGAAGAATCAAACTGATCTAATGGTCAAGCAAAATAGTGAAGATATTTTAACTACCATAACTGAGGTTGAATTATTCATGGACCTATGTGTGCACATGATGTTCATTTACTCATTGTAAACTTAGCCAAGGTATCTAGCTCATCCATAAGCACACAATGATCTATTCAAGATAAGGTCACTAATGTGATATATGTGTTTCGACTTGTAAGACTATTCCACTAGTAAGTAGGCTCTTGGAGCCTATTTCTAGTGATGGAAATTATCCCGTGATGTTATGTTAAACCGAAGGACCAAAGGGAGTCAAGCATAATGGTAGTACTCTTGGAGGCTTTTCCTTTTGTTTTTTGCCCCTCTTCCTTTTGATTTTTTTTTGTGATGTTTTTTTTGTGGGCATTGGCTTTTATTTTCTACCCATTTTTTTGTTTTTGCTTATGTTTGTCCCTTTGTTTATCCCCAGGTCATATTTTAATCACACAAATTATAGGGTGATTAGGGGAAACCATTCGCTACATGGTGAGGCTTGCGCAGGTGTCGTCCTTCATAGAATCAAAATTATCTTAAGATGTAGTGTGTGAGTTATCCATGAACGAACTCTATTCATCTAGTGAAAGTATTGAAATCCTATAGATTTTGATGACATTTGATACAGGTTGATTAAACTAACCATGAATGGTTTTAGAAATCAAAATACTTCTCATAAACATGCAACCAAGAATAGAACTGATGTTGTGATATATATGGGCAATGGAATTCTTGTGTACAAGGAAGACAAAGAACATGACTAGGGATGATGTCAACATAATGAATTTATTTGAAAATGCAAGGTGAATGAGATAGATAGATGCAAGAATTTGTACCCAAAATATGGGTTTTCATGTACAAAAACAAATCCAAAAGGTGTGGATGGATGCATGAAATAGTTAGACTGGATGCCAATATTTTGTGGTCATCAACGTGATTGATGGATGTAGATGATTAGGATGGAAGAGGTGGAAAAGTGATCTTGTGAAATGGAGAAGGGTAAGAGAAGAATATGATCCAATAAAATATATGTATCCACTCGAAGCATGACCATGCAACATTGATTGAGAACCAGAAGAGGTACAAAGAAGAAGGGGAAGATAAGAATATGATCCAACCAAAGGTATGTAGCCACTCGAAGCATGACCATACAACATTGATTGAGAACCAAAAGAGGTATATATGGAATAAGATGAAGTAGAAGACTGATGAATAAGAGGAAAATGAAATGTAAGATATGTCACCAATAGAAAGTTTTGATTTGTTTGTATTTTTGTTTTTATTTTTTGGATGTTTATTGTGTTCAATGTCGCATGTACATGAATGCACGAGCAAGGAAAGGTTACACCTGGAATCAAAATCTTTGCAAGGAAAAATAAGTGAAAATTTGCAAGGTCAAACTATGCTAGACTATGTGTATGCTATGCCTATGCTAGGCTATGAGTATGCTACGAGCAAGTACTAAAAATATATGGAATTCTACTATAGATAACAAGTTACCGGGGAGGACACTTCATAAATGAGATCATTAACATGTTGACAATCAAATTCAAGATTTTGTATTCATTATCTAATCCGTAATACCCTAGAGCCAATGGGAATACGAAAGCAACAAATAAATTCCTGGCATCTACTTTGTACAAAACCTATGGAATAGAAGGAGTAGATTGGGAGGAAAGGTTACCATGTATTTTGTGGGTATACAGATAAAATTTTAAACCAACAATAGAGCATACAAATTTCTAGTTGATGTATGGACAAGAGGAAGTGGTGCTAGTCGAATTCTTGATACCAAGTATGAGGGTTGCAGTGGAGCATTGCTTGGGTGATCAAGAAATTTTGGAGGAGTGACTGATAGAACTAATTAAGTTGGATGAAATAAGAGTCATATCACAATGGGCAAGTGAGGTAGCCCAAAAAATAAGGAAACTATGGCATGACAAACACCTGAGGAATCTAGAACTTAGTTTGGGTGACCTAGTTCTAAAGTATAATAGAAAGCAATAAATCAAGCCTATTAAGTTGAAAAATTTATGGCTTGGTCCCTACAAAGTGGTAGAAGTAATGAATAATGGAGCAATCAAGTTGCAAAAATTGAATGGGATTGAGGTACCCGACACTTTAAATAGCTCAAAGTTGAAGCCCTACAAAGTACAATGCTTATTCATTCCTTTAGAAGAGATTGAATGGATAAGAAAAGCAAGACCTCAATGGAGAACTCAAGATGAGAAATGTCAATCATAGGAAGAGCTTGACATGGGACTCACATGCATATTTGTAGAAGGGGAGGAGACACGATCAACTATAGAATAGCAGGAGTTGGTACCTTGACTCAGAAAAAGAAGAATATTACGGGTGCATGTCATATTTATAGATGGTACTGAATGAGTAATAGAGTAATATGAAGAGTGGATTCATACAAATAAAAGAGGATATCAAGAGATAGTACTATTACCCATAAATTGGTTAAGGTAATAAGAAGCACCCCAAGTAAATCAAAACATGATGTATCCTTGAGTGGAACTATAGACACTAAAATTGTGTAAATCGGATAACACTCTTATTGACACCATATGGCCCCATTGGGAAACCATAAAGTGTTAATTAGGGGTCCTAACCACTTTTGGGAAGGTTCACCCCACTTTTGGGAGGTTTTGGGCCATGTAGCCATGGTCGTCCCACCCCAGGATGACCACATTTTATGGCTATCCCACCCATGGATGACCACAAGCAATCATCCCTAGGTGGGATGACCATGGTACAAACCCCTAAAAACATCAAGGGAAAGATAAATGGAAATAAATTTCTACAATTTATCCCAACTATTCACTCATGACATATTGGGAGACTGTCATGGCCATTAGGGATTGTAAATTGGAGGTCCAAATGGGAAGCCTCTTCCACCCTATGCATGGCAAAGACATTGCCAAGTGGCAACACATGACTTGCATGACTAAACTTACCCCTTTGACCCATTTGACCTCTTGGGCTATAAATTGGAGTGATTTCACTCAATTCCAAAGAGATACTTTTGCAATTATTGACCATGAAGTGTTGTCGATATTTGCCCACATATTTTGCCCTCGTATTTGTCCTTGGAAACCTCGTCAATAAAAGGTGTTTTCAAGGCATCCCCAAATATGTTAATCCTTTTCAAAACCTATCAATTCCTATGATTTTAGTCACCAAATTTTATGACAACACCCCTAGGAGGATTATAGACCAGATCCAAGTGGAATTGGTGGTAAAAACGACCATATTTTGTGGCCATCCCCACTAGGGATGGTTAAAAGTCCCAGTTGGAACTCTTTGATATTACCATGAATTGGCCCACAATTTTGATCTAATTTTAGGATAGATCAATTTAATAGCATTATATTAACATCATATTCAATTTTGGTGATGTTAGGAGTGGTTTTGATTTGGTAATTATGGTTTTTGTGATTACAGTCCTATTTGGTCCTCTCAGGGATGACCACAGGTTCTTCTCATAATCTCACTTAAATTTTTACTCAGATATTTACAAAATCATATCATAGACATCATACTAAGTTTTCATGTCATTTAGAGTAGTTTAAATATGTCGACTACAATTTTTATATTCAATATTACATGCATTTCATAGATTTTATCATCATACAAATATGCTATTAACATATTTCAATTCCTTGTGTGTAGGTACAAATATTTTAATGCATGAGGGAGGAGCTAAAGAGTAGAAGAAAGATATATCAAAGCAGTGGCAACACAATATTGATCTGCAATCGTGAGTATGAGAGGAACATTGAAAGCATACCATAGGTTCATGGAGGGATTGAATCCCTCAAAGTTTGTAACTTGAAATGTATCAAATTGAAAGCCCTCAAGGGGATGTATTATAACCTCTTATTTGACAAATTAATAAATACAAGGAGAACCCCCCATTTTCTTAACTTATTTTTCACTTATTTTCTTACTTTATCATCTCTTTTGCATGCTAGAATAGAACATTAGATGCATTTCAATTTCATATATTAGGTGAACCATTTTTCATGCTCTTTAGTGGTGATCATGGTAGGACCCTTGTACATTTTCATTTCTACCATTTTGACCTTAATTTTGCACTTTGTATGTTGCAAGTTTTGGCCTTCTAGACTAAAATGACCCCTGAATTACTAATTGGAACTCTCAGGGATGGCCACAACAACCGTCCCACCTAAGGATGGCCCCTAAATTTATAGTCGTCCCACCCAGGGACGACCACAAAACTAGGGGTTTTCTGCTTAAATTTCCAGAAACAACTTCCTATAAAAACAAGGTAAGTGCTTAAACACTCAATTTTCATTAAGGTTGTTCAGAAAAAGGTAAATTGAAGTTTTTCATGTCTTTCTTAGGTGATTGAAAGCTAAATTTTCTCATTTTTAAATTCCTAAGTAGCTAACATAAGAAAAATAGGAAAAAGAACAATCATAGATATGCATTTGAGTGGTTTTCCCGTGTATGACCTGCTTAAGGGTTAGGCTTTCATATAGGATAAATATTTTGTAGGTTCCTTATTTATTTATGCATCTAATTATAAAAGTAAAACACTTCTTATGCATTTATTGAAAAGTCATTGAGTGCTACTTTGTTTAATTATAAAAGGAACCACACACACCACATCCTTTTTAAATGTTAGTAAGTTGTAATTCATCCCCAACCACTAATAGAGTCTAACGATGATGGGTTTCATCTCCACCCATTGGCTTAGATCCTACGAACCCTATTTTGGCCAATACTAGCTCCAAGAACTATCATAGATTGTGGGATAGAGCACATATTTCTCTTCGAAGAGGTATATCACTGACCACAAGTGAATTGGGTGAGGACTGGAAGGACCTATGTTCCCTAATTGGGTATGGGCTTCATCTACATACTTTGGTGGATTTACGTGATCGGACATTAATTGCCGATTGTTGAGCTACGAGCATACAAGTGAAATCCATTAAAAAATTAAGAATTACATCAACAAAATTCAAACAAGTGAAAAGAGTATTTTACAAAACAACAAATATAAATGCACTAAATAGTTTAGGAACACATATCAATCTTTAAAAGAGATAAAAATTTGTATTCTTGTGTGTTTATTTTTTTTATGTATTTGAATAATTAAAGGAGATAATCATGTAGGTGTTTATAAAAAGTAGTTATGGTATATAACCATAGCCAATCCCACTTAAGGGTTGACGCTGTGGGGAGTAGGCAAGGATACGTAGACCTTCTCTGATTTGTACCCAAGGACTTGGTTATACATCCTTGGTATCCTTCTACTCGCCCAAGTCCAACATTTTCAAATAAATAACCTAGCCTCCAAGGGACCCCCACATGGGACACCCCTACAGGTTGTTGTCCTAGTCAGGGAAATTATTTCCCAAGTATAGACACTTCAAATGCCTTCTTTCAAGAATGGCAACAATGCATTGAGGTACCTACACATAGAGCAATACCACACATTTGCGTGCATGCTTGGTCTACCTCGTACACCTACATACAGGATCAAGACTATGCACCATGGGTGGGATTAAATGATCACAACACACCCTCATATTGCCTTGATAGACCTCTTACTTTCTCTCCACAATGCAGGTTTTTATACTCTTTCTCAGGTGGCAGACCAAGACGCTACTACCATATGGCAGCAAGGTTGGATGAGTGTGCAAAATCTGGGTCTTGAAGGCAGGAAGGCTGAGTCATGGCAAGCTTATGTGAAGGCACTTCTCATCAGTCATACTAGGATCATACCAATAGTGGATGATAAGCTTGTTTGGACAAAAAGTACTAAGAGGGGTGTTTATACTGCTAGGATGGGATATAAAGACTTGTTTGCTCATGATAGGCAGGGGGACAATTAATGGTGGTGGAAAGCGATTTGGAAGGTAAAGACACCTTTAAAAACCAAATTTTTTTATGGCTGGCCCTCAATAACAAAATTTTAACTTGGGATGTTTTAATGAAGAGGGGGTTTCAAGGTCCTGGAAGGTGTACACTCTGTCATAAGGAGATTGAAACTATCAACCATTTCTTGGTTGGCCGTGTTTTCACAAAGTATGTATGGAAGGAGATTGAGGTGATAATTGGGAGCACAGGTACTTGGCAAGGAGACACATTGGAACATTGTTTGCAACAGTGGTTTGATTCTAAAGATTTGAAGCCCTACAGGGCCCTCCATTTTGCGGTGGCATGGGGAGTATGGCTAGTAAGAAACTCATATATTTTCCAAGCCTCTTCTCAACCAGCCTTTCAAATTGCTACTCAGATCCGTTCTTTCATTGCTGATCTTGTGAAACCTATTGTGCAAAGGCCCAAGAAAAACGAAAGCTGCCAATGTCAACAAAATAGCTCCTTGGGGTTTTTTTGATGGTGCTTGTCAAGGTACCCCTCTTATGTATGGGGCAAGGGGAATCCTATTTCTTAAGGATTCTCATTTAATTCAGTTTAAGGCTGGCCTAGGAGGGGGCACAAATAATTATGCCTAATTAATTGCTTTGAATTTACTCTTGAAAATTGCTCTGGACCACCATGTTCAACAACTCCAAATTTTAGGAGACTCCTTGTTGGTCATAAATTGGATGAAGAAAATATTCAGAATGGAGAACTTAACTTTGCAACCAATTTTTCAACAGGTAAACATTTTGGCAGATGTCGTAAACCCCATATCCTATACTCATATCTACAGAGAACTCAACTCTGGGGTGGATGCTTTGTCAAAATAAGGTCTACAGTTGGCACAAGGAAGATGGGAGTTGATGGAAATAAAGGATGGTGTGACTATCCAAGAGACAACAATTTATTTGCTCGATAATTAAAAAAAAAAAAATAAATCTGGGAGGCAGTTTCTTGTATGCTTTTCCTTTCCTTTCTGGTTTTCACTTGTAGACAAAGTATCTGAGCATTATTGACACCTTTGTGTAGAGGTCTTATGGGGAATTTTTAACTCTTAGCCCTTCCTTTATGGTACAAAGAAAATTTAGGTGGGGATAGCCAGTGTGTTCCTTCCTGGTTATTTCAGCTTGCCTTGGGAAACTTCATAATGTAATTTTCTTTTTTTGGTGAAATAGAAATTATGATTTTTTTTCGGGGAAAAAAAAAAAAATTTGCCTTGATAGGTCTTCATAGTATAGATATCAAGATGAGTATGATTCTCATCACCCTATATGGGAAAATTCAGCTATTCTCTTCCTCATTTATGAAGGAAGACCTAAGGAAAATCCTAATTATCCTTGGTCATGTCATTCAATGCAAGCACGATGTGATTATATGCTAGTTGAGTATAAAGAGCATCTATTTAGGAATGAGCCTCAAGTAAACATGACTTATCTCAATCCAAGAAAGCTCATAGTAGATCTGTTAGATCATATTTAATAGGATAGGTATCAAGGCAATGATGCTAGGGCTTATAGGCCTTGCATAGCTGAATAAATAAATAAAGTTGTCAAGAGATACGGTAATAACCAAGCCTAATTTAATTAGCTTTGGCTAGATAAAGAATGCTTGAATCTCTTAGATCATCAACATCAGTTATAAAAAAAGTATTGAACAACCAATTCAAGAAACCTTGCGCAATGGGGTTCCTATCCCAAGTATTCACAGGTAGGGGATGCATTCGAGGAAACCCACTTATAACCAAAATAAATCTCCTAGGCCTAATAAAATGGTGCTTCCTAGTCCTCCTAGGCCTAATAGGGACTTACCTCCTAGACCAAATATAGATCACCTTCAGTAGGAATTGGTTCCTCCTTGTAGGCCCATTTAAGAAACACCCTAAGGGGCTTATGATGATTTAGAACCTAATGAGAAATACTTAGAAGAACCTTATGGGGGCATGGTTGATGACAATAAACTACCGTACCATACACTTAATGTTCCTTGACCCCCATCATGGGGCCAAAGTAAATAAGAGGATATTAAAGCCTTTGATGCATATCGAGCATTGCTTGAATGCATGCAAACCATAGAGAGTAAGAAAACTATGATTGGGCCATAGAAACCCACTTTACACCAGTTGTGCAATCAACCATTGCATCCATCTATTCTTTCTCCTCCATATCTGGAGCATTTCAAAATGCTAAAATTAGATAGATTTAAAGGAGAGGAAGATGCACAAGAACACGTCACTAGGTTCATGAACTAGTGTTTCAATATTCAATATGATGATGTATTACTCTTAAGAACATTTTTAATAACCCTCTATGGCCTAGTAGTAGAGTTGTATAATAAACTTCCAAGGCATAGCATCCATACTTTTAAACAATTTCCTTCTATTGTGGGGAGGCATGATGAGGATTGATGTTTGATCCTTCATATGACCCCTCTAGTAGTTCCTAGCTAGGTTTGCATAGTTTATTTCTTGCAAATTAATAATTGTAAGTGAGTTTCCTTCTCACATGCACTTGTGGGCACTAGTTATCTTCTAGTTGTCATTTAGAGTGTTAGTTAGTAAGTGTGAACTCAAAGTAGGAAGTGTGTACTTCAAGATAGCTAAAATGGATCTTCTAGTTAGCATTATTCCTTTTCTCTTAACTTAGAAGTTACGTGCATTCTCCCTTGCATTTTTGTAGCTTATGGTTAAGCATATTGGATCAAATCCATGATTTGATGGGTTTGGTTATGTATTTTGGGCCATTAGTGCCTATATAATGAGTTTGTAAATAATATGAAGTTTTTCAATCCTTTTCATTGGTATCAGAGCCTAGTTCAAGTTTACACTAGGGCTTGTGAGGTGAGAGGATAGGAGATAGAATTGTTTTTCTCATGAGAAACTTGTTTTCATTGAGGACTCGGTTCAAGCCCAAGGGGAGCTTGAAAACCATACACAGAAGGAAATTCCTTAGGCGTCAAAATCCTCGTTCCAACTTTCTTCGTATGCTCAAGAAGTATAGGAGAAGTTTACCTCGATTTATTTCCTACAAAAATCCCTTGGCAGGGTTGGATTTCTCCTATGATGAAATGCAAATTAGGGAGCCTGTTGTTCCTGAAGTTCCTGCCATTTCGAAGTCTTGAAGATCGAGCATCATCAAAACTAGGTCGTGTGTTGACTTAGATATGGTTGCCTTTCAAACACTAGTCGTGTGTCGACTGGATCTTGAAAGGAGAGCTACTGAAGGAGTCTTGGGATAGTCAGGAGAAAATTAGCTATTTTTTTTATTTTGAAGGTAATTTGCCTTCAAATATTAGCAATTTTCTATGTTTCTAGGTTTTTAAAATTAACCCCCCTGGTTAATTTTTAAAATTTTTATAGTTTTTCTTAGAAAACTTATCTTTTAATTGATATATATTTATTTTTTATATATTAATTAAAAATTGCATTGTAAAAAAAAAAAATTTGTGAATTTTTTTCCCTCGGCCCCATCTTAGCAGGAGCCGAGGGCTTGTGCAGGTGGCTCAACTGAGTTAGTGGCACTACCTGTCGACGTCGGCCATCCGACATTCGTCGGTCGACAGACCTTGCCTGTCGACTGTCGACGAACGTCGATCGACGTCCAACACAGCCAACAATAGGTCAGTTGTGTGACACCGCGGTCGACCATGCCTGACAAACCTTACGGTCTGTCAGGTCTGCCATGGATGACAGACCCTACGGTCTATCCAGCCTGCTGTGGCTAACAGGCCTACAACGGCCTGTCGTGGCTGACAGACTTACAGCGGGCTGTCAGTCCCACTGCGGCTGTCAGGCCTAACGAGGCTGTCAGGCCTGCTACGCTGACAGGGCCGTAGGGCTAGGCCAGTACCACCATGGTTGACTGCTGGTTGGATAGTCCGTCCACCTGCACAAATAGTAGGCACGGACTTCCACATGCTCCATAATCGATAGAACGTCAACTATACCGTGTCCTCTGCCAGTAGCCGACAGATTGCTTCCTGCACACAGCTCGAGGCTACCACAGGCCAGGCACGGATTTTTATGCAGATCTGGCACTAAAATTTTTGTACCAGGCACCTCCATTTTTGTTGCATGAAGGCATGATTGGCTACCTCGGGAAACATGCCAGTGCAGTCAGCCAGACAGACACAGCCAGTGGAGTTCAGTTTACTGTGGGTAAACTTGTAATTTTTTTAAAATTTTCCTATTCTAAGGTTGCATGTCATAATTTTTATTTTTATTAATTTAATTTTTAATAGCTTAATTAAGTTAATTAATATTTTGATTAATTATAATTTAATTTTTAATTAAGTTATTTTAAAATTAATAACTATAAATTGTCAACCTTAGGTTAGTTTAAATTTTAAAATTTTTTAGCCTTAGGGGTAATTTTCAGGGCACAACATTGTAACAAGGAATCTTCAAATTTTCCTTGATTTTTAAGTGCTTTTCCCTTTTTACTTCTGGCTTATACCCGGTCCCACATGGCTTCTGACTTGGCTGCCCAAGTGGCAGAACTTGCACATGTTGTAAATGCTTTAGCAGATAAGGCTAATGATACTACCATGGCAGAAGTTCTTGGTAACCTTGCAATGAAGGTAAATGACATTTCTGTACATAATGCTTCAACTTCTGCTAGTGATTCTCGCCTGAGAGTTCGTTGTGAAGTGCCACTTTATGATGGATCCCAAAACCCTAAAGTCTTGAATAGTTGGATTCTTGACATGAGTTCTTGGTTTTCTTACACTCAACTTGCAGATGAGGATATGGTTCCATATGCTAAACTCAAACTTTTTGGTTTAGCTAAAGTACTTGTTGAACGAAAAAGAGGTCATGATGAACTCACCTCATGGGATGAGCTTGTATATTGTATTAAGACCAATTTTTATCCTTCCAATTATTCTAAGAAATTGGTCATTAAATGGTTTTGATTTCGACAAAGTACTAATATAACTGTGCAGGAATATATCTTTCAATTCAACAGGTACAAGATACTTTTGAATGTGGAGGAAGATATTAAAGCTTTGATTCTCAAATTTCAAAGTGGTTTGTTGGAACATTTTTACAGGGAAATAATGTTTGTTTCTATGGCCACATTGGATTCAGTTTTCAACCAAGTGCAACTTGCGAAGGGCAAGTTTAAAGTGCATTCGCAGGCATTCCGTGCACCTGCTACTCAAGTGGTTGCAAACTCATAAAAAGGGAATAATTATTTCTCACAAAAGAAGAATTTTGCTCAAAAGAAGAATGTTTCTTCTCCATCTCCTTCGTCTCCTTCCCCTTTCGCTTCTACTCCCTCTTCTTCTTCTTCTTCTAAAAAGTTTTGTAACTATTGTAAGAAGAAAGGTCATGAAAAAGCTGATTGTTTTAAGCTTAAAAAGAAGAGTTTAGTCATTACTACTCAAGAGGAGGATGCTCCCAAAGGTCCCCTTGAGTTCGTAGGATAAAGTAGAGTGTAGCACCCTACAATTGGCGCAGTAAAATTGGAATAATTACATTCACCTTAGTAAATAAATTTAAATTCAAATTTAACCTCCCAAACCGCCCGTTAACCGCCGAGAAACCTGTTTCCTCTTTTTCCATGACATTTTTAGCAGTTGTTTTGACCGTTTGACGATATCGTCTCCGATCAGACGATATCGCCCCAGATTTGAGGATTTCGTCTGGACTAGAATGTCCAGACGATTTTGTCGCAAAACTAAATTTGCATAGTTGGAATCCGTTCCAATGGGTCTCCAATCCGGGCAAAAGCGTATCTGTGCCATTGGGACCCTTCCCCCGTTGGATATCTTCCAAATTGGGATGATCTCCAACCTCCCAACAACTATCCTATGCCTATTTAACTCTAAAAATTTTCCTTGCCCAACCCATGGCTAGATTTTTATGTAAATCAACTCCCTATGCGCTAAAACACTTCAAATTTGCTCTTGCACTAGTCCTATATTAATTTTATTGTAGGTACACCACTGGTTTTCAGCCGGAGCCAACATCTATTGCAGCCGACGAGCCTGTCAAGATCGAAAGCGATCTCATCAAATTCGGGACGATCTCGTTCTAATGCGAGACGATTTCGACTGTAGCACACATCGAGGCAATCAGTGCCTGGAGTTTGCTCTTCTTTCTATTTTCTCTGTCATTTTATGCTATAAATTAGATTGTCTATTCAGTTTTTATACTATATTGCATCCTGAGTTCACCCATTTTGTCTAGTTTGCATATTAAGATCATATTCTGCTATCTAAACACAGTGATTTGCATTTACTTTTGTTCTTGTATATTGTTCAATACTCATTACTTTTTTATATAGTTTGCCCCTCTTTACAAAATAGAATTTCTTGTATTTCACATCTGTTTGCTGTTTTGCAGGTCTCTGATGAATTCGTCTGACGAATTCGTCAGATTGCAGACGATCCTGTCAGTTTAGACAATTTTATCAAATTGAAGGCGATCCTGTTGAATTACAGACGATCCAGACTGCTACAAGTAATCAGAAACTTCATCAGACTTCCGGATCAGGTAATCTTCATTTGGCCTCCTACAAATTCTCTATTTCTGCTTTCTTTTTTGTTTGTTGTATTCATTTAAATTGCATTTTCATGTAGTTTAAGTTAGAATCATTCGGCCAAACCTAGGATGAATGTTTAAAAATAAAACAAACTCATAAAAACTCATTCCCAAAACCTAGGCATGGAAACTGCCAAAAAATGTTTCCTGGTGAACCCACCATCCATTGAAAAATCACCAAAATGCACCTCCCTTGAGAGGCGGGACCCTTCGTGAAGTCCTCTCGTTCGAGGTACCGCACCATCCTTTTCCCATCCTCCTTCCGGGCACGGATCCAATAGCCTGAAGGTAGGGATGCGAAAAATTTGGAGCGATACATAGAGTATATACGAAATTACGAGGTAAGCTCAATGAAGTTACCTTGGTGAATGTAAGTTCATCAGAGGGCACTTGTGATGCTTTTTTCATCACTCGATCTCATTTGCTCCATAATTTTGCAACAGATTGTATAGTGGATAATGGCTCATAGAAAAATCTAATTACGAGGTCCATTGTCGAGCGTTTGAAGTTACCTATGGAACATCATCCTAAAACTTATTGTTTGGGTTGGAAGGATAGTGGAAGAGGCTCAGAAATCACTCACACTTGCACATTAAAATTTGCACTTGGCCCACATTTCATAGATCAAGTCACTTGTGATGTGACTCCTATGGATTTTTGTGGGATTTTGCTTGGACAACCTTTTCAGTATGATAGGAGAGCTATTTTATGATGCTTTCAAAAGAACCTACACACTTCAAAAATATGGTAAGTTTTTTATCATTAAAAGCACCAACACTCCTAACATCATTCTAAGTTCCAAGAAAACAAAAAGAGTAATTAAAAAATGTGGTGATGTTGCTCTAATTTTCATTCACTCTCAAAACACTTCTACATCCACATCCATTCCAAAACAACACTCTTCAATGGATAAAATATTGCAAAGTTACTCACACATATTTCAGGAGCCAAAGTCTCTTCCTCCAATTCAAACAATTAATCACAGCATTGAAATCATTCCTGGTTCTTCACTACCTAATGCTCCCATGTATAGACAATCTATTTTACAAAATGAAGAAATAAAAAGGCAAATAGAAGATTTGTTGTCTAAGGGTTTCATTAAGGAAAGTACTTCTGCTTGTGCCTCATCTATTTTGTTGGTTCTTAAAAAAGATGGCACTTGGAGATTGTGCATTGATTTTCGTGCTTTGAACATAATTTCTATAAAGAATAGATATCCACTTCCATGCATTGATGATTTATTAGATCAGCTCCAAGGAGCTAAGTTCTTTTCAAAAATAGATCTCAAAAGTGGATATCATCAAGTGCGTATCCAAGTTGAGGATACATGGAAGACAACTTTTAAGATGAAGATGGGCCTATTTGAATGGTTGGTCATGCCCTTCGGTCTTACTAATGCTCCTGCAACCTTCATGAGGTTGATGAATGATGTATTTCGTGATGTACTTGACAAATTTGTAATAACATATCTTGATGATATATTGATCTTCTCAAAAACTTGGGGGGAACACCTTAGGCATATCCATCATACCCTTGATCTTCTTGCGAAGAATCAATTATATGCCAATTCTTCCAAGTGTTCTTTTGGCAATAATTCAGTTTCTTACCTTGGTTATGTGATTAGTGAAAGTGGAATTCAGGTAGATCCCACCAAAGTTAATGTTTTACTTAAGTGGTCCCCTCCTACAACTCTCACTGAGTTAAGGAGTTTTCTAGGACTTGCAAATTTTTATTGCAAGTTCATTCCTCAATATTCCACCCTTGCAGCTCCATTGCATTATCTCATTAATTCTAAAGTTCCATTTCATTGGGAGAAAAGCCAAGATATTGCCTTTGAGAAACTCAAAAAGAAACTTTGTACAACACCTGTGTTAACTTTACCCGACCTCTCTCAACCTTTTGAGATTGAAACAGATGCCTCTAAAGTTTCCTTAGGATCTGTGCTCAAACAGAATGGTCATCCAGTTGCTTATCATTTAGAAACTTTTTCTGCTACTAAGTTGAACTATTCTACATATGACAAGGAGTTGTATGCATTAGTTCAAGCAATCAAGTACTAGAGACATTATATTTTGGGAAAAGATACAGTAGTACACACTGATCATATGCCTCTCAAGTTTTTACAATCTCAAAGTAAAATTGAAGAATCAAGACATATGAAGTGGGCCTCTTACCTCCAACAATTTCACTTGGTGATCAAGTACAAAAAGAGGAAGAGTAATACTATTGCTGATTGTTTGAGTAGGCCTCCTGCCACTCTTGCCTTAACAGTTATGTCCACTTCACACTTGGGATTTCAGATTTGGCCTAATTAGTATTCACAGGATCCTGATTTTGGGAAAATATTTGAGCAAGTGAGTAAGCCTTCTTCTTCCAATTTGCGTCCTTTCCAAGATTTCTACATCAAAGGACTTATTTACAAATTGGAAAAGGTTTGTGTTCCTTGTGAGCCTAGAGTGTCACTTCTTAAGGAAGCTCATTCTACACTTTATGGTGGTCACTTTGGGAAGCACAAAACACTTCATCACTTGCAAAGATTTTTATACTGGCCTAAAATGCAGAGGGATGTGTTGAGATTTCTCAAAAAGTGTGCAGTTTGTTGTCGCTCAAAACCAGCTAACAGGAAGTTTGGCTTAGGCATGCCTTTGCCCATTCCTTCCTATCCTTGGGAAAGCATTTCCATGGATTTGGTTAGTGGTTTTCCTATGATAGTATGACAACATGATTGTGTGTTCGTGGTGGTTGACAGATTTAGTAAGATGGCTAAGTTTATTCCATGCCGCAAGACAAGTTCTGCAGCAGACTTAGCCCAATTTTTCTTTGACAGCATTTGGCATTCCTTTGGTCTACCTACCAGCATTATATCGGATCATGATTCACGCTTTGTGGGTCACTTTTGGCATTCTTTATGGAAAATTTTGGGAGTTTCCCTTAACTTTTCCATCGCCTATCATCCGCAGTCCGATGGGCAGACTAAAGTGGTAAACCATACCCTTGTGTAAAGTTTACAAATCTATCATCACGCTTCACCAACGAAAGTGGGACTTGAGTCTCACTCATATTGAACATGCCTACAATAGGGCCCTACATTCTTCTACAGGTCATTCACCCTTTGAGGTTTGTATGGGATTTCAGCCCTTAGCACCTTATGAGTTACCTTTGTCTTTGCCTTCTCCTGTCTCTTCACATCTTCAGAAGGAGCAAGACAAGGCACACTCATTTATTCTAGCACTTGCACAATCTACAATCAAAGGTGGTTGAGATTTTGCAAAAGACACAACAACAACAGAAAAAGGCCATGGATCGACATCGAATTCCTCATCCATTTTAGGTTGGTGACAAAGTTTGGTTGCATCTTGACAAGCGACGTTTTACTGATAAGACTCATAGTAAAATCAAACCGATTCGCTATGGGCCTTATACTATTCTTCAACAGGTGTCCAAGAATGCTTTTCTCCTTGATCTTCCCGCACACTTGGGAATTCATGACATCGTCAATGTAGATCTTTTGAAGTTGTACTTTGAATCTACATTGGAGATAGCACCAGCTATCAGTCATCCTGTGGATGTGGTTCCTGATTCTCAGTTACCATTGGATTCTAATCAGATCTATGACACAAAGACTCGATAGACTCACCAGGGGTATACCACCTCATATCTTGTGGCTCGACGGGGATAGTTGCCGCATCAGGCTCGTTGGATTTCTTTTCATCAGATGTCTCGTGACTTTCCTACTTTTCTGAAAGAATTGGAGGCCAATGCTTCTATTGTGGGGAGGCATGATGAGGATTGATGTTTGATCCTTCATATGAACCCTCTAGTAGTTCCTAGCTAGGTTTGCATAGTTTATTTCTTGCAAATTAATAATTGTAAGTGAGTCTCCTTCTCACATGCACTTGTGGGCACTAGTTATCTTCTAGTTGTCATTTAGAGTGTTAGTTAGTAAGTGTGAACTCAAAGTAGGAAGTGTGTACTTCAAGATAGCTAAAATGGATCGTCTAGTTAGCATTATTCCTTTTCTCCTAACTTAGAAGTTACGTGCATTCTCCCTTGCACTTTTGTAGCTTATGGTTAAGCATATTGGATCAAATCCATGATTTGATGGGTTTGGTTATGTATTTTGGGCCATTAGTGCATATATAATGAGTTTGTAAATAATATGAAGTTAGTTGGATTTTCAATCCTTTTCAATCCAAGAGACAACGATTTCTTTGCTCGATAATTAAAAAAAAAAAAAAAAAAATCTGGGAGGTAGTTTCTTGTACGCTTTTACTTTCCTTTCTGGTTTTCACTTGTAGACAAAGTATCTGAGCATTATTGACACCTTTGTGTAGAGGTCTTATGGGGAATTTTTAACTCTTAGCCATTCCTTTATGGTATGAAGAAAATTTAGGTGGGGATAGCCAGTGTGTTCCTACTTGGTTATTTCAGCTTGCCTTGGGCAACTTCAGAATGTAATTTTCTTTTTCTGGTGAAATAGAAATTATGATTTTTTTTCGGGGAAAAAAAAAATTTGCCTTGATAGGTCTCCATAGTATAGATATCAAGATGAGTATGATTCTCATCACACTATATGGGTAAATTCAGCTATTCTCTTCCTCATTTATGAAGGAAGACCTGAGGAAAATCCTAATTATCCTTGGTCATGTCATTCAATGCAAGCACGATGTGATTATATGCTAGTTGAGTATAAAGAGCATCTATTTAGGAATGAGCCTCAAGTAAACATGACTTATCTCAATCCAAGAAATCTCATAGTAGATATGTTAGATCATATTTAATAGGATAGGTATCAAGGCAATGATGCTAGGGCTTATAGGACTTGCATAGCTGAATAAATAAATAAAGTTGTCAAGAGATACGGTAATAACCAAGCCTAATTTAATCAGCTTTGGCTAGATAAAGAATGCTTGAATCTCTTAGATCATCAACATCAGTTATAAAAAAAGTATTGAACAACCGATTCAAGAAACCTTGCGCAATGGGGTTCCTATCCCAAGTATGCATAGGTAGGGGATGCATTCGAGGAAACCCACTTATAACCAAAATAGATCTCCTAATAAAATGGTGCTTCCTAGTCCTCCTAGGCCTAATAGGGACTTACCTCCTAGACCAAATATAGATCACCTTCAGTAGGAATTGGTTCCTCCTTGTAGGCCCATTTAAGAAACACCCTAAGGGGCTTATGATGATTTAGAACCTAATGAGAAATACTTAGAAGAACATTATGGGGGAATGGTTGATGACAATAAACTACCGTACCATACACTTAATGTTCCTTGACCCCCATCATGGGGCCAAAGTAAATAAGAGGATATTAAAGCCTTTGATGCATATCGAGCATTGCTTGAATGCATGGAAACCACAGAGAGTAAGAAAACTATGATTGGGCCATAGAAACCCACTTTACACCAGTTGTGCAATCAACCATTGCATCCATCTATTCTTTCTCCTCCATATCTGGAGCATTTCAAAATGCCCAAATTAGATATATTTAAACGAGAGGAAGATGCATAAGAACACGTCACTAGGTTCATGAACTAGTGTTTCAATATTCAATATGATGATGTATTACTCTTAAGAACATTTTTAATAACCCTCTATCGCCTAGTAGTAGAGTTGTATAATAAACTTCCAAGGCATAGCATCCATACTTTTAAACAATTTCCTAGGGCCTGCACAAACAATACCTTCTCAAAAGGTATATTATCAGGCCCAACCTCCTTCTATGAGTTACAATAATAATACCCAAGTGAATCAAGGGTAAAGTTAGTAACGTCGCCCTAAGTGATAGTTTACACCCTTTGCTAAGTCAATGGACTCCCTATTCAATCATCTGTGGGCTACCAAAGCAATTAATTTACTAGAAATCTAGCCTATAGACCTGAGTACAGGAAAAAAAAATCCTATGGGACATCAAGAAGAACTATTTTATAGATATCATAGGCATATTGGGCATGAATTACCCATGTGCTATGGTTTCAAAAACCTAGTGTAGGATATGATAGAGAGGAATGTCTTGCAAGTGGATAATCCTCTCGTCATAAGCAATCAACAAATGGATATTTTCAAAGACCCATTACCCACTCATGAGGTACATGCAGCTCCTGCCAAACAAATGAATGAGGTCCAAGTGGCATCCCCTCAACAAGGGATCATTAGGACGGTTAGCATTGTGACCGAGAATAGATGCTACCCAAGTCAAGTTGCACCACCTACAACTTCAAGCGATATTCCATCAACATCACAACTTTCACCACCTCTAGTGCAAAGCCTTACACCTCGTCCAGTGGTGACAATAAAAAGTAAGCTTGCTCAAATATTATTGTAGACACTAAAATCTAGCCACTTGTCCTGCATCCATGCCTTATCGCCATTTCCACCACCAAAACATAGTCATTTACCTTCCATCTTAGCTTTCATGTTATTTTTTCCTTTTATTTATATATATTTAAATATAAATATTTTATATATTATATTATATATATTTATATACATAAGTTAATCCCAACCATCCCATTTCATTTAATCTCATCCATCCATTTCCCTCAATCCATGCCACACCCTAAATTTTATATCTACCCTTAGATATGCTTTAATATCAACCAAACAATTAGTGTCATTGAAACCCTAAGTATACCCTAGGTTGTATTATAAATAGAAGTTATTTTAATGGCTCAACCCCTAAGTGCCCGAGTTCCTTAATTTTTTGAATTCCTGAGATCTTGGGTTCTTGAGTTCCTAAATACCTGAGTTGTTGGACTCCCTAAGTTTCCAACCCAACCTTTATGTCCTAACCCCATTCCATCCATAATATTCCATGTTCCCTCAATCACCATCATCGTTGTTGCATCCCTCACCTTCACCATATCTACTTCTACAAAATTCTCCCTCATACATAAAACACCTTTGGGCACTTTCTATCACCACCAAGTATCTTTGGGCACCTTCCTACCAGTCCCAAGCATCCATGGGTGTTTCCTACAGCCTTTAGGTGCTCGTGGGAATTTTATGTAAGCCCTTATAAGCACCTATTAGCATTTGAGCGATGCTAGGTCACACATTCACCATTGACCTACAACATATCCAACCATCAACAGACAATAAGAAAAATAACAAGGTAAATCTATTTCATTTGGTAATATTGCATATTGTTTAATTCTATTCGTATTTCATACTATTTTTTTTTGAAAAAATTGAAAAAAATTGTATTAAAACAAAGAACAGTTACAAGTGGGAGTAGAAACATCCCAGCCGAAAGCAGAGGAGCAAGAATACAACAGGGCACGAAAATGCAACATGTCACGAAATCGTGACATGTCGCAAAATTGACCAAACCAACCAAAGCCGCGCCACAGCAACAAGTCACAAAATCGTGACATGTCACGAAATCACGGCAGACAGTCGCCGTGGCCGCTAAACACCAAAAGTGTCGTGAAATCGCGACAGCACAACACCAGAGCGCCCAGTCACCAAAAGTGTCACGAAATCACGACGAGAAATCTAGAAGGCACCTGTTCTCCAGAAGTGTCGCGATATCGCGACGAGTTCTCCCCTTGGTGCCAAATCTGCAAAAGTGTCGCGATATCGCGACGTCTTTTCCCCATGGTGCCAGTTCTCCAAAAGTGTCGCGATATCGCGACGAGTTTTCCCCTTGGCGTCCCTTCAGCAAAAGTGTCACGAAATTGCGACGAGTTTTCCCCTTGGCGCCCATTCCTCAAAAGTGTCGAGATATCGCGATGATTTTTCCCCATGATGCTTGTTCTCCAAAACTATCGCGAAATCGCGACGAGTTTTCCCCTTAGCGCCCTTTCTTCAAAACTGTTGCGATATCACGACGAGTTTTCTCCTTGGTGCCCGATCTTCAAAAGTGTCACGATATCGCGATGACTTTTCCCTTTGATGCCAGTTCTGCAAAAATGTCATGATATCGCGATGATTTTCCCCCTGGGTGCCCATGCTTCAAAAGTGTCGCGATATCATGACGGATTTTCATTTTGACTTCTATTCACCAAAAATGTCGCGATATCACGTCGATTTTCCCCCTTAGCGCACATTTTCCAAAAGTTTCACGAAATCACGACAGCTTCCAGCCAAAGGTTGTGATGGCAAAATAGGTCGTGAAATCGCGACAGCTTCCCACCAAAGGCTGGGACGGTGCAACAGGTCACGAAATCATGACAGCTTCCCTCCAAAGGCCGCGACGGTGAAACAGGTAGCGAAATCGTGACAACTTCCCACCAAAGGCCGCGACGGTGCAACATGTCATGAAATCATGACAGCTTTCCAGCAAAGGCCGCGACGGTGCAACAGGTAGCAAAATCGCTACACCTTCTCTCCAAAGGTCGCGACGACACAGCAGGTAGCGAAATCGCTACTTCTCTCCAAAGGCCGTGACAACGCAACATGTCATGAAATCGTGACAGCTTTCCAGCAAAGGCCGCGACGGTGCAACAGGTCACGAAATCACGACAAAAACCACCCTTAGCATTTTTCTTACTCATTGTCGCAGGGATCATTCCAGACCTTGCCTAATCACTTCATCAACCAGAGGCATGTCACTGTGCAGCTGCATCCCTACCTCTTTCTCAGCACCCATCTTTGCAAGGAAATCGGCCACCTTATTTAAATCTTGACTCGCATAGACAGGGATCACGTCATCTAATTCCCTCCATAGTTCCTTGATTTGAGAGATCAAAATTTGCAACCTCCATGCTTTCAAAGAAAAGTTCCGCATGCAATCAAGAGCGCCAACCAGGACTTGAGAATCAGATTCAAGAATTATCCTCCTATGACCCTACTTAACACCCCAGATGGAAGAATATTTTATAGCAATGGCTTCGGCTTCATTGTTTGTGTCTCTGCCCAAGCCTTGCAGTTCCCAGTAGAGCACTGAACTAGCATGATCCCGACAAACTACACCAATACCCGCACTGCCCGGATTGCCTTTTGCAGCTCCATCAGTATTGATTTTGATCCAACCTTCTGGGGGAGGTTTCCAGCTAACTCTATCTTGTCTCTCTTGCCCCTCAACTACCTCTTCCACGGGCCCAAGACCAACCTGATTTTCCTCTTCAGCATAGATGGCAATAGTTTCTGTGACTTTGCTCCAAATGACCTGCCAAACTCCGTCTATCGAGGAGAAGGTTTCTCTAAAAATCTGGGCATTTCTCTCCAGCCACACTTGCCACCAGATGAAAAGTAAGCCAAGCTCCAAATCAATACGGAGAGCTGTAGATTTAAATCTGCCCCTTTTCCATTTTTCTAGAATATTGGCACGATTCAGATCACCATTAGCCTGGAGTTTATAATGAGAGAACCAGCGCTTCCAAATCTAACGCGTAAAAGGGCACTCGAACATCAGGTGGTCAGCTGTTTCCTCATGCTTGTGGCATAAAGCACACTAAGAAGGACCGATGATTCCTCTACTTCGAAGATTATCAAAGGTGAGAATTCCATTGTGCATAAACTTCCAGGCAAAGAAATTTACTTTCGGCCAACCCTTGGAATGCCAAATCTTTCTCCAATCTTGAACCAGAAATGAGTGTGGGGGAGGCTCTGGGAGGATCTTTGCGTAACCGTCCTTTATTGTATATACCCCAAGGTTCCAAAATCCCCAAGCTAATTCATCCTCCTCATCCCTCCCTATGAGGAACCTTTCTATCAAGATTTTGTTCAATATGGGTGCCAGCTCCAGAGGGATTGTAATTGGCCACTCCTCCCACTTCTTAAACTTTTTAAACTTATACTCCCCCAATTGGCTGGTGTTAAAATAGCTCTCAATTTGAATCCAGCCCTTGGTTTCTATGGTATATTTGATTGGTTGTAATTCAAGAAACATAGCAATGATGGGTGGATACTGGTCCCATGAATCGGTCCAAAAATAAGCCTTATCCCCTCTCCCCAATTTCCAAAATAATTGGTCTTTGATAACCTGAGATCCTAGCTTGAGAGTCTGCCACACTAAGGACCCAGTACCATCCAGAGGGAAATGGCCCACCTCATTGGGATGGACATGACCCAAATATTTACTGGTGAGGATTCTGCTGAATAAGGAGGTTGGCTGGGAAATCCACCTCCAATACAGTTTTCCAGCCAATGCTTTGTTATTAAGCTTGGAGCTTCTCAGTCCCAGCCCTCCTTTATCCTTGGGCTGGGTAACTTTATCCCACCCAACCAAGGCCCATTTTTTCTCCCCTTTTGCACCTTCCCATAAAAATATTCTTGCCATTTTGTCCAGCTCTTTCCATATAGTATGAGGGGCAGCCAGGATAGAGAATTTATAGATTGGCAAGGCCTGAATAACTGACTGCAAGAAAGTTAATCTATACCCATAGCTTAGCCATTTATGAGACCAGTGATACATTCTATCTTTGATACCTTCCAAAAGATCCTTCCAGATATCTATTTTTAATTTTTTGAAATGCAAGGGAACTCCCAAGTAAACTATTGGAAGAGAAGTCCTTGTGAATCCTAGGATCTCAATAACTCTATCTTGTAGCCTTTGGTCAAGATTGAAAAAGACCACTTTGGACTTCTTGTCATTGAGGGCCTAGTTTGAAGCCCTAAGGTAGACATTAAGAGTATCTTTGATTCCTCTAGCTTCCCTGAAACTAGCCACACCAACCAATCCAGTATCGTCCACAAACTGCAAGTGAGTCAAAGTTTCCTCCCCTACCTTGATACCTGTTAGCAGGCCTTGTTGCCTTCTCCTCAAGAATAGTCTACCTAATCCTTCAGCCAAAATGAGGAAAAGATAGGGAGAGCAAGGGTCTCCTTGGCGAAGACCACGAGTGGCTCCAAAAGGATGCGAGGGAAGACCCTTGATAAGAACAGAATAAGAGGGCGTAGAAACACAGCTCATGACCCAATCAATCCAGTCCTGGGAGAAGCCAAAGGCTGCCATCATTTTAGACAAGAAGCTCCACTCCACCCGGTCATAAGCCTTGGACATATCCAGTTTAATGAACATTCCTTTATTACCAGATTTTTGCATTGTATGGATAGCCTCCTGAGCAAGAACCACCCCATCCAAGATTTGTCTTCCCTCAACGAAACCCCCTTGTTTTGAAGAAATGATGTTATGAAGGAGAGGTTTGAGCCGCTCAACCATTATATTAGTGATTATTTTATAAATCACGTTGCATAAGGCAATAGGTCTGAAATCAGAGATATGAGTCCCCTCCTCCCCTTTTGGAATTAAAGTGATGAAGGTGTGATTTATTGCCCTAAGCATTCTTTTATTAGTTTTGGATTCCTCAGTGACAGCCAAAACATCCTCCTCCAAAGTATCCCAAAAGGCCTGCAAAAACTCAATAGGAAAGCCATCTGGACCTGGAGATTTGCCAGTACTCATTCCAAAGACCACATTTTTCAATTCATCTCTATCAATGGGTCTAAGAAGGGCCCAATTTTCTTCTTCAGAGATAATAGAAGGTATGACATTAATAACTTCATTCTGAGCCTCAACATCTTGCTCCATACTTTCCTTAAAAAGTTTAGAAAAGTAATCGATTGAGTGGTAGTGCATACCAGGAAGAGTATCAAAGGAATGTCCATTCTCATATTTAAGAGCTTCCATGTTATTCATCTGTCTCCTAGCACAAGTTGACCGATGAAAAAATTTGGTATTTCTATCCCATTCTAATAACCAAGTATTTCTTGCTCTCTGTTTCTAGTAAATCTCCTCTTGGTTATCAATGGCCTCAACCGCTTTGCGCAAGGCATCATCCTTGGATTTGAGTTACTCAGTAATTGTTCCTTCCCTAAAGAGTTTATGAACCTCCTCCCATCTGGCCACCAAGGGGGCCCTTTGGAGCTGGAAATCTGACTTATTATCTTTCCTCCATTGTTTCAGTTGAAGTTTGAGAAAATGAAGCTGTTTGTGAAATATAAACATTGCTATCCCAAAAGGTGGACGGCCTTCTTCCCACCATTGTGGAATTTTCTTTCGAAGGTCCTCCTTTTGTAACCAAAAATTCTCAAATTTAAAAGGCCTGTGATGCTGCCCTGTCATAGTCCCTCCCTCCAACAAAATGGGAAAGTGATCTGAAACTGGGCCCTCCAAAATTTGAAATTTAGTATTCCACTTTATAAATGCCTCATTCGAGACCAGAAAATGATCTAACTTGACCTTCCTGTTGTGTGGCTCCTTCCTCTTGTTAGTCCAAGTAAAGTAGGTTCCAAGACCTTTAACATCCACTAATTGAAATGCCTGGACTTGGGCAATCAGAAGCCGATCCCCTGGATCCAAAATTGGGGTGCCACCTTCCTGATCTCGAGCAGATAATTTTGCATTAAAATCCCCTGCAATAATCCAGTCTAAGTATTCCCTGGAGGACCTCATGTTATGTACAACTTTCCATTGGAGCCTCTAGCCATCAAGGTCTTGGGCACCATAAAAATTAGTGATTAAGACATGTTCAACTGTGACATTATTCCTAAAATGAGATGTGAGAACACCCCTCCAAGATATATGTTCTAGAGCAGTCCAATCCAGAGGGTTCCAAAGAGTAACAATCCCCCTTGAAGCACCTTGGGTAGCCACATCCATATGACCAGTGCCCCTCCAGATTCTATTAACTGTTTTACACATAAGATCTAAAGACATTTTTGTCTCCTGAATAAGCAAAAAGTATATTTTATATTTTCCTAAGAGTCTTTGAACAACAGATTGATGGGTTCTACTATTTAAACCCCTAACATTCCAAGATTGAATAATCATTGAGAACATTGAGAGCAGTAAGAATCAATTGTCCTCACCGATCCTCCATTGATCAGCTTGTCTCCTTGAGCTGCAATCAGGTCCTTATTTGACTTTCTGCCCGCTCCTTGAGTGTTGCTATTTTTGGATCTCTTTTCCACCTGAGATATCCCCAGGGCTGGCCTTTCTCTATTTTTTTCTGCAATTCCCATGCTGACATCCTTTATTATTGGCGGCGCTTGGGAGTGCACTATCAGTGCCCCAACATTTTTTGGCTGCATTAACTCAGTGGGCTCAATCACCTATTCTAAGACAAGAGGAGATGAAGGAGAAACATGAGTGTGGAAGTTATGGACCTCAATATTCCCATCCACTCCTTCCATATCTTGGTCCTCCTGATCCACTAATGTTTTAAAAATTTCATATCTGTTGGCTGGCTTGGGTTGTAATTGCTCCTTACCGTTTTTCTTCTGCTTTCTCCTTCTTTTGGCCTATTCAAAGCCATATTTATGACCCTCATTACCCTAAGGAGTAATGGATGTTTCTTTAGTAGGAGTAGATTTACCCTCTCTGGGGTGATTTGCCATACCAAGCGAGGCTTCCATTTTGGTGTTCAAAATATTTGGACAAAATCGGGCCAAATGCCCATGTTTGTGGCAGACTCTGCATCTGAAAGGCAGAGCCTCATAGTCTAACTGTTGGATCCAAGATATTCCTGCTAGTTCCAGTTCCACCTCTATCGATAGAGGCTGGCTAATATCCATTTCCACGCAGATTCTAGCATAGACACCAGAGTTACCTTCTATGGTGTCCTTGGAGACACCCAAGTATCTACCCAGGGAGTTATCGATCATTTCCAGGACCTGCTCCCCCCAAAACTCCATTGGAAGAGCATACAGCCGGATCCAAACCGGGACAGCCATGGGTTCGATGCGAGGATTGAATCCCACTCTCTAGGGTTGAACAAATAACCCTGTCGAACCGTGGTTTCTCTTCTCTGACTCAAACGCCCTGTTTCTATCAGCTAAAGAAGAAAAGCTAACAATGAAATACTCGTTGCTAATAAACCACAGGGAGTACTCACCATGGGGCTCCCAGTTCTGTCTGACCCAAGTGTGCAAGAAATTTAGGGTAGGTCGGATACCCATGAATTTACAAATCAAATCATGGTTGGCTCTGTATAGGATTGTGTCTTCGACTAGCTTTGGTTCGATTACAATCTTCGGTCTTGAGGCAGATTGTGGGAGACATCCGTTGACTCGATGCGCTGTTGAACTCTTGCCAGCGTTCTTGAATATCGTATTCAGAGTATTTCTCTGAGCTTCGCCATTAGAAGACGAAGGATTGTCTTTTAGCAGTTCAGCGTAAGAGCTCTTTCTCCTAGAGAGAGGGTCTGGAGGAAACCCCATTGGGCCCTCCTGAGGCAGCAAGCGATCCTTCAGATCCACAAGAACAAAACACTATGGGAATCCACCTGATGTCCTAGATTTTCCTTCGCTCCACAAACCCTAGAACATCGTTTGTCACCTGCACAGAGAATTTTCACGTATTTCATACTATTATAGCTAGGGTTTTAGTTATGATTTATGAGGGCTCACACAATGGAGCCCTCATTATTATTACTAACTCTCTTGTGTTTCTTTGTGTGCATATTATATAGTATATCAAAAGTATTGGAAAGTTGATTAAGCTGGAGTGGCTCGGCATCAGATACACAGAAGCCCACTCACACTTGTTGGGAGTGAAAAACAATTGAATACACCACCATTTGTTGTATCTAGGGTTTCTAAGAACCCTAGCAATATTTGTAAAAATTGTATCAAAGAGGATTCTTAAATCCATTATTGTAACAACAAAGTTTTTAGGCTCCCCCCATTTAATATAAATCTCATTTGTTGTGCAATATCTAGTTATTTGAATTCTATTTTATTTAGCATTGCTTGGTGTTGCATTTTTATCTCTACAAATGGCAATCATGGTGGGACCTCCTAAGGGTTTCTTGTTATGATTTATCTTGAATTCTAACTTGCTTGTTGTTATCTTATTTTGCAGATTTTTAGTAGTGTGAATCACGCGTTCTTCGCCTGTTAGGATTTTTGAAAGTTCACAAAAGTTGCAGAAAAAGCACGAAACACCTAGTGGTGCTTGGAGGTCATCCAAAAATTCCTAGGTGTATTTTAGGAATTCTCAACTATGTTTTACGACAATTTGGAATAGATACGTAACAGATATGTAGGCTGTCCAGTAAGTCCATTGTCTAAAATCCACATTTTTTATTTTACGTATTTTGGGTTCCTTGATGTATTTTTTAGATTCCAAGTATAAAATGAGCAATCAATTAGTAATCTAGAAAAGAACTCATCTTAGCTTACATTTTAGGTTTATTTTTACATCCGTTCACACGTTCCAGTTAGGATTTATGTTTTTGATATCTTTACAAATATAAAATACTGCATTCTGATTGCATTTGAATTGAAAATTGGCATAAATTAGAGCTACATTTTAGGGTTAGAAGTACCTTATTTTATCTATCTAAGTAGGAACATCATTAGGGTGCCAAGAGTATTCCTACCATTGGGTGATTCCGAGTATAGGTGTGGACGAACCCTTTGGTTGTCTTTGATAGGGGGTCTTAAGAGGTGTACTTCACACTCTTTGGAGAAATTGGCATTCTCTTGTTGTCTTCTAATTTAGATTTATGAAATTAGTTGCTCCTAACATTGTTTTTCCACATTAATAAATAGAAACCTTAAAAGGAACAATTCACACACAACACATTTCACTCAAAATAGTAGTGGTTGGATTTCATCACCAAACATTGCTTGAGATTTGGTGACGGTGGCATTCATATCCATCCACCAATATCTTCCCATAGAAACCATATGATAACATCGAGCAACCTTGTTGTATTTCATAACTAGCAAGAATATCGTTGCCCTATCTTCACCATAGTTTTTACCTTTGTTTAATTAAGCAAGATTAGAACATCAAAACACATAAGACTAAAAATTAAAATGGATACACATTAAAAAGAAGATAATCAATGAACAAGGTAAGCCACACTAGTTGAAACTTAGAATTGGTTGTTTATTTATTTTTTGCTCCTTAAAGATTTTAGTTTTGTGTTACATTTGATAGATTAATTTGTATTTTTATTTATCTACTTATGGTATTAACTAAAAACCAAAATAAATATATAAGTCAAGATAACTTAATGGAACCTTCATCCACCTTCCCCACCACTTCTATGGTAGATTCCTAGAATGTGACATAGGAATATTTATTTGTAGGTCCCTCACATTCCCTGCCATCCATAGCATTCCATATGGCTATGCCCTAAGAAGAGTCAAATTCCCCTACCATAGACAACCGCATTACCCATATAGACATGGCAAGAGTAGAAACTTTCATGAAGTCTTCTAGTTATGTCTTAGATTCCATTCCCAATTAACCTAGATAGGATTCTAATTTACAACAACCTCCATCCATATTTACTCAGGTGTATACTAACCCTCTTTTTGAGGCATCAATTGCACCTTCATCCCATGTGTCCATTCCCCAACCTTCATGTGCTCCTAGCACCTCCTATACCTCCACTTATACCAACCCCTTGTATGAAGCACATGTAAATGCTACTTCACAAGTCCCAACCTCACAAGTTCCTATATCTAGTATAACTTATCCCCAAGCCATATAATCCATACCATCTACCTCCATATCCTTAGAATCTGATAGAGAGATTAGTGAGGCATGGGAACACCTAAAAAAATTGCATATACAATATCAAAATGCTCAATAGAAAGTACCGGTTAACCCTAAGACTTTACATACTTCTACTCAGGATATATTTGTCAACCAGGGTCCATCATGGGCACCAAAATATTCTATGGTTTCTATCCCTATTCCCCCACCAAGCCATACCATCACCCATCCTATTACCATTGGCTAGCCTAGCCATAATATTCATCCATCAACATCATTCCATAATTCCCCATATTTTCATCAACAATCTCCTATTCATCAATTTCCATCCAATTCACCTAACCATCAATACCAATATTCACATCATTTAGTAACTCCATAATATTTCTCTAGGCCACCACAAACTCATCAGGTAATTCAACGCTTCCACATTCTCAAGGAAGACCCTCGAATTAAAGCCATGCAAAAATAGATAGATCAATTGATTCAATATACTCTTGGTTTTTCAAAAAAGAAATCAACCTTACATCAATTGATCAATCAACCAATACATCATTTGGTACCATCACTTCCATATTCAATAGACTTTACGGTACCCAAGTTTAAAAAATTTAATGGAACTAAGGATCCCAAAGAATATGTGAGCACTTTTGTACATGCTTGCTTTAGAATTCAAAATGACAATGCTCTCATGCTTCAAAATTTTCCTTAAACATTAGGAGGGGATGCCATAGAATGGTACAATCAATTGCCAAGACATAGTATTTATACTTTTGAACAATTAGTTTATCAATTATTTGATCATTTCATCCTAAATATTAAAAAGAAGATCTCATTATCTTATGTCTATGCTTTAAGGCAACATGATGATGAATCTACATATGATTTTGGAAATCGTTGGAGGGTTATCATCAATAAATTGCCATTCACACTACAAATGGATGAGCTAATTAAGTTATTCACCAAGAGTTTCTTAAAACCTATCTCTTGGATGATTCAACTACGGACTTATCAATTACTTTAAGAATCTTTAGCCTAGGCTAGTGTCATTGAGGATATCAAAATTCAAGAAGGCATATTAAAGCTTAAGAAGAAAGAATGGTAAAATAAGGGCCAATACAAAAACAATTATTATGGCCAACAAAAATCAACACAGGCTACCCCAACCATCCAATCCAATCAAGTCAATCAAGTGGTCATGAGCCAAATGATAATTGCTCAACAACAACTTGTGCAATAAACACCGCAACAAACTTCATATCATGTGGTCCCCTTGACAACATAAGCACCAACAGTGCAAAACATAGTGCCAGCTATGGAAAACAATCCTCGATGATAGTATGTCCAAAAAAATCACTAATATACCCCATTAGTTGAGTCATACACCTCCCTTTTTTGAAGGTTGTATGACACAAACAAACTTGTTTTACCCAAAATAAGACTTGACGATCCCACCAAACATGGGAAAAATTATCGAGAACATCTATTTTGTCCTTATCATAGGTAAAATGGGCATGACATTAACAATTGCCATGTATTCAAAGACATAGTCCAAGACCTCATTGACTTAGGGAAAATAAAGCCTGATAATCTCCTAGCTCAACAAAACCAAAACCTTGGTATATTTCAGACACCACTTTCTCATCACAAATAATTTCAACCAAAAGTAGGGAGAGTTAACACCAAAACTCCTAATCAAGTCAATCACATACAAAAATACTAGGTATTTGTAGGGGCCATTCATGTGGTCACTAGAGGTCAAAGGAATAACCAACAAAGGAAACCATATCAAGCAAGTGTGTCACAACCTTGTACATCACCACCCATACAAGTTTCTCCCAATCCTTCATCACCCATCCATATCCCTAGTCAATCAAATCCTTCGAATACATCCACCAATCATTCACCTCAACCAGTCATCTAATTGAGAAGCCGATTAACTACAAGTATGAAAATAGCCTCCACTAAATTGTCAATTTATGAGTTAATACAACAATCTCCTCCACATCGTGAGGCATTAATGGATATTTTGAAATCCATAGAATTGCAATCACAAGATCCTAATACCTTAAAAAACTTTATGGGGAGCATCCAAACATGCATGGAGCCTTCCATAACATTCTATGACTTTGATATTAAACCAATCTCATTGAAATCCATAGATACTTCATTGCATATAATGGCTCTAATTGACAAGAAGCCTTTTAAAAGAGTCCTAATTGACACCGGTTCCTATATCAACATCATCACCACATCCACTCTTCATCATTTGAACCTTCTTGCATATCACATCATCAAGTTATCATCTACCCTAAAGCATTCAATGATGCTTTGTGTTCCATAGTTGGCACTATTGTTTTGCCCATCTAAGGAGGGGTTAAAATGTTGCATACAATGTTCCACACCTTGGAAGGATCCATGGCATACAATGTACTTCTTGGAAGACCTTGGATGAGGGAAATGAGATGTGTCACTTTAATACTACATCAATGTTTAAAATATGTTCATGAGGGATAGGTACATTGCATACCGACAAAGGTTGAGCCATTTAAGTATTGCAATTTTATCTCAAATCCATACGAGTCCATGCTTCCTTCCACTCACCTTTTTATTTCACCATTATCCAATTCATCTACCACTTCACAAATATCTTCATCAAAGGATCCCATTACCAAAGATCTCCCTATCACCAACCCTAATAAAGCTTCCATAGCCCCATCATATTCATCAATGAATACATGCACATGTTGTCACAGTCAGTCCACATCATCAAAATCATTGCCATACAATTCATCATCATCATTCATTTAGTAGCCTTACCAAGCCAATACATTGCCATCACCTAATATTTTACAAGTCAAATTGATAGATTATGAGATACCTCCATCTTCACCATTCCCCAATCCCTCACCTAACCATGATCCTCCCATGTCATCCCAAGTTGAGGTCCACCTAACTAATCATGGTATTGGTGAATACGTGGTCCAAGACATCACCATCATGCCCCTCACCATTCCTAGTGTTAAGGATTTTGGTCACCCATGTGATCCACCTTTAGAAATAGGAGAAGTCTATAACATGGGTTCAACTCCAAATAGCATAAATTTTGTATATAAGGGAATTGATTCATCATCAAGTCCAGCTCCCATAGAGGAACCCAAAGAACCAAAACTCGCCAACATTACTAACATGATAGGATTTCCATATTGATATTTTCACATTATCAATTGGCAAGGCCATGGCCTAGGATTGGATGAATAAGGAGTGCATCAACCTATCGATTTTTCATATCAATATATGCACAACTGTTCAGGTTAGGTTACCACCCACTTTCCACCACCTCTTCTCTTGAGCAAGCCTTCCAAAGGCTTAATCTCAAGTTAAGAAAAGAAGCCTTCCATACCGATAATTCTGACAAGGAAATCTATGAAAATTTTGAGCTTATATCGATAATTTTGGATGAATTTGAAGAAGAATCAGAACCCATAATTCCCCATACCGAACAAGATGATTTTTATCTCAACATGTTTCCCATCCATGAGCCCATCCTTCGCTTGCTTCTTCCATAAGAGTGAGCTGCCCCTATCGGTGAACCACCACTTTCATTCCATTAAGCCATTTTATAATCCAACTTGTAACATATGTACATAACACAAAAATAGTGGTTTTCACCATTACAAAAACAAATAAAAATAAAAAATTATCAAAAATCAACAAAAAAACATTTTATTTCTTGGCATTGCATATGTACATATCACTTAGAAAAATGCATTTATTTGTTTTGCTTTCTACTTTTTAGGTTAACTGAGCCCCTAGCTCCGGTTCTTAGATTCCACCCATTCCATTCAACCTTATCCACCTATCCCATAAGTCAACATGACTCCTGTTGATTTATTTACCCTACTTTGTAATCCATATGACCCGACTAAGCCAATTCCAATTGACATAAGTCTCAATAATATGGACCAAATTTCCTTGCCTCCATCCTTTGTTGAATTTGTCTTATCTGAAGAATTTTTAAGGGATTCCACCAACTACATTTGTCCATCCCCTCCACCTTCGCCTTCACTTTCACCTTTGGATCCTAAGGTTTTCTAGGCAAAAATAGATGAGGATAAGCCAAAAGAGTTTGATAACATCTTAGATGATATTCATCTGATACCTACACCCCATCAACTTGAGGAAGGTTCCCATATTTATATTGAAGATACTATCAATGTGGACCTTAGTTCAAAGACAATCCCCAAATTGTCAATCTTGGAAAATGTTTATCACCTAATGAACAAGAGTAATTTATTGCTCTCCTCAAAAGGAAAAATGGTGCATGGTCCTATAAGGACATGCCTAGTCTTGACCCTAGTTTGGTTTTCCACAATCTCACCTTACATCCTGATGCTCAGCTGGTCAAACAAAAACTTAGGAGAATGCATCCTACTATGGTCCTCTTGGTTAAAATAGAGCTTAAAAAACTCTTAGATGTGAACTTATAGTTCTTATCGACTATCCTGAGTGGCTTTCAAAAATGGTACCCGTTTGCAATCGTAACAGGATGATACGCGTGTGAACTAACTTTCAAGATCTTAATAAAGCATGTCCTACGGATGTTTCGTCTCTCCCAAACAATGATATTCTTATCTATACCTGTGATAGCCATGAAATACTTTCACTCATGGACAGTTTTCAGGATACGACCAAAATCGAATAAATCCTAATAACCAATACAAAACAACATTCACTACACCTTGGGAAATTTTTTGTTACAAGGTGATGCCCTTTGGCCTCAAAAATGTAGGTGCCACTTATCAACATGCCATGCCATACATTTTCCATGATTACATGCATAAGATTATCAAAGACTATATGGACGATCTCTTGGCTAAATCTAAAACTTGACAATAACATATTGGTTTATTGGAGAAAGTTTTTGATCGACTCCTAGAGCATAATGTAAGGTTAAATCCCAAGAAATGTGTCTTTGGTGTTACCTCAAGCAAACTTCTAGGATTCATTGTCTCCAAAAGAGGCATTGAGGTGGATCCTAACAAGATCAAGGCCATTATGGAGATGCCTCCCCTAACTAACTTAAATAAATTGCATAGTTTACAAGGAAATATTAATCAATATGCCATTTTATTGCACAAATTTTTGATAAATATAGGCCATTAAATCACCTACTACAAAAGGGGGTGCCATTCTCTTGGAAATATGAATGTCAAAAAGCCTTCGATGATATTAAACAATACCTAGCTTCTCTACTAGTCTTCACTCCTCCTCATCTAGGGGTCCTATTTTATCTTTATATCTCAGCAATGAAATTTGCATTAGGGACAATGCTTGCACAAAAGAATGAAAAAAATCAAGAGAAAACTATATACTATATTAGTCAAACATTGGTAAGCTATGAAACCCGATATGCTTATGTAGAGAAATTGTTCTTAGCAGTGGCTCTTACCACTAAGAAAATTTGACACTACATGCTTAGCCACACAACATATGTCATATCTAGAGAAAATACTCTATGTTACATTATGTCCCACACTTACAATAATACTCGCACCGCTAAATAGATAATGCTCCTTACTGAGTTTGACTTGGAATTATTTAGCCAAAAATCCATTAAAGGTCAAGTAATAGCCAATCAAATTGCGAAATCTCCATCACCTAGTGATCATCCTTTGATTATTGAGCACCTAGATGATTCAGTATTTATTGTTATTGAGCAAGAAGAAGGTGTCATTATGGAGGAAGATATCAATATTACATTATTCTTTGATGGCTCTAAGTGTGTGAAAGGTCAAGGTGCTAGAGTCGTATTTCACAGACCACAGGGGGTGTCTATCCCCTTGTCATTCAAACTCGACTTACAATGCACAAACAACATTGTAGAGTATGAAGCCTTAATATTAGGTCTTCAATTAGCTATAACTATGAGAATTAAGCGTATTAGGATATTTGGTGATTCTCAATTTGTTGTTAAGCAAATCAAAAAAGAATACCAATGCAAAGAAACTACCATTAACCTTTATCATGAAGTAGCAACGAAGTTGCTCTCTAAGTTTTATTTGTATGAAATCAATAGCTTGCCACATTTGACTAATAGATTTGCATATGTGATGGCCTCCATTGCATCATTTATTCGAAAAGACTCATTTGGAGAGGTACAACCCCTTATCATTTCAACAATATCTAAATTTACGATATCCCGTGATGAGTCAAAAGATGAAAAGGATTTTTGCTTTATCCAATCGGATTCATATGAGCCTTGGTCAAGCCAAATAATAGCCTTTCTTAAATTTGGAACACTCCCATATAACATGTATCAAATTGCCAAATGCACTTTCAAGCAAAAGGTAGCTCATTTCGTTCTCTTGGGAGATGTGTTGTATAAACATAGTTATGATTGATTCCTCCTTCATTGTCTCGAGGCTAGTGAGGCTCAAAGAGCCATAGCTGAAGCCCATGATGGTACTTGTGGTGGTCATTTTAGTGGAATGGCCATTTCAAAGTGTATTCTATGCATGGATTATTATTGACCCACAATGGAATGTGATTGTTACACATATGTTAAACATTGCAAAAAGTGTCAAGAACATGCTAATTTAACTCATGTACCATCACAAGGTTTGCAGCCCATTCAAAGCCTTTGGCCCTTTTCACAATGGGACCTAGATTTAATTGGTAAAATTTCACCTCCTTCCTTGGGACAACATACATTCATCATCACAGTCACTAAATACCTCACAAAGTGGGTTGAGATAATTCCTCTAACCAACATGATAAGACCTAGAATTGTGGAGTTTATACTTCATCACATTATTTGTCATTTTGGTATACCATCAAAAATTATTTTAGATAATGGCAAGTCTTTCAAGAACAAGGATGTTCGAGCACTTTTTGAGAAAGACAACATTCAACATATTTTCTCGACTCCTTATTACCCATAAGCAAATGGAAAAGCTAAAGCTTCCAACAAGACCTTAATTTCTATTCTTAGATAGTTGTCAAATAAAATAATAGAGATTGGCATACACAAATTCCTTTGGTATTATGGGCTTATCGAATAAGCATCTGCACCCCGATAGGGGCAACACCATTTTCATTGGTCTATGGAGCCAAAGCAATCATGCCTCTTGAGATCGAGATTCCTTCCTTGCAAATTTATTTTCAAGAATTCATAGATGATAACATTGCTAGACAATCACGTCTTGACCAAATCACACTTATTTATGAGAGGCGAGTCAATGCTTTAGAGTATCTATGAGTTTATCAAGACCGCATTAAAATTTCTTACAATGCCAAAGTCCATATGCATGAATTCCAAATAGGAGATCCAGTTATTAAAGAAAACCAACAAAACACCAATGCATTACTGCATCTTCATGATATATTCATAGCTAATTGGTTAGGTCCATACATCATTATACAAAGAGTGGGTAATGGTACTTATAGACTTGCTAGTTTAGAAGGAGAGGAAGAACTCAAACCACTTAATGTTATACACTTGAGAGCATTTTATGCATAATTTTATTACTATATATGTATATATATACATGGCTAATACACAAAAAAATATGCATACATTTCATTTATAAAATTGCTTTTCACTTGCATTTACTTTTCCCAAACAATGCATTCACAGACATTTCATATTGAATTTAAAAAAATTGCATGTCATAAATTAAAGTCACATCCATATTTCATATTTCATATTTCATATTAGGGATAATTTATTAAGTTGAAGGTCTTAATCGGTCCAAAAAAAAATCATTTTACCTTAATTAGGGGCACCTTGACACAATTACACTAATTCAAATTGCCATTTGCACAAGCCACATTCACAAGTCCTAGGTTTTTCAGTCACTCAGCCACTCGTGTTTTAAGAAACCTATAAAATACATTTTGAGTTCTTAGGAAAATTGCACACATACACTAAGAAAATATTGAGTTTTGGGAATTGACTCCAAAACATTCTTCAACCAAACACAAATTTTACATTTAAAAACATCTTGTGTCAAAGAGGGATAACACCATACTTGGTATGTACCTCAAAGTGAAAAGGGTAATCCTTTCTAGTCCCATCATGCAACATAGTCCATAAAAATAGTGGTTCTCACCACGATCACAATTGCAAAAATAAAATAAAGAGTAGGGAAAAATCCCTAACAAAAACCCTAAATATTTTACACCACACATCATTGATCAATTGAGTTGTAAGGATCGTACTACATTTCCAGTTAGATGGTTAGGTAGTCATCCTCAAAACTTAAAATATCAACAACAAAAGTCATGGACTATGGAGTTAGCCTCCATCGAAGATATAGACTTTTGACTGGTAGTAGAGTATGCTCATGCATGGCAACATGTCTCTTTTAAAAGAGACCTCTGACTGCTCATATAGACAAGCTAGCTTCTTGGTTTTATCCATAACAGGTTTACCCAATTTACTCAAAATGAGTTAATGAACTCACTTGTACACACACTGGTTATTTATTACCTCAAGTATTTACCATGCTGTAGATTCGATAAATGAATTCACTTCACACACATTTGGTATTAGAGGGATTAGGTAGTTTTAGTGAGTTTGTTTAATACCACTAGGATGTTTGAGTCTCTGCAAGATAGGTAGTCTTCCATATCAACATTCATATCTTCTTCCATATCAACATCCATATATTCTTCCATGTTAACATTCATGTCATATCAAAAAGCCATTCATCCCATACACCACCAAGTATAGCACCCCTGATTGAACAACAATGCTAGCAAAATGGCCAAGAAAAAATCTAACCTACAAATGATCATTAGAACATTCCATCTTGCATTAATCATCCATACATGTCATCTTGCATTAATCATCCATACATGTCACCTTGCATTAATCATCCATAACATATCATATGCATTAATCATAAACATAAACATGCATTACACAAAAGCATTCCACAAAAAGAATTACATACAAAAATATAACACAAAAGGTAAAATCCATGTATATATATGTATAAATGAATGCCAAAAATGCTACATACAATGGAGCACCAAGGATCATATACAAAAGTGCATCTAAGAACTAGCTATATCCTCCAAGAGGACCCCTGTAACCTAGAAGGAGCCTCTAACCTAGGAGGAGCCCTAGACCTAGAGCTATGCCTAGAATCGCTATGCCTCGTACCCCCTAACATAGATGAGGTCAGAGGATCAGGAAGTAGAATATGATGTTCCATCAACCTATCCTCCAATATCTTAATATATTTGTATCAAGACCAAAGGCATGCCATATCAACATTATGCCGATGCTCTCTCTCTACTAGCTCTACCTAGAGCCTCGTGATCCTCGTGTCCCGATCCACCACTTACTACTATAGTTTTTCCCACTCCTCGCTCTGACCTGGAGGTACATATGGAACCTCCTCCGTATCCTCACAATATCCTCTATCTTCCCCAATTTTAGGAGCCTATCATACTGCAACATTAGTCCTCTACCTTCAAATATCATATCGAAGGCACCGTTGCTGCTTGGGAGCCTCTTGGGTCCCTTCATCCCAGGCCTCCTAAGTACCCTCATCCCTGGCCTCTCCACCCCCATATCCATTGATTTCTCCTTGAGGTGGTGCCCATAGTGGCTAATCCAGAAACCATGTGTCATACTCCACAGTCATCCCTACATCCTCCACATCTAAGAGATCTATCTCCTCATCATCCTCTAAGACCACTCTCCAAGGCTCCATACATGGTAGCCCTTTCTCCTCCTTATGTCTCCTATATCACACCGGCACATCAGGACATCCTATTTTAGCCCAAAGTAGTGGAGCACTCATGAGAATTGTAAGTAATGCACCTCACTCCTATGTATCTCAATCACCCACCTACCCTACTACACCTACTATAGGTGCTCTCCATACCAAGTCCATCGAGAACCTAGCCATGACCTCCACACAAATTGGGTGGATGTCAATACAGCCCATAACTCCCTGTACCACCAACTCATCCTCACTGATTAAATTGACTGTACCTCCTCAACCAAAGCCTATAACCTAGCTTAGGGATGCTCCTTATCAAAATCTCCCACATGCAAGCCCTCCAATAAAGCAAACCTAAAATGCTCCCATCCCCAATATTGCAGCAATAAGCTACACCCCAATCCCTTCCAAGCCCACCTGGCAACCTCATATAAATTCTGGTATACCTACACCAGTAAGGTAGGATACCATGTATACACCTATCTCCTAGTAAGCATATCACTCACTACCCCTATCAGTTTCCAAGGGAACCTACACCCGATATTGTTCGGGGCCACAATGTTGGCCATCATGAACATCACCAATGCACGAGAGGGGTCCAACTTCTTGTCCACGTACATGGATAAATATGATATACCCCAACTCTCCATCCTCACACCCTGACATGCATCCCAAAAAATTTGCATCATCTCTATATTTCAGTTGAGACCAACCTCAACCTGGTTCCCCTCCATCGGTACCTTGAGGATGAGATGTACATCCTCCAAGGTCATGGTAACTTCACCAGTGGGGAGCTAAAATGTCCCCCTATCTACATCCCACCTCTCTACCAAGGAAGAGAGGTACCAATCATCGGCCTTCACCACATCCAATCGGGCTACCTCTGCTATCCCCATAATATATTATAACTCCCATTCCTCATTTGTAATTGCCTTCCTCATCTCGAGGATGTAATACAAGAACTAGTGTTGAGCCTCCAAAATCCTAAGCTACAACACAACACAAAAAATTTGTTAATAATTAAAAATAATAATAATAAAAACACAAAAACTTTGCACAAAATAAAAACATAATAAAAAAAGTGTTACCTCAACAACTTGCACCCCAACCATAGCCTCGACCCCTACACCAGCTCCCTCCATCACCATAGATTTAGTGCTCCAAACGCCTCACCTCACTTCACTCCACTCTCTCAAACGTAGCTTCTCAAACTCCCAAATGCACAAATGAGCTTGGTTTCTCATCCTAGCAGCTATTTATAGCTACTTTAGGCACTTTGAGATGCCTATGGGTGGTTCCTAGTGCACTGAAGCACCAATGGGTGTTTGCAGAGTGCTTAAACACCGACGGGAATTTCTGTAGACCAAAAGTGCCAACATACATTTGGTGTTAAAGTGAAAATTTTCACAAAATAGTAGCTTCTCCCAATAAAATCACTCCAAATTTCATCCATCCATACATTTCATCATTTTATCAGGTTTTGTGAAGATTCCAACTGATTTGGATGCATAATTTTCATTTGTGACCACATATTGTAATTTCACCAAATAAAATCACAAAAGTATCCCAAAATGGTTCAAATATTCACAAAATGATGATGATCATCATTTTAATCATTCATACATCACCTTCACCTCATTCCATATGATCATTTTCATACTTACCAAGTCAAAAAAACATTCAAGTGAACCTTGTATCTAGTGGGTTTTTCTATACACTTGGCGATTGTAGTGATTTGCATCCATGCAATTTTGTAAGATGAAAGATCCACCATAAGGACACTTGGTAATTTTCATCATCACATATATCATTGCTTGAAAGCATAATCATATTTGATACTTCATATTTTATGTGGAACCTTACCTAGAACAATTTGCACAAAAGATGTCATTGATGGCCTAGTTCATGGGGCTTAAAACATGGACAAAAATAAAATTTCATCATTACACATTTCCTTGAAAGTCATCATGGCAACATAAATTAGCAAGGGTGATTGGTTTCGATCCTAGAAATCATCTGATAGTCACTAGCTGGCCCTTCAAGGCTGAATATTTTTATTTTTTTTTGCATATTCACCATTGCATATCAATGATGCCAGAAGGCATATTTTCAACAACATCGAATCACCCTAAATTTGGGGTAACCACATTTGGTTTTAACTTTCCCACATGGGGTTACATCTTACTTGATCATGACATCTATAGATGCAAAGACGCGACACTAAAAATGAAATTACAAGTAAATACACAAAGAGACAAATATTGCACAAAATGTTCCAATTTTAATATTGACAATGGGGGGAGCCAAGTGAACTCTTTGATACAATGCTACTCTCCAAGAGTATTTTGATACAATATTACAATGGGCTAGGGTTCTCCGAAACCCTAGCAATAAAATAAAATAGTGTCTTCCGAAGATTGCGCCTTTGATCCCAACAGGGTGAGTGGGCTTTGAATATCCGAAGTCGGGCCACTCTGGCTCTAATAGCCTGATGATCTGCAGACCTGCAAGTGACAGAAACAATTAAGGAGTTAGTAGCACATGAGAGGGCTCCACAGAGTGAGACCCTCAAATAATGATTAAAAACCCTAATTGAAAGAAATAGAAAGCAACACTTACAGATATGCAGATTTAACAATAAAAACTCATAGAAGTGATTTACCTTGCTCAACAGTAGATGTGACTTGATCGGGCTGATTGATTAAACCCTAACGGATGCAGAAAATAGTGCGACAGTTTTCTGGGCGGCGGTGGACGAGCGAAAGTGGTAGTGATGGAACGAATGGGGCTGGTTGGAATCTATCCTAGGGTATGCTAAAGGTGCTCAGGGTATTCTTCAGCAGAGAGGCCTCAAGATTCTTCAACGTTCCATTCTTTCAGTATTTCAGCCACCTTTGGGCAATATGAGGGGCTTGTATTTATAACTTAGCTTTAGGGTTTAACTTAGGGTTCTTAACTTTACACTTTTGATCATGTGGCTAAGATTAAGTCATATCCTAGGGCTAAGATTAAATGATGGAAGTGGCATGGATTGAGTGGGATGGATGGTAGGGATTTAATCTGATCGAATGGTGGAGGTTAAATGAACTTATAATTATATAATATAATATTAAATAAATTAAATATAATATAAAATATTAAAATAATATAATATATATTAAAATAAGTCCTATTTTGGCGAGAAAGGGGAAAATGGGCCTTTTTGAAGGCGGGAAAGGGAAGGGGGGGGGGGGAATGGGCCCTTTGAAGGTGGGAAAGGGGGATGGAGGACAAGTGGAAGGTGGGATGACTAGGAAGGTGGATGAATGGCTGCAATTTGGTGTCTACAGATGCCCCTTTTTGTACCATGTTGCGTGAAACACAATATGGTGCAAAAATATGAGACACTTGCATGGGCTATGGGCAACAGAAACCGCTTCTCTCGTTGGAATTGCACATTGGCGTTGAAGACAAAAAGAATGAAGAATTTTTAGAGTTCATTGCGTAGCTTACCCCCTCAATTGGCGAATGAGAAAATTCTCACGAGCCAATTGAAAAAGCATGGATTTTGTGCAAACGATGGATGAAGGATGAATGATGATGCGATGTGATACCGTTTTTGCCCCAACGGTTGTAGAAAGGGGGTTGGTGTATAATACCATGATGCTTGAAGAATGATGATTGATGATTTGATACCATTTTTCCCCAATGGTTGAAGAAAATGGGGTTGGTGTATAAACCATGATGCTTGAAGAATGATGACTGATGATTTGATACCATTTTTGCCCCAACGGTTGAAGAAAAGGGGGTTGGTGTATGAACCATGATGCTTGAAGAATGATGACTGATGATTTGATACCATTTTTTCCCCAACGGTTGAAGAAAGGGGTTGGTGTATGAACCATGATCATGTAAGATGTATCCCATCATGGGAAATCAAAATCAATATGGTTGTCCCAAATTTGGGGGTGATTCGATGCTATTGAAAAATATGCCTCACAAGCATCATTGAGTATGCAAGATATGAAAATGCAGAATGACTGAGTCACCGTAGGGCTGGCCATTGACTGTAGAAGATTCTTCATCAATTCCATAATGGAACCAATCAAACCTAGCGAGCTTGTCTGCTTTGTGACTATAGTCAGATGAATGAGTGATTGATATTAGTTATCCATGATTTCGCATCCCATGGAAAAGGACATCAATGATTCCTATTTGGCGAATTCTTCTTGGCAGTGTTTCACTTAGAATTTGAGGTTACTGATATGATTATGATTCTTGGCAATGAGATAATTGGTGATGATCATGATTAAGTGTCCTTATTATAAACTATTCATGTTACCGAATTGCATGGATTACTATCGCTGCAACTGCCAAGTTTATAGAATAATTTATTGGATACGAGGTTCACTTAGAGCCAACTGATGAGATACCATTTTTGCCCCAACGGTTGAAGAAAGGGGGTTTGGTGTATAATACCATGATTTTTGAAGAATGATGATTGATGAGATACCATTTTTGCCCCAACGGTTGAAGAAATGGGGTTGGTGTATAATACCATGATTTTTGATAAATGATGATTGATGAGATACCATTTTTGCCCTAACGGTTGAAGAAAGGGGATTTTGATGATGTGAAAATGTGATGAAATAAAATGATTTGTATATGTTCTTTACCCTTAATAGATAAAGGGGGTTTTGATGATGTGAAAATGAAGTGATTATGTCTGTTCTTTGCCCTTAATAGATAAAGGGGTTTTTGATGATGAAAGAAAGTGTTCTTATGGTAGTCTATCCATCCTATTGGATTGCATGGATAACTAGTCATTGCAACCACTAGGTTTATAGGATAAACCACTAAATACAAGGTTCACTTGATAGGAATGCAAATGTGATCTATTTTTGCCCCAATAGATGAAGGGATTTTTGAGAAATGAATGAAAATAACATGATTTGTATATGTTCTTTGCCCTTAACAGATAAAGGGGTTTTTGATGATGTAAGATGAAAAAGTGTTTGTTCATTGCCCTTAATAGATAAAGGGGTTTTTGATGATGAAAGTGTTCTTATGGTAGTCTATCCATCCTATCGGATTGCATGGATAACCAGTCGTTGCAACCGCTAGGTTTATAGGATAAACCACTAAATACAAGGTTCACTTGATAGGAATGCAAATGTGATCTATTTTTGCCCCAATAGATGAAGGGATTTTTGAGAAATGAATGAAAATAACATGATTTGTATTTGTTCTTTGCCCTTAATAGATAAAGGGGTTTTTGATGATGTAAGATGAAAAAGTGTTTGTTCATTGCCCTTAATAGATAAAGGGGTTTTGATGATGTAAGATGAAAAAGTGTTTGTTCATTGCCCTTAATAGATAAAGGGGTTTTTGATGATGAAATATGAAAAAGTGTTTGTTCATTGCCCTTAATAGATAAAGGGGTTTTTGATGATGAAATATGAAAAAGTGTCTGTTCATTGCCCTTAATAGATAAAGGGTTTTTTGATGATGAAAGTGTCCTTATGGTAGTCTATCCATCCTACCGGATTGCATGGATAACCAGTCGCTGCAACCACCAGGTTTATAGGATAAACCACTAAATACAAGGTTCACTTATGAATGGATAATGATAAAAGAACGTAAATGTGATCTATTTTTGCCCCAATAGATGAAGGGATTTTTGCAATTTGGATGATGTGAACGCAAGGCAAAGGGCGCAACCTTTGACAAAAGAATGTAGTCTTTTGAACCTAGCAATTGACTTGTTGATGATGTGATGTGATTGAATGATTGAATTGTTTATTGCAAGTGTGGGGAAGGTGTGAAACCTTGAACACCCCCAAGTTCTAGCTGTGATGTTGATTGATTAGGGGAAAGGTGTGAAACCTTGAGCACCCCCTAGTTGTGATGTTGCTTGCTTGATTGGGGGAAAGGTGTGAAACCTTGAACACCCCCAAGTTGTGATGATGTTTGAACTTTCTAGCGATCTTTGCATATGTGAGTTTGATATATATACATACATGGCTTTTATGTTTGTGTTATGCTTTTGTGTTAATGTGTTAATGTGAATGCAATGCATGTTTAATGAAAATGTTTTTATGGAATGCCTTATGGATGATTAATGCAAGCTAAATGATGTATGTGCCTAATGCTTATATGGATGATTCATGCAAGCTAAATGATGTATTATTGATGCAAGTAAATGTGTAATGAACCTAAGCTATATGAGAGGGATGCATGGTGTTCGAATGATCTTTTTATAGTTCAAAAATTTTATTGGCCATGTTTGATGTCCACTGTTTTGTAATCAGGGGTACCCAATTTTAACGACTTTATGCAACTTGACGTATGACGCAGGCATGAATGTTGACATGGAAGAAGATATGGATGTTGATATGGAAGAAGATATGGATGTTGATATGGAATGAGTACTACAACATTTTCAAAAACTCAAACATACTAGTATTATCAATCAAACTCACTTGGGTTGTCTAACTTTCTTTAGGACCAATGTGTGTGCAAGTGAGGTTCAATTACCAAATCTTGAGTGTGACAATGACCCTATCTAATCAAGAACCAGTGTGTGTGCATGTGAAGTTCATTGACCCACTATGAGTAAATTGGGCATGACCTATTATGGAGATGACCTGAAGCTAGCCTGTCCTTATGTGCGGTCAGAGGTCTTCCTATTTGCCAAGGAGACATGTCGCCCCACATGAGCTTACTCCACTTCCAGCCAGGCGTCTATAGCCCCGGTGAAGATTCACTCCATAGTCCAATGGGATTTGATATTTTAGGCCTTGGGGATGACTACCCATCCATGCTAGGGATGTGAAGTATGAATCCTTATGACTTGAGGGATCAAGGGTGTTTGGGATTTTATTTGTTAATTTTGTATAGAGCTTTGGGGAATCGGATTCTCAACCGAAGTGTGATGAGAATTTTGACCCTATCCTTACTACTCTATGTTTTTATGCTTATGTTTGAAGAGTAATTGAGGTAGTGGTGAAAACCACTATTTTTGCTTTGGACTATGTTGCATGATGGGACAAGCGAGGATTATCCCTTTTCGCTTCAAGGTACTACCCAAGTATGGTACTAACCCTCTTTGGCTCATAATGTTTTTAAGATGTGATGGAATGTGATTGGTTCAAGATTGTATTCAGAATCAATTGGCAATACTCAAGACCTTCTTAATGTGTAAAGTGTATTTTTGGTCCCAAAGAAAATCGGACATTCATTTGGAGGTTGCTTGCTACACTAGTAATGGTTGAGTGATTGAAAATCTAGGCTTTATGATTTTTGACACGGGATGTGGTTTGACATATGGCTTTTGCGAGGGTTGCATGATTTCTTCAAACTAGGTACCCCCAATTGTTATAACTTGACTTTGTATTTATGGCCATATCATCATTACTAAGTAAGATCATTCGAACATGGGATGGGATGAATGCAATTATGAATGACTATAGCGGAATGTATATGAAATGTGCAATTATGAATGTATGAATCTAGATGTATGAATGCAAGCGAAAATGAAATGCATGTGAAAAATGCTTATGAATGCGAATGTGGAAGTGTATATGCAAATGCCTATATGTATGCATGCTTATGAAAATGAAATTTGATTTTGTTGTTTTGTTGTTTTGATTTTTTTTTTTAGCCATGTATGTACATATATAGTAATCACAATAAGCATGGAACACTTTCAAGTGTATGATGTTCATCAGCTCGGGTTTGTCTACTCCCACTAACATAGTAAGCTTATGACCAAAGGAGTTGGGTACCTTTGGGGCCTTTTGAAAATTTGATGTGACCAAAGGGATTGAGACCTTTGGAGCCTTTTGAAATTGATGTGTGACCAAAGGGGTTAAGACCTTTGGAGCCTTTTGAAATTGATGTGTGACCAAAGGGGTTAAGACCTTTGGAGCCTTTTTGAAATTGATGTGTGACCAAAGGGGTTAAGACCTTTGGAGCCTTTTGAAATTGATGTGTGACCAAAGGGGTTAAGACCTTTGGAGCCTTTTGAAATTGATGTGGACCAAAGGGGTTAAGACCTTTGGAGCCTTTTGAAATTGATGTGTGACCAAAGGGGTTAAGACCTTTGGAGCCTTTTGAAATTGATGTGTGACCAAAGGGGTTAAGACCTTTGGAGCCTTTTGAAATTGATGTGTGACCAAAGGGGTTAAGACCTTTGGAGCCTTTTGAAATTGATGTGACCAAAGGGGTTAAGACCTTTGGAGCCTTTTGAAATTGATGTGACCAAAGGGGTTAAGACCTTTGGAGCCTTTTGAAATTGATGTGTGACCAAAGGGGTTAAGACCTTTGGAGCCTTTTGAAATTGATGTGACCAAAGGGGTTAAGACCTTTGGAGCCTTTTGAAATTGATTGTGACCAAAGGGGTTAAGACCTTTGGAGCCTTTTGAAATTGGTTGTGACCAAAGGGGTTAAGACCTTTGGAGCCTTTTGAAATTGATCAGCCATCGAAGTGACCGGGGAGTGGGGTATGTTTTCCATTACACAATTTAAGTTACTTGTTTTCTTTTGCATTCTAGCTTGAACTATGAAGTGCGTAAACAAAAGATATGCAATTAAATCCAAATAACACCAAACCAAACAATCTTGTGTAGGAATTTTTAAAAGTAAAAGAAAATACAATGTCCTAGGTTTTACCTTGTGTGGCTTACCTCATTCATTATTATTTAAAATGTATTCCTTTTTATTATTATTTGATTTACTTACGTTATGGTACTAACTCGAAATCAAACAAAAGTAATAAGTCAAAATAGCTTAATGGAAAACACATCAAATCCACCTATTACGTAATGATGGAATGGCTATTGTGTAAGCCATGTTAGTGATGAAAGGGCTATTGGTTAAGCCATGTAAATGATGAAATGGCTAAGGTTGAGCCATGTTAATGATGAAATGGCTAAGGTTGAGCCATGTTAATGATGAAATGGCTAAGGTTGAGCCATGTTAATGATGAAATGGCTAAGGTTGAGCCATGTTAATGATGAAATGGCTAAGGTTGATGTAATGATGAAATGGCTAAGGTTGAGCCATGTTAATGATGAAATGATGAAATGGCTAAGGTTGAGCCATGTTAATGATGAAATGGCTAAGGTTAAGCCATGTTAATGATGAAATGATAAAATGGCTAAGGTTGAGCCATGTTAATGATGAAATGGCTAAGGTTGAGCCATGTTAATGATGAAATGATGAAATGGTAAGGTTAATGATGAAATGATGAAATGGCTAAGGTTGAGCCATGTTAATGTGCTGTGGTACTTGTGGATAATGTTGAATTATGATGAAATGGCTAAGGTTGAGCCATGTTAATGAATGAAATGATGAAATGGCTAAGGTTGTGCCATGTTAATGATGAAATGGCTAAGGTTATTTGTGATGATAATGATGAAATGGTAAGGTTGAGATGTTAATGTTGAAATGGCTAAGGTTGTATGATGATAATGAGCATGTTAATGATGAAATGGCTAAGGTTGAGCCATGTTAATGATGAAATGATGAAATGGCTAAGGTTGAGCCATGTTAATGATGAAATGGCTAAGGTTGAGCCATGTTAATGATGAAATGATGAAATGGCTAAGGTTGAGCCATGTTAATGATGAAATGGTAAGGTTGAGCCATGTTAATGATGAAATGGCTAAGGTTGAGCCATGTTAATGATGAAATGGCTAAGGTTGAGCCATGTTAATGATGAAATGGCTAAGGTTGAGCCATGTTAATGATGAAATGGCTAAGGTTGAGCCATGTTAATGATGAAATGGTGGTGTTAATGATGAAATGGCTAAGGTTGAGCCATGTTAATGATGAAATGGTTAACGTAAAGCCAAGTTAAATGTATTTTCCATTAAGCTATTTTGGTTTATTACTTTCTTCTGATGTCTTGTTAATACCATAAAGTACTTAAACCCAATATTTAAAGCTTATCAAAATAAAACCAACTGTAAAAACTTGTACAAGAATTTAAAGATAAAAGAAAACAATCAGTCCTAGGTTTCACCTTGTGTGGCTTACCTCATTCCGTATTATTTTCTTCATTAATGTGTGGTTCCTTTTAAAATTGTGTGGTTGGTGTGTTTGATGTTACCTAATCTTTGTTAAATGAAATAAAGGAAAAATCTATGGCTGGATAGGGCTGCGAGATTCTTGTTGGTAATGACCTCCAACAAGTTTGCTCGGGGGTAATCCTATGGTGTCTAAGGGTAGAGATTTGATGGATGGAGATGAATGCCACCGTCACCAAACCTCAAGCAATAGTTGGTGATGAAATCCAACTACTACTGTTAAAAAGTGGAGCGTGCAGTGTGTGATGTTAATTTTATGTTTCTTGTTCTTTATGGTGTGCAGACAATGTTAAATATGACTAATTTCACTAATCTAAATCAGAATCCAACACAAAGATACAAATTTCATCTAAAGAGTGTAGAGTACACCCTTAAAATCCCTGCCTACAAATGATACCCAAAGATATCAAAAGAGCATCGGAGGGTTCGTCCACCTCTCTGCCAAAGGGGCCAGCCTAGGGCAGGATTACTTTAAGTGTCCAAATGTTGTTCCTATTTAGATACACAAAATTTAAGTGATCTTTAACCCTAAAATGCAAAATCTAGGATGCTTTTCTGCTTCACATGCACTCAACAATGCAAACAATCACCTAGATCTATGAATTTAGGACAAGAAATGAATTTGAAATATTGAAACACACACAAACCCTAGATATGACTTGCTGTAGATTCTTTCTCATATTACTTAATGTTAAACCCAAAAATAGCAAAAAACAATAGTAGAAAATAGAATACGTAAATTGTTAAATGACCAACTAGGGTTACGAAACTCACTTGGAAGCCTTAGCTCTACTTCAAATTAATTCCAGGCATAGTTGAGCACCTACGTAGGTGTAGGAGAGCACCTACATAATGTGGAAGGATGCCTACGTGATCTCTGGAACTACTATAGAATGCTTTAGAAACCCTAGCGATGAATGCGATGACTTTTATATTTTTTAAAAATTTGGAAGCCTTAGCTCTGCTTCAAATTAATGCCAAGCATAGTTGGGTGCCTGTACAAGTGTAGGAGAGCACTTGCATAATATGAAAGAATGCATGCGTAATGTGGAAGAGCACTTGTGCAATCTTTGGAACTGTTGTAGAATGCTTCAAAAACCCTAGCGACGAACGTGACGACTTTTACGTTTTCTGAAAAATCTACAACAAACAACAATAATAGTAAATTAGCAAGGTAGATCTATCAAATAGTGAAACCCTTGTGGGGTCCCACCATGATCGCCATTTGTAGATGCAAAGACGCGACACTAAAAATGAAATTACAAGTAAATACACAAAGAGACAAATATTGCACAAAATGTTCCAATTTTAATATTGACAATGGGGGGAGCCAAGTGAACTCTTTGATACAATGCTACTCTCCAAGAGTATTTTGATACAATATTACAATGGGCTAGGGTTCTCCGAAACCCTAGCAATAAAATAAAATAGTGTCTTCCGAAGATTGCGCCTTTGATCCCAACAGGGTGAGTGGGCTTTGAATATCCGAAGTCGGGCCACTCTGGCTCTAATAGCCTGATGATCTATAGACCTGCAAGTGACAGAAACAATTAAGGAGTTAGTAGCACATGAGAGGGCTCCACAGAGTGAGACCCTCAAATAATGATTAAAAACCCTAATTGAAAGAAATAGAAAGCAACACTTACAGATATGCAAATTTAACAATAAAAACTCATAGAAGTGATTTACCTTGCTCAACAGTAGATGTGACTTGACCAGGCTGATTGATTAAACCCTAACGGATGCAGAAAATAGTGCAACGATTTTTTGGGCGGCGGCGGACGAGCGAAAGTGGTAGTGACAAAATGAATGGGGCTGGTTGGAATCTATCCTAGGGTATGCTAAAGGTGCTCAGGGTATTCTTCAGCAGAGAGGCCTCAAGATTCTTCAACGTTCCATTCTTTCAGTATTTCAGCCACCTTTGGGCAATATGAGGGGCTTGTATTTATAACTTAGCTTTAGGGTTTAACTTAGGGTTCTTAACTTTACACTTTTGATCGTGTGGCTAAGATTAAGTCATATCCTAGGGCTAAGATTAAATGATGGAAGTGGCATGGATTGAGTGGGATGGATGGTAGGGATTTAATCTGATCGGACGGTGGAGGTTAAATGAACTTATAATTATATAATATAATATTAAATAAATTAAATATAATATAAAATATTAAAATAATATAATATATATTAAAATAAGTCCTATTTTGGCGAGAAAGGGGAAAATGGGCCTTTTTGAAGGCGGGAAAGGGAAAATGGGCCTTTTGAAGGCGGAAAGGGGAAATGGGCCTTTTTGAAGGTGGGAAAGGGGGATGGAGGACAAGTGGAAGGTGGGATGACTAGGAAGGTGGATGAATGGCTGCAATTTGGTGTCTACAAGATCAACGCTTGACAAAAATCCCTTCATCTATTAGGGAAAAAATAGACACATTTTTCATCATATTTTTCACAAAACCCCTCATCTGTTAGGACAAAAATAGATGCAATAATTTCACATTTTTCAACAATCCTCTTCCCACCATTGGGGCAAAAATGATAACACGTTTTAAATCATTCATATCATCCACATTCCATTTGCACAAATTTTTCAATTGGCTCATGAGATTCATCTGCAACCCCATTCACCAATTGAGGGGGTAAGATACACAATAAACTCTGAATTCTTTATTTTTTGCCTTTGATTTTGCCTTCACATTACAACAAGAGAGAAGTTGCTTCTATGCCTAAATCGATCAGGTGTCTTGTATTTTTGCATCATATTGTGTTTTACGCAACATGGTACAAAAAGAGGTATTTGTAGACACCAAAATCTAGCCACTTGTCCTCCATCTATGCCTTCCTACCATTTCCACCACCAAAACATAGTCATTTGCCCTCCATCCTAGCTTTCCCACCATTTTCACCTATTATTTATATATATTTATTATATATATATTTAAATAATAATATTTTATATATTATATTATATATATTTAATAAATATTATATAAATAATTTAATCCCAACCATCCAATTTCGTTTAATCTCATCTGTCCATTTATCTCAATCCATGCCACACCCTAAATTTAATATATACCCTTAGATATGCTTTAATATTAGCTACATTATTAGTGTCGTTGAAACCCTAAGTATGCCCTAGGTTGGATTATAAATAGAACCCATTTTGATGGCTCAATCCCTAAGTTCTAGAGTTCCCTAAGTTTTTGAATTCCCTAAGATACTAGGTTCTTGAGTTCCTAAATCCCTAAGTTGTTGGACTCCCTAAGTTTCCAATCTATCCTTTGTGCCCTAACCCCACTCCATCCATCATATTCCTTATTCCCTCGCTCACCATCACCACCTTTTCATCCATTATCTTCACCATATCTCTTTATGTAGTATCCTCCCTCATCCGTTGAATACCTCTGGGTTCTTTCTGTCACCACCAAGTGCCTTTGGGGGCCTCCCTACTAGTACCAAGTGCCCACGAGTATTTTCTATAGCCACCAGGTGCCCGTAGGTGTTTTATGTAAGCACTTCTAAGCACCTCCTAGCCTTCGAGTGATGCTAGAGCAAAAATTCATGATCGACCTGCAATAGATCCAACCATCAACAGATAACAAGCAAAAGAACAAGGTAAATCTATTTTATTTTGTAATATTGCATACTGTGTAATTCTGTTTGTATTTCATACCGTTATAGCTAGGGTTTTAGTTGTGATTTCTAAGGGCTCACACTATGGAGCCCTCATTATTATTACTAACTCTTTGGTGTTTCATTGTGTAAATATTAGATAGTACATTAAAAGCATTGGACAACTGATTAAGATGGAGTGGCCTGAAATCGGATACACAAAGGCCTACTCACACCTGTTGGGAGTGAAAAACAACTAAATACACCACCATTTATTGTAGCTAGGGTTTCGAAGAACCCTAGCAATATTTGTAATAATTGTATCAAAGAGGATTCTTAAATCTGCTATTGTAACAATGGAGTTTTTAGGCTCCCCCCGTTTAATATAAATCTTATTTGTTGTGCAATATATGGTTATTTGAATTTTATTTTATTTGGAATTTCTTGGTGTCATGATTTTAGCTCTACACTTAAGAACAACATCGGCTAGATTATCCATTTACAAGCTCATTCAACAATCTCCACCTCATAAAGAAGATCTTATGGATATTCTTAAGTCGATTGAACTGCAACCCCAAGAGTCTAACTCCTTTATCAATTTTTTGGGGCATGTGCAGTAGTGTAAGGAACCAGTGATCACGTTCCATGAGCATGAACTCAAACTGATAACAAGTGATGTGGTTGATCCTCCTATACACATCATTGCATGTGTGAATGGAACACCATATAAGAGAGTTTTAATTGACACTATTTCATCAAGTAACATAATAACCACTAGTGCTCTCAAATATTTAGGACTTTTAGCATCCCATGTTGTTGCATATACCTACACCCTCTGAGCATTCAATGATATGATATGCTCAACAGTCGGTACTATAGTCCTACCCATTTAGGTGGAACATAAAATTATATAGATATTGTGTCATGTTTTGGAGGGCGCAAATGGCCTACAACATATTGCTGGGTAGACCTTGGATCTGAGACATGAAGTGTATCCTCTCCATCACTCACCAATGTCTAAAGTATACTTATGAATGGCAGTTACATGTAGTCTCTGTAGATCTTGAGCCCTTTAAGTACTGCAACTTGGTGCAGTAAATCCCCAAATCAAAATTACCATCGACTCATGTGGACTTCCAACTGAACACATCCATTCAGGGTCCACTTCCATCACCATTACCTTTCATTATCCCATTACCATCTTCATTCATACCATCATCATCATTGTCAACTTTAGAAAAACCTTCATCATCGTCCAATCCTCCGTAGAGGAATATGTCGAAGAGGCCAATCGATGAGATCCCTCCCATCATTTCCACAATTTCTATGGAAGATATTCCTAATATAGCAAATGAGGAACCATCTCATGAGGTACACATTAAGTCATCTCAAGCCTCACTTTCATCTCTTCCATATTCACCATCCCAGGTTACAATCCATATGGATAGTACAAGTTTAGGGGAATATCTAGTGAGGAACATCACAACTATTATAGCCATTGATACGATACAAGATATGGGACAACCTCATCTCCCCATAGGTAGCAGCATACCTCTAGGCATACTGTCCAATCAAATTAATTTTATATATGGGGTATCGAATATGGAATATTACCAATTCCTCAACAAGAAGAAGATGAGGAACCTTTCTCTGAAGATATAAATTACATGTCTAATCATGATTACACCTTGCAATATCTACATTGCTTCCATTGGCATGGCTATGGTCTAGGGTTATATGAACAAGGTACTCATGTTCCTTTCCAGCCACAATGTCATTTACCATATGATAAATCTGGTTTGGGATACAACAAGTTGGTACCTTTAGATGTCCTCATAGAGAGTTTAGAATGCCTAGGTCTGAACTATAGGGATGAGCTTGTACATGATCCCTATGCTAATCCAAATCATGTCTACTAATTGGGAGATTACTTGCCCATAAATATGATAGATCAAGGGTTATCTCATGATTTTACCCAATCTCATGAAGTGTTTGAAGGTTCGCATACCCTTGCATATGATAGTGAGGAAGAGGATCAAGGTCCTCCTCAAGAATAGATAACAAATGATGAATCATACTATGGTATAGCACCCATAAATTACCCAAGTTTAGATGAGGAATATGAGTAGGTCATCCATTAGATGATGAAAAATAATTCTATCTACGTATGTTCCCATTACAGCACCCTATCTGGTGATAGTTTCTACCTGAAGAGGAGCAAGATCATTGCCTACCCCATAAACCACTATCGATCATTCTGCCACCCCCACGAGTCATGAGACAATTTTTTGTCTCTAGACCCAATGGCCCATCCACTATAAATCATCCATCCATCAACATGATTTCCATATATCCTACTGCACAGACAATTTTGGATAGGCTAGCCAATGTTGAGTTACAAGTAAGTCACCAAAACAATGATTTACAATAAATCTTGAGTCGACTCACAAGCATCGAGTCATAGTTGAGTCATCCAAAACCTCAACCTCTATATTTTTAGGATCAAATACCTCCTACATAGTCCACTATAAAGTCTCAATAGAACCTAGGGAAGAGGCAACAATGCCATCAACCTCGCACATTTAATCCTTTGTCAGAACCCTTAATATCGTTCTTCAATCGATTGTGTGAGGCACAAGTAATCGTGCTTCCTAATATTCATTTTTTGAAACCTAATAAGCATATATCAAAGCTACATAGGAAAAACACATGTGTTTACCATCAACAAAAGGGTCATGACATCCATATCTATTACCCCTTTAGAGAGTTAGTTCAAGATATGATCGAGAGGTAAGAACTTTAGATAAGAGTCTTCCAGGACCCTTTATCTGCATATGAAGTGAACTCAACACTTGCCTATCAATTCGAACAACCTAATGAAGCACTCTATAATCTACCTCTCCAAGCATTTATGGGAATGATCAGTGTTGTAATAGAGAAACAAGAATATCAAATTCTATAGACATGGGGTCTATAGATAAGGGGTCCATCCAAAGGCATCTATAACCCCTTTGGTCACCCTAAAATGCTCCAAAGGTGTCTACGACCCCTTTGGTAAACCTAAAATGCTCCAAGGTGGTCTATGAGCCCTTTGGTAAACCTAAAATGCTCCAAGGTAGTCTACAACCCCTTTGGTCAACCTAAAATGCTCTAAGGTAGTCTACGACCCCTTTGGTCAACCTAAAATTCTCCAAGGTGGTCTATGACCCCTTTGGTCACCCTAAAATGCTCCAAGATGATCTACAACCCCTTTGGTCAACCTAAAATGCTCCAAGGCAATCTATGACCCCTTTGGTCAACCTAAAATGCTCCAAGGTAGTCTATGACCCCTTTGGTCACCCTAAAATGCTTCAAGATGGTCTACAACCCCTTTGGTCACCCTAAAATTCTCCAAGATATTCTACAACCCCTTTGGTCACCCTAAAATACTCCAAGGTGGTCTACGACCCCTTTGGTCAACCTAAAATGCTCCAAGGTAGTCTACGACCCCTTTGGTCAACCTAAAATGCTCCAAGATGGTCTACGACCCCTTTGGTCAACCTAAAATGCTCCAAGGTGGTCTATGACCCCTTTGGTCAACCTAAAATGCTCCAAGGTGGTATACGATCCCTTTGGTCAACCTAAAATGCTCCAAGGCAATCTACGATCCCTTTGGTCAAGCTAAAATGCTCCAAGGCAGTCTACGACCCCTTTGGTCAACCTAAAACACTCCAAGGTGATCTACAACCCCTTTGGTCAACCTAAAATGCTCCAAGGTGGTCTACGATCTCTTTAGTCATCCTAAAATGCTCCAAGGTAGTCTACGACCCCTTTGGTCAACCTAAAACACTCCAAGGTGGTCTACGACCCCTTTGGTCATCTTAAAATACTCCAAGATGGTCTACGACCCCTTTGGTCATCCTAAAATGCTCCAAGGTGGTCTACAACCCCTTTGGTCAACCTAAAATGCTCCAAGGTGGTCTATAACCTCTTTGGTCACCCTAAAATTCTCCAAGGTAGTCTACGACCCCTTTGGTCAACCTAAAATGCTCCAAGTTGGTCTAAAATCCCTTTGGTCACCCTAAAATGCTCCAAGGTGGTCTACGACCCCTTTGGTCAATCTAAAATGCTCAAGGTGATCTACAACACCTTTGATCAATCTAAAATGCACCAAGGTGGTCTACGACCCCTTTGGTCAACCTAAAATTCTCCAAGGTGGTCTACGACCCCTTTGGTCAACCTAAAAATCTCCAAAATGGTCTACGACCCCTTTGGTCAACCTAAAATGCTCCAAGATGGTCTGTGACCCCTTTTGTCAACCTAAAATGCTCCAAGGTGGTCTACGACCCCTTTGGTCAACCTAACATGCTCCAAGGTGGTCTATGACCCTTTTGGTCACCCTAAAATGCTCCAATATAGTCTACGACCCATTTGGTCAACCTAAAATGCTCTAAGGTAGTCTACGACCCCTTTGGTCAACCTAAAATACTCCAAGGTGGTCTACGACCCCTTTGGTCAACCTAAAACACTCCAATATGGTATACGACCCCTTTGGTCAACCTAAAACACTCCAAAGGTGTCTAAAAACCCTTTGGTCATAGAAAAAACTCCAAATGTGTCTATGAACCCTTTGGTCACCCCAAAAAATCTCCAAATGTGTCTACAAACCCTTTGGTCACCTCAAAAAGCTCCAAATGTGTCTATGAACCCTTTGGTCATCCCAAAAATGCCCCAAAGGTGTCTATAAGCCCTTTGGTCACCCCAAAACACCCCAAAGGTATCTATAAACCCTTTGGTCACCCCAAAAGCCCCAAAGGTATCTATAAACCCTTTGGTCACCCAAAAAGCCCCAATGGCATCCATTAAGCCCATTGGTCAACTCTATATACATATATATATCAAAAATCTAAAAACATCATTAAATATCAAAAACATAAAATATATAGTATTGCATTACATTTCATACCATTACATTATAACATCACTTGCATTAGGCATACCCATCATTGCATTTTGCATTTTAGAATTGATCATACATGTCTAGCACCAGGTATGTACACTAGGCATCTGTCAAAATCAATGTTGTTAAAAATCAGTCTTACCACCTGTTTGCATTATATTTATCATTTACATTCACATTTCATACTGTGTGTTTGTTTCCCTTCACTTAGCCATTGTTCATAAGGTATCTTTAGGGTTTTTGGTCACTCAACCGTTTCTAGTTTTCTTTTCAGATTTTGTAGAAAGCTATCATGATTTTTAGAATGTAGGGTCTTGCTTTGATTGTACCTTGTATATGTCATAATCCCAACACATTTTCACATTAATAAATCCAAGTATTACACAAGGAAATATGAAACCTACAAAGTGGTCCATGTTACCCTAAGTGAAAATTTTATCTCACTCATCCCCCTGTGTGAATGGTTCAAGAATACTGAGAATTGACAAAATGACAAGTTCTTCTTTACCCCAAGCAATCAAAATCCCTTGCTTCACGTCAAATTGGGGTAAGTATCCAAAAGAGAAAAATAAATAGTGGTTATTACCATTAAAAATATTCAAAATAAACAGTGGTTTTCACCATTAGTAAAAACAACAAGCAAAATAAACAATAGTTTTTACCACTACCAAAATCCCTTTCTCACCAAAACAAAAATGAGCAAACTCCCTAGAGCAATTCAAAGATGAAAGAAAAGAAGGGAGTATTGAACTTGAATCCCTAGAATTCTTAGCATTTGACAACCATAATGTGATCCTCATTACAAGTTGGGTGGCATCAAGCCTACCTAGCAATGGCAGTATCCTTATGCATGACAATATGTCTATTACACTAGCAACTTACTTTTGTATAGATCAATTTTTGCATGCAGATGAGCTAGCTTTTGGTAGCTTGTATTACCTAGTGGTCTAATCCAACTATGTACAAAACTCAGGATAATTATACTCGTAGGGTGATCTTCAGTACAAATGGGCTGCATCAATCCTGTTTGACACTAGGGTAACTTTATGCGTTATCATAGAAATGAACTCACATGCACACACATGAATATTGAATATCTTGGTCATCCTAATAGATGTATACCTTGCCAAAAGTATTGCATGGTTAATGTACAACTTTTGATTAGGTAACTAGAGTTTTTGAGTCTCCTAAAAATCCCAAACACATAATATCACATTATATATTATTCATTCCATTTATCATGCTAGCACATATTTATTTACATTTACACAAGCCATTACATAGTGTCATTATAATGTTAAAATGGTGAGATAAATTTTGTACAGTCTATGGTACTAGCATCTAGTATGTCAAATAGTAGTCATAATCCATCATGCATATTAATAAATCATCCATTTCATTACACATGCACATGTACATATATCATCAAATCACATCATATTACAATACATACATCTATGACATTGGATCCATAAATGCATCAGTAAACCAAGAAGCAGGTATAAATGCACATATTTGCTCACATTAAGGAGCTTCATAAAGGACAATTAAGCATACCTACCAGTTCAAAATCTTCAAAAATCATAAAATCAACAAAAAATTCAAATAAATAAAAATCTTGAGTATACCTCGTACATAGTTATTTACGCTATACACTTGGCGGTTGCAGTGACTTGTGCTCCATGTAATCCGACAAGATGAGTAAATTACCATAAGGCTATTTGAACCAAATTATTCATCGAGGAACTAAAAACTCTACAATTCAATCCCCAAGAATGCCATTGTGTTTGGAATACTCAACCGTAATGAGGTATTCATTTCTTTCCTTCTATGAAACCTCATCAATAATAAAAAATTCAAAAACATCAAAAAACAAATAAAAAAAGGGCCCAAAAGCCACCAAAAATAGGTCAAAATTGATAAATTTCACAAAGGATAAAGATTGAATTCAAATGGTTCATGGAAATATTAAAAAGTCTCTATTTCACTCCCCAAGAAGGCCCTTGTGGCTGGACCACTCCACGAAAATGAAGTATTTAGTCATTTTCTTCCATGAAATATCAACAAAACTATCAAAATCCTAGCAAAATTGATAAATCTTACAATAGGTAAAACTAATGGTAATCCTAATCAAGTCATATGGATCAAGTGACTCATAAATTTCATTATTTTTCATTCTATCATTGACTCTTCACTTTAGGGGGTAGTCATAATAATTAATTTACAATCAAAATCAACACATAAACACTCAAAAGTGGAACTTGCATACATTCAAAAGAATCATTGTCAAAGATAAAATTTAAAGCCTATGCTAGGGAAAATAATCGGTAAAATAAACAAAACAAAGTCTTGATCTAATTTAAGCCTTGGGAATTTACCCAAACAAATGTTTATAAGTGAAAAAAGGAACCAAGACGAAGTATACCCTAAGTCCTAAGCCTGTCGTTACAAGGTGGCTAAAATGTATACCAAAATCAATCCTTCAATTATGTCAAAAGTAAGGATTCCAAGAATGTATGATATTTCCACAATGGAGGCATCTAAATCTGGTTAGGTTACTAAATATGATGAGTTTGATTATGGAATGCATCTATGCCAGAGAGAAATAAGACAAATAGCTTGATTTTAGTGAAGTTTTCTAAGGCTTGCTTAGATGTAAATCTTTCTACACTAGCCAAGATATAACTTTTAAGGCTATGGATAAAATTATTATAAGAGCATTATGTATGAGATAGATCACAATTTATTCTAAACTTAGTAAGAACAATAAATTTGAGGCTTTCTTTAGACCAGATGCAAATGCTTTAGTTATAAATGCAAAAGTGCTTCTAAATTTATGACCAAATGGAATTAGCACATTTTGTAAAGCAAACTAATACAAGAAAAAGCTTTTTGAAAGGTTTCCAAAGTAATTTAAGGCTTTTGGAAACATAAAAAGTGATTTTGTAAACCACCCAAAGCAATTTAGGGATTTTTGACCAAAAAAAAGAAAATGCAATAATTTTAAAAGCAAAGTTGTTATTTTTGAACCAGATACACATGGTTTCTAGAGTTCTACCTATGGTCTTCAACTTTTGGAAGTTTGTGTGGATGTTTTTATGGGTTTGAAATATGTCTTATATCCAGTCACAAGTTACTTTATGACTCAAAATGATCATACCTATAGATATAGAAAATTGACCCACTTGGGTGAGTCATTTTCCCTAGTCCCTCAGATAGACCCTCCAACTTACCCAAAGCAAGTTTGGGCATCTCTCCCCCCTCTTTCCCCATTTTTTTCTTGCTCTAGAGAAATCACGATCGATCCTTATAGAGCACAATTTTTCCTAGTTAGGGGTTTCTCTTAAAAAACCCTAACATTTCCCTTAACCTCATTTGGAGTCAGCTTTTCCTTGATTTTTATGCCCATTCTTCTTTCAAATATCTTATAAATAGAGGGTTTGAAGGTTTATTTTTTGAATTTTGAATAACAAGCTCTCCTAACTTCTAGATTTCTTCTAATCATAAATTATAAGTGAAGCAATCTAATAAGCTACCTACAAGTGTTGATGCAAGTGCTAACAAGACTCTATTGAAGCCCTTTGGATTTTGTGGAGATCTCTTTTGTTGCATTTGATTGTGTGTTGCTACCCTTGGTGGATAACTGTTAGAGCCCTAAGGAGGAATCTACTATCTTGGAGGTCTTCATACTTTTGTTTGATTTTTTGCTACCACCAGGTTTTTTTTCACTCATTTGTATTTGCATATTTTTTTTTGAATTTACATGGTGAAATTGGTAGCCACCATGAATTTGGGTAGGCTATCTGGCTTTTATGGCTGCCATAGTATTATGTGTTATTCACCCTAGAAGCCACCACACAAATATTAGCGTAGTCCATACCTATAACCACCATGCCACACTCATTTTAAACCTTTTATGCTGCTGAAAGCACCAGGAAAGAGACCATCATTCAGTTTGACGAGGCTCGAGATTTGAACCTTGGACCTCCGCCCCCCTTACGCAGTTTGGTTGAACCAATTGGTCTACACCTTAGACATATTGTATTTTCATATTATTAAATTCATATTTACTGATAGTTTATTTGCATTAATCTATTGTATTTTTCTTCTATTGTAAAATCACACCCCATAATTATAGGGCATGATTTTGTCAAAAGTAAAATTGTGATCACCCCGTACAGGAAACGAATTTGCTAGAACTAAGCTTGGAAGAAGAATTTTACCCTCAAATCCTAGACCTGCATTTCATGATATATTTAGGTAATAATTACAAAAATTGTATTCTATTTCTCATTCTATTTTGTTGCATTATATTTTTCTTCATATTCCAAAAAAGTTAACTTTATATTTTACATTCTAAAGGTCAGCTAAAAGGACCTAGGGGGATTGACTGTTGTGCCTCTAAGTACAATAATACAACAAACTAAGGAGGACCCCTAGCATTGATCATATTTTTCAAGGGTTTTGTAATATTATTTTGTAGGATAGAAGTTGTGGGATATTGCTAATTGCAAGATAAAGCTTGGAACAACCACCGAATCAGATAAGTGCCCTAATAGATATTTAGGTTGTTTGCTGATTGATTTTGTTCATTTATTTTTAAAATAAATATCACAGGCGAGGAAAAGTACATGATCAAATTTCTTGGCATTTGAAAGAATAAAAGCATATAGTGTGCATTTAGGGTTTTAACCTTGTTTGTGCATTTCTCTTGGAACCTTTCTCAAAGGTTTTATTTTACAACCCTAGGGCTAGTAATAATTAAAGCAAAGAATAATTCTAAGGTTAGCTCTTGTCTTATTACATATTGTATCTTGATTTGTTCTTTCCACTTTTCATAGTGTAGTTTTAGAAAGGCCAAACATAGGTGTATGCTTGATTGAAACATTCTGTACCACTCTAAAAGCATGTGCCTAGGATATTGAATCAAATATACCAAGCATTAAAGCATGAAAATATGAATAGCAATGAATTGAACAAGAAAGAACAACTTATTTATATTATCATTGCAAATATATTTTACAAATACATCCCTCTTCGGGATACCGAATTCCTTGATACAATTGATACAATATTTTGAGCCCCTAAAAGAGGATTATGCAATACACAAGCTCTTAATGTAGACACGAACTGCTTAAGACTCAAGGAAGCCTTATTATCACTTGATTGGAGGAATATGCTACTAAGAATGCTTTGAATATGACTAGATCCTATAAATCTACATTCAAGAAACAACATAAGACAATTAGAAGCAAAGGAGACCTCTCATGATGAGGCTCTTGATAAGGATTTGCATGAATTAGGATAAAATATAGCAAGAAAGCATGGAAAATTGTAAATATGATTACAAAACCTCTGGATTACTATAAATAATTATAAGAAAGTAGTAAATATAGTTATTATGATGCATAATATACCATTAAAACTTGAAATTAATCAAATCTAATGAAACTAGTGCAAATTGACAAAACAAAAAGAAATAGAGCAAAGCTACCTATAATTTCTACAATTAACCATACAAAAGCATAAATAAAAGTTAATATATGTTAGATCTAACTAATTGCATGTTTATAATGAAACTCCTATACCTAAAACTAGGGAAATTGGATGTCAAACTCTCACCATGGGTCTAAAGCATAGTTGGATTTGTTAGCCGCGGCTAAGGTGAAAGTGCTTTTTCTCTTGTAACTAGGGCCTGAATCTCAAAATCCCTCTAGGTAATTTATGATCAAGGGTCACCTCTATGTTATAGAACTAATTGGTGATGTAGATTCTCTAAATTTATAGTGGAGGTGGCTCAATTACGTATGAATGATCTCTTAAAACTCTTGAAACCTCCATAGCTTTGAATGTAGTCATGATTTCCAAATTGGTAGCATGTAGGTACTCCTTAAGCGTTGCAAATGGATCTCCAATCTGGCAGGGCTACACTACATTCAATTAAAAAATTCCTCTAGATTTTTTTCCAATTTGGAGGGGAGTCTTATAACACTCTCAATTCCTAATCCTAGCTTCTTGGGGAAGCCAAGATCAAAAACCAAGAGGTTGGAGCAGTTGGGAGGAAGAACATGGAAGCTTCCTTGATTGAAATTGCTTGTAATCCATTTCCAGGGCTGTTGTAACTAATTTTGGCTTGGCTTAGGAGTCCGTGATATTTGCAGAGCTAGATGCAGCTCTTAATCATAGATAGATCTATTAGCCATGGGTGTCAGCCATGGTTGAGATCTTAGCTATGGATGCCATCCATGGCTAAGGCTGAGTAGGCAAAGACTGCCTAAATTGAGTGGTTAAAACCACTAATTTATCTTGGAATGGTCCAAGATCATTTATATGATTTGCTAGGATGTCCATAGTAGTCCCCTAAACATGACATGTTTTAGGTGTCTACAAATGCTCCTTTTGGGATGCAATATACGAAAGCACAAAACTGAGAAAAAATAGACTACCTAAAGCCATGTTGTAGGTCAAATGATGATCATTGATATGATTAGTATTAGATGCCCAATCCTACAAAAGGATATGCATCTTAGAATCATTGCTTCCAACTAAGGGAAGGCTTAAATTTGCAAAGCTTTTGCATATCCATGATGATCAGGTAGTCAGGCTGCAATCATTCTGATTGGTGGAGAGCTACTAGATTAACTATCATATTTGCTTTTTGCCCCAACAAAGGGTAAGCTTATGATAGTTGTTGGTAATCATTTGTAAGAAAAATGCAATTTGAAAAAATTGAGTGATATTTTATTTAATCTGATTATGATTATTGATATTATGACTACCCCTTCAAGCAACGAGTAGATGAAGGTAGGACATTGAATAAAGCGATGAGTCACTTGACCCAGATGAATAACATTAATGATTTAAGACTTTTGCATTTTGTTATTATTTGGCAAGGCCTAATTCAGTCATGATTTCAACTGTTAATAGTAATTGTATATTTCTATCCCGTGGAGTAGTTCGGCTACAATGACCTTCTTAGGGAATCAAAATGATAGCAATTCCAATTATGCTTGTCTTGAATCACTATAGTTGATGATATTATGTCATAGAAGAAATGAAATGAATGCTTTGTTTTTGTGGGGTAGTCCAACCACTGTGGCCTTCTTCAGGAGTAAAGTGAAGCATCACAAGTCAACGATGACTAATTTGTCCTAAATGGCCTTATGGTGATTTACTTATATTACCGGATTGCATGGAGCGCAAGTCACTGCAACCGCCAAGTGTATAGGGTAAACAAATGGATACGAGGCACATTTGAATTTTGAATTATGTGAATGTTTTTGTTATTTTTAATTTTTTTTAGATTTTTGGATGGTTGAATAATTTTTGATTTTGCATTTTGAAACCCCTCATGGTTGGATTTTAAGGGTATTTATTGCTAGCTTCTAGCTGCAGTTGTCAGCTGCATCTAGTTTTACCAAATTCCTTAGCCGTGGTTGACAATCACAGTTGAAATACCCTAATTCTGTGTCTACGACTACCATTAAATAGAAAAATATAAAAGAAAAATCTATCATTTTCAAACTCATTATTTCCATTTGCCAACTGTTGAGAGAGAGAGAGCTCTGAAGGGAGAGAGTGAAAAATTGATACAGAATGCTACCAAAACTTCCACCCACACCCATGGTTGACCAACAAGAGGTGTCCACCAGTGGCAGAGCCGGTGCTATGAAGGTAGCACTCTGAACCTTGCTTATTTGATTTACCAACTTAAAAATGAACCACATTAATTAATTATTTAAATAAACCAAATTAAACTATTGGCAATGAACCACACCCTAGTTAGGATTTAGACTAGGCTAGTTAGAGGGAGGGTTTATTTTTGGGTTTTTGGGGCTAATGGGACATGAAATAATCTTGAAAGAGGTTTTTCCCATAGCTGCGGGTGGCAGCCATGACTCCCAATTGGCAAATTGAGGGTCACAGATATCAGCCACGACTGACTTCAAATCCCATTGGTTAGAAATTTAACCGTTAATACTGGCCGTGGGTGACAACCGCGGTTGAGCAACTTTAGAAATTTTTCTTAATTTTATCGATTTTTTTGGATTTTTGACTGAATTAATTGTAGTTTTTGATTTTTTCCAAGTGAAATTTTGATTTTTTTGAACATCGCGAATGCATTTATGATTTTTTTACCTTTTTGGAGGTTTTTTGAATTTGTTTACATTTTTAAGTGTATTTTTGATATTTTTGTAATTTTAATTGATTTATATTATTATCTCCCTTTAGCTGACTGCTAGAGCATGGGAGTCCAAGCTCTTCCATGAGATTCTATATGAGATATATGATTTTGAATGGGCTTGGTTTGTGGCCATAGGCCTTGGCTACATGCTCTGCATTTCGTTAATCCGAGTGGACCAGACTTACATGACTGCTTTGGACCTTTGTTGGGATGCACATACCAACACTTTTCACTTACCCACTAGAGAGATTACGGTCATCCTAGAGGATGTATACTACATCTTTCATATCCCATCAATGATGAGATAATCACATATTTGCATACTATGGCGAAGGTGGTGGTATTACAAAGGGCATTTGGCACCTAGAGCAACGAGGCATTGGATGACATTGAGCACGTGGACGTGTCTATTGAGTGCTGGTATAGGGCACATGTGTTCTCATGGTGGTAGGCCGTATTGATGTACCTAACTATATATGTTATACTACTAGATACATCTAGCGTGAGGTTCCCTTGGAACCTCTTGGCCTGGATGCAAGACCTACTGGCAAACATGACCTAAGAGCCACTAATTTTATCCTCAAGGAGTGCTCTCCTCACACAACTCTATGATGAGTTGTATCACATCACACAATAGGGCCACATGGGAGTTGACTGTAGTTTGTTGCTCTAGATATGGACATGGGAGCACATAACTATTGATCAACCTAGGAAACTTCCTCTATGGATTAGCGACATCACAAAGGAGTCCCAATGCTATACTGCTTATTGGCCTAGGGAGGCTAAGGGCTTTAGGAGCAGGTCATGCACCAAGGATCTGTAGTAATATATGGATTGTATTATAGGGCTAAGTCTAGGGTAGGTTATATGGTGCTCATACATGGACTGTATAGCATGGAAGGAGGTAGAGCGCTAATTGAGATGGATGCAGTGTGATAGATGGCTCCTCGGGCACAAGCCGAACATGCATGGGTTTTTCTACTTATTACATGTCACAAGGCAGTTTAGGATATGTTAGGACATTCTTGATGAGCCAGTTATCTACCATCTCCTTAAGGTGGAGATGCAACTAGTCTGACCTAGAGTCACCCCACTAGGAGATGATGATGATGTCTACCAGGATTTTGGGTTGGCAGATGTAGGAACTATAGTTGACTACGATGTCTGGTGGACTACCAAGTTATGGTAGGGTGGCGGCCTGCTAGGCAGATCATGGGACAGGGTAGTCGCAAAGGTAGTAGGTGAAGATCTTGAGGGGCAATGTGTTTGCAAGAGGATCGATGGTGGATGGGGACAAGCTATAGCAGTAGATAAAGAGCCCATGGTTGAGGAGGAGGAGGGCAAGGAGGAGGTTGATGATGAGGTGTCTCAGCTTAGAGCCTAGGTAGCTAGCTTGCAGTCCTAGCTATAGATTTCCCAAATGCATATTTTTGGGAGGGATACCTCCCTTGATACCTTATAGGCACAAATGAGAGTAGTCCAGGGTTAGCTTATAGAGGGATAGACACAATGGTAGGGATATCAAAAGGAGAGGGCAGTGTTCTAGGCCTAGATTTCTAGTGCTAACACAAAGATACAAAAGATCACTATGCAACATGATCTTCTCCAGTATCATATGGATGTTGTGACTACAAAGTAGGAATTTCTCTGGTCTGTGAGGGGAGGTACCTCGACTTCTCAGGTTTCTCCTGTTGCTCCAACTATATAAGGACCAACAGGGTTGGATATGGCTATAGATATTCAGAGACTACATGCCATCATCCAGGAGGGTACTAGGCAGTATGCATCATATGTGATCCACATAACTCTCTTAGAGGGAGAGGTCAGACTATGCGGTGGCACTGAGAGATCCACAACCATAGGGTCATAGAGGACCCAAACACGGGAGACATGGTAGTCATCCACACAACCTAATCATAGGATTGGAAGATCTTAGAGGTCCATAGGTACAAGTTCCAGGTAGACTCATCGAGAGGGTGGAGATGATGGAGGAGACTCATAGGAAGGAGGTGCAAGCCCTATGTAGTACAAATTTTTAGATATACATACCATTTTTTAGTGTAAGGTATGAGGACCTACACAGTTGTAGCTTACGGGTATTTTTGACACATGCCTATGTACTTTGTTGACACACACAGACATATACATACATATATATATATATATATATATATATATATATATATATATATATATATATATATATATATATTATATATATATATATATATATATATAATATGACTTTTGAGACTCATTACATGTGTATATTTTTGTTGTTTTATGTTTATGAGATGCATATGGATGCAATTCTTATATGTGATGTTGATTTGATGCTATATAATATGATGTGTTAATGCCATGCACTAGCTAGTTGATGGATGTATGACTAGATATTGTGATCTAGATGTGTAGATGGACTACTATGATGTATGCATATGGATGCAATGTTAGATGTTAAATGCATGTTTAATTTGATTTAGTTGTATGCATTTAATTTATGATGTTATGATCTGATGAATGCAATGTATGTAATGCATTATTTACATGATGTAATCTAATGTAAATGAACCTATATGATTTAATCACTTAAAACATAAGGAATGAATGCAATATGAGTTAAAAATATAATGGATGACACCACATAATGTATAACAATCATGAATGTAACTCGTAAATATTAGGATAAGAATTTAACCAATTAGGCATCCATATGTGATATGTGAGATGATGTATATTGTTTCTCTTCATAAGCTCTTGTAAGTTAAAATATGTGCACAAAATAGTCAGTGGCCATCTAAATATCATTGCTGATATCGATTTGGTATATGTTCTATGTTATGAACACCCTTTAATAAATAAAATCTAATAAAAATAAATTGATGATTGATGGCTTAATTTGATTTGTTGCTATTTGGGAAATTTAAAGGTTTTCCATGAGACTCAAACACCCTAGTTGCCTTATCAAAAGTTGTATAACAACTATACTAAACTTCACCAAGATAAATTTTTTTCTATGAAGACCAAGCTATTCATTATCCCTATGTGTACAAAAGAATATATTAGATGATACATAAGACTACCTCATTTCCAGGCATGATTCATTCAACCCATTGCTGTAATGAGGATCACCAAATGCCCACCCTAATACTAGGTTTAGACATAGTTGGACTAGACCAATAGGTAGTACATACCACCTAAAGCTAGCTCATTTGTAAATTGATTAGACCTACCCTAATGCCAGGTGGAATTCATTCAGCCCATTGATGTATTGGGAATCACTCTCTAATTTTTGAGTATTGACCATTCCAGGGATTCAAGCTCTTCACCCCCTTATTTTCTTTAATTTTATTGGGATACTTGATCTATGTATAGTAATGAAAATCATTATTTAATTTTGTATTTTTGTTTTTCTTTTGATTTGAGCAAGGTATTTGATTTGATTTTGGTATTTTGCTCCTTTTTGTAAGTAAGAGATTTCTTGGGTAGGGGGAGCTTGTACTTTTGCCAATGATCAACACCCTAGACCATGCACATCACAATATGAGCAAGTAAAAAACATTTCACTTAAGGTTATTGGGACCACTTTGTAGTGTTAATCTTTGCTTGTCCTAATTAGGATTGTTAATGTGTTTTATTAGTGATGGGATTTTGATATATGCTAGGTGCTATCAAAACTAGAATTCATATTCAAAAAGCAAAGCAAGCTTTCTAAAAAATTTGTGAAAACCACTAGGTATGGCTGAATGACCAGAAAATCCTAGTATATTATTCATAGCAATGAGAGGGGTTGTGTTGAGAAACAAAACTACTCACAAGGGTGATGGATGATGATGATGCATATATGCATGATTAAAATACAAACGTGGTGTCATTTGTAATATTGCAAACAAAAACTATCCTAATGCAAGGTATGAAGGATGAAAATACCTAAATGCAATGCAATTAGATGAATACAAGTGCAAAATGGAATGCATGATGCAAATATTTTTGAGTTTTGATGTTTTGCAATGTTTTTAGATTTTATTGTTTTTTGATTTTTATAAATTTTGAAATTTTCCATATTTTTAGTTTTTTTGAATTTATGTGTGGAATGCCTTAAGATGAAGAATATTGAGAGGTTCAGGCTCTTCAAAACCTTCCAACAATGTTAGGCAATATGTTCCAGGTCCTATATTATTTGAGATGATATATGGACCTAACCAGTTGGTCGTAAATTTATCTCGTAAGTGTGGCGATAGTTTTGAGTTATGTTGGTTCTCTTTCAGTACAAGATCACCAAATTTAAAGTATCTCAAATGGACTTTATTGTTATAAGCTCATTTTAGGAATTATTGATAAACACAGATATGCTCAAGGGTATTCATATGATGTTCATCAAGAAGCATCAGTTGATCGAGGTAAGATTGCCATGGAGTAACATCATCAATGAACTCTTTCAATGCGATGCGTAGGGTTGGAATCTCCAAATCTAAGGGCATAATGGCCTCAATGCCATATACTAGAAAAAATGGGGTTGCCCTAGTGGGTGTTTGTATGCTAGTCCTGTAAGCCCATAATGTAAGGGGTAGTTGTATATGCCAATCTTTGTGGTTTTCTTGTACCATATTTTGTCAAGATGGCTACCACTATCTTATTTGAAGCTTCAACTTACCTGTTTGCCCATGGATAGTACAGAGTTGCAAAACTATGTTGTATATTGTAATTTGATGTCAAAGAACTTACAATTTTATTCTTGAATGATGTTCCATTATCCAAGATTATATTGGATGGTATCCCAAAATGACTAATTATATTGTGAAGTATGAACTCCACAATACGTGCTCTAGTTGTCGTTGTTAAAGGGATTGCTTCCACCCATTTTATAAAATACTCAGTAGCTATTATGATAAATGTATGTCAGCTTGATGATAGGGAAAAATCTTACCAATTAGATCTAGACCCCACTAAGAAAATGGCCAAGCCACTTGAATGGTATGTAAGGCCTGTGATGGAAAGTGCATAAGATTAGCATGATGCTGACATTTAACACATTTCTTTATATACACAATACAATCCTTCTCCATAGTGGGCCAATAATAACCCATTCGAAGGATGCACTCGATGATGGCCATACAGCTAAAATTACCATCATGAGCTTGTGATATTTCCCAAGCTGACTCTTGGAGCTCAATACAACAAAGGAGAACTCCATTGTAGCTTTGTTGGTGCAGGATGTCTCCTAGCAAGATACACTTTGTTGCTTTCTATCTGAATGTGTATTTCATGACACACAACAATCTCTATGGGATTAAACCAAGCTTAAGGAAGTCATGTAATTGTGACATCCAATCGTGATAAACTTTTGCCTTGAATAAAAAGATGACTTTTTCCCCTTGTAGTTCATTGTACATGAATGCAGACTGGGATACAACCTTGTGGTGAATGGTGGTTCCATTACCCATAGGACCCTGAGAGATCAAAGACCCCTAGGGTGCATTCTTAAGAAAGTCTCTAGATTTTAGAACCACTCATGATTTGGTTCTATATGATCATGTTTAATTATTATTTATTATCAAAAGCCTCATGATGCATCACGACATGCAAGAACATCTTTACAAGAATGGTAAAAAATTGGTAGATGGATTATAAGGGATTAAATATCCCAAGGATACCATAGTGTATGCAAATCTATTTGACATACGAGGGATTACCTCGATGTTGTACCACTCTAGTTGGGCTAGATAAGTGTTAGCAAGATCCTTATAAGCTTTTAAGATAGGACACCTACATTGAAAAAGTCCCTTAACCTGATTGACAATGAGAAGGGAGTCACCAAATATGTTTAATCTTTTAATATTCATGGTGATTGTTGTTTGGAGGCCTAATATTACGGCCTCGTATTCAACATTGTTATTGGTACAAGGAAAGTATAGCTTAAATGACAAGGGAATTAGAGCACATTGTGGCATGAAGAAGATAATTCCTGCACCACCCCCTTGCTCACACTTTGAACCATCGAATAACAACATCATATCAGTTTTGTTGTTCAGTTATTTGGGTTCAGAAGATTATGATAAGGCAAATATTACATCATCAAGAAGCTCTATGACAAGAGGCTTGCTATCTTAAAGATGTACCTCTGCCAGCTGATCAGCTATGACCTATCCCTTGATGGACTTTTGGCTAATGAATTCTAAAACAAATTCTATCAATAACATGATCCACTTTGTAATACGTGTATTATGATATGTCTTGCTCATCATATACTACAAAGGATTTTGCTTGGATATCACATACATCATATGCCTTAGCATGTAATGATGCAACTTCTTCATTGCAAATACCACTGCTAAACACAACTTCTTCATGTATGCATACCCTAGCTCGTAACTCACCAAGGTGCGACTGATATAAAATATCGCTCGCTCTTTGTCTTGCATGTTCTTTTGGGTTAACTTTATTCCCAATACAAAGTCAATAGTCAATATATATAGCAGGAAATGCTTAATTTTAGCAAAGGCCTTCTGACAGTTCTCATCCTAATTGAATGGGACCCCCTTGTGTAGCAGTCGATTCATGGGTTGGTATTTGTTTGATAATTGTGCGATGAAATGCTTTATGGATGCTACTTTGTCCTATAAGCTTCTTAGATATTTGATATTGGTGGGATAATGCATTTCTAGAATGACCTTGATATTTGCTGGGTCTACTTCGATTCATCATTTATAAATAATGAATCCCAAGAGATTTCCTAAAGTTATGCTAAATATGCACTTCTTAGGATTCAACCTAACATTATGCTCAATCAGGCAATCGAAGAACTTTATGATAACCTCGGCATGCTATTCTTGCAATAAAAACTTTACCAATAAGTCATCGATGTAATCCTTGAGGATTTTGTGCATGTAGTCATGAAAGATATATGTCATGGCTCGCTGATGTGTGACACCAATATTTTTAAGGCTGAATGGCATAACCTTATAATAGAATATTTCCCATGGTGTTGTGATTATGGTTTTGTGCTGGTATTTAGCTTTAATCCAAATTTTATTATCACCAAAAAATTGTCCATAAGGGAAAGCATCTCGACCTGTAGTTGCGTCTATGAGAGCATCTATGTTGGGAAACAAGAATGAATTCTTTGGTGTTGCCTTGTTGAGGTCTCTAAAATTCATACAGATATAGATAATTCCATTAGGTTTTCCTACAGGTATCATGTTTGATACCCATTTTGAATAGTCGATGGAGATAATAAACTCTACATCCAATAGTTTTTGCAACTTTTATTTAACCATTAAAGTGATGGTTGGATGCATTTTCCTAAGCTTCTACTTGACAAGATTTTTAGAAGAATCTAGCGAAAGGTTATGGGTAACCAATTTTGGATCTAGACCTGGCATATCTTTGTACGTCCAAGCAAAATTATTAGGTCTCTCTTTCAGTAGAGGGATGATGATGGCACGCTCGTTAGGAGATAGAATATCTCAAAATTTAATCTTCTTAGGATTAGTGGGATTAGCATTGATATCCAAATCAAAGGTTTCCTCTACTGACATGTGCAATCCCTCCTCAAGCTGATGAGGTGTAGGAATCAAGTGGATATCATCAGTTGGATCTAAAGGGTCCACATCAAAATTACCCTTAGTGTTATATACATCATGTGTGTAGCCTGGTGCAAAATGAAAATATTGTAACACTTCTTCATTGGGGAAGAAATATTTAGGCTCTACTGGTGAATCAACATGATCCCAATCAATAGAATCTAGATTAAGACATAATGGTTTAGAAGGATTGGTTAGGTTACAGAGTGGAGTGGTCAAATTTATGGAGATCATGTGGATGGAATGGATTAGATCTCCAGGACCATGTGTGTGCAACTCTACATTAGAAGTATTATTCACATACTCGAGATGTGGCTTTGGGGGTATGGGGATCTTCGAATCCGATCTATGAACTAACTAGAACATGGTTTCATTTGGCTCAAGGAGTTGCATATATGTATGTAGCTTAGGGAAGACTATATGTTAAAATTCATATGGATTAGCTAGTATCCCCTTGAGGCATGGGCCAAGATACACTCTTTGATACATCTCATTTATGTTAAAAGGTTCATGAAAATGATGTAAATAGTGAGGTCTAAGATAGGCCTTCTAAGTTTCATCCTCATCATCACTATCATATATGAAGAGTCCCTCATTCCTACCTACTGGAATCAGGCATTGAGCAGTAGGTCTAGGCCCAAGGTAGACCATTTTCATTTCATCCTCATAATCGCTATTATCTATGAAGAATCCCTCATTCCTGCCTATTGGAATTGGGTGTTGAGTAGTATGTCTAGGCCCAAGGTAGGCCATTTTAATTTCATTCTCATATTATTCATAGTTTGAGGGCTACTCACCATCATCACTCCCAGAATCACAATCTGGTCCATCACTTTTTGAAATGGACTCAGCTTTAAATTCCTTAGAAGCAACTTCTAATTTAGTATCTATTGTTAGGCCTAAATTTTGGATTTGCATGCCAGTGTCGTCGATAGCTTCACAGCTTTTAATCTCCAAGTTAGCTCTTGGAATGTCTCTTCGATTTACCTCTATCATGATGTTGTCATGATAGATCTCATGTGGTTCTATAGATATGTACGTCACTAGTCGATTATCCCTTCGTATGTAAGAAGGGTTAGGGTGATAAGGATTCCAATCCACATTATCACCTAAATTAAGGTTTAGGTGATTGAGAGATGCTACTAAAAGCTCATCATGTACTCTTATATGGTAGCCCAATCCGAACCTATTAGTTGGAAAATGATATTGTGGTTCATAGGGAGTTTGAAACCCTTGCTTGAATAAGCCTAGATCGTGACCATGCCAATGGTAACATTCAAAATAATGCAAGGTGAACTATGAATTAGAAAAATAATGAACATTTTATGAGAATGGTTCGTCATCATCTTCATATATGGGTGTGCGATTAGCAAGTTGTTCAAGACCTCCATAGATGAATATGTTTTGGTTGGATGGTACCCCCAATGGTACCACCGTACCTATGAGAAAGTGATGGGATTGATGTTTGCCCATGTCCTGTGTAGTCTCGATAAAATGTGTGAATGCCACATTATACACTATATACTCTGTTAGCTTGGGATTAACAAATGGATGGTCACCTGTGGTGAAGATGACCCAGATAAAGAAATAGGAAAAGCATACTGAGGTGCCTCCTCAACTTAATTCTGCACATATCCTTCATCCATTGGACTATAGACGTTGGCATTGGCTACTTTGGGTGTTTTATTTATCTCTTTCTTGCCCAAAACTGCCTTAATATTCTAGTTATTTCTAAGCATCATCGATGCTATAGGCTTTGCAGAAGCTATTGTTGTATGTACAGTCAGTTGTGGTGCTAATGTAGAAGGTCCAAAACACACTTCTTTTAGTTTACATTCTAGATGTTTTATAAGTGACGTTGGCCATATATCTAGGTGCGTTGAAGGGAGAAAAATATCTAGGCTAATATATTTGGTTCACATATTTAAATGGTTCCTCGTTAGAAGGAACCACATGAACTTGTCCCTCATGTATATACTTGATACATTGATGTAAAATTGAGGGAACACAATGCATATCTATGATCCAAGGCCTCCCCAAGAGGATGTTATATTTCATAGCACCTTCAAGTATGTGATACATCATAGGGATGGTCTTCAGTCCAATCTAAATAGGCATGACTATAGTATCAACCATTGAGCATAGTGCATCATTAAATGCTCTCAAAGTGAAGATCGAAGGTACAATGTGTAATTTTAGCAAATTCAAGTATGTCAATGCCTTGGTAGTTATAATATTGATTGATGACCCTGTGTTAATCAATATCCATTTAAATGGTGTGTGGTTAACACATGCAATTATATGCAACAGTGGGTCTATTGTAGCAGTAGAAACCATTTTAATCTCATGATCATGAAATTGAATCACTAGATCTTGGCACTGTTGTACATGTCCTAAAATATTTGTAAATGCTTCGGGGTCCATGGACTAAACTTCAATAGATCTCAAGATGTCCATGAGTGTCTCCCTATGCATAGGAGACTGTTGTATTAATTCATATATTGACAACTTTGCTAGAGTTGTTTGTAGGCTTTGAAAAAGACTATTTGGATGGTCACCACCGATCTAGTTGGTGGGCCTGGCATATTGTTTTTCATTGGCCTTTGTGAAGGCACAACTTGCATCTTGATTAGAGTTGGAGGTAGATTTGGTCATTCATACCTCCATTTTCTTGTGATAACATTTACCATACCGATAAAACCCTACATATATGGCTCAATCCGCACTTGGTTCACCTAGTCGACATTATTCCTCGAAGGGTCATGGTTCAGAAGAGGATTTTTGAAAATCCTCATGTTTTGGTTATCCATAGCCTAAGGGCTATTGACAATTAGCTCAACTTTTTTGATCATATTTTTACCATGTGTTTGAAGCTATGACATCCTTCAATGTCATGCCATTTCATCATGTGGTATGAGAAATATTGATCCTCCCTATACCCTTTTGGTTTGGGTTGATTAGAGTCTTGCAACTTGATCTCAGGTAAGCTGATAGACTTAGATTTGCATAGTTGATAAAAACTTGATGTCATTGTATTTGACAATGGTGTGAATTGGTGAGGAGAGTGTTGCTCCTTATTCTTACCATGCTTCTTATTATTGTGCTTATTATACTACGTAGGAGGAGGTTGGGCCTAATAATTCTATTGTTTTTGGCTCTTGTCCCATTTTTGGAGGTTCAACACTACTTGATTTATGTGGGCTGACTTGGCTTGGTGATTCTAATTTTGAGTGTTCTTCTTATTCCAATATTTTTTGTTTTAGAGCTTCAAGTTATCCTATTGTAAATTGATATCCTCATTTACCTTAGCTTGTGCAAAGGCCTCCTTGAATGTATGGTATTTTTGTAGTTGCAACAATAATGAGATGTGCTTCACATAAATATTTGTAAACATTTGAGTCAGTTTTGTGATCAGGATGGAAAATGGAAACTTTACCATCAATTTTATCCATCTATTTCCATAGTCTATGATTAGATCATTGTCGTATTGCATTAGATCAGCCAGATCGAACATATTTGTCTTCTTATTTATGCTGAAGGAGAAGAATTCAAGAAAAGCAGTAGTTAGCTGCTCAAAACTGGTTATGTTGTGCCTCTTTAGTCAGTTGAACCATTCCAAGGCAGGGCCTAAAAGGGTTGTGATGAAGGTTCTTAGTAACAAAGAATCATTTCTTTCTATCTAAAAGCACATATTCATGAAACACGTGACATGCTCTTGAGCATATTCATATCCTTGAAACTTATCCAGCTTTGGCATCTCAAAGTGATCAAGATATGCTAGAGTAGGCACTGAAGGGCATAAAGACACATTGTGTATTTTGTTCAAGGTTGGCTTTTGATAAGCCATCCCTTGTTTCATAATTGTTCTTACCTTTTCTACCAAGGCCTTGTAGGCCTTCGAATATAGAATATCCTCTTCCCTGAGAGGTCCTTGAGGAGCCTTTGGAGGTAGATTATTCTTTGGTCAAGGTGGAGGACTAGGCTCATCCTCCATGCCCACTAAGAAGATCTCAGGATATTCATGTTCTTTCTTGTCTCCTACTACTTATTTTTACTGAGTATGCCCATGATGTTCAAGCGCTTGGTGCTACAATGTATCTTTTTCCATATAATAAGTACAATTTCCAATGTTCTCAGGGTGCAATTCAAGCTGTGAAGTAGCTTCTCTATGATGGCGCTCCCTGTATTCACTTTATAGAGGTAAATTAGTGCGAGCCAATCTATCCTCCCTCTCTACACGCTCCTTTAGGATACGTTGGTTGCGCATGCATTGCTCATATAAATGTTGCCTTAGCAACCTTTGATTTTGAGTATCCTTATTTTTGAGATGCTCATGCTCTGCATGCACATATTCCAATTGAAATTAGAATATCCACTACCTTTGCTCTAACAATAGTTTTTGTGATAGATCTATAAGATTAGCGGTATGTGGTCTCTGGTTAAACAACTCTATTCATACAACTTTGTTGGTGTGAAATCTAATAGACTTGTCTGCCATGCTCTTGCATTTAATTTTATAGATAAAATTTATATTTTGCTATTATCTATGATCTATGCCCGCATGGGTTTATGGGGCACATATGCTCTGAGAACACTTTGAGCATTATCCTGGTTCTCTGATAGTCCTACGTGTACTATCGCTGTGAGAAAACATGAAGTGAGAATGTGCAACTAAGAGCTTACACTTTAATTTACCTAGGACTCTATTAAGACCATCCAACTATCTTATTTTCCATGGTTGATTTGGTGGAGTACCATTTTATCCAAGTCTAGCTATGTCAATCATGAACTTATTAGGTTCATTATTGTTTGGAGTTTGTTTGGGCCTATGCTATGAAGCAACCCTCTCTTCCTACCCCTGATTACGAGGATTTTATTGTTGTCTATCCTGGTATTATGGGTGACTTGAGCCACCCTTAGATCTATAGCTTGAGGAGTGTGCGTTACCTCATCTATCTGGGATGTTCTGCATAGAATCCCCGAACATTGAATTGTCTTCTCTAATACTCATTGAATGTCATTTAGGAGGATTCTATGGTTGAGAGTTCAACGCTTTGTTTTATGTGTTAGGTGGAGCTCTGGCTTTGACCTCAGTTATGCACTGATTTTGGCCTCTCAGTGTATTAACCATGATATGAATTATCTCCTGTGTAAATTTTAGAGCAAAAAAAGAATACAAGGATGATTATATATTTTAAAATTTCTTTGTGATATCTAAACTAATTTTAGTGTGTTTTAGTTGTATTGTAATCATAAGCTAACTCTTATTGTATTTTTATATTTTTTGATGATATACTTATTTAGTTTAATGGATTTCACCTACATGCTCGTAGCTTGATAATCAATAATGAAAGTCATAATCACGTAAACCCCACAAAGTGTGGAGATGAAATCCACACTCGAGCAAGGAGCACAGGTCCTACCGATCCTCACCCAACACACCATGCATAGTGATACACCCCTCTAAAGAGGAATGCGGGCTATTTTGCATGGATAGGATGGATCTTGGAGTTGGTATTGGCCAAAAGAATAGGGTTCATGGGATTTGAGCCAACGGATGGAAATAACTACCACCGTCATTGAACTCTACTAGTGGATGGGTGTGAACTCCATCTCACTAGCATTTAAGTTTTGCATGGTGTGTGCATGTTCATTTTAACTTTGCAAAGAAAATAAAATGCATCAAGGAGCACTCAGATGATTTTTCCTACATGCTTTAAAAAGAAAATTTATCTTTCAGAAAATGCACGTCTATACTAGATGATTTTCAGAGAATGCAAATTAACTATGAAAGAATGGCCACTGATTGGGCCTTAACATGCAAACTCCAAACATAACCTAGACCGCTAGAGACTAGGGTGGATTGCAATCAAAAGTCCACTATTCCTAGAAATGGCTAGAAGAAAACCTAAGAGAATCTAAATTTGTTGCTTTTCACCTTTCTCTATGTTTTCTAATTAGACAAACTTCATCTAATGCATTCAGTAAAAAAAAATAGATAAACATAGGAAAACACCAAGAATTATATCCTACTTGATATTCAAGTCTGTTGCATATTAGGCTATCTACTATTTTTTTCTATTCTCTATTAGCCATGGTTGAGACTGTGGGCCGAGGTTATAAGGAACAACTAAGACTATGCACCATAGCTGTTAAGCGTGGCTAAGACATGCACATGGAAAATTAAAAAAATATAAAAAACAATGACAAAAATGGATCGATTCGGTCGTGATCGCCATCTGTACCACTCTAAAAGCATGCACCTAGGATATTGAATCAAATGTACCAAGAATTAAAGCATGAAAAGATGAATAACAATGAATTTAATAAGAAAGAACAACTTCTTTATATTATCATTGGAAATATCTTTTACAAATACATCCCTATTAGGGATACCAAATTCCTTAATACAATTGATACAATATTTTGATCCCCTCAAAGGGGTTGATGGAATACGCAAGCTCTTAATGTAGAAATGAACTGCTTAAGGCTCAAGGAAGCCTTCTTCTCACTTGATAAGAGGAATATGATGCTAAGAATACTTTGAATATGAATAGATCCTATAAATCTACATTCAAGAAACAACATAAGATAGTTAGAAGAAAAGGAGGCCTCTCATGATGAGGCTCTTGATAGGGATTTGCATGAATTAGGACAAATATAGCAAGAAAGAATGGAAAATTGTAAAGATGATTATAAAACCTCTGAATTACTATAAAGAATGCTAAAAAAGTAGTAAATATAGCTATTATGATGCATAATATACCATTAAAACTTAAAATTAATCAAATCTAATGAAACTAGTGCAAATTGAAAAAACAAAATAAAATAGAGAAAATCTACCTCTAATTTCTACAATTAACCATACAAAAGCATAAATTAAAGTTAATCTATGTCAGACCTAACTAATTGCATGTTTAGAATGAAAATCCTATAGCTAAAACTAGGGAAATTGGTTGTCAAACTCTCATTGCGGGTTTGAAGTGCGGCTGGCTTTAGTAGCCATGGATAAGGTGAAAGTACTATTTCTCTTGTAACCAGATCCTAAATCTTGAAATCCCTTTAGGTAATTGATGATCAAGGGTCACCTATATGTTCTAGAACTAATTGGTGATGTAGATTATCTGAATCTATAGTGGAGGTGGCTCAATTAGGGATGAATGATCTCTTCATACTCTTGAAATCTCCATAGCTTTGAATGTAGTGATAATTTATAAATTGGAAGCATGTAGAAACTCCTCAAGGGTTACAAATGGTACTCCAATCCAGCAGGGCTTTGTTGCATTCAATTAAAATCTTCTCTAGACTTTTCCCCAATTTGGAAGGGGGTCTTATAACACTCTCAATTCCTAATCCTAGCTTCTTGGAAAAGACAAGATCAAGAACCAGGAGGTTGGAGTAGTTGGGAGGAAAAATTTGGAAGTTTCCACACTTGAAACTGCTCAAAATCCATTTCTAGGGCCATTGTAACTAATTTTGGCTTGGCGTGGAAGTCCATGATAGTTATAGAGCTAGCCACAGCTCTTATGTATAGCTAGATATGTTAGCTACAGGTGTCATTCATAGTTAAAGATCTTAGCTACATATGCTATCCGTGGCTAAGGCTGAGAAGGCCAAGACTACCTAAATTGAGTGGTTAAAACCATGACTTTGTCTTGGAATGGTATAATATCATTCATATTGTCTTCTAGGATGCCCATATGAGTAGTCTTCTACACATGACACATTTTAGGTGTCTACACATTCAAACACATTCCACCCTGAACTTGGAGTGAAGTCCTAAAACTATTATTCGTGAACACTTACCCTGATTGCATACTAAGTGTAGAGTTCTAACATACCCTCATGGTTCACCTTAGCTCCCAATGAATCCAACCAAGAATCATACATGGTAGGATAGTTTTCCTCCTCTACATTGTAGGTAGAAAATCCATCTCCCAAAAGAAGAAGTGACAAAGAGGATTTGCCTAGTTCTAAAAATTTTGATAGTTTTGGCAAAATGTACAAGTAGGTTCAAAATGTACAAGAAGGAAGAAAAACATAAAAGGAGGAAGCAAACCATATAAACTTGAGCTAAAATGTACAAGGCACAATGAAATGTACATGAAATGCAATTTGAGTTGTAATTGCGAATGAATTTGATAAATAATATGGTTAGACTTAGTAAAAGGATGTAATTAATATTTCCATTATACATGGACAGTTGTGAATAATGAATTGCATTAGGAACCACTTGGAAAATCCTAGGAAGATGTTATATAAGGACCCCTTTCAATTTTGTAAGTCTGTTCTAATGAGTTTGATTATGGAATGCATCTATCTAATTATTGTGTGGAATTACTGGTTTATTGTGTATCCTTGTGGAAGCTACTAGTGATTGTAATGTTCCATTGAAGAGTAATAAATAAGAACTATATTTCATAGTGTTTTCTCATGCAATTGTATTATTTTGGAATTATGGATTAGTATTTTGTTGTATCTAATTGTTGTATGTTTTTGTTTTATCTTTGGATGATGATAATGCACTAGTATGAATAATGGAATTGAATCACCACTGGTGTGAGTCCTGGAAGTGATATATGAGGAAAATTGCATCTAGAAATATGTCTTAGGAGATATTGTAAAATTTCTAGAGATTATCATTGTGAAGAACTTTCTCAAACCCTAAGGATAAAACTTGCATGTTGGTAAAGATGGATTAATTGACATTCCAAAACTTCCAAAAAATTGCATGAGAAATATTGGTAAGGAAAGGAATCAAATTTGGTACCTTGATGTGCTTTCATTTCTTACAAATCATACACTAGATATGTTACAAATTGTATAGAAGAACTTTACTCGATTTGGCAGTTATGCGATTGAAGGAAACATACCCGATTTGGCAATATTGGCAAATTAAACAAATTAGTTACAAAAATGTGTATGACAACTTTCAAAACTGAATATAAATAATTTGTTGAGTGTTAAATCATACAATAACTGAAACTGTACAATTTGGTATCGTACATTTGCACAATTTGAGTTCATACAAGCTAATTTGTGTTTGCATATCACTTGTTGTGAAGACTGTATGGTTGTACGATTTGGGTATTTGCACAAGAGTAGTAAGTTGATCATTATAAGCCTCTAAGAATATTCTATTGAATAGGAATATTACACCCCTATGCTACATTTATCACTATTGCCTTATCAAACTTGGCATTTTTGTTAAAACGGGTCAAACTAATAAAGTAAGAATATTATAAATTTAGAGGTGAATGACAGACACCAGTGTGCAAATACATAGGAGATAAGAAGTATGAGAGAAAATTATAGTGATAAGGAGCATGAGAATTTATCAAAGAGAGAATTCAAGTAATTTTGACCATAGTACACATGAACCAGAAATAGAGCAAGTTTGGACATCTAATTTTTTTTTTGAGGTGCTATTGATAGGGACAGAAGAGGAGGTACCAGAACTACCTAATATAGAGGAGAGTGGATGGTGACACCTAAGAAAGTGATAGAAGAGTTGCAAGGGAGTGTAGAGGATGAGAGTCAGGCACCAGGGTAACAAAGCATGGGGTCTCACGAATAAAGACCAAGACCATCGTCCTCACATCAACGAAGGAAATCATGAAGTGAATATGCACATGATTTTGGTCAATGAATGGTGGGAGAGTATATAACTATAATAGAAACTTCTAATTATGAGTGTAGTAAAAAACCCCTAAGGATGAATCAGATAAATATTCCATGGGATACATCAAGTGAAGAGGATGATTCACCAAAAATGGTGAATAAGATAGCCAAGTAAATATGTCCACCATTTACAGGTGAGGGTAACGAATACCCCACAAGACATATTAGAACCTACATAACCATTTGGAGGGAAAATGGCATAGATCATCTATATTACTGGTTGATATATTTTACCTACTACCTTGAGAGGATTGGCGATGGATTGGTATCTTAAAAGGGAAAATGTAGTAGATTTCTAGACTTGGAATCAAGTGAAAGAGAAATTCATTGAATAATTTCATCCCTTGAAGGATGATAGAGATATTTTCACTAAACTTTGTATTATGAAGCAAAATATTGATGAAGATATAAAATAATACAACTGCAGATTAAAGCAATGAGTAGATAAGATGCAAATGCCTTTAGCATATGTATTGTTAAAGTAGTGGTTTGTAGATGGATTGCTACCAAAATATAAGAAAAAGATAAAGGCAATACCATCAAAAATGTATGATGAAGCTTTAAAGCGTGCAAAGAATTTTGAAAGTGACTCGAAGCAGATGTATATGGGAATATTATCTCATCCCAAGTGAAATAATTCAGATAGTCGATAAAATGACACTATACAAAGGACAATAGCATCATTCTATCAAGAATTTGACAATATCATAAAATACCAAAGAAGCAAGCCTAAAAGGAATGATATTTGGTGAACAAAATGTAAAACTTAAGGCCATACAAATGTGAAGTATCCACAAATTGATTACTATCATATCTATAACATGCTGGGATATGAGGCGATTCTATGTTAGTATAATGCAAGAGTACGTTCATAGGTCCTGACTATCTAGGAGAAGGAAGAGAAACCAAAGACCCTAGGAAGCAGGCAACAAGTAAAAAATTGTGATTATAGAAATAGCCAGAGAGGTGGAAGGTAAAACCAGGGTAATCAGTAAGGAGGACAGAGCCATTTGTAGTATGAATAAGAAGGGAGGCTGATCATACAATGTCACAATTTCCAGGAGTGGGGGCATTTTACAAAAAAATATCCTTCACCTTAGAGGTAAAAAATACAGCAAATAAACACTACATACATGTGTAGGTGGTGTGGTCTGGGTAACCGCAAGAAAGTAAATTGCCCCAAGAATGTGAGTTCAAGTACCCCGCAAAATGTAAACTATTTTGATATTGAGGTTCCTCAAGTTAAAGAGGAAACTTAGGAAGTTTTAGCCATGACAAGAAATCAGGCTAAAAAGGATAAGTATCCTAAGCCAATAAAATAAAAGTAGCATTGGAAAGTAGCAAAGAAAGTACTACAAGATGAAGCACAAAAATCTAAGCAAGTAAAGTTAGTAGAAGAGAAGGAACTAAAAAAACCATCAGAAGAGAAGGCAATTGTGCAGAATTTGGAAGCACAGGTTTTGAACACCATAGTAGAGATCAAAATGACTAACTTATTGAAAGCTATCCCATCATTACAAAAAGTTATGGTGGAGGAGATACAACCTCAAAAGGTGATGGAAGTGTGTGCAGAGTCAACCAATTCAGGAGAAGAAACAAAAAGACCAATTCATGGACCCCACTATATTAATGATCAATGTGGGAAAGAAACCCACATTAGTTCATATGGAGATTTTAGGGCACAAATTGATGCAAGTTATCGTAGATGGAGGATCCAATGTCAATGTGCTACTTGAAAGGACTTGGCTAGAACTTGGTGCTCCATATCTATGGGTATCGAGCTTTTGACTATATGGTGTTGACCAGTATGGTATTGAGATAAATGAAGTCTTGATAGCACAACTGGTGGTTATAACTGACCAAGAGTTCATCTTGTATTTCATTGTGATTACTATGCTAAAGTCTGCATATGATGCTCTATTGGGAAGAGGATGGCTATGTGTAGCCAAATTTAATCACAACTAGGGAAAGAATCATATCACTTTTAAAAGGGACAACATAAATATATGACTAATATAACTAATAAAAGGGTCAGTGAGGATGTAGACATGATCAACGAATTAGAAAACTCTTTAGGAGATGAAGGATATGGACTTGATGAAGAAGGAATGTTGTACCTTGATGAATGCAGTGAAGATGAATCTAGATATAACAACATATTTCTTCATTGGCAAATGGAGGATTACAAAATGTTTTAGCCCAACTACCTATATATTGAATCAGAGGATATCAAGAAAAACAAGATGAAATAAAAGTAAACCAAGAACCTAAAAAGGAAACAAAAGAGAAATGGACATTTCCAAAAAGTTTTATATAATATACAGTAGGAGATGTGGAAATTGATGCAAGACCGAAACATCTGAAGAATGTGGAGAAAGATATGAGTGAATAAGAAAATATCAAATATGAAGGACTCCAAATAGTGGACATTAATCTAGGGATAGAGGATGAACCTAGGATGATTCACTGTGGTGATGATTGGAACCCTGTATTGAAAGTGAAAGCTTTTAAGATATTATTGGAATATAAGGATGTCTTTGCATGGATATAAAATAACTTGAAGGGAGTACCACCTGATTTATGTGTCCATAATATCACGTTTATGCCTAGAGCACAACCAATAAGGAGAAGACCATATATGATGAATCCAAAATATGTTGCATTAGTGAATGCAAAAATAGAGAAGATGTTGGATGTAAGAATCATATTTAGGGTTACAATTAGTGAATGGGTATCACCTATAGTGGTCACCTTGAAGAAGGAAGTGGAAAAAATCAAAATATATGTGTACTATAGGAGTCTAAATGTATTAATCATTAAGGATTCCTTCCCTATTCCCTTCATATATTCCATCTTGGAGGAAGTCGTAAGACATGGGATCTATTCATTTTTGGATGGATTTATGGGTTACAATCAAATAAGCACAACTGAGGAAGATAATATGAAGACCACATTTATTATGGAGAATGGCATCTATGCATATAATCGAATGCCATTTAGGATCTATAATTACCTATCAACATTTCAGTGCATTATACTGTATATATTTGATCAGTTGGTGACGAAGAACTTCAAAGCATTTTTGGATGACTGGTTCATTTATGGGAAGATCAAGGAACATCTTCTTACACTTAGTGAATGTATGAGTAGGTGCAAAAATGCACAAATCTCATTAAAAATTGGAAAGTATTAACTGATGGTACCATATGGAAAGTTGTTAGGGCACATAGTGTGCAATGAGGGATTAAAAATAAATCTTGATAAGATCCATGTGATATTGCATATGGAATAACTATATGATGTGAGTTCACTTAAAACCTTCCTTGGATCGAAGGGGTATTATCGAAGGTTTATCAAGAATTATGCACATGTGTCTATCCATTGTATTGAAAAAGAATCATGTTCCTTTCATATGGATAGAGGAGCACCAAAGAGCCTTGTCAGTAGCTTGATTTTTGTGTTTCCAAACTAGGATAAGGAATTCCATGTCCACATTGATGCTTAAAATTTTGCAATTAGAGGTTCTTTAGCACAAGAAAGATAGTTTAGGCTGGATCAACCTATTTTATTTTCTAGTCACCTATTGTCAAGGGCAAAGAGAAACTACAATACAACATAAAGAGGAGCCTTGGGAATGGTATATGTAGTTTAGAATTTTAGGCATTGCTTACTGGCAAATACCTTTGCTTTTTATGTAGATCACCAACATATGTTGTACTTGATAAACAAATTGGTGATACAAGGATGGGTTAGAAGGTGGTTTGTCACCCTATAGGAGTTTGTATTTTTAGTGGTAGTGATACCTAGTAAGAAGCATGTAATTATAGACCAGCTATCTCAGATACGATCAAGAGAGCCTGTAGGAATAGAGATTTTGGATGAATTCCTTAATACACAGTTATTCACCATCAATGTTGTTCCATCATGGTACAAGTTGATTGTATAGTATCTATCCACAAGAGACTTTCCACAAGAGATGATGACAACTGAGAAGAAGAAAGTAATTTAAGAATTTAGCACTTTTCTAGTTGATAGCGAGATTGCTGTATAACATGGGTATTGATGGTATCTTATGAAGATGCATAATGGAGAAATAAGTTAGAGTGACATTGAAAGAAGCTCATGAAGGCTTAACAGGAGGGCACATGGGACCAAATGCCACTACTAGGAAAATATTACTAGCAGGATTATGGTGGCCCACACTATATAACGATGCAAAAGAATACATAAAAGCATGGGATACTTGTCAAAGGACAAGGAAGCTAGTAAATAGAGACTTAATGCCATTGCATCCATAAAAACCATAGGAACTACTTGAAATATAGGGATTGGACTTTGTAGAACCATTAAAAACCTCTCGAAGAAGGAAGTGTAGGTACATTGTGGTAGCAATGAAGTACTTGACAATGTGGGTCGAAGAGAGAGTGCTACCTGATAACTCAACTAAAAATACAACAATATTCTTGTACGAGCAAGTAATTACAAGATTTGGAATTCTACTATAGATAACAAGTGATCGGTGAGGACACTTCATAAATGAGATAATTAATATACTGAAAACTAAATTCAAGATTTTGCATTTATTATCTAATCCATATTACCCCAGAGCCAATGGGTAGGTGAAAGAAAGAAATAAAGTTTTGGTGTATACTTTGTACAAAACCTATGGAATAGACGGATAAGATTGGGAGAAAATATTACCATCTATTTTATGTATATACAAAACAACTTTTAAACCAAAAATAGAGTATACAAATTTCTAGTTGATGTATGGACAAGAGGCAGGGGTGCTAGTCGAATTTTTGATACCAAGTCTGAGGGTTGCAATGGAGCATCGTTTGGGTGATCAAGAAATTTTGGAGAAGTTAATTGAAACACTAATTAAGTTAGATTATTTAAGAGTCATGGTACAATGGGCAATAGGTAGCCCAAAAAAGAAAGAAACTATGGCATGCCAAACACCTGAGGAAGCTAGAACTTAGTTTGGGTGACCTAGTTCTAAATTTTAATGGGAAGCAAGAAACCAAACCTGGTAAGTTGAAGAATTTATGGCTTGGTCCCTACAAAGTGGTGGAAGTAATGAATAATGGAGCAATAAAGTTGTAAAAATTGAATGGGAATGAGGTACCCGACACTATAAATGGTTCAAAGTTGAAGCCCTACAAAGTACAGTGCTTATTCATTGCTTCGAAAGAGATTGAATGGAGAATATGAGTAGGTGCTCAAAGAAGAAATCAATACGAGCAAGGTCCATCATAGGAAGAGTTTGACATAGGACTCACATGCTTATTTGAATAATGGGAGGAGACATGACCAACTATAGAATAGCAAGAGTTGGTACCTCGAATCGGAGAAAGAAGAAGATTGTAGGTGCATGTCATATTTGTAGATGGGACCGATTGAGTAACAGAGAAAGATGAAGAGTGGATTCCTCCAAATGAAAGAGGATATCATGAGATAGTATTGTTACCCAAAAATAGGGTGAGGCAAGAAGAAGCACCCCAAGTAAATAAAAACATGATGTATCCTTGGGTGGAACGTAGAGAACTACCCCAACAAGTAGAAGGATGGAAAATGATACGGTTAATAGTACGATATGAAGATAGAGTGGACACTTTTGAAATGGAAGTTCTAAAGGAGAATGAGAATGAGACCATTGAAAAGAATTGGCTAGACTTACTCTATTAGCTTAGATAAGGCTATTATAGCAAATAATGTGACTACAGATCCAACAACTACAGGAGGAATATTAGATGCTATGAGGTCATAATGCAAGGTTGAGGGAGCAAATCATCCAAGAATTAGATGGTACAATATGAAGGCTATATGAGCAAAGAGATGTTAGGCTACAGGAACTAGAAGGGGAAGCTAAGGACAATAAGTCAATAACTCAAGTAAATTGTATAAGGAATAATGGTGCAAGCACATGTGAAGGAAGACAATCACAAATAGCACCAATTGATCCACCAATGACAAATGAAGATGCAAAAATACTTTGGTGAGACATTGAGGAAGCAACCACATCACCTGAACCACAAGGTAACACATAAGTAGATTCGAGTGAATCTGGTGATGAAGGAATGTCTTGGCTAGTAAGGGAACCTAGCACAGAGAGCAATGGTGATGATGACTGCATAGGAAGACCCCAAGAGCCTCAAGATAACCTTGATCTCCCAACCTATACGACAACACATTGACAACTTAGAAGACCATAGGAGCCTCAAGCCAACCTTGATCCTCAAGCTTATACAATAGCCTATTGACAACTAAGAAGAAAAAGGAGAGAAGTAAGGAAATTTAAGAGATTGATAAACTTACCAGTGAATCAATCGAAGAAAAGAGAGGATAATCAAAATAACTCAAGTTCTAACACCAAATTTTCTAATGCATACAAGGAGATATTGGCAACCTCATATCCACAGATATACTTTAAGAAAAGAATATGGAGAAATCACTTAATGCGTGCATATCATAAAATAAAAGCACTGTCATAACTATCACAAAGCATAATGTAGAAGTCCACTAGCCAATATTGAGATGGTAGATATAACTCTTGATAATAAAGCAATGGGAGGAAGGAATCAACAAGGATCCCTAATGCTTCAGCCAGGACGGGGATGAGGTATTCGACCATGAAATTAAATAAGTCAAAGTGATATTACACTAAGAGGAGAAATAGGATGAGGATGGTTAGGAGACACACCTTTAGCATGTTTGAACTAGATAAGAAATTTGTAAGGTATACCAAATATAAGAGGAATATTATCAAACCCTATAGGGCGGTACCCAGTGGGATGACCACCACTAATCTGATGAGGACCTCAAAGAGTGGAAGGAGGAAGAGGAGTACTCCAAGGAAGGGAGGAACCACCAATTATTTAGAGAGGTTTTGTTAGGATCATCAATCCTAACATTATTAGTTAGTATTAGTTATTATTATTAATCATTTAATTATTATATTATTAACTTATAAAGTGAACCATCACAACCCTTCATAACGTGAACCATCACATCTCTTCATACGTGAACCATCATGTCTCTTCACCAACATAGCTTTAGGGTAGATATATATATTAGGTTGTCCATCCATATCAAATCATCCAAGAAGAAGAATAATAAGCATAGATTCTAAGGAGGGAGCCCCATATAGTGGCAAAGCGATTACAAGGGAGCACCCTTTGAGTGGATTGTAATTACATTTACATTAATTTGTTAATAATTTTATAGTAAGACCTTGGGGTCTTACCATTTGGTATCAGAGCCATGTGGGATCCAACCATGTGGTATTTGCTCAAAGATCTTCATCAAATCACTTCTGTGCGTGAGTATCAAACTTGGTTTGAGGATATCACCAAACACAACACAATATTGGATGAATAAATTCTCATCAATGGATTCATTAGGGGATGAAAAGAGGAAATTAGAATGGAGGTGACAAGGTTCAATCCCTATACCATGATACAGACCTATGGATTGGAAAAATTAGCTGAAGATAAAATTAATGCACAACAACGATTAGGGAAACCACTTATGGAAAAATTGTTGACCACTTACATCGCTCCCAAACCTATGCATAATGGAAGGGCACAAAGAACTTACACAACCCCCAAATCTAACCAAAATTTATGAATTAAACATCTTAGCTTTGAGGAGATGAAAGAACGATGAGCAAAAGGACTCTGTGATAATTGTGATGAACAATTTGAACCCCATCATAAATGTGCTACACTAACATTGTATTTATTGAAGGAAGTTGATCCCTGTCTCTCCATAGAGCAAGCAGATGAGGTAGTTGTGTTCGAAGCGACCAGTGCACCTACTCATCGCAATGAAGACAATGAGGTCGATGTGAAAGAAGTGATTGATATACCAAACAAGGATGAGGTAGACATACCCAAAGTGATCAATGCTAGCCAAACATGCACTCTACAAGACCTACACATACCTTCCTCACCAATAGTGAGTTCTTGCAATATGAACAAACCTATTCGAAACCAACGTAGAGTGACTACACACTCCTCTGTTTGCTCTACCAAGGAACCAAAAAAGGATATGAAATCATTACCATCACTTTTGATGCATCATTCTGAAGTATTTGAAGAACCCCAAGGGTTGCCATCCCATACTCATCATGATTTTCCTAAGGAGGATTCTACTATTGTTCTTGGAAACCCCCCGCTAATGCTTCATACTTATCGATATCCCTAGCTACGAAAGGATGCCATTAAAAGATTCCAAGAACTTACACAAATCCTTCTTGGAAAACAAAGGACAAAGCTTCTCACTTTGAGCTTTGAGGACAAAGCTCTTTTTAAGGAGGGTGGCATGTTAGGATCCTCAATCCTAACATTATTAGTTAGTATTATTAATCATTTAATTATTATATTATTAACTTATAAAGTGAACCATCACAACCCTTCATAACGTGAACCATCATGTCTCTTCATACGTGAACCATCATGTCTCTTCACCAATGTAGCTTTAGGGTAGATATATATATTAGGTTGTCCATCCATATCAAATCATCCAAGAATAAGAATAATAAGCATAGATTCTAAGGAGGGAGCCCCCTATAGTGGCAAAGCGATTACAAGGGAGACCCCTTTGAGTGGCCTACGATTACATTTACATTAATTTGTTAATAATTTTATAGTAAGACCTTAGGATCTTACCAGGTTTGATGCCAAGAAGAGTAGGATGTGGGAGGTACTTGTGAGGTAGAGGTCTTGCTGGTAGAGGAAGAGTGCATTTTGTAGATGACATAAACCATGGATAAAAAAATATTCGATCACCAAGTATGAAGATAGAATTGATCCAAGGAGATAGGTAGATAAGTCGCTCAAATGATAGAAAAATAGTCAAAGCACCACTACCAAGGGATCCATCACCTATATGACAAGAGGAAGAGACACTAGGAGAAGATAATCCAACTTTTAATTACACAATTCCAAATTACACACATGGTAGTGGAAGGCCAGAGAATTCGGTAACATCACAAGTTGAGATGAATTTTCCTAGAGAACAAGTGGTGCCAGATGATACAATAACTCACAATATCATGGTCAAACCTCCAAGATAAGAATCATATGGGACCGTGCAAGTGAATGTCATTGTGTGATTCCCATGATGGTAAGTGTAAATAGTATTAGGAAATGAAAAAAGAAAAAGAAAAAAAAAGAAAAAAAAAGAAAAGGAAAAGAATAAAATTCCTTAGTTGTGAATATCCCTCAAGACACAATTAAGAAGAAATTTGGTTGAAAACTAGAAACAATGGCCTCTTCAAGAGAAAAAATAGAAAATTTCTCTAAGTGACAGATCGTACAAGTCAGTTAGAAGTGAAAAAAGCACAAGTTTGAAATTGTATAAGCAAAATAGGAAAATCATAGGTAAAAATCATACAAGAGAGCTTGTTGTACAATTTAGATTGTACAGTGTATGATTTGCAACCACCACAATTAATGTTGCATGTTTGGAATGATGAGTTGTCGAGAAATGCAGGAAAAAAATGAAATCGAATGCAAAAGCAGTGAGTTGTCGATCATCTGGGCAAAAGAAGACAAAAATGCATGCAAAGAAGGTGAAGTGGCACAATTTTAGAAATTGAATGGTTAGGGTTTTGTAGAAATTTAAATAAAGGATGCTTGAAGTATTTTTACAAATCGTACAAGGGTAAATTTAAAATTTCAAGGAGAGCGAAGGTGAAAAGCATGCAACCAAAAAAAATCTTCTACATAGGCATTGAAATTCACTAGTAGAACTATAAATTGCATGACACATTTTAAATTTTGCACCAGGGAGACTTTTTGCATTCAAATAAAATCAACCGAAAGAGAAAAGCAAGGGTTTTAACTCCAATAAAATAAAATTTCAAATTTTAGATGAGGGAAGCAAGGGTTTGTAGTAGGTGTCAAATAAAGAACCAAATTGTGAAAAACATCCACCTAGGGTTTAAGGAAATTGTAGATTGAATCCAGAGTGAGTAAATTGCAAGAAAAAGAACTTACAAGGCCTAATCAGAGGAAAAGCGACAAACATAAATTGTAAAAGGTAGAAATAAAAGAGGAGATGACCGTGCAACCCTACAACACAACCAAGAAAATTTGTTTTTGTGAGAAATTATGCCAAGTAAACGAAAAATTGTAGATTTGCTCCAAAATTGCATCAGAAAGATAGAGCGGGATATTTTGGCAACTGGATCAGTGACAAATCATGGAAAGAAAGTTAAAAATATACGTTTAAGGTGAATGAGGGTTTCAAAAGATGTGTTGTATGATTTGGAGGTTAGATTGTATGATTTCAAGAATAATTTGTACGATTTCAAGCAGTTCAAAGGTTGATTTGAGCCTTTTTGAGAAAATCATACAGAATCATATGAAATTGTATGAATACAAAAAAAGATTTTAGGTGGCAAGGGATGTTGTATGAATTGGTACAAGCCTTGTATGTTTTGGTGTAGCTGGTGTATGATTTACAATTGTTGAATGATTTTGAAGTAGTTTGAAGATTGTACGATTTGAAGGTTGTTGTATGAACAGTAAACATACATGAATAGTTGGAGCATGCTCTGTATGCTTTACAATATCATTATATGATTTTTTAAGAACTTAAAGTTGCATAATAGTTGATGTCTAGAAAGAAAATCTAATAATAGGAATGGCAAAAAAATAATTTTGACCAAAGAGTTTGGATATCGATTAAGAATAATTATAGCCAATAGAGTTTAATAGTCACCAAGACCTTTGCACGAGAGAGATTCATATTCTTGGCAACACCAAGGGTGATAGTTTTAGTCTCATGATTTGTGTAGTAATCATACTTGGAGGAGAGGAGGATACCGACCATGGAGAGAGTAGAGGTATTGGAGGGCTGATCGAAGAAGGACATTGTCAAGGTTTTGAGAGGAGGAAATGGCATAGGAAAGAGCCCTGATGAGGAAATAGCATAGTGAATTCCATTACGTAGATCCATAGGAGGATCTAAGTAGTGAATCCAAGGAGGACCAGGTTGATATAATGAGGATATGATTTATGCAACATGGAGCAGATACATGCTAAAAGTGGTGGAGAAAATAAGAAAATAAGAACCACCCTTGGAGAAGAAAATTTGAGAAGGCTAGTGATAGCACAGGTCCCACTACACCAAAATACCTTCTTCTATAACTATCTATTGCATATTGTTCATGCATACAATCCTGTAAGTAGATTTACTTATGTTAATGTGGGAAAATGATCGATGAAGGTAGAGTTCACAATAGGAGCATTCAGAAGAACATTTGGATTGCCAAAATATGACACTGAGGTAGTTAAGAAGTTGCTTGATCTGATTGAGACACATTGCATCATCACTTATCTCACCAATTTAAAATCACTAATAGAAGCAAAGATCTCGAGTGCAGGAACTTGAGGGATTAAATAGATCCAGTTAATAGGGAATGATTGGCCATGCACCATGAATATTGTAATGGCTCGATTGTCAGGAGAAACACGAGCCACAAATATGCCAATATGGATGTCTCAATATGTGGAAGGTATCACCAAAGGAATTTCGTATGATTAGGGTACCTATATGGAGAAAAGATGCATGATGTAATGACAAAAAAGACAACAAATTTTGGGATGAATTACCATGCTATTGGATTGTTATTGAACGCTGTCACACAAATAGAAATTCATTTTTTAGGTTTGATAGAGCCTAGAAATATTGATGTAGGTAGGCCAACCATACTATGGTGGGTAAAGTTAGTGCCAATTCAGAAGGAGACTCCAGATAAGTCTTGGTCAAAGAAAGAACCTAAGCAGCAGGCCACTGTAGTGCATGAGGATACTCCTTCGGATGAGGAGGTACACCATCAAAGGAAAATAGCTAGGAATTTAAAAATTGAACTGGAATAACAAGCACTTCAACAATGGTAGTAGGAGCAGCCGTCAGTTTAGGAAAGGGAGGAAATTTTGGGGAGGAAATCCAACCCCATATAGATAAGAATAATAAGGCAACGATAAATAATGATAAACAGTTTTGTTTCAAAAAACAAATTGAGCCTATACAAAAGAATTAGCAAGAGGAAGGACAGTCAAACTCAGAGAGGTTGGATTTGCACAATTGGAATTGGGTAGAGGTAGAGGAGATGGTAGATTCCCCATAGATTTTCTAGTCTCCAGATCTAAAAATTTTGGACTCTTCTAAAAATTTGGACAATACAAAAGTGAGGCAAATAGTACATGAAGTGATATCCACTACATAAGAAGTAAGGGAGAAAGCCAAGGTGGTAGTGGAAGCCTCAAAAGAAGATTCAAGAGAGAAAAATAAGCCCCACTTTAGATTCATGATGGGAGGAGGCACTAATCAAACTGAATAGAGTGATGCACAAGAAGATACGAATGCATCATAGGAATAGAAAAATACTATTGTTAAAGAGGTCACAACAATAGAAGTCTAGTAGAATCAAAAATAAAAGGAGGTGACAGAAGAACAACAGGTGCACTTAACTGAGCAAAAGGAGGTCTAGGAACCTATAGGGCAAAAAAAATCTCATCTTGAGGTTGTTAATATTGAATATGATGTGGAGGTTGAGAGAATTATGGGATAAAATCCATAGTAGGAAAATATAAACATGGAGAAAGCACTAATGGATCTCGGGGGAAGCTCTAGTCACCACTTGGAAGAAGAGGAATAAAAAACTCCTACATAGGAAGAACTGTGGAGAATGCATAAAAGCTACCTCATGGATGTACCATAGTTCTCAAAGATTGAAACTAAGGAGGATGTGAAAAGGGTAGAGGATCAGGTGGACCATTTATTCTCTCATATGGGCAATGCCATAGCTAGTGCCAAATTATAGTTCTATATTGGACACATAGGAGAATTGAAGCTATGGGAGGAACAAGTATTTATCAAATTGGAAAAGATAACATAATGAATGAGTAGTGATGATCATACAAAGATAACTATTGATATCCATGTACAACACCCATGGAGGTTACCCAAGGAAGAGGTAACAACGATGTTAGGGAGAGATGACTTACCAGACAGAGTGAGAACCAACTACATGCATCATCTGAGGTTGTACCTAGATAGAGCTAATTATCTAAATTGTCCCTTGAATATAGTAGAGTTGTAACATAATAGGGTAAACTCAAGCTTGGCTATCAATATGAGGAAGTTGAACTGCCTAACACATTGGATAGAGTAGCTGAGCATAGGATTGGAGTAGATCTATCAGATCAAGGAAGCTATGAAAGAAGAGACAAAGACCACTCAAAAGGAAATTATTGCAATGGAGAAAGAATTGAATAAGAGTAAGGCTATGGCAAAAGAAAATTTAAAGAAATTGGAAGAACTACTAAACAACATAGCTAGTTTCAAGGCAAAAAATTAGTTCGCTAGAAGAGGAGAAGCAACATGTCTCACAAATGGCAGAATAAAGGATCAGGGAGTTGGAAGATCAATTAATAGCAAAAGAAGAACAATTATAGGTGAAGTATGAATAGATGAGATCACAGCTAGTTGCGAAAGATGAACAATTAATAATGAAGGATAAGAAGATAGAAGATCTTACAAAATGTAATAAGTGATATAATGTTATAATCCTAGAGAAGCAAACACAATTTATGGTTAAGGAGGAGACTATTCATTTTTTGGAGGCTAATACTAATCACCATATGAAGACCATTATAAAAAATAATGAAGAATTAAAAGTAGTAGCTCAAATAGAAGCACATTTATAGGAGAAGCTTAAGAAGAGTGCTACTGAGCATGAACAAAAATTAAGGGAACTATTGAAGACTACCGAGGAGACAACCAACCAACATGGTATGAAAGTAGTAGAAATGGGCAACTATGCAGCCAAGTTGCAAACTCAATGCACAATTCTTTGTGCCCGATTGGAAGATAGTGAATCCCTAGTCAAAGAATATGAGGCCCAGTTTAAATAGAAAGATGATTCAGCAAGGAAACAAACCAAAGTAAAGGGGAGGGCAGATGTAGGTAGAAAATTCACCTCCTAGAAGAAGTGACAAAGAGGATTTGCCTAGTTCCGATAGTTTTGACAATTTTGATAGTTTTGGAAAAATGTACAAGTAGGAGAAAAATGTACAAGGAGGAAGCAAAATATACAAGAAGGAAGCAAAACGTATAACTAGAGCTAAAAGGTATAAGGTGCAATGAAATGCATATGAAATGCAATTTGAGTTGTAATTGTGAATGAATTTGATAAATAATATGATTAGACTTAGTAAAAGGATGTAATTAAGATTTTTGTTATACATGGGTAGTTGTGAATAATGAATTGCCTCAAGAACCACTTGGAATGGCCTGGGTAGATGTTATATAAGGCCCCCCTTTCAATTTTGTAAGTCTATTATGATGAGTCTAATTATTGAATGCATCTATCTGATTATTGTGTGGAATTACTAGTTTATTGTGTATCCTTGTGGAAGTTGTTAGTGATTGTAATGTTCCATTGAAGAGTAATAAAGAAGAACTACATTGCATAGCATTTTATCATGCCATTTTATGTTATGGAATGATGGATTAGTATTTTGTTGTATCTGATTATTGCATGTTGTTGTTTATGTCTCTAGATGATGATAATGCACTAATATGAATAATGGAATTAAATCACCACTGGTGTGAGTCCTGGAAGTTATCTATGAGGAATATTGCATTTGGAAAGAAATTTTGGGAGCTATTGTATGATTTATAGATATTCTCATTGTGAAGAACTTTCTCAAACCCTAAGGATAGAACTTGCATATTGGTAAATATGGATTAATTGACATTCTAGAACTTCCCAAAACTTGCATGAGATATATTGGTAAGGAAAACAATCCAATTTAACACCTTGTTGCACTTTCAGTTCATAAAAATCCCACACCATACATGTTACAAATCGTACAGAAGAACTTTACCAATTTGGTAGTTATGCGATTGAAGGAAACTTACCTGATTTGGCAATATTGATAAATTGAACAAATTAGTTACAAAACTGTGTACGACAACTTGTAAAATTGAATTTAAATAATTTTATGAGTGTCAAATAATACAAGCACTAATACTGTATGTTTTGGGATCATACAGTTGCATGATTTTAGTCCATACAAGCTAATTTGTGGTCGCATATCACTTGTGAAGACTGTATGGTTGTACGATTTGGGTATTTGCATAAGAGTAGTAAGTTGATCATTCTAAGCCTTTTAGAATAACCTCCACACAAATAATACTACATACCTATGTTACATGCATATTTTGTAAACCCAATTTGAACATGTTTCTTAGTGGCCAAATTAGGAAGCTTCTTCCTTGTGTGCTTTTATTTTGAAAATATTTTTACAAGACAACTAATTTGTTTACTTATAATTAGAAGAACATTAATAAATATCTTAAAAATATTCTTATGTGCCTTTCATTAGCCTTATCTTATATCCTTTCACTTCTTTTAATGGCTCCATTCCTTAGAAGTTAGCAAGGGAAGCTAGATTCTAATCATGTTTTCAAAGAAGATGATCATATTGATAGAGGGAACCCTAACCTTGATGTATAAGAGTAAGAAAATGAGGAAAATAAAACAAACTATGATCCCCTTGAAGGACCTTATGGATGCTACATTTTAAAATAATTTGATCATATGCATGGTTTTATGAAATACTATAAGTAAGACTTGCTTGTAGCTATAAGGTAGGAAGCTCAACTTGAAAGAGGTGAGACTCCTCATCCAATAGTATCTCTGAGATGTGTTCCTACTAAACCTTTGATTGATTTTTTTTAATCATGATAATATTGTCCATAAACCATCTTATGCCACTACAAACAACCACCAATGATGGAAGAATTCCACAAGTCCTTCCAACTAGTAGTGCATATCAAGATCATGTTAAATTTCATCATCATTTTTCTAATCTTAACATTCTTGCTTTTGTTCGACCAATTGTTAGTTATCATTTCTAGCAAGATACCATATATCACAACAGTATCGATACCTCCAACATGGGCCAAGTACCTGTTCAACAACCTACCTATCCCTTAGGGAATCTAGGGGTATTGCACATAAATAATTATGAGATGCAAAGTTTAACTAATATGGTGAAACAATTGGTTTCAAGAGTATATATGATTCAACCCTCTAGTTTCACCTATAGATATAGAGAAATGTCCAATCAGCCCTTAGACCCTATAGTTGTTGCTAAGCCTTATCCTAAGCATTTTCTTATGTTGGTTTTTCCTATATATAAGGGAATGAAAGATCCAATTGAGCATTTGAGAATGTTTAAAACAACTTGCTATGATATTATATATGATGACATGTTATTGATAAAGACGTTCCCTAATAGCATTTGTGGCATGGCATTAGAGTGGTATTATCGATTGCCCAACCATTCTTTGAGAAATTTTGAAGAAACAATTGAATTATTTGTGCAACAATTTGGTGCTTATGTTGAGAAGAAATTAACCATGAAATATGTTTACAGTTTAAATCAAGGTAAAGAGGAAAGTTTTTCAAAATTATTGTCTCTTTGGAGGAGTTTAGTTGGGTGCTTGAGATATACCTTACCTCCTTGAGACATGCTTGAGATATTTATTGGAAACTTGCAAGAGAAATTGTCGTATGCATTAAAACTACAACTATAACATCTTTTGACCAAGAAATTGACCTAGCAAGAAAGGTAGAGCAAGCTCTTATCATAAGAGGATATCTTAAAGTGAAAGAGAATAGGACCACTAAGAGTCAGTATAAGAATAAGCATATGGTTGACCATGGGATAACAGATAGTAGGCTTGTTAAAAGTATTATTAAAAACCTACAATATATGATGCTTAGTAAACCCCCAAAATCCCCACAAAGGAATTTTACAAGGCTTAACATGCCTATGAATGTGGTCCTACAATAGGTTTTGGAAGCTAATATTATTGAGTTACCTCCCATAAGGTAGCTTGATACCATGATTAATTGGTATAAACTTGGTTAGCATTGTGAGTATCATAGAGTGGAGGGGCACTGGATAAACTCTTGTAAGAGGTTAAAACATGTGGTTTAGGACCTGATTGATGAGGGGCACCTTATCATAGAAGGTTCTCATCCACCCAAAAACCAACCTCCTACTCAAAAAGCACCCACAAATAATCAAGATATGGGAATATTCCAATATCCCCTACCTAAGCATGGGCAATAGACAACTAATCAAGTGTCATATCAAAATATGCTACCTCCCTATAATAATGTGGTTGGTATAATAGCAGTGACTAAAAGGAAATAGGCTTAAGCTCAAATAGCTCAACATTCTCAACAAGAAATGAGCTTTTCATCCAACCCACCCTTGAAGCTCATCCTAGTTCTGAATAATGCTCAAAGGAAAAGTGTGAGAGAAAAAACCCCACATTTAGTGTTGAAATATCAACCTAAAATCTTCTTTGATATTCAACAATAGTTAGCTAGTACCCCAACCAATATATCTATCATAGAACTCTTACAAACTTCTCCTATTCATAGGGAATATTTTTTAGAACTTCTAATACAACAATATATCCCTATCAACATTTTTCCTAGTGTTGTAGCCAATGTCGTAGGTTCTCTTGTGATACATAACATCACATTTTCAGATGATGATATGCATTTATCAAAATTACAAGGGGATTATTCTAATTACATCACAAACTTTATTGGGAGAACATTTGTCAAACAAATATTGATTGATAATGGTTCTTCCCTTAATTTCACTTATCAAATTTTCAAACATATTGGATTAAAAGAGGAAGACTTAACTAAATTTGATATTATCATCAAAGCTTTCAACAATGAGTCCCAAGAGGTCTGTAATGTTGTGTCCCTCCCATTAGGGTTAGACCTTAGATATTATATACTTTGTTCTATGTGGTGTCTTTCCAAACATCTTTCAATATTCTTCTTGGACATCCTTGGATCCACGTAATGAAGGTTGTCCCTTCTAATTTTCACCAATGTTTGAAGTTTGAATTGAAGGATCAAGTTGTTACCATTATGGATAACCCTTATCTATTCAAATATTGTTTTGTGGTTTAAGAAAAATCAATATAATCTCAACATCTATCCTTCTATCTCATCATCTGTTCCTCTAAGTTCCTCATCTCAAACATCTAAGCAACTTGAAAGTCTAAAAGTGAGTGAGGAACCCCAAATTAAAGTCTTATCAAGAGATCAAGTTAATAATTTTATTCAAGAGTATTCTGGATATTGCCAAACTACCACCTTCACAAAGAAATATGGGTTTAACTCATAAGAAGGATGAAGTTATGCACATTGGCATGTTTACCTTTATATTCATAGGAACAACCTTCAAAGAAAATATCTGTGGTAGCAACCCCTCTCTTGTGGAGCATTCTTTTACCCATTTTTACTTATCCAATGATTATCCACTCAATAAATAGATCCTATCTAGCATGGTATATGTAGGTAAATATTTGGGGCCATGATAGAAAGGAATTCAAGAGCTTTTGGATGTCCAAGTCTGACCTGGGAGGTGTGGTGTAGGCTACATTCCCAATAAAAACCAACCTTTACAATTTGATAATGATGATCACCTTTAAACTTATGATGAATATATAGATCATCAAAAAATGGAGTGGGATGATGAGGATGAAGTACCCCTTTATCCTTTTGATATTTTATTTTGTAATATGGTAAATTATATGCATTATGATGATAAATCTACTGCTCTTCAAGGAGAACCTACTTCACTATCTTATAGAGATCTTGTAACATTAGGGATTGCTCCTCATTTTGTTAAGAAAGATGGTTTTATCAGGCTTTGTGAAGATTTTTGTGCAAATGCTACCAAAGAAAATATGAAGGAAATTCCTTGTAATTTTGATCATCAGGATATCCCTATTCTATATTTTTATTTGATGGATCAATCTCTTGTACACCTATTCTTTTTGTTATGATAGAAGTCACAATTTGGCTACATGCTGACTCTCATTTTACTAAATTATATATATATATATATATATATATATAATAAAATGATAAACCACTAATTAGGCATACCTTACATTTTCATCCACCACATTTATTTTCCTGCTCATATTGCATGTTTTCCTATCATAATCTGCATGATTTGCGTGGCAATTAATTGCATTTGCATCCCTGCTTGTCATAATTACATTGTTATTTTCTCATGACTGCTTGATCATATAGTTTTTGGGGACTTTGTGACAATGACACATGATGATACCTAGTTAGGTTGTAGCTCACATGCATTTCAATTTCACCAGGACTCTAATGCCTAGCAAAGTCCCCAACCTAGGGCTTTTTACTTCATTCTTCCTCTTGTTTGTTTTTTTTCTCTTTCTATTTTTTTTCTTTGTTTTTGTGTTTCTTGACCTCAAATGTTTTTCTAATGAACATAAATTAATATTTAGGTCAAGGAACACAAATATTCCTTGTTTTCTGCTCTTGCTTTCTTCCTCTCTTCTAGCATGTGCATACACACACATCTTGTCTTTCTCAGTTGGCTTTGTTTGCTCACACTTTGCACACACCATACCCCTATCGAGTAGTACTTGCTAATACATATTGCACACACAACACACCCCATAGTGAATAGCTTCATTTTCATGAGTGAGGATAAACCTCGATTCAACCATTTGTGAAAACACACCCCAGAGGGTATATCTATTGATCATTTGTCCATCTTAGCAAGCACAACACCCATAGCAGGTTTCACTCCACATTTTGACCATCTTAGAAAGTACTACTCCCATAGTAGGTATCACTCCACTTGTCCATCATATTTTTCTTTATGTATGTATGGTTGGCCACACGGATTTGGTACGGTCTATGCTAACCCAAAAATCATACCTCGAGCCACTATTTTCTTTGTTGTTGTTCTTTTTTCATCTTCTTTTCTTCTTCTTTTTTTCTCTTCTTCTTATCCTTCTTCTTTTTCTTCCTCATTTTATTCTTTTTATTTTATTTCTTTTTCAAAATTGTGCCCCATATTTATGGGTCATGATTTTTCTTTGGTGTTATCGTGCTCCATTTTTATGGGGCACAATTTTACCTAGAGTATTATTTTATTTTTTCTTCTTCTTCCTTCTCTCTCCTCTTCTATTATTTCCCTTATTCCATGTTTTTTCCTACATTGCATTCCATCCATTGCATCCATACATGTTGCATTTTAGTCTAAGTGTATATCATGCATAAAGAAAATTAAAACATTCAAATAAAAAATTAAAAACACCTTAAAAAGAGGTACACATAATCACACACATAGCACAAAATACATCATGATATTACTCAAGAAAGAGAAATATACATAGGTCTATCTGGTCGATGTACTATAGTCCAAAATTGATATACTCGACCATCCCTAGGGATGCATACCACACTAAAAATTGATGTCACCCATATCCTCTCCCTAGCTCTAGGAGCCTGTATCCTTGGCTTTGTTCATCAAAGGTGGTCTTGATGGAGGTATATTCATGGATACTGAAACTGTACATGATCTAGACTAAGTTTAGCTAGATTTTTATAGGGATGAAGTAATGGCACTCACTACTCCATAAAAAATACCTGATCGTATACCATCTAGAATATGGTCACCCTCTACACGACTGCCTCCAACTCTCTCCTGCTTCCTGGAGCTCTATCTATAGTAGGAAGATTCGATAACCTTGTTGGCTATTACTGACCATAACCATCCCCTTTGCTTAAGCCCGTTAATGCTCCTTGTCTAGCTGGCTCACCTATCCCAAGAGGTGGTTGGCCTCTACATGTGTTGCATCTCTCTTTGCCTCCGTAGTATTGAGTGCACTCCTTAGCCCCTTTGTCATCTTGGCCTATCCTCTCAGATTAGGTCCATATCCCTCTGTAGAGTCACTACCTATATATGTAGTGTCTCTATCTCTCTCCTTGAGTCTCCCCAACCCGTGGTATCACTCGGGTTGATTGTTGCTAATGTAGAGGTCTCACCTATGCAAAATGCCTCAAGTTACATGTAAAACATGAAAGTGTTCAAAATGACACCATTTTCACACCACTCATTTATTCTAAACCAACTGCTCCTTTTTTATTGATGTTTCTCACCCTTCACCCTTAGATTTCTACATATTTCTTTGATGCATTTATTAGGCCACAAATGCATCAAAGAGGGGTAAAATGTAGACACAAAAAATTGATCCACTCGGGTGAGTCATTTTCCCTAGTTTCTCAGAGAGATCCTCCAAATTACCCAAATCAAGTTTGGGTCTCTCTCCCCCCTATTTTCTCCTTTTTTCCTTCCTTCAATGAAATCGTTGTTGGCCCTTATGGGGCACGATTTCACCTAGTTAGGGTATTCTCTTAAAAAACCCCAATGTTACACTTAACCCCCTTTGGAATCAAAATTTCCTTGGTTTTATTGCCTATTCTTGTTTCAAATCTCTTACAAATAGAGGGTTTGAAGCTTTATTTTTTTCCTCCTAAACAAATAGCTCTCCTAACTTCTAGATTTATTCCAATTAAAAATTCTAAGGGAAGCATACTAACAAGTGGCCTACTAGTGTTGATGCAAGTGCTAATAAGACTCTATTGAAGCCCTTTGGATTTTGTGGAGATATTTTTTGTTGCATTTGATTGTGTATTTCTACCCTTGGTGGATAAGTGTTGGAGCCCTAAGTAGGAGTCTACTATCTTGGATATCTTCATATTTTTATCTTCTTTTTTGCTACCACCAGGTTGTTTTCCCTCAGTTGCATTTGCATATTATTAAATTTGTATTTATTGATAGTTTATTTGTATTATTTTGCTATATTTTTCTTTTGTTGTAAAATCATACCTCATAATTATAGGGTGCAAATTCATCAAAAGCAAAATCATGATTGTCCTGTACAGGGTGCGACTTCGCCAGACCTAATCTTGGGGGTAGAAGTTCACCTTCAAACCTTAGATATGACTTTCATGATATATTGAGGGTATAATTATGCAAACTATATTCTATTTATAATTCTATATTTTTGCATTGTATTTTTCTTGTTCATATTCCAAAAAGGTCAAATTTCACTTTTGCATTTTGAAGGTTAGCTAAAAGGACCTGGGGGGCTTGATTACTATGTCTCCAAGTATAGTCATATAGAGGCCTAAGAAGGCCCCCAATGTTGATCATATTTTTTAAGGTTTTTGTGAAGTTGTTTTGCAGGATAGAAGATGTGGGACATTGCTAGATGTAAGATAAAGCTTGGAACAATCATCGAATCAAATAAGTTCCCTAATATATATTTAGGTTTTTTGCTGGTTGATTTTGTTCATTTTTGTTCAAAATAAATATCACAGGTGAGGGAAAGTATTTGATCAATTTTCTAGGCATTTGAAAGAATAAAAGCATATAATGTGCATCTAGGGTTTTAACCTTTGTTTATGCATTTATCTTAGACACTTGCTCAAAGGCTTTGTTTTATAGCCCTAGAGTTAGTAATCATTCAAACAAAGAATCATTCTAGGGTTAGATCTTATCTTATTACATATTGTTTTTTTTATAAGTTAAATATTTATATTAAAGAGGGTAATTTAAAGGCACCCTAACGCCTTAGTACAACTACAAAGGGAAAGGATGTAGAATCCTCAAAAAACAACCGACCATCCTTGAAGACCTAAAAATGTAAAGGAAAAGGAGATAAGACAAAAAGTAGATAGGAAGGCCTAAAGGGCAAACAAAAATAACCCAAGACAAAAGCCAATTAGGCCATTACATCAGGGATGTAATCCTTATGAGTATCCTTAGCAGCATCCTTAAGGATATCCTTAAAGGTATCGTTGGATATTTTTGTAACCTCATCATCCTTTGTAGTTTCCATGATAACCTCATCCTTATCCTTGAATTTGGCTTTCATAGCAACCTTGGAAGGAGTAGCCTCTTCTCAAACCTATGAATCTATTACAAATATTGTTATCCATTTTGAACATTTTCAACTTTTTCCACCCTTGCGATGTCATCAACTTCACGTGGGAGGGTGTCAGTCCACGCCAATAGGCTAGGGGCATGGACTCTGATGTTAGCTATCTTATTAGAAACCGCATTAGCTTCCCTAAAAACATGTTGAATAATGATTTCTTGCTGAAGGAGGAGAAGGCTTCGAGCTTCTTCAATGAGATTCTTGACATTCCAAGTTGGAACTTTGGAGTTTTTTAAATAATTTATAATATTCAAAGAATCCCCTTCTATAATAACCCTTCCTAGAAATTGCTTGATTAGCTAAATACCCCTCAATAATGCCTTGAATTCAGCCACATGGTTTGACTATTCTCCAAAGGGTTCAACAAATGCAAAAATAGAATTTCCTTTGTGATCCCTTAAAATCCCCCCTGCTCCAGTTCTTCTTGGATTTCTTTTTGCTGCTCCATAAAAATTCAACTTGACCCGGTATTGGGGAGGAGGTTTCCATATGATGTTATATCTAGAGATATGAATACCACTTGGGTTAGGATTTTCAAGAGAAACATGTAAGTATTTGAGCAAGGAAGCTTCAAAACTAGGGATAGGATAAGGATCACTTGGAGTTGAAAGAGCATTTTCCTTGGCAAAAAGGATGATTTTATTGGTATTGGAATAAACATCCTTGGCCTCCCTAGAGAAAATTCTTCTGTTACTTTCAAGCCAAATTTGCCAAAGATAATGATGAAGGTAAAATTTCCATATTCCTTTGAGGCAAGGATTTCTAAAAGGATTTGGTCATTGAGAAAAAAAATCAACTAAGGATGGGGGTTTGACCCAACTAATATGGAAATTTTAGAAAAGCTTGTTCAAGATGGAAATTGAAAAAGGAAAATAGAGGAAAATATGGTTAGAATATTCCCAATCAGTAAGACATAGGAAACATCTGTTAGGAAGCGGGATTTCTCATTTAATAATATTTTCCACCATGAGGATTCTATCTTGGATAGCTAGCTATGAAAAAAAGAAACCTTTGGAGTCAGGTGATTGATCTAAAATAGAATGAAAGGAATGAGGACTTCTTCAGGGGTAAGGGTAATATTATAATCTAATTTAACCATAAAAACCCCTAAATTAGAAGGTTCCAAAATAGGTTGATCATTGGTAATCCTAGATGGCAAAGTGAAAGTAGACAAAAGGGCTTCCATGGAAGAGATTTATTCAAAGATCTGAATCCAAGGAATCATTGGTAATAAATTCTTTTCCAAGTATGGGAATCATTGGTAATGGATAAGAAATCTACAACCCACACACCAAATAGAGGATCTTTAAATTCCTTCAAAGCTCTGAATCTAGGGAATTCCATCAGTGGCTGATTGTCTAACCATTTATATTCCCAAAAATTTACTGATTTTTCATATTCCAACTGCCATCATAGGCATTGTATCAGGAGTTGTTTAGTGAGGCTGATGGATTTCCAAAAGGTTGAACCCCTAGATGATGCCTTATTACATAAAAAATCAGACCCCTATAAGTATTTCCTTTTAACAATAGTGACCCATTCCACAAGATCCCCTGAAATAACTATCCAAGCTTGTTTTTCCAAAATAACCAAGTTCAACAGATTAATCCTTCTGAGGTCGATCCCCCCTTGATCCTTTGGCTTGAAAATTTTTTCCCACACTACTAAGTGAAATATAATTTTGTTTTTAAACCCTATCCAAAGAAAGTGTTTTTGAATTTGTTCAATATTGTAATAAATCTTAGTAGGGGCTTTAAAAATTGAAAGGAAATAGACAGGAATACTTTGAAAGCAATCCATGGTGAGGACAAATTTTCCAGCATGAGAAAGAAGATTATGATCGATGGTGGGCTAAAACATAAAAGACTTTATTTAATTAACTTCAAAAATTACACCACACACACAACGCTATGTAGACATTGAAGGATAGGGTATTTATAGGGACGTGGAGGTGGAGGAATAAGGAGGGATAAGGGAAAAGGAGAGACGTGGAGGGATAAGGGGAGAGGGAGGAGGTGGAGGGATGAGGAGCGGAGGTTACGGAGGAAATAAGGAGGAAATGGTGGCGGAAGAATAGGGAGGAAAGGCGAGGAGAGAGAGAGAGAGAATATAGGAAGGGGGTTTAAAAAATTAAAAAAATCTTGCCGACATGTTGTCGACAAATTTGGACGCATGTTCACATTGTGGCCATAAATCAGGATATTTCTGAGCCACTTAGACAATAACCCTCTTCACACTTGCAACATTCTCCCCCTTAAAGTTGAGAGGACTGACTACACAGTCTCTCAGCTTTATAAATTGAGCTTTAGCCATCGCTTTGGTGAAGATATCTGCAACGTTCTCCAAAGTGCGGCAAAATTTAAGCTCAACAATTTCATGCTCCACCATGTCTCGGATGAAGTGGTACTTCATATCAAAATGTTTCGTTCTGCTATGGTGGATCGGATTGTATGCCAACTGAATGGCACTGATGTTGTCATAGTAGATTCTGGTTGGACCACTTTGCTGCTCTCCAATCTCTTCCAACACTTTTCTTAGCCATAGGGCTTGAGTACTAGCATAGGTGACTGCTATATATTCAGCTTCTGTAGAAGACAAAGCTACAACAGTTTGCTTTTTGGAACTCCATGTTATTAGCCCTGATCCCAGACTAAAACAGTTCCCTGAAGTTGATTTTTTGTCATCAATATTGCTGCCCCAATCACTATCACTGAAGCCTACAAGCTTGACAGTGTTACATTTATGGTATTGGATTCCAAAATCCAATGTACCCTTCACATATCTGAGAATTCTCTTAGCTTCCTGCAAATGCAGCTCAGATGGGCTAGCCATAAATCGAGAGACAAGAGAAACAACATACTGAATATCGGGTCTGGTGTTGGCGAGAAACATCAAACTCCCAACAATGCTCCTGAAAGTGGTCACGTCAACTTTTGGTGCTCCGTCATCTTTGCTTAACTGGATCCCATGTCCAACAGGAGTTGCAACTGGTTTGCATTGCTCCATAGCAAACTTCTTGATCATGTCCCGAGCATATTTAAGTTGACAGATGAAGATCCCTGTATCTGACTGATGGACTTCCATTCCAAGGAAGTAGTGCATTAAGCCGAGATCCTTCATCTCAAACTGCTTCATCATGGAGCGCTTGAACTCCATATTCACTTTTTCATTACTACCCATGAAAATGAGATCATCCACATACAAGCAAACTATGAGGATGTCGTTACCTTGCTTCAGGTAGTAAAGTGTGGGTTCATTTCTGCTTCTGGTGAACCCAAAATCTTTGAAGTACCCATCAATGCATGAGTACCAAGCTCGCGGTGCCTGCTTGAGGCCATAGAGTGCCTTTTTTAGTCTGTAAACAAGGTGCTCCTTACCTTGCTCTTGAAATCCTTGAGGTTGCTCAACATACACTTCCTCTGTTAAGTACCCATTGAGAAAGGCACTCTTCACATCCATGTGTTGGATTTTCCAACCCTTGTGAGCAGCTAAAGCAAGAACTGTTCTGATGGTCTCTTGTCGGGCTACAGGAGCAAATGTCTCTTCATAATCAATACCATATTTCTGTGTAAATCCTTTTGCAACCAATCTTGCTTTGTGCCTTTCAATGCTTCCATCAGCATTGTATTTGGTCTTGAAGACCCATTTACATCCAACACACTTCTTTCCTTTAGGAAGCTCTACCAGCTCCCAAGTATCGTTGTTTTTTTATAGAGGTTATCTCCTCTTTCATGGCATCCTGCCATATCTTCTAAGTACAAGCCTTCTCATAACTAGAAGGTTCAAGTTGTGCACTAGTTAACAAGGCATAGTTAACTACATCCCCTCGAGGTTCTTGGGAGTCATCATCTCCATACAAATGCATATTTTCAAGTCTTTGCAAAACTGAACCCATTTCACTTGCTTGACTTCTAGTATATCGTCTTTGAAAATTTGTATCCAACATCTGATAAGATGGATGATGCTGGAGAGTTCTCTTACCTCTAGATGGAGAATCAATATCCATTGGTGAGGAACTAACTGACCTTTGTGGAGAAGGACTTGGTGAAGATGATGATGGACTAGAAGTCGAATGTCTGCTTGGGCTTGGAGGAGGAGACTTCTTGCCTTTCTGTGGCGCCTGTTGAATTTGTGAAGAACCTGCATCATGAGATTCAACATCACTATAAATTTGGGGATGTCCCCATTCTCCCCCTTCATCAAAAATCACATCCCTAGAAAGTATTATCTTTCGAGTCCTGGGATTGTAGAGTCTGTAAGCTTTTGTGGTCTCACAATACCCTACAAAAATGCAAGCTTGACTCTTGGGATCGAGCTTCTTCCTCTGTTCATCAGGAATGTGTGAGTAAGCCAGTGAACCAAATACTCTGAAATGCTTGACATTTGGTTTCTTACCATACCATGCTTGGTAAGGAGTTTTCCCTTTCAAACTTGAAGTAGGACTCCTATTCAAAATATACACACTGGTCCTGGCTGCATCTGCCCAATACATATTGCTCAAATGCTTCGTTTGAAGCATAGATCTTGCCATATCTACAATGGTGCGGTTCTTTCTCTCAGCCACACCATTCTGTTGTGGAGTATAGGCAGAGTGAACTGCCTCTTTATTCCATGTTTTTTACAAAAATTCAAAAATTCATTAGAGGAGTATTCTCCTCCTTTATCTGATCTGAGACACTTAACAGAATATCCACTCTCATTTTCAACTCTTGCTTTAAAATCTACGAAGCAATCAAATGCTTCATCTTTATGCTTCAAAAAATATATCCAACACATTCTTGAAAAATCATCAATGAAAAGAAGAAAGTAAGAGTTGTTACCAATACTCTTGGTCTGCATTGGACCACAGATGTCCGAATGCACTAGCTGGAGTGGATAACTGGCCCGCCATGCTTGCCCATGAGGAAATTTGGTTCTAGCATGCTTGCCCAAGGCACAACCTTCACAGACTTCCTTATTGTCCTGAACTTTAGGAAGTCCGGTCACCATCGCTTGAGAAGTTAACATCTTCAAACTGGCTGAATTCAAATGACCGTATCTCAAGTGCCACAACACACTTGGATTTGCAATAGCAACATTTACCAATTGATCTCCTCCTGGCTGGCCAAAATTTAAAGGAAATAACCTGTTCTTTGTCATTGGCACTTGAGTAATGATTCTATCACTATTACTTTTATCAAAAATGGTACATTTACCCTCATCAAATAGCAACTTATAGTTTTTCTCCAACATTTGACCAACACTCAAAATATTATGTTGGAGATGAGGGGTGTAATAAATATCATTTACCTGTTTGACGCCCTCTTTTGTTGGAACCTCCATGGCTCCAATACCTTCGACTGCCAATGACTTGTCGTCCCCCAACTTGATGCTTGATTTGTAAGAAGAATCCAGGGTAGCAAAGAGTTCTTCTTTGCCACTCATATGATTTGAACACCCAGTGTCCAAGATCCAGGTGTCATTCAGGTTCTGATCTGACTTGCCATATGAGAGAAAGAGATTTGAGGTCCCTTCTTCTTCTCCAAAATTGCCATACTGGCTACTCTGGCTGCTGCTCCCTTGTGAGGATTTTGACCAGCAGTCACGAGCGAAGTGGCCAAGTTTGCCACAATTGTAGCAAACTTGTTTTGACTTGTCACTTCCTTTTCCTCATCCTGGATGCTTCCCTCTGTTTTGCTGTCCACCTCTATTCTGACCTCCACCTCTGTTTGAAGATCCTCCTCTATTAGGAGTTCCACCTCGTGGACTATTCCTACCTCTACCTCTGTGCTGACCTCTGCCACGACCTCTACCTTGGCATTTTCCTTCTTGTGAAGCAAAATCTTTGTCATCGCTTCCATGGCTGGTGGAAGGAGATTCCTGCAATCTCTCTTCATGTGAAAGAAGAGAACCAATCAGTGCATCAAAGGAAAGTGTAGTCAAATATTTTGACTCTTCAATAATGATTGCTACATGATTCCACTTAGGAAGAAGTGTTCGCAACACTTTCTTCACCACAACCTCTGGTTTAACCTCTTCACCTAGAGTGACCATTTTATCTACCATGGCTTTGACTCGCATGCAGTAGTCTCCTACTTTCTCATTCTCCTGCATTCTGAGATTTTCAAAATCTCTTTTCAGAGTTTGAAGCCTGACCTGCTTCACTTGATCACTCCCTTGAAAACTTTCCTTTAAAGCCTTCCAAGCATCTTGAGCTGTTACACAGGATGCTATTCTAGGAAATATACTTTTATCTAGAGCTGCTTGTAAATGGTATAGGGCAAAGGAGTTATTTTTCTGGGCTTCTTTTTTGGCTTTTCTATCGGCAACACTTAAAGTAGACCAGTCAGTAGTAGAGGGTTCTGTGTATCCTTCTTCAACTATTTCCCATAAACCTTTACCAATCAACATAGTTTTCATCTTTATTGACCAGTATTCATAATCACTACCATTAAATTCAGGAATTGGGAGATTCAAATTTGAAGCCATTTCTACTACTTGAAAGCAAACTTTGATTTGACTAAAAATAGGAAGTACAAAGCAATTACAAGTTCAAATCAAATCTAGATTTCTTAATTCTCTCACTGATTTCTTGTTCTTCTTCTTGTGGATTGCCCAGTACTGGAGGCCCAAAATTGTCTGCAATGGAATCCTCATCATCACTGATGACGACAATTTTAGGAGCTACTTCTGGCTCGGCCTATGCTGGCTCAGGCTCTGGAGAGCGTGGGGTATAACTCTCACTGGATTGTTCCTCAGGTTCAAATGCCACTGAATCGGACTCCTCCACTCGTTGTCCAAAAATATTGTCCTCTGAGTCAGCCTCGTATCCAGAATCGGGCTTCCTCTGGTGAGATATCACTAAATTCTGCAGTTGACTGAATACCACATGTATTCCGTTTCGCTGGACCCGCTCATCAAAAGACTCAGCAGATTCTCTCCTCAATAGAGAGCACAAAGCATGGTAACATCCGGTAGATCTGATCATCTACTCATCAAGGCAAAAAGAAAAATTCGTTAGAGCTTCTGAGGTTACAATTTTCGCTCTCTTACAACCGTTGAGGCTATTACACAAAATTTTTAGAATTTTTTGGAAGGTGCTAAACGGGCGCTTCAGAAGGCTTCTCGTCACCTTTTTTTCCTTTGGGTGATTTTCCAATGTACCATAAAAGGTTCACAATTTCTCTTATAAAACTTTCTTATAAAGCTTTTCCTAGTTTATAATTTAATAATAAAATATGCTTTTCCAATTTAAAAAAAAAACCTTTTTTTTTAAATAATTAAAAAAGCATTGTTAAATTATTAAATTAATACTAAAAAAACTTTAATAAAAAACTTTGAAAATAATTTAAAAAACCTTTTTGTAGAGAATCGAACTCGAGCCTTCGCGCTTCCAAGCGGAAAGCTTTGGCCGCTACACCCGCGGTCCCCTTTGAAATAGCTTTGGTGCCCACGCACCTTTATCCTTTGCTCACGCGACAAAAAAAAACTTATTAATTTTCAGCCTGGCGGGATTCGAACCCGACACTTCTCCACTGCAATGCTGCCGACTTTGCCATGCAGGCTACGCGCTCCGACGGGATTAAAAGGCAACAATACAATATTTAAATTAATCACGACAACAGTAGTTTAAAAAAAATAAAATCCCACATGCACTGTGAGATGGATGTCGAAGGGTTTAATAACGCAAAATCATGCATTATTAATCGATTGCCTTCGGGCAATCGTGTATGTATCCTTTTGCCACGTCACAAAGACACCTCACCGCCACGTCAACACCTGCCTCACCGCCACGTGTCAACTCCTCGCCACCTCAATGTGCCACGTCGACACGTCACTGCCAGCTCACCGTCCAGTCGTGCCACGTCACCTCTGCCAGCTCAGCTCCTCGAGCTGTGTGCCCAATCCGCACCTACCACCTGGCATCTCGAACTACATGCCCAGCTCCTACTAGCTGCCACCTCAGCCCTACGTCAACCACCCAGTCAGCGCCATGTGCTGCCTTGAAATTTATGCCTCCCCACGTGCACCTCGGTTCACATGCTATCTCTACGTGGACCTCCTGTCCACCTCCCGATGCACCTTGAAAACTGTGCATGGACCTCAAAAACTATGCCAAACTCCTACCTCGAAAATTGCCTCCACCTCGATTTTTGTGCCCCTGGCGCAACGCCCAGCTCTGATACCAGTGATCGATGGTGGGCTAAAACATAAAAGACTTTATTTAATTAACTTCAAAAATTACACCACACACACAACGCTATGTAGACATTGAAGGATAGGGTATTTATAGGGACGTGGAGGTGGAGGAATAAGGAGGGATAAGGGAAAAGGAGAGACGTGGAGGGATAAGGGGAGAGGGAGGAGGTGGAGGGATGAGGAGCAGAGGTTACAGAGGAAATAAGGAGGAAATGGTGGCGGAAGAATAGGGAGGAAAGGAGAGAGAGAGAGAGAGAGAGAGAGAGAGAGAGAGAGGGAGTTTAAAAAATTAAAAAAATCTTGCCGACATGTTACCGAAAAATTTGGATGCATGTTCACATTGTGGCCATAAATCAGGATATTTCTGAGCCACTTAGACAATAACCCTCTTCACACTTGCAACAAATTACCCTTCTAACCCAAAAGTTTTTTGTAGCATATTTTAACTACATTGTTCCACAAATCCTTAGAATCATTTCCAATGAACAAAGGTAAACCCAGGTAAGTGGCTGGTAAGGTGGAAATAGCACATCCCAATATGTTAGCAATTTTGAGTTGTCTCCTTTGGGGGGTGTTGAGGAAATATAACTTACTTTTTTGGAAGTTCACCTTTTGTCCAACCGCTTCTTCATAAATAAGGAGAAGATGTTTTATGACTTTGGCTTCAACCACAAAAGAAAACATAGACAAAAGAGTATCATAAATGAATTGTTGATGAGTGAAAAAGTTAGTATGAGAGGTCACTTGGATTCCTGAAATTAACCCCGATATTATAGCTGCATGGATTGATCTTCCTAAAGCCTAAAAAAAATAATGAACAAAAAGGGGAGAGAGGATCTCCTTGTCTTAGACCTCTGTTGCTCAAAAAAATATTGTTGGTGAGCAATTAATTAAAACGGAGAACTAAGAAGAGGAAATACATCCTTGAATTAACTTGAACCAGTCATGATGAAATCCAAACTTGGATAGGATGGCCAATAAAAAATCATAATTCAGCCTGTCATAAGCTTTGTTCATGTCTAATTTTAGCAAAAAGACAACTTTATTAGTTTGAGAAGTTGAATGAAGGGCTTCATGAACCGAGATAATCCCATCCAAAATAGATCTTCCTCTTATTGAGCTTCCTTGGTAATGATAAATAATCAGGGGCATGACATCCCTCATTCTATTAGCCAAGGATTTTGTGAGGATTTTGTAGACAACATTACAAAGACTCACCGACCTGAAATCATTGAAGGTTCTAGAATTTGAAATTTTGGGAATAAGTGTGATGAAGGTAGAATTAAAGAAATGGGGAATGATATTAGAAGATTGAAACTCCTTTATCTCTTCACTAACATCATGATCCACAAAATCCCAGAAATCTTAAAAAAAGCTAAGAGAGAAACCATCAGGTCTGGGGACCTTATCAGGTTTCATGGAAAATATGGCATTCTTGATTTCCTCATCAGAGAGGTTGGTAGTTAGTTTGATGTTGATATCCTTTGATATTAATGGTGGAATATGTTGGAGCAAGGATTTCTTAGCCCTGTCATAGTTATAATCAACTGCTGGAATTTCTAGAAATTGTAGAAAATGAGAAATACCTTTAGACATGATTTCCTTGATGTCAGATGTAATGCTTCCATCCTGTCTAAGAATATCCTTAATTTTGTTATTACTCCTATTTCTGAGGGTGGAAATGTGAAATAACTTTGTGTTGGAATCACCTTCCTTGAGACAAATTACCCGAGATTTATCTCCAAAAGGTTTCCTCACATTGTAGGATATTGTGATATTCTGATAAAAAAATTCTTTCTTCATTCCTCAATTCTCCATTACAATTGTGACCAGATTGAATATAATTTTCAATTGTAGCTAGGCGATTTTTAATTGCTTTTTTGTTCTTGAATAAGTTACCAAATATATATCTGTTCCATATCTTGAGATTTTCTTTAAGAAATTTAAGCTTCCTACCATAATATAAATGATGGTGATCCTTGAAAATCTATCTACCACCACTGAATGATTATGTCTTTGAAATCAGGATGTTGCATCCAAATTGATTTAAATCTAAAGGGAAATCTAAAAATATGAGGGTTGATTATTTGTAGGATAAGTGGACTATGATATGAATTAATTTCTAGGAGGTATTGAAGATTGGCATCCCCCCATTTTACTGAAGCTTCTTGAAAAAAGAAAACTCTATCAAGTTTAACCTGGATTAATTGATTGCCACCCCTTTTGTTGGTCCAAGTGAATTTATTACCTTTTAAATTCACATCCATTAAGTTGTTGGAACTAATGAAATCCTAAAATTCTTCCATATTTTTTGAGAAAGACATAGAACCTCCTCTCTTGTCAAAAGGATAAAGAGGAGTATTAAAATATCCAGCCAAAATCCATGGAAAATTGGTAATAGCTTTCCTAAAGTTTGTTAAAGTTTCCCATAATCTAGATCTACCAAGGATAGAATTGGGAGCATAAACATTGGTGAGAATCCAAGGAAAATTTGTATCTTTATCAAAAAATAAAATACTAGCAGACACATCATTGGAGTGAAGTAATATGCCTTCCACCTACTCTCGATTCCAAATACATAAAAGACCTCCTGAAGCACCCTTTGCACTATAGGAAATAAATTCTCCCCTTTTCCACAGTTTTTTGCTCAAAACCTCAATAGAAGAATCACTTTTTTTGGTTTCTTGCAGTAATAAAATTGTAGGATTAACATATTTTCTTAATGACTTGGCTAACCTTTGTTTTGCCATGCCATTAAGTCCTCTCACATTCTAGGAGAGGATTTTCATTTGGATGATTTGGGATTTTTTTTGCCCCCCTTTCCTTGAGGTTGTGAGGGTTTGGTGCATTTGGAGTCATCCTTGATATGAATTATTCCTGTGGAAAATAGGGTTTTTTAAATTCCACTCACTATTTCATATGCTAAACCCTACTTCCATTGATCATTGTTTTAAGGTCTGCCTTTTTTCTTTTCCCCACCACAATCAATAGGAGATTTCTTGGGGGATTTATTGTAACTTATAGTTTGTTTGGGGCTAAAATTTTGAGGATTTATCCTTTGGAATACTAGACTAGAAGAACCAGGGATGATGTCCAGGATTACCACTTCCTCAATTTAAGTCCATTTATTAGGGTCAGCAGAGCCTTCCAAAAAAGAATCAAGCAGTGGGCTTGAGGGACCTGAGCTTAAGGATTCACTCTTAGAAATAGGAGAAGAATAAGGATGCCCTATCAAGTCATTGGACTTAGAGAGTTTGTTGTTATCTGACCTCTTGTTTTAATTGGAATTAGAGGGAGTTTTAAGGGCTGGTTTATGATTATGAATAACTTTCATATTATCACAAGGAGGTAAATAAGAGAGAACTTGATATTTGTTTGGAAGAGAAAATAAGGAACTTACCTCTTCCTTGTGTGTTTCCTGACTTACTATAGAAATTTGTTTACCTTTATCAACATATTGAAGAGACAGATGAGGTTCTTTTGAAGTATCTTCCAGAAGTTGTTCATTCCTGATGGAATTTTGGTTCTATTATTTGACTAGTTTGAAGGCCACTCCCTTTGACATTGGGTATTTTCTCCTTTCATTCCTTGGAAGGGAAGTTTTTCTTCTTGGTATTTTAGGCTCAGTTTACACCTTTAATGAAGGGCATTGGGATCTGAGGTGCCCTTGAGTATGACATTCCACACAGAAAGCCAACTTTTTTTCATATTCAATTGCTTTCTTTCGGTAGAAGGAATCATGTTCCAAATCCACAAAATTAGGGAGTTAAGAGTCCAAATTTACATTGACACAAATTCGGGTAACAATCATCCTTGTACTAACCAAAGTGGCATGGTCAATGGCCACCAAATCTCCAATAACTTTGGCAATGAATTTGAGAAAGTCCTTATGCCAAAAGTGCCAGGGAAGATTCAATAGGCCAACCCAAATAGGAGCATAATTAATGCTCTAATTTTTAGTGTCAAAATCAGGAGATTAGTTCCTTAAGAATAAGCTTTGCCTTCCTAGGAACTAGATACCTCTAGTGAGGATCTAACTAGAGTCCTTAAGGTTGTTAAACTTGATGCCAAAAAAACCTCTAGAAAGGCTGAAGATTTCCAAACAACCAACTACTTTCCATTTGGAAATAGCCCATTTCCTAATTATTTCACGGTCTGGTATGCCCCCAATAAAATTACCCACTAGAGATAATGACTTCATGGAAAGGAAAGGGACAATGATATCAGAAGGAACCTTGATTTTTGTTCTAATAGGTTCCAAGGAAAAAAAAGGTTCCCTAAGATTGTTTGAACCTTCGTTGAGGACTTTAGCGAAAGAGGACTTTTCAGAAGTGGGCCCCTCAAATGAAGGGGGCCCAAGAATGGATCATTTTTTAGGAGGTTCATCTCCCCAGAAATGAGGACCTTATCGAATGCCTTTTTCGAAGCATCTTGATCATCCTCAGGGTCCTCAGATAGGACCCCAACCTGACCATCCTCGTGACCACCCTCCAACACTCCAAAAATTTGAATTTGAGCCTTCCCACATTCTTAAATTTGAAAATCTAAACTCCCACCTAAACAGTTCCTAATATTCTAGTTGGAGTTCTTCATGGATCTTATATTCCTATTGATATTGATATTGTTGGGGTGAATTTTGAAACCAATCATATTCTTACATATTGTATATTATATTATTATTTCCCCTTTTCATACTATAGTTTTATATAGGCCAAAAATAGGTACATGCTTTATTGATACAATCAAACACATTCCACCCCAAACATGGAGCGAGACCTAAAATTATTCTTGGTGAACCCTTCCCTTGGTTACCCACCAAGTGTAGAGTAACATACCTTCACAGTTCACCCTGGCTCCCAACATATCCAACCGAGAGTTGTATGTGGTAGGACAATTTCCCCCTCTACAACACCTTACCTTACAACCAAAGGCAAGGTAGTATTTTCTATAGAATTTGAGTTTTTGAATAGTCTAGGTGTTATGGTAGCTAGTTTATGAATAAGTACTTGCACAAATTTCATTACCATTAGGTGGTTTAGCCTAAGGAAGCATGGCAACAATGAAGATAAAAATATCTTATAAGGATGAATTAGTCCCCTAAACTTACCTGCAACTATAGATTTGTTGTTGGATGTGTAGAAATTGACGTTTAAACTAGTTTTAGGAGTGTTTTGTATGGTCATAAGGTACCTTGCAACTAAAAATGGTTGCACCTTACCTTGTGACTCTAGCTCATAGACCAAAAAGACTCACGTCTTGGACCTGAGTTGTGTTTTAGGGTTTTTTCTATTCTGGTCTTGTGTCACCTGTAGCATACAAAGATGTTGAGCAAGGTGCAACGACAGTATTGTCATTGTTGTCAACACAGTCAGATAGATCGGTTGATGCAATGGACAGGAGTTCAGAGGTTACTCAGAGTATGTACAGTGATGTTAAATGCTTATGAGGATGTTTACCCACCTTTTTGCATATTTTCCAAGAAGACCAAAGTGGCCCATATGCTAAAGATCAAAGAAAAAGCAAAACACCACAAAGAAAAAAAGTGTCACGATATCGCGACATGTTGCATTTTCATGGTCCAAAGCAAAGAGAAAATGCAAGGAGAAAAAAGTGTCGCGATATCGCGACATGTTGCATTTTCACGGCCGAAAGAGCAAAGAGAAAAAAGTGTCGCGATATCGTGACATGTTGCATTTTCATGGCCAAAAGAGAAGAGAAAAAGCAAGGAGAAAAAAGTGTCGCGATATCGCGACATGTTGTATTTTCGCGGGCCAAAGCAAATAGAAAGAGCAAGGAGAAAAAAGTGTCACGATATCGCGACATGTATTTTCACGGGCCAAAGCAAAGAGAAAGAGCAAGGAGAAAAAGTGTCACGATATCGTGACATGTTGTATTTTCGTGGGCCAAAGCAAAGAGAAAGAGCAAGGAGAAAAAGTTTCGCGATATCGCGACATGTTGTATTTTCACGGGCCAAAGCAAAGAGAAAGAGCAAGGAGAAAAAGTGTCGCGATATCGCGACATGTTGTATTTTTGCGGGCCAAAGCAAAGAGAAAGAGCAAGGAGAAAAAAAGTGTCGCGATATCGCGACATGTTGTATTTTCGTGGTCCAAAGCAAAGAGAAAGAGCAAGAAGGAAAAAGTGTCACGATATCGCGACATGTCGCATTTTTGCAACTCAAAAAGGGCAGGCAGGTAGAGAAACAAAAGTGTCACGATATCGCGACATGTCGCATTTTTGCGACTCAAAAAGGGCAGGCAGGCAGAGAAACAAAAGTGTCGCGATATCGTGACATGTCGCATTTTTGTGACTCAAAAAGGGCAGGCAGGCAGAGAAACAAAAGTGTCATGATATCGCGACATGTCGCATTTTCGTGACTCAAAAAGGGTAGGCAAGTAGAGAAACAAAAGTGTCACGATATCGTGACATGTTGCATTTTTGCCAAAGGAACAAAGTAGTTGACAGTGCATCTGATATTAGTGATGAACACCAGGATGGTGAAACTAAAGATTGCATAGTGACGTGGACCCATAAGGAATATTTAATGATTTGAAATCATTTAAGATGGTCGTTACACATGGAAAGAAGCGAATGCATGCCCATGTGGAGAAAAGGAAATGAAGGGCCTCAAAATAGAAATGAAAAGCCTTTTTTGGAAACCAAAACACATGCATGCATAAGGGAAAGAGAAAATGAACAGTCATGCAAAGAGAAAATGAATAGTCATGCAAAGAGAAAATGAACAGTCATGCAAGGAGAAAATGAATAGTCATGCAAAGAGAAAATGAACAAACATGCAAAGAGAAAATGAACAATCATGCAAGGAGAAAATGAACAGTCATGAAGGAGAAAATGAACAGTCATCGAAGGAGAAAACGAATAGTCATCGAAGGAGAAAATGAACAGTCATCGAAGGAGAAAACAAATAGTCATGAAGGAGAAAATGAACAGTCATCGAAGGAGAAAACGAACAGTCATGACGGAGAAAATGAACAGTCATGGTAGGAGAATATGGTGTCAATTATTTGCATGTGACGTGTTTGATGAAATGCCTTCTCAATATATACAAAAGGAGTTACATAAAGAAGTAGTTACAATTGACAAGTGGCGTATGAGAATATGAAAGAAGGAGTTACAATTGGAGTTACAAAGAGAAAGGATAGTTATAAAAGGAGTGTTGCTTGGAGAATTTTAAAGTGGGGATTTTATTTTGTGAAGTGCGATGAGTGTGTGTGTTTTGTGAATTGTGGGAGACGTTGGGTAAGCAATAGACCAGTCAGGGTCTTGTAAAAGTGAAGGCATTTTTATGTCAATCTTCTAGTTTCAAAATTGAAGTCCAAGTTGGTGCTTGGCATCAGGGGTTGGTGCTCCTTCCAGTTGGTGCTGGTAAATCAGGGGTTGGTGCTCCTTCCAGTGGGTGCTGGTAAATTGATTGTAAAGTTGGTGCTTTGCAAAGGCTAGATTTGGATGGGAGTCCAAACAGTCATTTTGAGGAGTAGCCAAATCGGTGAACCTCGGTACATCTTGTGTTGTGTGATGTTCTCTTGTTATACTTGCTTTATTTGGTTTTAAGTTTTCATTGTTTTGGCTTTAAGAGTTGAAGATTTAAGTTATAAAGAGCTACACTGATTCACCCCCCTCTCAGTGTCATTGTGAGACTAACAATTGGTATCAGAGCCAGTTTCCCTTGTCAGGCTAAATCAGCTAGGGTTGATCTTGGATTAGTACGCAATGGGTAAGAAGAATAGATCCTCCTCAAATAAGGCATCTCAGTCAGTTTCAGTTCCTGTGGAAGAGAAAATTGAACTAGAAAATATAGGAGTGAATTCTGAAGTATGTGATGAAAACCTTGAGGTTGAAGTAGATCTAGAAGGTGAGTTGATCGTTGCACTTGAAGAGTTGGATATAGAAAGGAAAAAGAACAAAAGACTTGTCCAAGAAGTTGGAAGAATATGGGGATAATATTGAAGATCTCTTCTTACAAATTCATAAAGCCAAGAAAATAGAAGAAGCCTTGAAGTCACACCTGGATGATAAAGGTGATGTATGTAGCAAACGTGAAGAGGAATCTAACAAAGTTATTAGTGATCTAAAGCTACAAGTAGAAGAGTCCAAAAGGATTGAAGAAACTCTCAGGTCACAGATCAATGAAAAAGAGATTGTTTGTTGCAAACAAGAAGAGGAGATTGTTTTATTGAGGAAACAACTAGAAGAGGCCAATACAAATCTCAAATTTGAGAAGAGCACAAAGTTTCTAGATAAAATGATAAGGCAACAAAGAAGCTCCATGGGTAAGCTTGGTCTTGGATGTGAAGTTGAACAACCTTCATCTTCTAAATCTGCAGAGAAGAAGAAGTCCACTGCTGAAGGATCAAAGCAAGAAAAGCTTGAAGTTGAATCTTCAAAAGGAAGAAAATCTCAAAGGAGATCTACAACAAAGCAACCACAACAAAAGAGGTTCTATCACTCTCACTTTATTCATAATAATGCTTTTAATGGCTATTGTTTTAGATGCAACCATTATGGTCACAAGGCAATTTATTGTGGATTGAATAATAGATCAAAGAGTTATGCTGGTAGAAATACATCTATTTTTCTGATTGAACACCATGTGCAATGTTTTAAATGTAATGGTCATGGGCACATAGCAAGGTTTTGTCCAAGAAATTTTGTATCTAATCTAAGGCAAGACAGTAGATTTCATCAGACACAAAGAATGCAACACAGACAGGGAAGAAATCATGTGCATCAAAGAAAGGAAAATAATCATCCATCAAGGATGCACAAGAGACAACCACCCAGTAGAAATGTTTTTTCACCTTTGATGGATTATGCAGTAGAATGTTATAACTGTCATAATTTTGGGCACATTGCAAGAAATTGTCGAAGTACATTTGCATCAAATCAATTTCAGGGAAGAAAATTTCAACCAAATGGAATGAGACAAAATAGAAAATTTCTCGAAAAACATGCACAAGCTACTGAAAAAGAAAAGTCAAAACAAGAGCCCAAAACTGTAATCAAACCAGAGTGGAGAAAGAAAGAAGAAAGGAAATCGTGTCTCCTTGGATTGAAGGAGACTACTCCTCTATTGCACTAAGCAACTCCAGGTAGCACATCCTCAGGGGGAGCAATCTTAAAGTTTTATTTTAATGCTCCTATGTATTTGTTTGGTTATCTAAGGATGAAAGGCAAGTAGTCAGGGGAGTTGTCGTATAGTTGTCAAAGTGTGTTTTAGTTCATGTAGTTGTTTGTGGAGGTACCGTGAAGGGTGGTGATTAAATTGAGAGTTGTCACCATTTGTAGTATTGCTATATGTTAGTGTTGTACTTTTGATGGTTCTTATTGCCATTGTTCAAAGTTATGGATTATAACAGTTTTGATAATTTGGTTTAGTGAAAGAATGTTGCCCTAGCTGCATATATGTGTTTCGATAAAAGTAGTGTGTATTTGTACTACACATTGATGTGAATATTGTTAGATCTATTATGATGCTTTGGTGAAAATATTTAATTCGCATGCAAAATCAGAAAGCTCACATTTTATTATTGCATTCAAAGTGGCTACATGAGCAGGAAGTTACATCAATACAAATTGAGTACAAATATTCAGGGAGACCCCACAGTTGGTGTTCAGACAAGAAGAAGAGTAGTAAGCAACTACTCTCTATTATCCAGCATTGAACCCAAAAATGTTGCTGATGCAAGCAAAGATGAAAGTTGGATGAAGGCAATAAATGAAGAATTAGATCAGATCAAGAAAAACAAAACTTGGGAGTTAGTACCAAGACCTGCAAATAAAAATATAATCGGTACTAAATGGGTCTTTCAAAACAAATTGAATGAAGATGGACAGGTAGTCAGGAATAAAGCAAGATTGGTATGTAAAGGCTATGCACAAGTTGAAGGTATTGACTTTGAGGAAACCTTTGCACCTGTGGCTAGACTAGAGGCAATTAGAATGTTTTTGGCTTTAGCAGTTTACAAGAATTTCAAAGTTTATCAAATGGATGTGAAATCAGCATTTTTGAATGGGAAACTTGAAGAAGAGGTTTATATTGAGCAGCCAGATGGTTTCCAACTTGGTGATGATCCCAACTTGGTTTGCAAGTTGAAGAAAGCATTATATGGCTTAAAACAGGCACCCCGAGCATGGTATGCAAGGCTAGACAACTATCTTACTCAACAAGGGTTCAAGAAAGGTATGGTGGATAGTAATTTGTATGTCAAAATAGAAAATGGCCATCTTATTGTTCTTGTTGTATACGTAGATGATATCATATTTGGCAACAACAAAGATGAGTCGTGTAAATATTTAGCAAATAAGATGCAGAAAGAATTTGAAATGTCAATGATTGGTGAAATTTCGTATTTCCTCGGGTTGCAAGTTAATCAAAATGAGAAGGGCATATTTATTTCTCAAATTAAATATGTGAAAGAGATACTAAAAAATTTCACAATGGAGGATTGTAAGCCAGTTAGCACTCCCATGACGATAGGTTGCAAGTTGAGCAAGGATGACAAATCTCCACATGTTGATCAAACCATGTACATATCTATGATTGGGAGCTTACTGTACTTGAAAGCTACCAGACCAGATATTTTGCAGGCAGTATGCATGGTAGCATGATTTCAGGCTAGTCCCAAGGAGACTCATGTGACAACAGTGAAGAGGATTCTTCGATACCTCAAGGGTACTATGGAGTATGGGTTATGGTATCCGAAAGGTAAGGACTTCACCCTTATTGCGTATTCGGATGCAGATTGGGCAGGATGTGTAGATGACAAAAAGAGTACCAGTGGAGGTGCATTCTATCTTGGAGACAGGTTGGTCATGTGGCACAGTAAGAAACAAGAGTCAGTCTCCTTATCCACAACAGAGGCATAATATATTGCAGCGACAACATGTTGTACGCAGGTATTATGGATGAAACAAACCCTAAAAGATCTTGGTATTAACTTCAGTGAGCCAATTTTAGTTAAGTGTGATAACACCAGTGCCATTAACATCTCAAAGAATCCGGTTATGCATTCTCGCACAAAACATATTGCTATCCGATATCACTTTTTGAAGGAGAAAGTTGCGGAAGGTGAGGTTAAGTTGGATTTTGTTCCAACAACAGAGCAAGTAGCGGATATCTTCACAAAACCGTTGCCCAAGGAAGTCTTTGAGTACCTTCGCAATAAATTGGGAGTGGTCACGCTTCCCAAGAATTGACTAGCTATCGGGACCACATTCTCGGGGGGAGCATTTGTGTATTTGTTTATCTTTTTGCTCATGTTTGTGATTTTTGCTAAGTGTAATAATTTTTGCCTGAGAATGTTGTGCATGGACTCAGGGGGAGTTTATAGCAGCCCTTTGATATTGTTGTCAAAGGGGGAGAAGAGTTACAGGAAATTGCACGTGTGTTGCCAACAATTCCAAAGGGGGAGATTGTTGAGCAAGGTGCAGTGACAGTATTGTCATTGTTGTCAACATAGTCAGATAGATCGGTTGATGCAGTGGACAGGAGTTCAGAGGTTACTCAGAGTATGTACAGTGATGTTAAATGCTTATGAGGATGTTTACCCACCTTTTTGCATATTTTCCAAGAAGACCGAAGTGGCCCATATGCTAAAGATCAAAGAAAAAGCAAAACACCGCAAAGAAAAAAAGTGTCACGATATCGCGACATGTATTTTCACGGGCCAAAGCAAAGAGAAAGAGCAAGGAGAAAAAATGTCGTGATATCGCGACATGTTGTATTTTCACGGGCAAAAGCAAAGAGAAAGAGCAAGGAGAAAAAGTGTCACGATATCGTGACATGTATTTTTGCGGGCCAAAGAAAAGAGAAAGAGCAAGGAGAAAAAGTGTCGTGATATCGCGACATGTTGTATTTTCATGGGCCAAAGCAAAGAGAAAGAGAAAGGAGAAAAAAGTGTCATGATATCGTGACATGTTGTATTTTCACGGTCCAAAGCAAAGAGAAAGAGCAAGAAGGAAAAAGTGTCACGATATCATGACATGTCGCATTTTTGCGACTCAAAAAGGGCAGGCAGGAAGAGAAACAAAAGTGTCACGATATCACGACATGTCACATTTTTGTGACTCAAAAAGGGTAGGCAAGCAGAGAAACAAAAGTGTCACGATATCATGACATGTCGCATTTTTGCGACTCAAAAAGGGCAGGCAGGCAGAGAAATAAAAGTTTCGCGATATCGCGACATGTATTTTCGTGACTCAAAAAGGGCAGGCAGGTAGAGAAACAAAAGTGTCACGATATTGTGATGTATCGCTCCAAATTTTTTGCATCCCTACCTTCAGGCTATTGGATCCGCGCCCGGAAGGAGGATGGGAAAAGGATGATGCGATACCTCGGACGAGAGGACTTTGCGAAGGTCTCGCCTCTCAAGGGAGGTGCATTTTGGTGATTTGTCGACAGATGGTGGGTTCACCAGGAAACATTTGGCGGCAGTTTCCACGCCTAGGTTATTGTGAATGTGTTTTAATGGGTTCATTTTTATCCTTAAACATTCATCCTAGGTTTGGTCGAATGATTCTAACTTAAACTACATGAAAATGCAATTTAAATGAATACAGTAAACAGACTAAAAGCAGAAAAATAGAGAATTTACAGGAGGCTAATGGAGATTACCTGATCCGGGATGTCTGATGAAGTTTCTGATGCTTGAAGTAGTCTGGATCATCTGGGATTTGACAGTATCGCCTACAATTTGACCAAATCGTCTGAGACAGACAGAATCGTCTCAAATCTGACGAATTCGTCAGACGAATTTGTCAGAAACCTGCAAAACAGGGAAGCAGATGCAAAATACAAGCAATTCTACTATGCAAAACAGAGGCAAAATATGTTAAAGAACAAGGTGAATACTAAGCAATAATTTAAAACAGAAAGTAAAATAGATCACTGCATTATGATGGCAAATCATGAATTTAATGTGCAATCTAAACTAGATGGGTGAACTCCAGATGCAAAGTAGAATAAAAACTAAATAAATGATCTGATTTATAGCATAAGATGACAGAGAGAAAAGAGAGAAGAGCAAACTTCAGGCACTAATTGCCTCGATGTATGTTGCAGTCGATATCGTCTCGCATCAGTACGAGATCATCCCTAATTTGACGAGATCGCCTCCGATCTTGACAGGTTCGTCGGCTGCGATAGGTGCTGGCTCCGACTGAAAACCAGTGATATACCTGCAATAAAATTACTATAGGAATAGTGCAAAAAGCAAATTTGAGTAGTTCTAGCACATAGGGAGTCGATTTGCATAAGAATTCAGCCAGGGGTTGGGGAGGGAAAAGTCTTAGAGTTAAATAGGCTTAGGGAAAGTTGTTGGGAGGTTGGAGATCTTCCCAATTTGGGAGATCTCCAATGGGGGAGGGTCCCAACGGCGCAGACACGCTTCTGCCCGGATTGGAGACCCGTTGGAACAGAGTCTATCTATGCAAATTCAGTTTTGCGACAAAATTGTCTGGACGTTCTAGTCCAGACGAAATCATCAAATCTGGGGCGATATCGTCTGATCGGCGACGATATCGTCCAACGGTAAAAAAAACTCCTAAAAATGGTACGAAAAAAGGGGAAACGGGTTTCTCGGTGGTTAACGGGCGGTTTGGGAGGTTAAATTTGAATTTAAATTTATTTACTAAGGTGAATGTAATTATTCCAATTTGACTGCACCAATTTTAGGGTGCTACATTTTGCCCCCTCTTTAGCGAATTTTCCGAAGAAAATGCGTTAAAGAAGAGTTCTTCTTGATCTACGAGAAAGAAAAAAATTATTCCCATTTTTAGGCGACGATTCTTGGTCGAATCGTACGACAGCTTACTATCGTGCCCCCTCCGTGTTTTTACCCAAATCGAAAGTTTGAGGTAAAAACGCGAAAAAGCAAAAATTATTTGTGAATTATTTTGAATAAAATTAAGAAAAATAGGGTAAAACCCTAATTCATTGTTACTGTTCATTTTACTGTTTTTAGAGCTCTGGAGCAAAAATGGTAGAGACAGCGCACAGATCTGCAGAGGTCCGCCGCGGTCTACGGGTAAGGGTTTAAACTCAATTTAGATTGATTTAGTTTGAATTTTACATGCTTTTTAGAGTACTTTAGGATGAATTTTGAGCATCATGGCCGTTTTTTGCTGTCGACGTCGTCTGGACGAAATCGTCCCTAGTTCGACGAAATCATCTCAATTTCATCAATTTCGCCCAAGGGCGAAATCTGTGAAAAAGGGACGATTTAGTCAAATTAGAGATGATTTCGACACGTGAAATTGGAGACGATTTTGCTCAAATTTGGGACGATATCCTCCAATAGTGGGCGATATCATAAATTGCAAAAATTTGATCTTTAAGTTGTATTTTTGATTACTAAAATTGTTATTAATGATTGTTTGTTGTTTTGATTATTTATGTTTGCAGAGAGGACTACTAAAGAGCAGAGAGTGGAAATACGGCAGGCTGAGAGATGACTTGTCCGCTCTCACCTAGGCAGAGTGGGATCTGCTAGCACAGGCTGGCTTGCAGCATGTGGTAGAGATGCCACAGGTTTCTACTAACATGGGGCTACTGACGGCCCTAGCAGAGAGGTGGTACCCGGGCTCTTCATGCTTCCGGTTATCGACAAGGGAGATGACTCCCACACTAGAGGATGTATGGAGGATTCTTAGAATCCCCATACAAGGGAGGATGATCACACCTACGGCCAATCAGGGCCACGTGATGGGACGACTCTGCGGTGACTCGAGCTTCGCCCTGGAGAAGGGCGAAGTGAACATCGAGGCACTGCGCCAGATGCTTGGGGCAACTACACTGACATGAGTTTTGGCTAGAGTGGTTGGTGGACTTCTGCTGTGCCACCAGAGTGGGTGCAGGGTACCGTGGATGCTTGCAGATGTGATCTGTGATATGCGAGACCATGGCTATAGATTTTCATGGGGCAGCTTTGTTCTATGCCGGATGTACAGGATCCTTTACGGGGTCATGTACAAGGGCTGGCGGTGTCTGGTCATGACATTGCTCCTACAGGTTTGGTGCTGGGAGCACATTACGGTGCGAAGGCCGATAGGGCTTCCACTAATAGGGGTTGACGGGGAGAGGCCCCGAGTCTTCTACTGGTGGCTCCGGAGAGGGGCACAGCGACGGATCGACCTGTCGGTGTCCCGGAGACTACTAGATGATTTGGTCCCAGACCAGATCACCTGGAGGCTGTGGAGGTAGCATCCAGGGTGGGCAGAGGACGGACAGGAGCTGGATCGCATCAGGCGAGTCTACTGGCTAAGGATGGAGAGGGGAGAGGTGGAGCTCCATCGCTACGATCGGGTTTTATGACAGTTCGGTTTGCAGCAGGGGATCCCATCTCTGAGGGATTACGAGTTTTCCTGGACTATCCGGGATAACACCACGATTAGCGGGGCTCCAGACATGCAGCGATTCTGGAGTCAGGACGCGGACGATGCCCTCATCCAGCCAATGGATGGGTATGACGCAGGAGTAGCGGATGGCTACGATGCCTTTGTGAAAAATAATTGTACTTGATTATTCCAAACAAGTTGCAAAAATAATATTTCAAAGTATTTTGAAGACAAAAGTTAGATTTATAAGGAATCCCATGTGCATATGTGAATTCATTGCCAATCTTGATTTATCATAATGATAAACAAAATCTCTCAAATACAAATGTGTGTGCAATTGCATGGTTCAGTTACCAGGTTTGAGCAAGATACTATGATACAAGTGATTTGAAGAAACCAAATAAGTGTTCATTAACCATGATGTAGATGCATATAACCATACTAGGCTACTATGTAGATCGGATTATCAAGAGCTAGCTAATCCATAAGCAAGACATAGGTCCACGTACAAAAGAAGGTCGCTAATGTGACAGACATATCACCACGCTAGGAGTTACCCAAGGCCAAGTAGGTTGGGCACAAACCACCTGTTATGGGGCTTACCTCACAGTTTTTGAATAATTGAGAATTCCAGGGATTCAAGCTCATCAACCCTTATTTTCTTTTCAAAGGGTAGGGAAAGGGATTTTATTGCTTTCTTGCTTTCTTTTGAACTTTGCTTATTTTTCTTTTGCTTGATAATGCTTGTAACATTGTTGTAATGATATAAAAGAACATTTTTCTTTTCTCTTTTCTTTTTCTTGAACTTTTTTTTTTTTTTTTTGCTAGGGATACTTGCTCGGATTAGCTGTAGAGCAAGGGATTTTTATTCTGGGTAGGGGTGAGCTTGTCCTTTTGCCAATTCTCAAAGATTCTAGACCATGTGCATGATAGGATAGCAAGGGAAACTTTTCACTCAAGAAATCAGTTCTACTATGTAGCAAAACATGGAAATTACAAATATAATCATTTTAGTGTGAAAAGATGTGCTTGGTTTAAGTAAATAACAAGATCAATTCTCTATGCTCAAACTTTCTTTAATTGAAATTTGTGAACTTTGATATAAGAGAGATTAGTAATCATGCCAGATAAAATCAAGATATTTATTGTTGTGATTGTGCGAGTGAGGGATGCTAAATAAATGCTAATTTTATCCAAAATAAGTTGAAACATATAATTGCAATAATTGTAAGAAAATAATGATTTTGAGAAAGTTTTGAGAATGTTGACTCTCTCTTTCTTTTGTATATTGTTTTGGTTTCGAAAGAGTCAAGCATATAGCTATTTTTGGATTTTTATGTTGATTTTTTTTTTGAGCAAAAGGAACTTTACAAGTGCTTTAAATAAATGCAATAAATATTTTTGAAGATTTTTGAAAATTTTATGAATGTTTTTGAGGTTTTTGAATAAATTGAAAGAAATACAAGATAATGATTTTGAACAAATATATACATGGATGAAATGACAAAATTTATGCATAATAACGTTTGAGATGTAAAATATTCATGGGTTCTTTAAGTTCTTTACCATCTAAGGTAGATAATTTATACGCTCCTGATTCAAATTTTGTAGTAATGATGTACGGTCCGAGCCAGTTGGGCTCAAATTTACCTTTAAGTTCTTTGGTTGCATTTGCATTTTTTTTTATTTTCTTTTAGAACAAGGTCGCCAATCTCAAAGGATCGATGACGAACTTTCTTATTATAAGCTCTTTTAAGCTTGTTTTGGTATGCACGGAGATGCTCTAAAGCATTGATGCATTTTTCATCTAGGAGTTCTAGTTGACTGAGTCTACCAGCGCGATATTCATCTCCTAATTCAATATCTTGAAGTAGCAGAGCCAAAGAAGGAACTTCCAATTCAAATGGAAAAACTGCTTCGGCACCATATACCAAAACAAATGGTGAAGTTCCTGTGGGGGTTCGAACACTAGTTCGATAGGCCCACAAGGCTGGATATAATTGAATATGCCAGTCACGACCAGTTTTATTGACTAGTCTTTTGAGAATTTTGATTAAAGTTTTGTTAGAAGCTTCTGCTTGACCATTACCCTGAGGATAATAGGGAGTGGACCAGCGATGTTGAATCTTGTATTTTTGACATCTTTATTTTTGAACGGAGTTCCATTGTCAGAGATGAGATTCGCAGGAATTCCAAACCTACAAATGATTTGATTAAAAATGAATTTAGAGACCTGTGAACCGGTGCAAGAAGCTAAAGGCATAGCTTCAACCCACTTCGTGAAATACTCAGTGGCAGTTATGATGAACTTGTGTCCATCAGAAGACACAGGATTAATTTTACCAATAATATCCAAGCCCCATTTAGAAAAGGGCCAAGGAGATGAAATAGCCTGCAGCTCTTGTGCAGGTGCATGGACAAGGTCAGCATATTTTTGACATTTTTTGCAATGACGCACATACTCATGTGCATCCGTTTCCATGGTAGGCCAAAAGTATCCTATCCGAAGGAGCTTTTTAGCAATGACGCTACCACTAAAGTGTCCTCCACAAGATCCATTGTGGACTTCACTCAAGGCTGATTTAGACTCTTCTAAATTTAGACATCTTAATAGGATACCTTCAAAATATCTCCTATACAAAGTATTGCCAATGATTACAAATTGAATTGCTCATCGACGTAATAATCGATGCTGGTTTCTATTAGAATTAGCAGGGAAATTCCCATTTTGGAGAAAATCAAATATGTCTGTATACCGGGGGTTCAGGAGTAGTTTCATTGATTAGAAACACATCCAAAGGCTCTAAGCATGACTTATTTGAAGCGGGTTCCTGGAGTCGACGAATGATGATAGTGGCATATTCATCATCTAACTCCAAGGGCAAGAGAGATGCAGCGGCGACCATAGCATCAGCTGCATGGTTGCTAGTTCGAGGAATGGCTTCCAAAGTAACTTGATCAAACAAGGCCATTAGTTGTAAAACATAGGCCTTATATGGGCGAAGTTTGTCATCTCTGGTCTGATAAACTTCATTAATTTGGTTTATAACCAATTGGGAATCACCAAAAACTAAGAGGTTTTTAATTTTTAGTGCTAAAGAAGCTCGTAATCCAAGGATTAGAGCTTCATACTCAACAGTATTATTGGTGCAAACAAAGGTTAGTTTGAAGGACAGGGGAATAATATGTTTTTACGGAGATATTAAAATAATACCCGCACCAGCCCCACTCATGCATCGGGCTCCATCAAAGTATAAGGACCATTGTTCAACAAGGTCTACCTCTAATTGAAGGCATTCATCGAGAAACTCGATAATGAGGGGATGAGTAGACTCTAAGGGTGCAGCAGCTAATTGATCTGCTATGATTTGACCCTTAACAGACTTCTATCCTATGAAGGTGAGATAAAACTCACTTAGAGCAAGAACCCACTTGGCTATGTGACCCAATAAATAAGGTCGACTCATGAGATACCTTAAGGGATCATATTTGGCAATGACATACGTTTTTTGGCTAAGCATGTAATGTCATAATTTTTGCGTAGCAAACACGACTGCTAGACATAACTTTTCTAACGCTGTATAGCGAGTTTCATAACTGACGAAAGTTCATCTAATATAATAATTAGCGCATTCTTTTTTTTCATCATCAAGTTGAGCTAACATGGCTCCTAAGGCAAAATCTGAAGCAGAAATATATAGAAGGAATGGGCGATCAGATTTAGGCGATGAAAGCACCGGTGGGTTAATGAGATATTGCTTGAGAAGTTCAAAAGCTTCTCTACATTCTGTGTCCCAATTAAAAGGGATGTCCTTCTTAAGAAGTTTGAGAAAGGGACCAGTTTTGTCCGCCAGCTTATCAATAAAGCGACGGATAGCTTGAAGTTTACCTTGTAAACTTCATAATTCAGATATATTAGTGGGTGCGGGCATATCAGTGATAGCCGCAATTTTAAGAGGGTCAATTTTGATACCATGTAAAGAAACTAAAACCCCTAATAGTTTGCCGAATTTAACTCCGAATATGCATTTTGCTAGATTTAATCGAATGAGATATTCTCTTAATCAATTAAAAAATTTTCTCAAATCATCTAAATGATGATCTTCAATAAGAGAGCGAGCTATAATATCATCCACATAATCATGGAGGATATCATGCATCAGATCATGAAAAATGTAGGTCATAGCTCATTGATAAGTTGCACCGGTGTTCTTTAGGCCAAATGGCATCACTTTCTAGCAAAAGGTACCCTAGGGGGTAATAAAGGCTATTTTAGCCTGGTCTTCAGGAGCTATCCTGATCTGATTATAGCCGGAGAATCCGTCCATTAAGGACATCATCCCACTTCCGACAGTAAAGTCGATAATTTGGTCCATATTCGGAAGAGGAAAGTCATCTCTAGGGCATGCAACGTTAATATCTCTAAAATTTGTGCAAAACCTAACTTTGGTAGCTTCTTTCTTGGTGACTGGAACTACATTTGAGATCCATTCAGCATAATCAATAGCTTGTATGAAGATAACATTCAGGAGTTTTTCTAACTCCCCTTTGACTAGCAGAGCCACTTTGGGATGCATTTTTCTAAGTTTTTGTTTAACAGGTTTAGCATCCGGATGGACCACTAGATGGTGCATGACAATAGAAGGGTATAGACCTGGCATATATTCATATGTCCACGCGAAGACATCTTCATACTCTTTAAGAAATGCTATGTATTGTTCTTGTTTTTCTTGACTTAGTTCTGCTCCAATATTGATTATGTGAGGGTTGTCCTCAGTTCCAATGTTAATTTTAATGACATTTTCTACCTCCATGTGTAGATCTCTTTCAAAATTAGGTGGGGCGGATGAAACACCCAATTCTTGTAATTCTTGTAAAGTTAATTTAGATAATTCATTTTGAGGATCAGTGGCCTCAAGCTGAGCTATGGTTGGTATAGAACCATAAAAATAAAACCCGTTGTGCAACATCTCTTCAACAGAGACATCATGGAAAATATCTCCTTCCAATTCTTCATCGGGGTCAGCAATCATTTCAGGGTATGCCATGGATAGCATGTTGCATGAGAATGACTAATTTCTAAGAGGCAAATCAACATGTCTATCCAAATAATCTTGATAGCATATGAGATGATCATCATCCTCAAAAGGAAATTGTTGTCCCTTACTAGGAAATAGGCCCACACCACAGCGGGCAGGCCACGGTTCTACCTCGAAAGGTTCTTTCATGCCATTTTGGAAAGGTCCTAAGCCTTTCCCTTTATATCCCATTTTAAACATCATGGGTTTAGCTTTAATATAATCGTTAGTAAAATAGCACCGAGCATATCCCTCATGATGGGTTTTGATATTCCGAGGGATTCGTTCCCAGTCATATCCTTTGTAAATGAAAGCGCAACTCCCGACTTGGTAAGTACTTCCCATAGGTTGTGGGAGGCCCAAAGTACGAGGAGATGGCGAAAAATTATTTAAAAGGTTTGAATCTTGCATGAAAGCATTCATTTTTTTTGATATTAAGGTTGTAGTTAAATCTGGTAAAAGATCATCAGAGAGGGCATAAGATGTAGAAGGCTTATTACCTATGTCTTGAGATGTAGAAGGTGTGATAGATGTGTCTGAAGGTGTTGAATTCATGGGATTAGAACTTGAAGAATTGGTTGTAGTTTTAAGAGCTTTTTGAAGTTCTACAGTAATTTGTTTAGAAGGTGGTTGATCTATATGGGAAGATGAAGTTAATGGAGGAGGAATAGATGAAGTGATGGGTTTATATTTCACGAGTTTTAGATGAAGAAGAACTAGGATATGTGGATGACAGAGCGAGGGCAAAATTGCACTCCAACTGGTTCTGCCAATGCACACATATCAAAAGGTCTAGGGTCACCATGAATAGTGACCAACTGATTTTTAAACTCAAACTTAACACATTGGTGTAAAGTTGATGGGACTGCTCGCATGGCGTTAATCCAAGGGTGACCCAAAAGTATATTGTATGATGCTGGGCAATGTACAATAAACACAGTTGTCTCAAGGGTTCTAGGACCAACTTGTAAGGGGAGGGTAATGACTCCACAAGTTTCTTGTGTTTCATCATTAAAGACTTTGATAATCATATCAGTCTTCTTCATTTCGTCACTTCTAAAACCAAATAGTTGGTAGAAGTCAAAGGTACAAATGTTTAGAGATGAGCCATTATCAATCAGAACTCGTTTGACAACTACATCCCCAATTAAAGCCGTAATATACAAGGGATTATCCTTGTGTAAACTGTGTTGTGGGATATCTTTATCCCGAAAGTCAATACAATCAATCTCTCGCGTGATGATAGTATTGGCCATAGCTTCAGGTTGGATGTTTTGAGGCACCATCATCTGGCTCAAAGTAAGCATCAACTCATCCCTATGGGTGGGAGAGGATCTTAATAAATCTAAAAAGGAGATTCTGGCGGTGGTATTAGACAATTGCTCATTAATGTTGTAAGGAGGTTTGGGTTGAACAATAGAAGCATGATTTCCTTTATTGGGATTTTTTAGAATGAATGGAGCTGATCCATCGTTCTGGTTTGGTTCTTATTGGGAATTATGAGCTTGTTGTCGGGTGACAACTCCGATGGTACCTACAATGTTATAGTGACGACGTTGAAACGGTCTCGGTTGAGAGTTTATGGCTTGTTCATAAGGAAGGACTACATTAGAAGAAGGTCGAGTAGTGACTCTTCTAGGGAATGGTTCTTCTAGAACATTAGCATCTGTGATAGGTTGAATAGGATCTGATTTATTTTCAAAACTATTCGATTGAATAGTGTCTACTTCACTTTCACTATCTGACTCTATATCACTAGAATCAGAAGTTTGAAAATTATGTAAGGGCCTGGTTGTAACTAGGGATAAGGTTGTGTCAAAGGTTTGAGAATCCTGAACAGGTAATTGTCCGCTAATGGTTCCTACATATCGGGTAGGAGGGGGAACATTGTGATGTTCAATTTGATTGGCTACCTCCTTACCGTGTCTTGGTAAAGGGTGTTGAAATATGTCTAAAGTTTGATTGGCATTCGGATTTTGATTTTGGGGAACAGTATTTTGGGTATTATTAGGAGGGTTTTGTTTAGGTTGGAAGGCTTGCACTTCCATTTCATTATTGTCAATCAAATCTTGTATTTTATGTTTCAATCTCTTACAAGCATTGGTAGAATGTCCAGGACCTCTATGAAAATCATAGTGCAAATCAGCTCTATATCCGGGTATGCTTGGGTCAGGTTCTCGGATAGCTGGCAGTTGGATTAAACCTCTTTCAAGAAGTTGAGGTAAAATAGTTGATAAAGGTTGGTTTAATCTAGTGAACTCTCGAGGAGGCTTATCGGGAGGTTTCAAGATGAATTTTTCTATTGTTTTTGTTGCATTGACATTAGCAACATTTCTGCTATCAGTGACTCCATCACCGACAACCTGTTTGTTTTTATATTGATTTCTAGATGTTTTCTCATAATCCTTATTTATAATTTGGCCTCTCCTAATGAGGGCATCTTCTACTCTTCGAGCTAATTCTATAGCTTGATCGAAGGTAGTTAAAGTAGCTGTTGATAGCTCATAAGAAAGTTGTTCTTGTAAATTATTGATGAAAATGTCTAGCATTTCCCTATAGGGTAGCACAAAGTGCGGTTTTCTGTCAATTGTCTCCATCTAGCCAAGAAATCAGCAAAACATTCGTCTTTATCTTGTTTTAAGTTGTATAGATCTTTAATAGTTACATGCCTCTCGATGTAGGCACTAAATTGATGAACAAATGACTCAATTGTTTCTTCAAAGTTTCTTAAGGAGTGAGTGGGCAATTGGTAGTACCACTCTAACGCCATTCCACCTAAAATTTTAGGGAACATTTTTAGTAATAGCAAGTCGTCATGCGATATGTCATGACATGCTATCCTAAACATGCGAAGATGTTCTATGGGATCTTCGGTTCCTTTATAGATAGGCAGGATGGGCATGGGAAAATGCTTAGGGTATGGTTGAGCTACCACTATGGGATCCAATGGTTGGCTACAAATCTCTCGATAATTGTATGAGGGATGGTTGGGATCTATCTGGTCCATACGTGAAGCCAATTGTTTCACCATAGCTTCCAGATTACTAGTTTGCCCCCCATATTGATTCGGTGGGGCATTGACATGAGTTTTATGGGCGTATGATGGAGGAACATGCATATTAGATGCCATGTTACTATTGTGTAAAACATTGGTAGGAAAAATATTATGGAGAAATTTTGAAGTTGGATTAGGTTGTATTGCAGATTGTTGAAAATTTGTATTTGGCTTAGTTTTATGTTTTTGTTTATTTAAAGCATTTTGCTCAATAGTTTGGAGGACCGAAGTAGTGAAGGGAATTTTCTTTTGTGCGGGAGTGATTTTAGGTTGAGTAATAGGTTCCTTAGGAGGTTGGGTGACCTGTTGTTTGGTCATGGCTTGGGCTATAGTGACCATATTCGCATTGGATGGTCCACCCTTATCACTTTCTTGATCAATGAAAAAAAAGGGATTAGTTTGCATATCAAGCGCCCGTTCTAAGGCTGCTTGAGCATCACTAATTTCCCCTTTATCAATACGGACTGCTACATTAAGGACGTCGATATGTTGATTAAGAAATTTTTGAAAATGTTCTGCGTTGTCAAAAGTGATGCCTCCATTGGGAGCTATTCTAGGGGATGAGGATTCTTTAACACTTCCTTCTTGTTCCTTATCTTCCCCTAAGTCTTCATCTGATTGTCCTAGAGTTTCTCCTTCCGGATTTGTATTTCCAAGAAGGAAATTTGGGTTTTCAGTTGTATCTTGCAACCAATCTTCTCCTTCTCCTAAAGTTTCTTTACCATTCCTAAGTCTAGTCATGGTGCTAAGTTTTGATTTCAGCAAATATATATATATATATGCAACAAATTAAAAGGTATATATTTATATATACCTAATGCAATATTGTAAATGAAATGTTTAAGTTTTTTTACTATGTTTTTCTTTGAAACAATATAATAAAGACAACAAATGAAACAATAAATGCAAGCAATAATAATAATAAGACTGAAAGCAAATGAACTAATCTTCTATAAATAACTTATGAATATCATTAATAGGTTCAAGTTGTTCAGGGGTCATGAAATGTTCTTCTTCAAATTGAAAGTTTTCTTTTAAGAATTTGATGAAAAGGGCTATGGTGATATTGTCTATTTCAGATGCTGGTTGATAAAAGTAAAGCTCATGGCAATACTCTCGATATAGCACAGCTCGTGGAACTCTGTTCCATATTTCCCTATCTGTAAGAACAACTTCTTGGTCTTCTACAAGGCCTAAGAATCGGTGTACAATGTCTGCATTCTCGAGGTATTCCTCGAAGCTAAACAACTCTGAAGATACTAAAGCTCTCCTATAGGCTAGCCATCTATGGCAGGCTCTCTGAAGTTCATGGTAGAAAAATAATTGATGAGGATCCAGGATTCTATCCAAGACTAGCCTCTTAATCTGTTTAAGTTGTGTGGCCCTAGATGAGATGAGACTAAGTCTCCTAACAAGTTCGTCCCACAAGGATTTATTTCTACTTGTTTCAGGGATATTAAGGACAGAATTAACTTCTATAGCTGCCAATTGGTTTTCTATGTTTATAGTGACTGCTAACCTCTTTTTAGGAGCTACCATCTAAACATGATTTTGAACCTTAAATGTTTTAAAATGCATCTAAGTTTTAGTTGTCCTAATTTTTTTTTGTTTTTTTTTGTTTTTGTTTTCATTTTTCAAAAGGTTATGATGCATTCACGTCGGGTTCACCAAAATGTATCGCTCCAAATTTTTTGCATCCCTACCTTCAGGCTATTGGATCCACGCCCGGAAGGAGGATGGGAAAAGGATGATGCGGTACCTCGGATGAAAGGACTTTGCGAAGGTCCCGCATCTCAAGGGAGGTGCATTTTGGTGATTTGTCGACGGATGGTGGGTTCACCAGGAAACATTTGGCGGCAGTTTCCATGCCTAGGTTATTGGGAATGTGTTTTAATGGGTTCATTTTTATCCTTAAACATTCATCCTAGGTTTGGCCGAATGATTCTAACTTAAACTACATGAAAATGCAATTTAAATGAATACAGTAAACAGACTGAAAGCAAAAAAATAGAGAATTTGTAGGAGGCTAATGGAGATTACCTGATCCGGGATGTATGATGAAGTTTCTGATGCTTGAAGTAGTCTGGATCGTCTGGGATTCGACAATATCACCTAAAATTTGACCAAATCATCTGAGACAGACATAATCGTTTGAGACAGACAAAATCGTCTCAAATCTGACGAATTCGTCAGACGAATTCATCAGAAACCTGCAAAACAGGGAACAGATGCAAAATACAAGCAATTCTACTATGCAAAACAGAGGCAAAATATGTTAAAGAACAAGGTGAATACTAAGCAATAATTTAAAACAGAAAGTAAAATAGATCACTGCATTATGATGGCAAATCATGAATTTAATGTGCAATCTAAACTAGATGGGTGAACTCCAGATGCAAAGTAGAATAAAAACTAAATAAATGATCTGATTTATAGCATAAAATGACAGAGAGAAAAGAGAGAAGAGCAAACTTCAGGCACTGATTGCCTCGATGTATGCTGCAGTCGAGATCGTCTCGCATTAGTACGAGATCGTCCCTAATTTGAAAGGATCGCCTCCGATCTTGACAGGTTCGTCGGCTATGATAGGTGCTGGCTTCGGCTGAAAACCAGTGATATACCTATAATAAAATTACTATAGGAATAGTGCAAAAAGCAAATTTGAGTAGTTCTAGCACATAGGGAGTCAATTTTCATAAGAATTTAGCCAGGGGTTGGGGAGGGAAAAGTCTTAGAGTTAAATAGGCTTAGGGAAAGTTGTTGGGAGGTTGGAGATCTTCCCAATTTGGGAGATCTCCAACGGGGGAGGGTCCCAATGGCACAGACATGCTTCTGCCCGGATTGGAGACCCGTTGGAACAGAGTCTATCTATGCAAATTCAATTTTGTGACAAAATCATCTGGACGTTCTAGTCCAGAAAAAATCGTCAAATCTGGGGCGATATCGTCTGATCGGCGACGATATCGTCCAACGGTCAAAACAACTCCTAAAAATGGCACGAAAAAAGGGGAAACGGGTTTCTCGATGGTTAACGGGCGGTTTGGGAGGTTAAATTTGAATTTAAATTTATTTACTAAGGTGAATGTAATTATTCCAATTTGACTGTGCCAATTTTAGGGTGCTACACGTGACATGTTGCATTTTTATGACTCAAAAAGGGTAGGTAGGCATAGAAACAAAAGTTTCACTATATCATGACATATTGCATTTTTGCCAAAGGAACAGAGTAGTTGACAGTGCATCTGATATTAGTGATGAACATCGGGATGGTGAAACTAAAGACTGCATAGTGACGTTGACCCATAAGGAATATTTAATGATTTGAAATAATTTAAGATGGTCATTACACATGAAAAGAAGTGGACGCATGCCCATGTGGAGAAAATTAAATGAAGGGCCTCAAAATAGAAATGAAAATCCTTTTTTTGGAAACCAAAACACATGCATGCATAAGGGAAAGAGAAAACGAATAGACATGCAAGGAGAAAACGAACAAACATGCAAAGAGAAAATGAACAGTCATGCAAGGAGAATACGAACAGTCATGCAAAGAGAAAATGAACAGACATGTAAAGAGAAAATGAACAGTCATGCAAGGAGAAAATGAACAGTCATGAAGGAGAAAATGAACAATCATCGAAGGAGAAAATGAACAGTCATGAAGGAGAAAATGAACAGTCATCGAAGGAGAAAATGAATAGTTATGAAGGAGAAAATGAACAGTCATCGAAGGAGAAAATGAACAGTCATCAAAGGAGAAAACGAACAGTCATGAAGGAGAAAACAAACAGTCATGGTAGGATAATATGGTGTCAATTCTTTGCATGTGACGTGTTTGACGAAATGCCTTCTCAATATAAACAAAAGGAGTTACATAAAGAAGTAGTTACAATTGACAAGTGGCGTATGAGAATATGAAAGGAGTTACAACTGGAGTTACAAAGAGAACGGATAGTTATAAAAGGAGTGTTTCTTGGAGAATTTCAAAGTGGGGATTGTATTTTGTGAAGTGCGATGAGTGTGTGTGTTTTGTGAATTGTGGTAGACATTGGGTAAGAAATAGACCAGTCAGGGTCTTGTAAAAGTGAAGGCATTTTTATGTCAATATTCTAGTTTCAAAATTGAAGTCCAAGTTGGTGCTTGGCATCAAGGGTTGGTGCTCCTTCTAGTTGGTGCTGGTAAATCAGGGGTTGGTGCTCCTTCCATTGGGTGTTGGTAAATTGATTGTAAAGTTGGTGCTTTGCAAAGGTTGGATTTGGATGGGAGTCCAAACAGTCATTTTGAGGAGTAGCCAAATCGGTGAATCTTGGTACATCTTGTGTTGTGTTATGTTATCTTGTTATACTTGCTTTATTCTATTTTAAGTTTTCATTGTTTCGGCTTTAAGAGTTGAATATTTAAGTTATAAAGAGCTACACTGATTCACCCCCCATCTCAGTGTCATTATGAGACTAACAAAAGATGCTAAATACCAATTTAGAAAGCTAAAATATTAGCAAAAACATACAATAGGGTGGAATCCCATCGATCATGCCAAAATGAAGTACAAGAAAATATAGTTGTTTGTAATTTATAATTTCAAAAGGGATTACAAAGAATTTTTACAAAAATACCTTAGAAGGCTACAAAATATGTTTCTGAAGGTGAAGATCCTCTTCCAATGAATGGTTCAATAGATGTATGTATTCTTTATATCCTCAATGTAAGTGGACTTCTTGCTCATGGGCCACTATTACCTATGATGATCCTAAAAACCTACATAACTCTACAAAACTTGTTAGAAAATTTGGGGGCCTATCTCAATAAAAGCCCTCATGATTAAATATAAAATACAATAAATAATTGAAGCTAATCCACTACAAAAGCATCTAAAACAATTATAAAACTAGTTTGGACAATGATACTTACCTGCTTGGAGGGTTTTTTGCCTGTTTGATGTTTGAAACTGACCCTTGAAAAGGACCACACCTTAAGGTGAGACTATTTTGGGTTGCAGGTTATCGTGCGACTAGGACTGTGATATCCAAATAAAATTTTGGGTTGTAGAAATATTTTGTCTGCTACTTTTGGAGCTCCTATCCTCATCAGGTTACCTTCAAAACTTACAACAAACAACAATTGGGAACAAAAAGGGTGCAAAAAGATGATTTATATGGTGATTTATGAATATTGATGGTAAATTGTATTTTGAGCATAGTGCAGTCTAGATGGATTTATGTAGATTTTGGGTATGTAAGTTATTCATAATAGTAGAGGAAATGACAACCTATTTATAAAATTTTCCATGGTTAGGGGGGTAAGGTGTCCTACAATATGTTCCCTATGAGGTGTCTTGCAACGTGTCTCATGAAGTGGCATGAGTGCCATGCCTCATAAATGATTTTGGGTGAGAGAAGTCCTCTCCCATATACATGTAATAAATGAACATGGGTGAGATATATCACATAAATGCGTGGGTGGAGGAAAGTCTCCAAATATCATTTATGGCATGTTAATATGGAAAGTGCTTTTTGTTTTTAAAGGATTTTAATTGTTCAAAAGTCTTTAAATGTGATTTAATGCATAGGGGAGCATGAAGTGGGGCAATGATTAAGGTCTAACCATAGTTGAGTTACCTATGGGTTAAGGGTTGACTAAGGTGAGGTGGAATATGACTCATCCTTTCCCCATGATTTGAAGACAAAAATTCCTCAAATTTCATTTAAGGCACTAAATGCACATGGGCATTTGTGTGGATCAAGGGTCAAAGTTGACCATGGTTAGATTTACCATGAGTTTAGTTAGGGTAAAGTGGGTGAGGTGGAGGATAGGCTAGTCAAAGGGTATACCAGGTGAGGTGGCCATGAGTTAGGTCGACCATGGTTGGGTTTATTAACCATGGGTTTGACTATGTTGTGAGGTTTGACCAAGGTTAAGAGCCAACCAATGTTAGGCTAGGGTGAAATAGGCTTATATGGCATGTGGACTAGTCAAAGGAGTAGACTAGGTGATGTGTCCCTAGTTTAGACTAAAGGAGTGGTCATATGGTGAGTAGGGACTAAGCGTAGAAAAGGGATTAAGTGGCCAAGAGAGCTTAAAGTGGTGAATAGTATTTTTTATAATGAATATTGTTTTTAAGCTAATTTTTGCAAATTTTGTGGATTTTGCGAATTGATTACCCGTTATGATGGGATGAAGGGTGATATGTGATTTTTAGGTGTCTACAGAAAGTGTAATATGACTTATGACTAAGGCCAACATTTTATGATGCAATATTTAATAGGCCTACAATCAATAATTATATAAATATATTTATTTGATTGGAAATTATTTTATTATATAAACCCTATGGGCTATGGTTGACCTTGTTATGGATAATATTATATTTTGTAATTAACCTAAATTCCACTTTTTAGGTTGGTTTAGGTTAACTTAATTATGCAATTGGATTTTTTGGAATTGGTATGAATACTCCCTTAACTCCATCCATTATATAAAAGTGTTGTTATCCTTATCCATGGATAATACAATGATTATTTATGGTACTCAATGATACCCACAATTATGTCCCTTTTATCCTTTTTATGCTTTTTGTATAATATTTGAGTGGATGGATTGCTTCTGTTAATTTTTGGAAATAGGTGTAAAATTAAACATTATTTAAGTCTATTCATTTATTGAGAACTTGATAGGAGGTAGTATAAATGGCTAGATGGAAGGCCCAATATTATTTTCATCATCATAGAAATTACATGTTTTTGAATTTTAAAGTTGATGCAAGAATTACTAATCAAATATTTGAGATCCATAGGTTTATGAAAACAAACCTAATACCAAATGTGTGAAACCCCCTTACTCCAGTCCCAAGTGATAATGGGATGGATATATGATGTGGGAGCATCTTGGGGTATAGGCAACCCACATCAACTAATCATTTTTTTTATAATAATAATAAAACTAATTACTACCCTACAAATAATTATTGTTGCTATTGCTATTACCATGCAAGTTTTACTGCCACACTAATCCATTTCTATTAATTACTTTATTATATAAATTTGTTGTTACTACTGCTATCATTCAAGTGTTGTACAAGTGCTACTGCTACTACTATCATCTTCCTAGTGTCATACACATGTTTTTCCTACTATCATAATACAAGAGTTGTTGCTATTATTGTCATACAAGTGATTTACATGTGATGTTGCTATTATTTTCATACAAGTGCTCTACAGTTTTTTTTGCTATTGTTGTCATACAAGTACAAGTGATGTTGTTGTTACATTCATCTAAGTTTCATATAAATTCTATTGCTATTACCATCATACAAGTGTTGTTGTCGTTGTCATCCAAGAGTCATACAAGTGCTACTATTACCATCATCCAAATGACATATAAGTATTATATCTATTGTTGTCATACAAGTGTTGTTGTTGTCATAATCCAAGTGTTGTACAAATGCTGCAATCCAGTAGTTATGAGAAAAAAAAATAATAAATTTTTTGAGAAGAAATAGAAGATGAATGGATGTGACTTTTGGCTTTCTAGATTTTACCTTTGTTTTCATTGAAGAAAAAACAATATATGATGTATTACAACATGTTCAAAATCTTAGCAAGAATAAATTAAAAAAATATTTTTGCTCTATTTTTGGTTGGTGAGTTTGCCGTGAAAAGTTTGCTGCCATAAGAGGTAGTCTTTCATTAGACCCCCTCCTTAAACTGCATAATTTGGTATTAGAGCATATTTTTAAAGGTCTAAAATATATGCTAAAGGAGATATGAAAACTAAGGAACATGAAGACCACATGGTCTTGTGCCTTGAATAATAGACATAACCAAGCTATTGAGAAGAATCACAACCAAATTAAATTTAATTGAGACTAACTAGAAAGGTGTTCATATTGAATATGTGAGTGATAGTGAAGAGGAAGAGACTAGACACTTAGAATATCAAGTTCAAGAGCGAGGAGACAAACTAGAGTAGCAGTTGATTTAGGCAATATATAGCATGGGAAATAAGCTGAAGATGCATGATCCCAATTTTAATAGAAGTTTAAAATTGAAAGAGTTGATAAACTGGATAATAGACATCGAGAGATTCTTAGACTATGAATATATGGTGCAACCAAAGTGGGTTAAATTTGCATACACATGGTTGATGGGATATGCATTTATTTATGGGATCATGTCCAAACAAAGAGGCAATGAAAGGGCGCAAAGAAAATTCTAATTTGGGATATAATTGTTTTTAAGTTAAAATCTAAGCTTTTGTTTGCAGATTATCAAATTGGATTGTTTAAAAACTGCAAAACCTCAAGCAAAAGAAGTCTGGAGTGAAGGATTATATGGAAGAATGATATAAATTTATAATAAGAGAAATTAATATTGAAGATGATGAGGAGAAAGTGATAAGATACATCAATGGTCTAAGGTTATCCATACAATATAAAATTGGTATAGTATGGATTAAAACAATTGAAAAGACATATCAATATGCACTCAAGGAAAAAGAGAAGTGGACCCATGAGCAATACAATAATTCATGAGGAAGAGGAAGGTTCTATATAGGAAGAGAACAACCAAATAGTAGTAGAGGAAAACATATGCAAGAGGGAGAAGCTACTACTTCTCAAAGTAATTTCATTTAGGACACTAGAGAAAACTAATATTTTTGAAGAGGAAGAGGTGGTTATGGTAGATGAAGGGGTAGAGGATTCCAAAAAAATTGCTTTAGATATGGAGAAGCTGATCATCATATATTTAAATGTCCAAGTGTATAGTAGGGCAATGATAAAGGAAAGGAAGCCAAGAGTCATATTACACAAGTAGACAAAGAAAGTATTACCTCATTGAAAAGCATAGAGGAACTAGAACAAGGATAATATCTCATGATGAAGAAAGTGTTGTAGAATCCAACCAAAGAGGAGAATGAATTGGTGCAAAGAATAAGTATTTTTAGAACCATATGCAAGTAAGGAGGCAAGTGTTGCGAAGTCACTATAGATAACAAGAATACACATAATTTAGTGTTTATGGAGATGATAGAAAAGCTTAGGTTGAAGAGGATTGAACACCCAAATCCTTACAAAGTCTCATGGTTGCAAAAGGGACATCAAATTTTGGTAAGTGAACAATGTATGGTAAACTTTCAAATTGGTTCTTACAAAGATGAGATACTATGTAATGTTATGCCTATGGATGCTTGCAAGGTTATGCATAAGGGGTTGGACTCAAAATATACTTGTAAAATATGGTGAATCCTAATCAAAATCAAGGTGAATCGTGGAGAATCCTAAGCAAATCAAATCAAGCATATTCACACCAAAATTTAGGGCATTTGAAGCCCTAAAATGTAAGTTCATCTTTGGGGCCACTTTTGACCTATTAAATCATCTTATAACTTCATTAAAAAACCACCATTATATCAGGCTTGAAAAGATCTTTCCAACAAGTATAAATGTACCCATGTTTGGATATATATTATGGCGAATTGATCCTAAAAACACATTGATCCTAAAAAATTTAGGTGAATGGGCTGATGCCAAGGATCCTCATATTCGCCAATTTCTAATTTTGGAAATCCTAATATTCACCCAATTTGTGAATATTCACCACTATGTATAACCCTGGTTATGCTTGTCATGATTTTTTGGGAAGGCCATGCTATTTTGATAGAAAGGTAGTGCATGAAAGTGAAAGCATGAAAAAATTACACCATAAACAAATAAAAATGAAATGAAATAGATAACATGATGCAAAGGAAACCAAATGGCAATAAATCTAGCTATATTAAATTGTATTGATTTCTTTAGAATGTGTTACACTGAATCCCCTTTAGGGATTTTATCGATGATACAATATTACAATAAAGATCATGATATCATTTTTCATAATATAGGGTTTTCTTTGGTGCAATTTGAGAGGTTCTCGTGCCAGCAACATTGTTTTGGAGAGCAAGTTTTCAGTGACCATCATTTGAGAGCTAAATCCAAGAGTATTTCACAATACCTGATCCTATAACATACACATAATAAATCAAAAGAGGAATTAGTAGCATTTATGAGGCCCACCAAGGTTAGACCCATATTGATCAAGAAATAAAACAAAGTAAAGTGAATGCACGCATGAGATGAGGGAAATATATGCTATTGTAGCAAGCTAAAATGTGTAAATGAAAATATCTAATGCTAGAATAAACATGCAAAGTGAAAATATAATATAACATGTAGAAAATTGTAAATATTGGTCACTTTAATGATACCATCTCAGGTCAATATGCTATTTGTCTACGGATCATATCAAGGCGAGATGGTCACTGTCGCAAACCTATAACTTTATAAAACTAGGTCTGGATGGCATTGGGGTGATCCATGGAGTTTTTTTGATAGATTTTTCTCACAAGCATAGATATGAGTTGGCTGGTTCAGATGATCCAAACCAGTGGGGTTAATCAAGCAAAGATAAATAAGGCAATATCGAAGCTCATGTGGCAATCCAGTAGCATGGCGATAGCAAAAGAGTTTGGGCTAGCAATTTGGGTAGCACTTAATGGATATAAGTATTCAAATTTCATATTTTTAAATAGAGGGGGGAAGCCTTGATTTTATAGCCTCCTTGATACACAACCAAAGAGGCAAGAGGCAATCAAGGGTAGCCTGATTGCCAATTTGCAGGTGGTAAGGGTGAATACAGGTCACCTGGCATGGATAGAAATCAACTACCAAACTAAAAAGTCTCATTGCTTGATTATTGTTTCTATTTTTATGCACACACAACCATTTTAGGTACACATGGTCCTGAATTGGAGATCATCTTGGGTTGAGACCATGCTTCCCATGGAGGAAAAGTACTTTTTTCTATAGAAAAATTCAAATTAGCCTTGAGGATACCCTAGGTGAGTTAAATGGGTTAGAAGGAGGTATTTTAGAGAGTCTCATTGTAATTATGCATTTTAGGTAATCCTTTAGCCGTGGGAGGATGAGATTTAGTCTACTCTTCAGGTTTTAGGTATACCAAGTGTTTGATTTAAATTTTGCTTGTTTTTTGCCCCAACAAAAAGGGTGTATAATAGCCTTTGGAAATGATTCTCGGATGAATGCAATTTCTATTTTGAGTGTTTGTTTTTTTTTGGATTTTAGAATGTAAATTTTGTAGTTATTGAATACCCCCTTGAGTGACAAGTTGATGGATGAGATGAAATATTGATAATAGCGATGAGGCTTTCAAATTCAATGCACATGTTAGTATTGTTGTATTTGAAAAGTGCCATTTTTGAGACCATATCAACCCAAGATGGTTTTATTTGGTTAGTTTTTCTTTTAATTGATACTATCCTAGACGATCACATGTCACTATGCTGTCATCTCAGATAGTCACGCTCGTTGAAAATTATAAATAGTATTTTTTTTGGAAAATGGATCATTTTCATTGTGTGAGATGAAATGAGAGTGAGAAATAGAGGAGGAGAGTCAAGTTTGTGAAGTGAAGAACTACTGAAACACCCACCTACAACTATGATGAACCCATATGGCACTTCGAAGAGCGAAGGAACCACTGCGAGAAAGGTAAGGATAAAAATCCAAACTTTTCTTTTAAAAGTAAAATGAACCAAACTAAACTAAATGGAAATGAACAGGCAGGGTGGATAAAAATGGGTAGTGTTAGGCAAATGAAAAGTGTGTGGATGATGGATAGTTAGATTTTTAATGTATTTTCCTTTTCGTGTGATTTTGTGCTTTTTTTTATTTGATTTTTTTTATACTTTTGTTGTGTGTTTGGGGGACCGTCTCAACCTAATATGATTCCATTTTGTAGTTGTCTCACTTGAGAAGACCTCTTTTTGGGACTGTCTCACATCAATATGATCTCGTGTCATTATTATCTTGTGTCAAGATGATCATGTTTAGGGGTCATCTCAACTCGAGACGATTGTGTATGGGGGTTGTATCGACATGAGATGGTCGTGTGTGGTGTTGTTTTGTTTTGTTTTTTATTTTTATTTTTTAAAATTTTAATTGAGTTTTTTTTATTTTTATCAGCTTATTAGAGCTTGGTACTGATTCCCAAACCATTTTAAGAAGGCCCATGCTATAGTTCTAGAGAGTGATTATAACTGGACGTAACTGAAGGACTTGAAGCTTTAGCACACTGTACGACTAGAGTTCATGCATGTCGATCAAGACTATTTGATTATGTGGATAGATATATGAGACCCATAAATTAACACCTTTGCTATAGCAACTAGTGAGATCATCATGACTCTAGAGGACATCTATCAAATCTTGGAGTGTCTGATTGAGGGAACACCTATCTACATTGTTGTGACTTCTCAGAGAAAGATAGTACTACAATGAGTCTATAGAGAATAGTGGAGGCTAGTGTATTGCAATGTTGATAGTGACAACATATGCATTGAGGTTGAATACTGCATAGAGCTATTGATAGCTAGAGATGTAGTGTTGATGATACTCATTTTTTATTTTATTTTGCCTCACTCCTTTGGTAGTAGGTTTCCATGGAACCTATTGGTCCTTATCTAGGACCTAGTGGAGTAGCCATAGATCATGGCATGGGGCTCCACTTTATTAGCACAAATATATAATTATTTATATGAGATTCGGGAGAGAGGTCGATAGGGCCTAGGATGCAACTTTCTTCTACAGGTTTGGGGTTGGGAGTATTTTAGCATTGATCGACCTATCAAGCTACTAAGGGTTACACAAAGAGACATGGTAGATTGGGAGATTCCCTATGCTATGCAGTGGTTAAATGAGCAGGAGTACGATAAGAACCACCCCTGGTAGGGCTACATAGAGCACTACATAGAATCTTAGTCTGGACTATAGATAGGTCAGGTTACATGGAGATCATGGAGGGGAGAACCAGTCTAGAGTGAGGTAGGTGAGTATCTAAGGTAGGTGCAATAGGGTAGGTGGTTGATAGGGTGACACAGGATAGAGCATGAGTAATTTCAATACTCATGAATGATCTATCAGTTTGGGATGAGGTAGGACATGCCTAATGATCCAGTGGCCTACAGGTGGTTTGGTAGCTGACACTTAGCTTGCATGGCTATGAGAAAAGCCTTTAGAAGAGGAGGCTAGAAAACCCAAATATAGAGAATTCAAGTACTACACCTGAGTATAATGTATAGTTTGTAGCCCAAAAAATTTAGAGAGGTGTAGAGGCTAGAGGTAAGACTAAGGTAGTAGGGAAGGGAGTAGCTAGTAGAGAGACTGAGGTAGCTAGAGAGGGAGCAACTCAAAAAGATACTAAGGTAGCTAGGGAATTATCTCAGTAATGAGTGTATCACTAATTGGATGAGGTTGGATCTCAAGGATCCATCAATGAGACTCCTATAAGGAGTGAGGAAAGATATGAGGGTGAAGGACTAGATGAGGATTACCCTTAGGAGAAGATTATTGCCTTGAGAGAGTAGGTCAAGATCCTTTAGGGTCAACTGAGTGATAGAGACACAACCCATACCATAGAGTAGAGTTAGTAGGAGACAAACATATAAATATGGTGAGGCTGATCAAAGGATAGAGACACCCTACAAGCATAGGATCTAAGCCTACAAGAGGAGAGGGAGAGACTTAGTATAGTGAGATGCTTTATGAGTAGGATAGATGGTCAAGTAGGGTGAGTTGTCTACAGGTGAGTAGCCTACATGTGAGGTTTCTAGGCTATTGGATGAGGTAGTATCACTACAGGCAAGGGTATCTAGGTACCTCTCAGAACACTAGGTAGTTAGAAAGTATGTGGGATGACTGAAGGATGAGACAGATCAACTTGGTGGGGTACTACCCTCATGAGCATCCTCATCTCAGTCTCATCAGAGCTGATGCAACATGGACTTTGAGGAGCCATCAGTTAGACTATTTGTGCCACTGTTTGTAGCATCAAGGACCTCCAATGCTAGATAGACACCTAGAGATGAGGTTGAAGGCATTGGAGAGAGTTATGGTAGTGACAGTGTAGGTCCAACCTAAGGATAGGATCATTTTATATGTAGCTTTAATTTTTGGATGTGAGGTCTAAGGACCCACTATCATTGTAGCTTATGAGTATTTTTGTATCATGATGTACTTATGATTTTTGATATATATATGATATGATGTTTATTGATGCATATTTTGTGTTTATTGTGCATGTTTTTTATGTGATGATTATTATGTATGTATGATTATAGGAGTATGTGGGGTGACTGAAGGATGATATAGATCAACTTGGTGGGGTACTACCCTCACGAGAATCCTCATATCAGTCTCATTAGAGCTGATGCAACAAAGCCTTTGAAGAGCCATCAGTTAGACCACTTGTGCCACTATTTGTAGCATCAAGTTCCTCCTAGATGTTAAGGGCTAGCAGAGCTAGGCAGACTCCTAGAGATGAGGTTGAAGGTATTGGAGAGAGTGATGGTAGTGATAGTGTAGGGCTAGCCTAAGGATAGGATCACTTTATACATAGCTTTGATTTTTGAATGTCAGGTCTAAGGACCCACTATAATTTTAGCCTATGCGTATTTTTGTACCATGATGTACTTATGATTTTTGATATATATATATATATATATATAGAGATGATGTTTATTGATGCATATTTTGTGTTTATTATGCATGTTTTGTATGTGATGATGATTATAGATGTATGATTATAGGAGTATGTGGGGTGATTGAAGGATGATATAGATCAACTTGGTGGGGTAATACCCTCATGAGCATCCTCATATCAGTCTCATTAGAGCTGATGTAATTTAGCCTTTGAAGAGCCATCAATTAAACCACTTGAACCAATGTTTGTAGCATCAGGTTCCTCCTAGATGTCAAGGGCTAGTAGAGCTAGGTAGACTCCTAGAGATGAGGTTGAAGGTATTGGAGAGAGTGATGGTAGTGACAGTGTAGGGCTAGCCTAAGGAAAGGATCACTTTATACGTAGCTTTGATTTTTGAATGTGATGTCTAAGGACCCACTATAATTGTAGCCTATGAGTATTTTTGTACCATGATGTACTTATGATTTTTGATATATATATGAGATGATGTTTATTGATGCATATTTTGTGTTTATTGTGCATGTTTTTATTTGATGATGATTATGGATGTATGATTATGGGAGCATGTGGGTGATTGAAGGATGAGATAGAATAACTTGGTGGGGTACTACCCTCACAAGCATCCTCATCTCAATCTCATCGAAGCTGATGCAATGTAGCATTTTAAGAGCCATCAGTTAGACCACTTGTGCCACTATTTGTAGCATCAGGGACATCCCAAATGTTAGGGGCTAGCAGAGCTAGGCATACTCCTAGAGATGAGGTTTAAGCATAGGAGAGAGTGATGGCAGTGACAATATAGGTCCAACCTAAGGATGAGATCACTTTATCATTAGCTTTTATTTTTGGATGTGAGGTCTGAGGACCCACTTATTATTGTAGCCTACGAGTATTTTTGTACCATGATGTACTTATTATTTTGATATATATATGAGATGATGTTTATTGATGCCTATCTTGTGTTTATTGTGCATGTTTTTATGTGATGATGATTATGAAATGATGGATGATTATGGATGTATGCCTAGACTTGTAGATATGATTATGCATATATGTTAGATGGATGCTTTGGGATATGATTTATTTATGCATAGACCTAGATATGTATGTGATGTACTAATGACATGTGATGATTTTAAATGATATGAAATATGAATGTATGTTTAAATGATAAAACATAATGAATGAATCTAAGATGCAATAACCAACTAAGTGTAAGCACCACAGAATGTATAAAAGTCATGAATCAAGATTGAAACAATTTCATCTAAGGCATACACTAAAACATATACCAAATGAAATAAAATATGTATTGATAATATGTGAATGTAATGGATGGTGATCAGTGAGAAGTCACAAGGGAACAATAAGACTTTCAGGAGACTCAAACACCCTAGTTGACCAGTCAAAAGTTGTATACTGACCATGCAAGAACCTGAAAGATAAGAATCTGCTAGGAAGACCAAGATATTCAATATCCCTGTGTGTGCATAGTGAAGTTCATTACTCCAACTTTGTACTTGGTTGGACTCAACTACTCTGTAATGCAAGCCACCAAAAGCTAGCTCATCCGCAAGCTGACATTGGTCTGTACAAAAGAAGGTCACTAATGTGATAGACATGTCACCATGCATAAGGCTACTCCACTACTAGGCCAATGTCTATAGCCCATTGTTGGCGATGGAGATTACCCCATGGTTGTCAAAAACTAAGAATTCTAAGGATTCAAGCTCTTTGCCCTCTTTTTTTTTTGGGATACTTGCTCATTTTGAAGGAGAGCAAGGGATTTTATTTGCTTTTTGAGGGTTTTTCTCATTTTGGAGAGGAGCAAAAGGGATTTTTTGGGAGGGGCTTGCTCATTTTGGAGAAGAGCAAGGGATTTTATTGCTTTTGGGGACTTGCTCATTTTGGAGAGGAGCAAGGGGATTTTTTTTGGGGGAGAGGAGGAGCTTGTCCTTTTGTCAATTCTCAGCTTTCTAGACCATGCGCATAATAGGAGAGCAAGGGAAACCTTTTGCTTAAGAGGCAAGAACTACTTTATAGTTTCATATTTCCTTGTTCAAAAATCATATTTAAGAGTGTGAAAATGTGTTGGGATTTTGAGATAAGCAAGGTACAATCAAAGCAAGACCCTACCACCAGAAATCAATATGGCTTTCCATAAAATCTAAAAGGAAACTAGGAATGGTTGAATGATCGAAAGACCTTATTGGACACCCTATGACAACTACTTAGAGGGAAAGTAGGAGAGAGTGAAACAAACATTAAGAAGAGGGAATGTGGTAGGGAATGAATAATGAGATGGGTGTTTTCCTTATGAACTTTCAAAAATTAAGAGGTGTGTGTAAGATAGTTAGTGGTTGTATGAACACCATTGTTGATGGTCATATGGTATCTATCCTATCTTATGTGGATCGCTTAATAGTCAAAATATCACAAGGAAAATTGTAAGTGATGATAAGAGAAAATTTTTGATCAAGATAAATGATAATCATACAAATATGGTGCTATGCTTATTGTGCAAGAACTAGAATAGACTAATGCTAGTGTAATGAAATATATGCCTAATGCAACTAGACAACAAATGTCGCTAGATATTGTAAGATGCAAAAATGAAGATATCAAAATGCATGGTGTAATAAATGATGATATGCAATGCAATGGTAATGTGCAATGATATGTAATGCTAGTTGTTTTTGTTGGTTTTTGTTTTTTTGTTTTTTTTTTTTTTTATGCATAAAATACCTGTAGGTGGAGAATATTAAGGGGTTCAGGCTCCTCAACACCCTCAAGTGAAGCTAATCGATATGTTCTTGGTCCCACCTTCTGCTTTATTATGAATGGGCCTAACTAGTTTGTGGTGAATTTGTCACACAAATGGCTAGGCAAGTTAGAGTTCTGTTGATTCTCCTTGAGCACAAGATCACCAACTTGGAATTCCCTAGGATGAACCTTTGTATCATAAGCTCATTTAATATGATCTTGATAAACATGAAGATGCTCAAGAGCATTAATTCATCTTTCATCAAGAAGCGTAAGTTGATCAAGGTGAGCCTATCATGCAACATCATCATCGATGAATTCTTGTAATGAGATGCACAATGAGGGAATTTCAAGCTCCAAGGGCATAATGGCCTCAACACCATATACTAATGAGAATGGAGTTGCCCTTGTTGGTATCCTAATACTCATTCTGTAAGCCCAAAGTGCTAGAGGTAGTTGAATATGCCAATCCTTGTGATGATTATTGATTATTTTCTTTAGGATGGTGATAATCATTTTGTTTGATGCCTCAACTTGCCCATTAGTCTATGGATAGTAAGGAGTTAAAAAGTTATGTTGGATATGATACTTGTTGCACAAATATTGAACATCCTTATTTTTGAATGGTGGCCCATTATCCAAGATGATTTTGGATGGGATACCAAAATGACATATGATATTATGGAGTAATAACTTCATGATGCGTGCACCTATCATAGTGGTAAGTGGGATAACTTCAACCCACTTTGTGAAATACTCAATGGCCATTAGAATAAATATGTGTCAGCTTAAGTATGGGGGTGATATTTTTCCAATTAGATCAAAGCCCCATTGCAAAAAATGCCACAATGAGTGTATCGATTGTAGCGCTTGTGAAGGTACATGGGATAAATTAGCATGATGCTGATATTTGATGCACCTTTTGACATAAGTACAACAATCTTGCTCCATCATAGGCTAGTAATAGCCCATTTAGAGGATGCACTTTGTGATGGCCATGCTATTAAAATGGCCACCACATGTACCATCGTGAGCTTGAGAAATGGTCCAAGTAGACTCTTGGGGCTCTAGACATCGAAGGAGGACACCATCATAACTTTGATGGTATAATATATCTCCTAGAAAGACATATTTAGTCACTTTTTGCTTGAATGTTCATTTTGTGGCATGTGACAAGCCCATAGGAGGGCTACCAAGCTTCAAGAAATCTTTAATCTAGGAGAACCAATCTTGATATTGCTCAGCTTGAACTAAATGAATAACTTGCTCCTCTCTAGAAGTATCTCATAAGAATATCGATTGAGAGAGGACCTTAAGATAAATGGTTGTGACATTATCATAAGGGACCTATGGGATTAAGGATCCCTAGGAAGCAAGTTTCAAGAAGTCTTGAATTTGTGAGAACCAATCTTGGTATGGTTCAATTTGTACCATGTGGATGCTTTGCTCTTCTGTAGAAGCATCTCATGAAATCATGGATTGTGAGAGCATTTTGACATGAATAGTGGTGACATCATCTGATGGGTTTTGTAGAATTAGGGATCCCAAGGAAGCCATTGTATCCACAAAATGATTGGAGGAATGAGGGATGGCCTCGATGTCATACCATTCAAACTTTGCAAGCAACTTGTCCATGATGGTCTTGTATGATTTCAAGACTGAGCATTTGCATTGGTAGATTTCTTTTACTTGATTGACTATGAGCAAGGAGTCACCAAAGATTTTAAGTCTCTTGACATTCATGGTGAGAGTTGTTTGAAGACCCAAAAGGAGGGCTTCATATTCAACATTATTATTAGTGCATGGGAAATCAAGTTTGAATGAAAGGGGAATAGGAGCCCCTTGTGGTGTGAAAAATATGATTCCTACACCACCCCCTTGCTCGCATTTAGAACCATCGAAGAACAATGTGAGATCCTCTTTGTGTTCTGGTTCTTCTGGTTCTTCTGAGCTAGATAATGCGAAGATTGCATCATCAGGTAGCTCAATTGTAATAGGCTTATCATCATGAAGAGGTACTTCTACTAGTTGGTCTATGATGACCTGACCCTTGATAGACTTTTGTCCAATGAATTCTAGGTTAAACTCCATCAAGAGCATGATCCACTTTATGGTATGACTATTATGATAAGTTTGACTCATCATGTATCATAAAGGGTTCTCTTTAGAGATGATATATATTGTCTGATTAATCATGTAATGATAGAGTTTCTTGGTGGTAAAAACCATTGCTAAATAGAGTTTCTTGATATAAGCATATTTTATTTTATATGAGACCATGGTGCGATTGATGTAATAGATGGCTTATTCCTTATTTACCTTATTATTTTGGGCCAACATGGTCCCTAAGGCAAATTCAATGGTTGAGATGTATAGTAGAAAAGGTGCACTAGGTCTCGAAGGAGATAATACTAGTGTAGAAGCCAAGTATTGCTTGATATCTTCAAAGGCCTCTTGACAATATTTATCCCAATGGAAAGTCACCCCCTTTTGTAGAAGATGATTGAATGGTCGACACTTGTTTGATAGTTGCATGATGAAACATTGGATGGCTTGTATCTTCCCTTGTAAGTTATGAAGCTGCTTAAGGTTGGTGGGGGAAGGCATGCTTGTGATTGCTTCGACCTTCTTTGGGTCAACTTCAATGCCTTGTTTAGACACAATGAAACCTAAAAGTTTTCTAGATGTCACACCAAAAACACACTTTTTAGGATTCAAGCATACGTTATGCTCTAGGAGGTGATCAAAGACCTTTTCTAGAACATCGATATGGTCCTAACATAATAAATATTTAGCCAAAATATCATCAATATAATCTTTGACAATCTTGTGCATGTAGTCATGAAAAATATACATCATTACCCATTGATAGGTAGCACCAACATTATTTAAGCCAAAGGGCATGACCTTATAGCAAAATGTCCCCCATGGTATAGTAAAGGTTATTTTGGCCTGATCTTCAGGATTAACTCAGATTTGATTGTATCCTGAGAAGCCATCCATGAGGGAGAGCATTTTATGACCTATGGCTGCATCTACCAATGTATCAATGTTTGGAAGTAAAAATTCATCCTTGGGGCTCACTTTATTAAGATCATAAAAATTGGTGCATATGCACACCCCCCATTCAATTTCCTAATAGGTACCATGTTGGACACCCATTCAAGATAATCGATAGGTTGGATGAATCCTACATCCAACAATTTTTGTAATTCATATTTTATCATAATAGAAATTGTTGGATGCAACTTTTAAGTTTTTTGCTTGATTGGTTTAATTGTTGGATTTAGTATCAAATTGTGGACAACTAAGTTTGGATCCAGACCAAGCATATCCTTGTATGACCAAGCAAAAACCTTTCTATACTTCTTTAGAAGAGTAAAGAATGCCTTACGTTCTATGGTTGAAAGACCCTTCCCCAACTTGAGAATCTAGGGATGTTTAGGATCATCATTGATATCGATATCAACCATCTCTTCTATTAACATATGGGATCCCTCCTCCAATTGATGAGGAGTAGGGATCAAGTGAATGTCATCTATTGGATTGAATGAGTCAGATACATCGTTAGGCTCAATATCAGCTTGTAAGACATCTAAATGAGGATGTGATAAGAAATGGAATGGTTGCAACATGTCCTTAGAAGGGAGAAACTTAGATGGTGATGGTGGAAGAGTAGCATGATCAAAATCAATAGCCTCAATATTGAGAGGTAATGATTGAGAAGGGTTATTAGGATAATGGAGTGGAGTGGTGAGATCAATGGAGATCATATTGATGGTTGGTGGATGATCTCCATTCATGGGTGGAAATAGATGATTAAATATGGGTGGGGATAAATTTTTAGGGGTGGTTGAGGTGGAATGGGGATGATGGGGTGTGCCCTATGGGGAATTGGGATAAATTGGGATCCTCGGGTGGGAGAAGTTGGTACTAGATGGGTAGCTTGGGAAGATATGAAGATAGAATTCATCTAGATCTATGAGAGGCTCAATGGGAGAGGACTCTTCTTTTAAGCTAAATGAGGTGATGGATAAGGTCTCCCAATCATCTTCTGACCCCCAATCATGTTTTGACTCTTCATATGACCTATCAGAGTTAGCAATATATAATGTAGTGATATGTATATGATCACTAAGCAAATGAGTATTACTAGGATCGACATACTCATTGCCATCAATGTCTCCCTCTAGGCCTAAGTTAAGGCATTGAAGGGAATCAACAAGAAGCTCATCAGGCATGTATGTATGGTACCCCAAGCTTGATTTATCTATTGGAAGTTGATAATGTGGTTCCATAGGGGTTCGAGGACCTTGCTCGTATCACCCTAAGCCATTTTTATGCCAATGATGGTGATAGAAATACCGCATAGCAAAGGATGGGTTTGAGAGATAATCAATATTTTCTTGAAATGGCTCTTCCTCCTCTAGTATAGGAGGTGTGTCTATGGTGGCATCAATACCACCATAGACAAAATTGGTTTGGCTTGGGTAGGACCCAAGGGGGACTATGGTACCTATGGGTAATGGTGTGCTGCATGGGTGACCAAAGTCTCTGATTGACTCTACGAGTGGGGTGAATGTAACATCTTGTACTAGATATTCACCAATACTCGGATTCATCATGCAAATTATGACTTGTGGTGACTTTGTTGGGGGAGATGATGATGAAGATGTGGGTTGTGATGAAATTTGTGTGGTGATGGGTGGTTCTTCCTCTATGGGGGAAGCATGGGTAGAAGTTGTAGATATGGTTGAAATCGAAGGTGTGGGAGGTGTGATGGATGGTTGAGATGTAGATGTGTTTGTTGGTGAGGGTGGAGATGAAGGTGATGGCATAGGTGCCTTTTCTAGATTTTGAGTGGGAGGATCTGATGATGATGAAGGAATTCCTAAAGAAACCAATGGTGAGGGTTGAGATGGAGGTGGTGGTGGTGGAGTGATGGATGATTATGGTGTGAAATTTATGGTTTGGATGGGGTTATTGGGCTGAATGTCTAGATGTGTGGAAGGCAAGGTGGACTCCTAGGGATGCAAAACCATATTACAAAATTTGAAGGGCTCCAAGTCTATAGGGATGTAGTGAACTTGGCCTTCATGTATATACTTTATGCACTGATGCAATATAGAAGGTACACATTTCATGTCTCGAATCTAGGGCCTACCAAGCAATATGTTGTATTGCATGGCACCTTCCAAGATATGACATAGTACATGAATAGTCTTTTGTCCAACCTGAATAGGAAGAACTATTGTGCCAATGGTGGAACATAGGGCATCATTGAAATCTTGAAGGGTGAAAGTGGATGTCATGATGCATGATGGTGGAAGGTTGAGATGTTGGAGGGTGGTAGAGGTGATGATGTTAATTGATGATCCTATGTCAATCAAGACACATTTGAAGGGGATCCTATCCACACTAGCGATGATATGCAATGGTGGATCAGGTACCTCAATGGGTATCATCTAAATTTCATGATCCTAAAATGTAATTATAGGATCTTGACAAGTTTGAACATGCCCCACAAAATTGATGAAATAATTAGGGTCTTGTGGTTGTAGTTCAATAGATCTTAAGATCTCCATCAGAGCCTCTCGATGTGGGATTGATTGTTGAATCAACTCATAGATGGAGAGTCTCATCGATGACATTCTTAGACTTTGAGTAAGTCTATTCCTTAGTGTGAGCACTAGGTGAGGTGGAGTAGGCATGATCAAATTTGATATCGATGGTGCCTGTGATATTGATAGAATATTGGTAGGATCCATATGTTATGTGGGTTGCATTGGGTATCATCTATTCCTCATCATGATGTTGATCATTCCCATGAAACCTTGGTTAGGTGGGGTGGTATGCACTTGATTAACCTACTTAGGTTATTCTATTTTGATAGTAGGTGTTGTATTTGTTCCATGTTGGGGTAAAGGGTCTTGGAAGATACCTATATTTTGGTTGTTGGAGGTAAGAGGATTATCAATTTGAATCTCTTGCCTCTCGATCATGTCTTGCACTATATTCTTGAATGTGTAGCATGACTAAATGTCATGACCCTTTTGTCGATGATAGGTGTAGTATTGATCCTCCTTGTAAGATTTAGATTTAGGATGATTTAGATCCAATGGTCGGATCTCAAGGAGAGTAATTGCTTGCACCTCACATAATCGATTAAAAATTGATGCCAAAGACTTCGATAATGGTGTATATTGGTAAGGTGGTCGATGAGGTTGAGTTTGGAGTTGTTGTTGTTGTGGTGGATTGGTTGCTTGAGTGTTGTACTACATCGGTGGAGGTTGGGCTTGATAGTTAGGCGATGGTGTTGGAGCTCAGTTTGAGGGCCTAGGGGCACTCAAGACAACCGTCGGTGCCTTTGGTTGATTTTGGCCACCCTTTGCATTTTTATTGGACCATTCCTTTTTACAAAGTTTAATTTCTCCTTCCTGGACCTTGATGTCCTCGATTACCTTTGCCTGGGCCAAGGCCTCCTCAAAAGTCCTATACTACTAAAGTTGCAATAATAATGAGATCTATTTGGTGCAACTCCTAGTAAACATTCGAGTGAGCTCTATGATGGGTAGGGTGAAGGGTAATTTGGTTATGATGGCCCTCCACCTATTTCCATAGTCCATGATTGGTTCATCCTCGAATTGGCAAAGATTATATAGATCAGTCAAGGTGGCCTTTTTCTTGATGCTGAAGGCAAAGCGTTCTAGAAAAGCATCCACCAATTGTTCAAAGGTGAAAATACTATGGCATGGTAAATGGTTATACCACTCCAAAGCACCCCCAATAAGCGTTATAAGGAATGTTCATAGCATGAGGGGGTCACTATCCTGAATATGAAAGCAATTGTTCATGAAGCTCATCACATGCTCCTGTGCATCTTCATCACCCTTGAACTTATCCAATTTTGGCATCTCAAAGTGCTCAGGATAGGGTGGTGATGGAATGGATGGGTGGAGAGGTTGATTGGTGAGCTATCGTAGGGTAGGTTTCTGGTAACCTAAACCTGAGGCTTGCTTTTCTAAAGAGTTGAGGTGCTCTATCAACAATTTATAGGCCTCTGGTGAGATGATGGCATCCGCTCACCTTTGGCCTTGATGAGTTTGAAGGTTCTATTGTTGATGAGGTGGTTGGCGAGTGTTGTCAATAGGCATGTCACCATATGTTGCCTCAGGGTACGTATCAATTGGTTCTTGATACTCAGGTTGTTGTTCCTCATAGGCTTCATGATCCTGTTGATATGGGTATGCTTGATAGCATTCTAGTGAATGAGGTTGATGATGATGGATGGGTGGTGGTCTAGGATGTTGATTATGAATTTGATTCGGGCATGGGCAAGGTGGAAGATTTTGATTTGGGCATGGTGGAAGGTTGTGATGTTGTGCTTGGCACCCTAGGTGCTGTTGGGTAGGTTGCCTTTGTTGCGTAGGTGTGGGCAACCTCTGATGCATCACCCATTGCAATTGATGGTCCAGGGTTGTCCTAGGTACTTGGTTTTGGTTTACTAGGTTAGTTGTGGCCATTCCACAACTAGCCCCAATAATTGGGGACCCACTTTTTAATTTTTGTGTTTGGGTGTTTTTGTTTCATTTTGAGTGTCTAGTGGATTGGTCAGGTTCCTCGTTTTTTGTTGTTTTGGTTAATTTTAATGTTTTGGAATAAATCAATTCAAACATTTAAAATTAATTAAATCAAATTTCAAATAAAAAAGAAAGCAAGTAAAATAAAAATAAAAAATATATAAAGCTTTTTGAATTTAAAAAGAAAAAAAAAACAAGTTTATATATATATTTTATATATAAACAAATAAAAAATGTTAAGAGTGAAAATATTATATATATATATATATATATATATATATATATATATATATATATATATAGTAAATAAAATAAAAATAAAAATAAAAACAATAAAATATAAATAAAAAGAAAAAGGAGTGAATGAAGCCATGGTGCTTCATTCACCACATTTTAGTTCACGTTTTTAAATAGTTTAAATTTAATATTTTTTTCTTTTTGTTTTTTTGTTTTTAATAGTTTAACTTTATGCTTTTAGTATAGTTTAGTTTGTTTTTTTTTAAAGCTAATTCACATGTTTGTTTTATGTGCAGGTAAGAATAATCCAAGTGATAGTTTAAATTTAATATTTTTTTTCTTTTTATTTATTTATTTTTAAATAGTTTAACTTTATGCTTTTAATATAGTTTATTTTGCTATTTTGTTTTTAATAAAAAAACTAACTCAAGATTTTGTGATGCATGTATAGGTAGATGGAAAACGTCCAAAAGCTTTTTAAAATGTTTTTAGTATATTATTTTATTAGTATTTTTCTTTTCTTTGAAATGTTTTTTTTTTTTTTTTTTTAACATGGTGGAATCGGTAGCCGTCACGAATCCGGGCAGGCTATCCAGCTTTTATGGCCGCCATAGTATTTTGTGTTGTCCACCCCGAAAGCCGCCACACAGATCTTTGCACAGTCCGCCCCTATAACCGACATGCCACAATCATTTTAAACCTTTTACGCCACTGAAAGCACCAGGAAAGGGACAAGCGTTCAGTTCGACGAGGCTCGAGATTTGAACCTTGGACCTCCACCCCCTTATGGGGTTTGGATGAACCAATTGGTCTACACCTCGGACCTTCTTTGAAATGTTAAAAGTTAATTCACGTGTGTTATATGCAGGTAAGGTGGAAGGAAAATAAAGGAAAGGAAAGAAAGATGTTATGGAAAGCCAACGAAGGGTTTTGAGAAAAAAAAATTGAAAACAAGAAAAGGAAAACCAAACAATAGCGTTGGAAGGAGAAACCAAGGGTTTGGAAACCTGAAATGAATGGTCATGAGAGAAGACTTTAAAAATCAGATGGATGCATAGAAAAAAGGGCTGGATCTTTTGGGGATTTTTTTGAAGGAAGAAGGCATACCGCTGGGCCGATTTTTGCCATTTGGATGCCAACTTTGGGCATTTTTTTCTACATTGTAATGGAATATTGAATATCTTTTGCAGCAATTAATTGAAAATATCTCAAGTTTTATGTATTTTTTATGGTTAAATTGATTTCGTTTTTAGTTTATTGCACCCTTTTCCTTTGAAGCTCGCACCATATTAGATGTTGATTGTACGAAGCCAGGTCACTCTAATACTGGTTTTATGCAAAATACTAATGCTTGCAAGGTCTGTGGAGAAATTCGGGGTTGCAACATTTCAGTTTTTAATTTTTTTTTTCTTTCTTTTTGCTATTTTTTTAAATTTTCAGAGATTAAAATAAAAATGATAAAAATAATTACATGGTTGTGAAGAATGATGTAAAATCTATCATACACAATAGATTCAAATTCATTTCGAGGTAATTTTAAATTTATACAAACTTTTGAAAATGGTTGTTTGATGCAGATTTTACAATTTTGAAATTTTATTTTTTCACATTTTGGAGTCAAATCAGATTTTTCAGCTTCATATTTTTTACTTGCAAGCATAAAATAAACTTTCCTTCATAAAAATTTCAATTTCATCGAAGGGGGTTAATTTTATGGCATTTCATAAGCTATCTTTTTTGGGGCCATAAGTGCACCTATCTTTATGAAAATTTCAATTTCATTAAAGAGAGGTGATTTTATATGTTATAATAAAAGGATATTGTTTTAACACATTAAATTATTATTCTTTATGAACATTATTTCATTAAAGAAAAATAATTAAATGACATTTTAAAGCCTATATTTCAAGGATATAAATTATTATCTCTTTGTAAAAATTGATTTCACCAAAGAGGAATAATTTATTATTCATATCAAAGGCTATCTTTATCTTCATGATAATAAGCTACATTTAAGGAGCCTATTCATCATTTCGGATTCACATTCATAGATAAATTTTAATCTTTACTTTCATGTTTAAAGAAGGATTTAATGCAAGGTAAAGCTTGATTAAAATTCACTTAATAAGAGAAGATAAAATCTACCTTAGAATCTGCAAGTTAAAAAGAACTAAGGCACTACATCATGGTCATATGAGGGCTAATTCACATTTATTTTTTATTTTGGTTTCATGAACAATCATTAAGGTAGCATGGTAAAATAAACCAACATTGCCCCTTGTTTACAGTTACTTGCAATCACTAAGGTGTTCCAAGCATTTGAATTGATATATCTTTATTGAGATTACTAATACACATACACAAATGCTAATATAACAGAGACCTTGGATAAGTTATTTGTTTAAATTCTTTGCAAGAGAGGGTTTTGGGATCCAAACCCTAAGGGAGAGTGCAATTTCACAATTGGGTGAAATTAACACTCAACACTAGGTAATTAGTGTATGGTCTATTCACACGTGTGTGTGGTATGAATAGGCATGTTTTTTGCTTTGGATCTAGAGAGATCAATAAATTGTTTTTTTGGGTTGTGAGAAGCTGAATTGACTTGATATTATTATTGAAATATAGAGTTTGTGTAATTAAGAGGTGTTGAAGCACACCATCCTTGATCGTACTACATATCATAAGATAGTGGGACGATGAAGATTGTTATCTCTAGGCCCACGAGTTGAAATAATGAATGCATGAGTTGACGTGGTAGCATTATTATTATCTTGAACATTCTACATGTTCAGATTCTCATATTTACAACTCATCCAAGGATTATCAATTGGAGTAGCTTGAACATCCCTATCTTGCTGTGGGGTGCACTCCTGATCCTGATCTAGGGGAGTCATAGGTTGATCTGGAATACAAATGTGTAGTAGGGACTTCCTAGATGTTTCATCTTGGTTGTTGTTGTCCCCATAAAAGGTGTTCAAGGTATCCTAATACAAATAATCCATATATTGATCATAATCAGGATATATGGGTGAATTGTGAGTGTGGACATCCAGTGTGTTAGGTTCAGTGGAGTGACGAATGATATTTAAGCTAGGATGGTCACATCATCACTCAAGGATGATGAGATCCTATGGATAAATTCAAAAATAATTCATGTCTCTTGGTGAAGGATCAGTAGTGTAAGATCGTAAATGAGCTTGGCTACATATTACGACCATATTCTAGGCAAATTATGCGTAATGAATCATGATAATGCTTTCAAGAACTTTCTAAACTATGCAAATAATAGCAAGATAAAACAATAAAGAAAGCACTCTTTTTTTTATTTTGATTATTGGGTTTTTATTTTATTTTGATTTTTATGTGTTTTTATTTTGCAGATATACTCCTAAGAAACTAAGAAAGATGAAATGATCACTATAGAAATGTAGTTTGTGCATAACCTCTATCAAGGAATGCAACACAAATAATAAAAATGGCTTCCTATAGGTAAGATATGGGTGATAGGTGATACTATAAGAATAATACCCCTAATGAGGGACTACACTATCTAAATCTTGCTACTTGCCCAACCGAGCTTTCACTTCACACTTAAGCATGCTTGTATACAAATGATAGTTGTGTTCCACCATGATCACCATTTGAAAGCATAAAAAACTTACACCATAAACAAAGAAAAAAAAAATGAAATAGATAACATGATGTAATGGAAACCAAATGGCAATAAATATAGCTATATTAAATTGTATTGATTTCTTTAGAATGTGTTACATTGAGTATCCTTTAGGGGTTTTACAGATGATACAATATTACAATAAAGACCATGATATCCATTTTCATTGGATAGAGTTTTATTTGGTGCAATATGAGAGGTTCTCGTGCTAGTAACAATATTTTGGAGAACAGGTTTTTAATGACTACTTCTTGAGAGTTGAATCTAAGATTATTTCACAATACCTAATCTTGCAAAAGAGGAATCAATAGCATTTGCGGGACCCACCAAGGTTGGACCCATATTGATCAGGAAATAAAACAAAGTAAAGTGAATGCATGCATGAAATTATGGAAATCTACACTACTGCAATAAGCTAAAATGCATAAATAAAAATATATAATGCTAGAATGAACATGTAAAGTGCAAATCTAAGCTAACATGTAGAAAATTATAAAAATTGGTCACTTAAATGGGACCATATTGGATCAAGATAGTCTCTATCTATGTATCGCCTTAGTGCGAGATGATCGCTGTCGTAGACCTGAAATTTTGTGAAAAAAGGTTCAGATGGCGTTGGGGTGATCTAAGGAGTTTTATCAATGGATTTATATTATGAGCATGGACATGAGTTGACTAGTTCAGATGATTCTAAGTAGTGGGTTTAATAAAGCAAAGATGAAGAAGGTAGCATAGAAGCTTGTGTGGAAATTCGATAGCATGGCAAAATGGGAGAGTTTGGAAAGAAATTTGGATAGCAATTCATGGAGTTAAGAATTCAAATTTTGAATTTTTGAAAGGAGGAGGAAGCCTTCATTTTATAACCTCCTTGACACATAGCCAAAGAGGCAAGTGGTAATCAAGGGTAGCCTGATTACCAATTTGCAGGTGGCAGGAGCAACTATAGGTCATCTAGAATGGTAGGAAATTAGTCACTGCACTAATAGGTAGTCCCACTACCTAATTATTCTTTATATTTTTAGGTATGCGTGACCATATCGGGTTGATACGATCCTAATTTGGAGACCATAAAGGGTCAAGACGATAATGCTTCCCATGGGAAAAAAGTGCTTTTTGTTGTAGAAAACATCAAATTTGCCTTGAGGCTGCCCTAGGTGAGTTAAATGGGTTAGAAGAAGGTATTTTGGAGTCTCCTTGTGATTACGCATTTTAGGTGTCTATAGATAGTAGGGTGAATACCTACACTATTTTGAAAGATGAAAAGAGGTACACAATAATTCCATTGAAGGAAAAAGGAGAAAAAGTAAACAACCATCCTAAAGTGTGCTTGATCGTAGGAAAATAATTCTTGAAGAGTAAGAAGAAAGAGGTTGATGGTGAATTAGTCAAAAATACGGGGACAACTATTGACGAGCAAGATAATTTTGATGATGATATCAAGATTGAATCATAAAATAAGTACGATCAAGAACTTGAATTGTAATGTTTGGCAAATAAAGTGAGTGGTTTTGATATAGGATATCGAAAGAATGAAGAAACATAAACTAGTTTGTAGGTCCTTGTTGAAGGTAATCATGAGGATGAGGTAAAATCTATAAAGAATGAAGGAAGAGAGAACAATTTGTAAGTTAATACTAACAAAAAAAATAATAACATTGGATCACATAACTTGGTTGATAAGGATGATAGAAATTATGATAAGGTTTTGGAAAAGGGAGCAAATCAAAACCATAAATTTGAAATCCAAATATTTAATTGAAGATAATTTGGATCATGAATCACTAGTTATTTCTATAGAAAAATAAAGCCAGAATTATTACATGGAATTGACAAGAATTGCAAGATAGAAGTGCCAAAAATTACAAATTTGAATAATGTGAAGAGCCAATATAAATATTATATTGAATAAAAAATTGAAGACTTAGAGAACAAATATGGCGCCTTTAATAATGTTACAAGAAAGAACCTATAAAATAAAGATGATCCATTTATCATGTTGTAAGTGAGAGAGAGGAACTTGAGCCTTAGTTTGTTATAAATGAGGACAAGGGGTCTAAATTTTCATGTGTTGTAGATAAAACTATTGATTTTAAATCTAATTTTGTTGTTAGTGAGGATAATGAGGTTGAAATCTAGTGTTTGCCAAATGGGAGCAGTAAGCTAGAATCTCATTTGAATGTAAGTGATGACAAGGGGATGGAATCTGAGAGTTTGAGTAGTACGAACAATGAAATTCTTGGTGAATATAGTCATGAAGGAAAGGTTGAGGTGTGTGATAAGAAATATAAAATATTTAATTTAGAATCCCATAGTTGTAATGAGAGTAACAGTAATAAAATTCTTGATGCATTGGGTAAAAAGTCTAGACTTTGCACTAGTACAAAGTTATCTCAGGTACAAGAGGATATTGCAAAAGGTATTGATTGCATAACCATAGTTGTTCCAAACACTACAAATAAAAATTTTGGTCCTATAATTTTAGAGAATGAGCAAAAACCTAAAGTAGAAGCTTCCAAGAAGATGTTCTATTGCTTGGTTAAAATACTAAGGCACACTGGAAATAAAATTAAGGCATAAAATATAATTACATAGTTGGAGCTAAATGAGAAAATAAAAATATGGGATTTCATTAGAGCATCCTTACAAATGAAGTGGGATAGATATGAAGAAATGTTATATGGGTTGATAGTTGTAAGGTAGGAAGATTAATTACACAAAATTCCATAGAAAGAGAAGGATGAGATTGAAGTAGTGATAGATTCTAGAGTGGCTGAGGATAAGAGGTAAATACTGTTATGAGCATTTGTTCAAGTGGAAAAATTAGAATGTTGAAGAAGTAATGTGGATGAATGCTTTTGAGGTTACTAAGTATAGAATCTTAGTTGAGAATTTCGTAAAATGATCACGAGCTTTCACTTATGAAATATTTCCTCTTACCCGACATGTATGATGCATAAGCATTTAGGCATATAGATAATCTTGCATCAACCAATAATAATAAAAAAATTATAATAATAATAAAAATAATTATCATCATGAAAATGATTATTTTTGTTGTTGTTGTGTAAGTGTTATTGTCATACAAATGCATTGCTATCAATTAAATTGTTTTTGTTGCTGTTGTTATCATCATAGAAGTGTTGTACAAGTTCTATTGTTGTTGTTGTCATACAAGTGTTGCTACTATTACAATTATTTATGTCATATACGTGTTGTTGTTGTTGTCACCATTATATTGTTAGTAAGGTGAATGAGGTTGAATTCTAGAGTTTTCCAAATGAGAGTAGTGGTCTAGAATGTCATTTGAATATAAGTGATGACAAGGGGCTTGAATCCTAGAGTTTGGATAGTGGGAATAGTGAAATTCTTGGTGAAGATAGTCATGAAGGTAAGGTTGAGGTGTGTGATGGGAAATATGAAGTATTTGATTTAGAATCTAGTAGTTGTAATGAGAGCAACATCAATAATTTTTTTTACTATAGTGGAGGAAGTTAGGGAAGGATTGGGAGAGGGTGTGTCTTCTCCATTTGGAGAGGCTCTCTTCTGGATTGTTTCTTATAGCTTAGTTCTTTGGCTTTGGAACTAATGGAATGAGGAGCGAGAGCATGAACATGTGGGTGTGGGAGAGGGAGCTAGGGAAGGAGTGGGATAGGGTGTTTTGTGGTTTGCTCCATCTAGAGAGGCTCTCTTTTGGATTGGTTATCTGAGGTTAGTTCTTCAGATTTGGTTCCAATTGGATTGGAACCTACTAGAATAAAAGTAGTAGGTTTTGGTTTACCTTCACAAGATATTCCCTTGGATTATGATAGGGCTTTCATTGGGTTATCTATTATGCTCAAGGTTTCTTTGGAAGGCCCTTTTGGTGGAGTTTTTGGGGTTTCTTCTAGAGGACATTTCATTAGTTTTTTGGCTGTGTTTAGGGATTTTATAGGAGTTCCTATTATGGGGATTTCTTTCTTACCTTATCAAAGTTTTGTCATGTCATAGGAATCCCTAAGATCACAATGAGTATTGTGGACTCTGGTGGATACACATCTTCGACCCAAGAATAGATTACCTAGAGAGCTCTAAAAAGACCAGTACAGGTAAGGAAACCCTAGATAGAGGGCTTATATATTTGCTATTATGGTACAATCACCCACTCACTACGAAATAGAATGATATTCTTCTATTTTAATTAATTGTGACCAAACCTAACATTAATAGAGCATATCAAGACCAGACCGGTACCATGTCCATTGGGTAGTCATAACATATTTGTATTGAGTGACTCAGAGAAGAAAGAGAAGGGAGAACTAGTTTGTTTTAATTCATTCAAATAATGTAATGCATGAAAATGATTAAACTAGTGAAATAAGGCATCATCCACATATTATGATTTTAGTAATATGTAAACAAGTAAACATAGACTATGAACACAAGTGATACCAGGAATAGAGCTAGATATTTTATTAATATAAGATGATTTTACATATGGAGAGACCTAAAAGGTGCTCGGCTCTTATATGACAATAATTAAAATGAAGCCTAGTTTGAATAACATAACAAGAGGTTGTTCCTCTCCATCCTGATTACAGTGATGTAAGAGTCTCTAACTCTAGCACATTCCATAAGAAATGATCTTAGTGAACAATGCTCCTTGGGCAATCCTTGGTCAATGACAGAAGAAAAGGTGATAAGAAATATAGGAAGACATACACAAGGAAAATACAACAAAAACTTAGACAAGGCTATACCTAGAATCAGGTTTTCTCTCTCAGATGTTTGATAAAAAAACTGTAGATAAGGTAGTCTCTCTTATAAAGTGCTTGATCAGGGCTATAACTGTCTACTTCAACAAGATGTAATAAAGTAATGGACACATAGCCCACACATATTTGTCTAAGTAGGTGGTTTCCATGACTATGTATCATATCCCCACTGCTATGGGCTGGAGGCTATGCTGCAACTGGCTCATGTGCTCCTGATGAACCGAGTCCCACCCCTCCTATTCTGAGCCATTATAGACTTTAGTCAATATGGTTCCATGCCTCATCATGGAAAATTAGAGTAAATAATAATAACTTGAGGTCCTGTGTGACCTTGTTCACCCTTTATCTAGCCTATTCCATGATATTTTTAGTGAAGACACATAGGCGGTCCACCATATGTACCAAAGCTGCAAATTGTCTTGAAATTTTTTCATTGTCTTGTATTTTCTAGAGCATGAACTCTTTGATGATGGGAGCTTGAATAAACTAATAAAGTTTGAAACCATAATCTCCCAGCTCATCCTTAACCTCTTAATTTGCGTTGACCATCTCTTGGTTCCATAGGAGCCAATTTTATCTGTTTAGTAGGAAGATGAAAACTTTGGCATATTCTTCAGCAAAGAAGCAGATGGAACCATTCACCAACACAACTGTCATCCCAAAAACTACTACGTAGTTATCCTTGAACCTCCTGTAAATTAGGAATTTGACATTCACCCTCTGATATTCTTGTTGCAGTTGATCTTGCAAGAGGTCGACAATGTACCTGGTGGTATAAATTTCATAAAATATGGACTCAAGGTCTTCTATTTTCTCCATCATATTTTCTTTAATTTCTTGTTTAAATTCTTCCATAGATCCAAACTGATCACTGGCCTGGGAAGGAGCTAGTATTTTTAGTCGATCGACCTTGATTTGGAGCTATTGTACCTTGAGCTAGAGTTACCCAATCTTCATAGCCTTGGCATTTAGATCTTCTATCTCTCTCTCCACTACTGCTACCACTTGTGATTAGGTGGCCACTTGGGATTTCATCATTTCAATGGGTGCAACCTCTGCATGTATAACACATTTATTGACATCAATGGTGGTCTCCTTTAGACTTGATGGCAATGGGATATCAAACATGACAATGGACACTTCACACACCTCTTGCCTTGCTTTCCTTTGGGGACTGCTTACTCCTTTTATTAGGGACCTCTGCTCTTCCATATCTTGTATCTGGTTCTCTTCATTGGTAGTGAACTGGAGTGTGTCCCTTACCCTTTCCAGTGTAAGACTCTCAATTTTCTCAATAGAAGATATAGTTTTGGCTTTCTTCCTGGAAGGTGACTATGTGGGACTCTCCTCTCATACCTCATATTATATAAGTATATTGGAAAATCCCTTAGCTTTGATTATTTTCTTTAAGGCCTTGGGGGGACAAGACATTCTTCTTGATTAATCACTAAGGTGACGAAGAATAATGAAGGCTAGCCCACCACCACATCAGTTCTCTCATATGGAAACATCAATATTAAAGCTAATGATGTTGTACTTTGAGATGAGGAGGAGACCAAATCCTTCCCTTTTGAGGTAGCAACTGAGGAATTGGAAGATGAGGGGAGCTTGGACTGCTCTTACTGTGCCTCACCCAATATTTTCATCATGACCTCAAAAAGGATAGTATCTTGTTGGAAAATCTGGAAAGTGGGGTCCTTGAATTCTTTTTGGGGAGCAGTTGGAACCAGTGGCACCACCTTATCCATAAATAATACTCGATGCAGTCTAAATTGGGAGCCATAATTTCCTACTACTTATAGCTTGCTGTAAGGCCTATTATCTATTTTCCATAATAAATCTAATGAAAAATCCCCCTGTATGGCCTTCTGCATCTCATCTTCAAAGTCATCCTTGCTATGGGAGACTTGCAAGAGGGCAAGTTTGCTGCAACAACATGTCTATGGTGACCTTTGGGGTCGTAGGGTCTCCATGTAACTTCGGGGAAGTAATATGTATCCATATTCCATATGGTCCACAACATTGCAAAATGGCCCAAACATGTATAATGGCCCATTGAGCATGGAATAAGCAACCATGACACACTCCCCTTTTTCCTGAGGTATCTTATTTTTACCTCCTCGACAATCTACCAGGTGATCTCCAGGATGGTAATTGAAGTTGGGTAGTGTCTTGGCAACACATTTGGGGAAAATTTAGACCCATATAACCTGATGTAGGAGAAATATTCTACATAGAATAAATCTTCTGCCTTAGCTTTATAAAAAATTCTCTCACCTTGGCTACAAATCTGTCAGGTTCTTCGTTGCAAAGTTGGGAGTGTACCATAGGGAGGACCTTCTAAAAAAAACCTTGTAACTGGAGTACTCCTCCTAAATGCACACCAATTGGTCTTGGATAGTGGGGGCATTCACTCCTTCCAACTGAACTACTAGAGACTTATCCAATTGCACAATAAAAAAATTAATAAAAAATGAATAATAAGAACATAGAGGGAGCTCTTCCTTATCTGCCAATATGCCCTCTTGCAATTTTTGTAACTCCTCATCCATATTATCACTTATCACATCCTCCCACTAGTAGAGAGGTGTCTTGTATATTCGGTTGCATTGGATGATGAGAAACATCACCTCCTTCATGATGAGCTCTAGGTCCTTTAAAACCAGTACCAGGTTAATCATATTTGCGTAATCCTACGCCCAGGGACGAAGTAAGAATTTTTTGATAGAAAAACCAGAAGGCTTTTGTTTTTCTCTCTTTAGGAGCATATCCAAGAATGTGGTATTGAGCATGAAATTGGCCTAGAGGATCAATTTTTTTAAGTTTGAGATCCTCAATGCTGTGGCGAGCTTGAATACTTACATGATTTTATCTGTAATTTATCAGGCTACAACCTTATTTTTATGATCTTGAATGGTTATGTTCTTTGGGTCATAGGCCACTGCTAGCCATGCTAGGAGGTCCAAGGAGTGGTAGACCTTTGGGAAGGTTAATTGATTGAAATTGGTGTTCCATTTGTTGTAGATGGGGGTTGGCTCAATGCTATCTCACTACACCCTCATAAATAGTCTCCTTAGCAATGTTGGATGATGCTGATTATCCTCCTTCGTGGGGTCAAATCTATAGATAGTGATGCCTTCCACCTCTTGTTTTTGCTCTATCATTATGTCTCTACTCGAATCTGGTGGATTCATGAGTGCTTTTGGATCCTAGGATCTCCCTACCCTTCTTGTAATAGGTCATGCCCCAGTAATCCTACCAATGCATGCCTTGACATAAAACACCCCTATTGTAGCCATGCTTGTAGAAGCCATGGAAGTGGGTTCTAGTGAGCAGGAAAGGGTCTTCAAATTTCTATGCTTGACCTCATAGGGGAAGCATTTTGCATGCATTAATAGTGTGGGGGAGGTCCACCACCTTCTATGAAAGGGTATGAAATTAATTCAGGTATGTGAGGTGTGCACTTTTTTATTTGTCGGGGCTTGATGACTTAGTTATGCCATGGAGTTGGGTGCACCATGTCATACTATACTTTTTACCACCACTTGATCGAATTATGACTTGGGATACATGGTAGTTTTATATTGGCTCAAGCAAGGTGCACTCGAGTGAGACATGCAAGTTTTTAAGAGGAGCACATTGTATTAATCCTTCATATGCTTTGACGAGATTGGGTGCACAAGTTCACGTACCCAAGAAAACTTCATCTACCATTAGGGAGGTGGAAAGCATGGACCCCGAAGTGGGTTCATGAAATCATGCACTCACTAAAAATTAATGTGCTCCAAGGGGGTGGAGCACGTGGGACTCAATAGGGCACATGAGCTTGTGCTCCCTTAATACCTTTGTGCTCTCCATCCTCCAATGGAGTGCATAAACCCAAATGCGGGTGCATGAAATTGTGTGGCCGACTAGACTCTCATGTGCTCCACTAGAGAGTGGAGCACATGGATGCTAATTGGGGCACACAGGCTTGTGCACTCCTCAAGTATTTATGTGCTCCACTAGAGAGTGGAGTGCACGGGTTGGGGGTTGGGTGCATGACTTCATGCACCTCAAGGGATTTTACATGCTCCATTGGCATGGAGCATGTGAGTGGACTCAGGGTGCATGAAGGTGCATGTCCTTAAAGGACTTTGTGCACATTAAGGGAGTGGAGCGCATGGGATATAGATGGGTGTACAGAGGTGCATGACCTTCGGGAACTTCGTGCGCTCCACTCCCTAGTGGAGTGCATAGATTTTGGGTGGGTGCATGAGCTTGTGTGATCTTTAGGAACCTTACATGCTCCACACTCCCATGGAGTGCACAAACCTAGAGCGGTGTGCACAAACTTGTACATTCCCTTGGGGATTTTTGTGTGCCTCATTCCCTAATGGGGCGCATGGGCTTAGATTAGGTCCATGACTTTGTGCGCCCAAAGGGATTCTTGCAAAATTTGTTAGTAGAGCGCACGAGCTTGGCTTGGGGTACACGAATTCATGCACCCTTGGGTTTTTCATGCACATAATATCCATTGGGGTGCACGGGGGTAGACTCGGGTGCACCACCTTGTGTGCCCTTAGGGAGAATGGCAAAAGGGACAAAAAAGAGGGACTGAAATTTTTGGGATTAACATGTCCTTTCAACAGGTTTCCTTCGATGTCTAGAGGTGCTTTTTTAGGACCTTTCATCAGGTTTCCCGCTATGTTTGAGAGTTCTTCTAGAGGATCTTTCATCAAGTTTTCTATGCTAGAGGGTTATTTTGCGGGCCTTTCGACAAGATTTTTATAGTGTTTGGGAGTTCTTATAGAGGCCATTTTTATGGTTTTTCTACTGTGTTTGGGGGTTCTTCTTGAAGGCCCTTTTTTAATCTTATTCTTGAAGGGGTTTATTGCAAAACCTCTTTAGATATTTCTTGGAGGGGTTTGATTATCTGGTTCATGCCTTCCATTATTGTTGGAACTCCTCATGGGTTTCACCTCCTTTGCTTTACTAGGGGCTTGGAGGTCCTCCTATATTCCTATGAGGATGCACCTTTATTTTTCCATCTCAAGAGGGAGGACCTTATTGATGTGTGCAACCTTGATTCTCTATTTTTTGGGAGTTTCACTAGGGTCCAGGATGGACCCCTATCTTTATTCAAGGGTGTGTGTATGCTTTTTCAAAGATGCTTGGTTCACTGGTCCATGCCTTCCACTAACATTGAAACTCCTCATGGGTTATACACATTTTTTTCCACTAGGGACCAAGAGGGCCCCCTATCTTCTAGCTATAGTGTGCAACCAAATAAATTCTAGGAAACTTCTTGATATTTTTCCAAGGATAATGGCTTTTTAACTCTGGGTTTGGCTACAAGGTTTCAATTTTTAGTGTGCTTCTCTACCTTTAACAATGTTGTGAGAGATATCTATGTTGGAAGAGGGATCTAGAGATGTCTTACCTACTTCCATAGATTGGTCGTGCTTGAGGAAACACCCTCAGGGAGAGGGAAAATTTTCAAAACAATTTAAATTTCTTGTTTGAGGGGGTTTCCCTTGATTAGGTAGGAAAGTTTCATTTTGATTTTTTGCTTGTCTTGGAATTACTCACCTTGGTGCATCTTGAGCAGGCCCTGGTTTCCCTTTGCTTCTCTATCCCTTTGTGCGAAAACTTTTGTTGTGGGACCCTCATTTTATTTTTTCCTTCATTTTTAGTGGTGGTCCTCTTTGAGGGTGTTATCTCTTTGTAAAAGGTTCAAGGACCCTTTCAAAACTGCTTCATCCAACCAATAAAAAATATCAATAATTATTTTGATGCACTAGGTGAAAAGTCTAAACTTTGCATTGTTACAAAGTTGTCTTAGGTATAAGAGGATATTGCATATGGTATTGATTATGTAACCACAATTATTCTAAACACTCTAAATAAAATTTATGGTCCTCCAATTTTAGATAATAATCAAAAACCTAAAGTAGAAGCTTCCAAGAAGATGTTCTATTGCTTGGTTAAAATACTTAGACACACTGATAATAATAGTAAGGCACAAAATATAATTACATAGTTGGAGTTAAATGAGAAATGGAAATAAGGATTTTATTAGAGTAACCTTACAAATGAAGTAGGCTAGCTAAGAAGAAATGTTACATGGGTTGAGAGTTGTAAGGTAGGAAGAGTGGCTACAACAGTTGCTAGAAAAAGAGTATGATGAGATTGAAGCATTCATATATTCTAGAGTGGCCAAGAGTACAAGAGGTAAAGATGTTATGAGTATTTGGTCAAGTGGAAAAAATTTACAGTTGAAGAAGCAACGTGGATGAATGCTTTTGAGGTTTCTAAGTATGGAATCTCAGTTGACGATTTCATAAAATATTCATGATATTTTATCAAGAGACATTTCCTCTTACCCAACATGTGTGATGCAGGAGCATTTAGACATACAGGTAATATTACATTAATAAATTAAAAATAAATAATAATAATAAAAATGATTTTCATACAAATGATTGTTGTTGTTGTTGTGCAAGTGTTATTGCCATACTAATGTATTGCTATCAATTGCATTGTCACAACAATTTATTATTGTCATCATAAAAATTTTGTACAAGTGTTGTTGTAGTTATCTTCATCCAAGTGTTGTACAAATACTATTACTGTTGTCATCATCATTTTGTTGTTAGTGAGGAGAATAATTTTGAACTCTAGTGTTTGCCAAGTGGGAGTAGTGAACTAGAATCTTGTTTGGATGTAAGTGATGACAAGGGGATTGAATACTACAGTTTGGATAGTGGAAATAATGAACTTCTTGGTGAAGACAATCATGTTGAGGTGTGTGATGAGAAATATGAAGTATTTAATTTAGAATCTAGTAGCTATAATGAGAGTAACACCGATAAAAATTCTAATGCATCAGGTGAAAAATCTGGATTTTGCATTGGTATAAAGTTATCTCAAGTACAAAAGGATATTGTAGATGGTTTTGATTGTGTACCACAATTGTTATAGATACTACAGATGAAACTTTTGGTGCCCCAATTTTAGAGAATGCGCATAAAACTAAATAAAAAACTCCTAAGAAAATGTTTTATTGCTTGGTTAAGTGGAAAAATTAGGCAGCTAAAGAAGAAACATGGATGAATGTGTTCGATATTATTAAGTATAGAATATTAGTTGAGGATTTCATAAAATTTCCATGATATTTTTCTCATGAAGTATTTTATCTTACCCAATATGTATGATGTGGGAGAATTTGGACATATAGGCAATCGTGCATCAACCAATTAAAAAAAACAACAATAATAAAAATAATTGTTGCTAAGCAAATGATTTTTTTGTTACTGGTGTCATGTAAGGGTTATTATCATTCTAGTGCATTGTCATTAATTGCATTATCATAATAATACATTATTTTTGTTGTCATCATTCAAGTGGCATAAAAGTGCTACTGCTCCTATTGTCATCATGAAAGTATTTTACAAGTGTTGTTGCCATTATCCAAGTGCATATAAATTTAATTTTATTGTTACTATTGTTATCACCATCCAAGTGCGATACAAGTGTTATTTCTACCATTATACAAGTGTCATATAAGTACTACTGTTGTTGTTGTCATACAAGTTCCATACAAGTGTTGTTATTGTTGCCATCATCCAAGTGCCATACAAGGACTGTTGTTACCATCATCTAAGTTCCATACAAGTTTTATAGCTACTATTGTAATCCAAATTTTATACAAGTGCTACTACTTCTTCTATCATATGAGTGCCATACAAGTGTTGCTATTGTTACCATAATACAAGTGTCAATAGTTGTGACAAAAAAATATAATAAAATTTTGAGAAGAAATGAAAGACAAAGGGTCATGACTTTTAGCCTTCTAGATTTCACCTTTATTTCTATTGAAGGAAAAAATATAAATATGATGTGCTATAGCATGTTAAAGAAACTAGACAAGAAAAAATAAAAAATATTAATTTTGCTATGAGCTTGCCATGATAATTCTATTTCTAGAAGAGGTAGTCTTTCATTAGAACCCCTCCCTAGATTGCATCAATATAATTAGCAAATTGGAAATTGTAAAAAACATACAATATATTTAGGTGTCGATAGGATGAGTCTAGATTCCTCTTACATGTGGGTGGTTTTAGGTCATTTTTACTAGCAAGCAATAGATTGTCTACCAATTCTGCCTTGTTACAACATCAAGAGATGAAATGATTGAATTTCCAAGAGAAACATTAACATCACAATTGACCAAATTATTTACCATCCATTTTACTTCTCTATATATATTTTAGCATTTCCAAGATACTATATGTAAATAATTAGACATACCAAATAACGCTATTATTTATCTAATCTCCATATACATTATTATTAACAACATTAATAATAATTTGTAAATTTGACTTAGTCAAAATTTATGTCTTTTCTCCATGACAATATTCATCATTATAAGCCACGTGCTATCCGATGCATAGTTATTTTAATTAGTTATATGAAATTAAAACAAGCCCTACCTGTATTGCATTGTGATTGTGTTACCATGGTATTACAATATTTTTAAAATTATGCATGTATCATTGACAAGATTCAAATCTTGATCTCCTTGAAATATGGGGAGTTATGTGGTTGATATAAATACCCCTTTATGATTAAATGGTGAGCTTCACCCATGGGGTTGGAACCTTGGTCTAAGGTGTGAAATGCTTTACTCCCAATTATTTCCCAAAATCCTATGGGCATATCCTCTTCATAGTTATTGTTGAAGTTCCATATGATTTTGAGTAGGTGAGAAGAATCCTGTCTTCATGATTTTGAAAGTTTACTAGATTTCTAGGGTTTCTTTTAAAAGCATTATCATAGTTAATTTTTATGAACCTATCCTCATACTATTTTTAATTTACCAATATCAACATAGATTCTTTGTATTAAATCCTTTGTCATAGATCACCCTCATAAGAAAAAAGGTGATCTACTCTTGTAACAAAAAAAATAGCACATATTATTCCACACTTGAGATTTTTGATGATGAACATATTACTATAATAAAGACAAAAATATGAATACAATATTTTAAAAAATGCTTAATGCTTTAGCTTTGAAATAATTTATCCAACATTTTATAAAGTATTCCAATGTTGATGAAGCAACCCAGTAGATTTTTATTTAAAAAATAAAATTTGCCCAAATGGTGGAAGCAAATGAACAATGAAGAAGTAAATTATTTGATGTCTCTAGGTCCTCTTTATATAGGGCACATCTAAAAGGTCCATGATATATAATTTTTGTTGACTATTATCCATATAATTTTGCATTAAATTACTATCCAAAGGAATGTTATGTTTTTAGGAAGGGACTCTAAGGAACTTACATTCTTCCAAGGGGAATATTTAGGAGAAAAATTTCCAACTACTCTAAAGTATTATATCCCAACTTCTTATTATATCCACTATCTCTTGATAGATTGTAAACCAAGCTATCCTTATGAAAAATGATAAAATTGAAAATTTGAAGCAACTTTTGGAGCTATCTACTAATTTTTTGAGGTCCTCTTCATTAACCAATTGTTAATAAAAATCCAAGATCAATAATTGTTAATTTGCATAATTATTGTTTAAATTTTTCCAATGATTGCTATTTTAGATTGAAAATAAGAAATGTAGAAGTATCCAAAGTTTATGCTTTATTTTCATTCATAGTAAATGTACCTAAGTGTGTTGTGCACATTAAACAAGGACCTTTCTTGTGAGTGTGCATATTCAAGTGTTCTCTTTGCTTTTTGCTTTTTGGTTATCTACTTTTTGTATCTCATAGACTTCCCCTTCACACACTTTTCCAAGATCCAAGTTTAAAAGTTGTAAGTAAACCATCTATGTGTTATCTCTATGATTCAAGTCATAGTTACTATTTGTCACTCATCCTACACTTATTTGTGGCTCACATGTTCTTTCCCTTAATTTAAAAATTATCTTGGAAAGTATTGTGGGTATTATATTATGGAAAACATCATAAACTCACTCGAATTAGCTTGCACTTTCTTGCATCTCATGCATCCCCTTTTCAAAAAATAAAAAATTGCCCAAGTATAGATAAATAAAAATATGCAAACCTTATCTTATGGGATTACATATTCAGTTTGATCACCACCAAGCCTAACCAATTTCTTACCACTTTTTTCCACCATGTATATATCTATTCCACACCTAAAGTGTTTCTAGGTGTTACCAAGGAAAATTTATAGAATTTTCTCAAGGACTTACATCACCCATCTTGTCCATCCAAAAATAAAATGCTATTCTTACTTGGTTCTTTGCAAATCATACCCTTGCACTTTAAAAATTAGTAAGACCCATAAAACTTGGGGGCTAACTTATCACTACCCTTGAGTTTCAAGGATGTGTGCTTATAGGATGCAACCATAAGAACAATATATCACCTTCCTCAAAGGAATTCTTAGAGCGGTGTCGATCAACATGTTGCTTCATGAAGTTTTAGGCTAGTGCCAAATCTTCCTTGTAAGCTCAAATTATACTAGCTTAGGTGTTGAGGGAGGAATACACTATCTATACTTTGGAACTACTTGGGATGTTGGAAAGAAGTGATGGTGGTGATTGGAAATACACTACTTCATAAGGGGTCTGTATCGCTCCAAATTTTTCACACCCTTACCTTCAGGCTATAGGATCCGTGCCCGAAAGGGGGATGTGAAAAGGATGTCGCGGTACCTCGGACTGAGAGGACTTGCGAAGGTCCCGCCTCTCAAGGGAGGTGTATATTGGTGATTTTTCGATGGATGGTGGGTTCACCAGGAAACATTTAATGGCGGTTTCCACGCCTAGGTTGGGAATGTGTTTTATGTGTTCGTTTTAGCCTTAAGCATTCAAATCCTAGGTTTGGCCAAAATGCGTCTAAGCTATTCTATATGAAGATGCAGATTAAATGAATACAAAAAATAGAATAGGACAGAAAAATAGAGAAATTAAAGAATATTAAAAGAAAAATACCTGATCCGGATGTCTGATGAAGATTCTGATTCTTGAAGCAGTCAGGATCGTCTAGAATTTGACAGGATCATCTGAGATCTGACAAGATCATCTGAGATCTGACGAATTCGTCAGACGAATTCGTTAGAGACCTACAAACAGAGAAATAGGTGCAAAATACAGAAAATACAACTATCCTAACAGAGGGAAACAATGTAAAATGACAGCAATAATATCAAATTGAAACTTAAAAATAGAAACATGAATGAATTATGCTAATTAGATAATAATTATGATTTAATTATGCATTTAATCTAGATGGGTGAACTCCAAAATGCAGAATAGCATAAAATACTGAATAAACTAGCTAATTACAAAATAAAACAACAGAGAAAAGATGGAGAAATGCAAACTTTAGGCACTGATTGCCTCAATGTTGACTGCAATCGAAATCATCTCGCATTGGTACGAAATCGTCTCTGATTCGACAGGATCACCTCCGATCTGAACAGGATCGTCGACGACGATGTAAGCTTGCTCCGACTGAAAAACAATAAGGTACCTGCAACAAAATTGTATAGAACTAATGCAAAATAGAAACTTAGGATGTTTTATCGTATGAGAAGTCAAGTTACAGAGAATTTCAGCCAGGGGGGTGCTAAGGGAAGGGCTTAGGATTAAATAGGCTTAGGAGGGAGGTTAGGAGGTTGGAGATCATCCCTATTTGGGAGATCTCCAATGGGGGAGGGTCCCTAACGGTGCAGACACGCTTCTGCCCGGATTAGAGACCCGTTGGAACAGAAGCTAATTGTGCAAAATCAGTTTTGGGACAAGATCGTCTGGACGTCCTAGCCTAGACGAAATCGTCAGATCTGGGGCGATATCGTCTGATCGGCGACGATATCGTCAAACGGTCAAAACAACCTCTAAAAATGGCATGGAAAAGGGGGAAACGGATTAACCGACGGTTAACGGGCGGTTTGGGAGGTTAAAATTTGAATTTAAATTATTTACTAGGGTGAATGTAATTATTAAGATTTCACTGCGCCAATTTTAGGGTGCTACATTTTGCCCCCTCTTTAGCGAATTTTCTGAAGAAAATGCGTTAAAGATGAGTTCTTCTCGATCTACGAGAAAGCAAAAAATTATTCCCATTTTTAGGCGACGATTCTTGGTCGAATCGTACGACAGCTTACTATGGTGCCCCCTCCGTGTTTTTACCCAAATCGAACGTTTGAGGTAAAAACGCGAAAAAGCAAAATTATTTTTGAATTATTTTTGAATAAAATTAAGAAAAATAGGGTAAAACCCTAATTCATTTTTACTGTTCATCTTTACTGGTTTTAGAGCTCTGGAAGCAAAAATGGTGGAGACGACGCACAGATCAACAGAGGTCCGACGCGGGCTACGGGTAAGAGTCTAGACTTAACTTAGAATGATTTAATTTGATTTTACATGCTTTTTAGGTGAATTTTAATTAATTTTTGAGCATCGCGGCCATTTTTGGGCCGTCGACGTCGTCGGGACGAAATCGTCCCGATTTCGACGAAATCGTCTCAATTTCGCCAATTTCGTCTAAGGGCGAAATCGACGAAAGGGGGACGATTTCATCAAATTAGGGACGATTTCGACCTGCGAAATCGGAGACGATTATGCTCAAATTTGGGACGATATCGTCCAATAGTGGACGATATCATCAATTGCATAAAATTGAACTTATTTTAACTTGCATTATTAATCACTTGAATTGTTTATTAATGATTGTTTGTTGTTTTGTTGTTTATGTTGCAGAGAGGTTTGCTAAAAAGCAGGGAATGGAAATATGGAGGTTTGAGAGATGACTTGGCCGCTCTTACACAGGCAGAGCGGGATCAGCTGGCACAAGCCGGCTTACAGCATGTGGCAGAGATGCCACAAGTGTCTACAGACATGGGGCTACTGACAGCCCTAGCAGAGAGATGGTATCCGGGTTCTTCCTATTTTTGGCTACCTACAGGGGAGATGACTCCCACTTTGGAGGATGTATGGAGGATTCTAAGAATCCCCATACAAGGACGATTGATCACTCCTACGGCCAATCAGGGCCATGCTATGGGGCGGTTGTGTGGTGACCCGAGCTTCACCCTGGAGAAGGGCGAAGTTAACATCGAGGCACTACGTCAGATGCCTGGGGCATCTAGACTCACACAGGTTTTAGCCGGAGTGGTTGGTGGACTTTTCCGTGCCACCGGAGCGGGTGCAGGGTGCCATGGATGCTAGCAGATGTGATCTACGATATGCGAGACCATGGCTACAGGTTCTCTTGGGGCAGCTTTGTGCTATGCCGATTGTACAGGATCCTGCATGGGGTCATGTACAAGGGCGGCCGATGTCTGGTGATGACATCGCTCCTACAGGTTTGGTGCTGGGAGCACATTGCAGTGCGGAGGCCGGTAGGGCTTCCTCTGATAGGGATTGATGGGGAGAGGCCCCGAGTCTTCTACTGGTGGCTCCGGAGAGGGTCACAATGGCGGATCGACCTTTCGATGTCCCGGAGACTGCTAGATGACCTAGTCCCAGACCAGATCACCTGGAGGCCATGGCGAGAGCACCCAGGGTGGGCCGAGGATGGACAGGAGTTAGCTCGCGTCAGGCGAGTTTGCTGGCTATGGATGGAGAGGGGAGAGGTGGAGCTCCATCGCTATGACCGAGTTTTGTGATAGTTCGGTCTACAGCAGGGGATCCCATCTCTCAGGGATTATGAGTTTTCCTGGACTATCCAGGATAACACCATAGTGAGCGGGGCTCCAGACATGCAGCGCTTCTGGAGTCAGGACTCGAACGATGCCCCCATTCAGCCAGTGGATGGGGATGACGTAGGGGTAGCCGATGGCTATGATGCCTGGTACGTAGGCATCCACCCTCCTCGGATGACGAGGGCTCAGGGTCCGATACACATAGTTGTGCATCGGATAGGGAGGCGATGCCAGGCGGCTATGGAGGCGGCCCAGGGTCATGGCGAGAGAGAGCCGAGGAGGCCACAGGCACAGGAGAGGCCATGACAGAGGGAGAGGAGGGAGGAGAGACCCCCTTCTCCATAGAGAGAGAGGCCACCATCGCCCGATAAGGGCAAGGGTGTCGACACAGGGGAGAGTAGCGAGACAGCTACTCTTCGAGAGGAGACGATCTGTCTCCAGGCATAGGTGCAGACATTACAGGAGGAGGCTGCACGACACCGAGCTGAGGTTACACAGCTCTGAGATGAGATTGCATGCCTCAGGGCACGGGGCGAAGGGGCGAGCACATAGGAGCTGACACGGGCTATTGCTCAAATCACTTTCTACCAGACATCGTACTATCAGATGGTGCCAGAGGGGAGGATAGACTACCAGCTAACATCGTAGATCCGATCAGGATCGGGTCATCGAGGACTTCTTCTCGATCGACGACTAGGACTCACAGTACCACTCATACTACGATGGGGCCACCTCGTCCACCTCAGGGCGGGGGAGGAGATGAGGCTGAGAGCTCGAGGGGTTCTCGAGGCTAGAGTACTGCATGACATTGTACAGATTGATATATAGTTTTATTATTTTTGATAGAGGATTGAGTATGCCGAGGTACAGATTGTGGCATACCGATCCAGTTTTGATGATGTATATATACTGTTGATATATATAGATGAGATATGTATTTTGATCATATGACTTGTGTTTTGTATTTTTATGATGCTTTTATGTTTGATTGATTGATTTGATGATTCATGTAATTATGTCATTGGAAATATTATAATTTTGAGTGTCATGCTTGTAAAATTTAAATGAAATAATCTGATGTAACAAATTGGTTGTTTGTGATGTAATGTGATAAAAAATAAAAAGAGACTTCTAACAATAATTTCAAAGGACATTGTCGCTATTATAGACCATTTCATGGAGTCACTGCTCACTCGGTCGTCAAGCTAATCCCAGTATAGAAATATTGTTAAAAGTAAAAGAGTGCTTAAGAGACTGTCTTAAGACTTTGGTGCAATGGTGCAAATGATGATGATGATGGTTTGTTTTTCAGATTTTCATAAAAAATAGTATGCATGAAATAATGTTAAAATGATTTTTGCTAGGCATAAATTCCTAAGTGTGATAAATTTTTTGGATAATTCCTTAGGAATTATACCATCATTGCAAAATTTGAAGGTTGACATAATGACATGAAATAATGAAAATGTGCATGCTTTTTAAAAGCATAATTTGTGTAACATAATGATTTAAGTCATATGGTTTTCATGATTTTTAAATAAATGGGGAATAAAAATTGTTACAATGGTTTGCGCTAGGCATAGAATATGTAGGTATAGACTTATACCATCATCGCGAAAATCAAAAAAGAAGATAGTTTTATTGCATGGTTGATTTTTTAATAAACATAAAAATATGAAGATGAGGACTTGCGCTAGGCATAAAATTCCAATTTTGGTTTTGGAACTATACCATCGTCGCGAAAGTCAACCAGATATATATGTTTTGATTGTATATTTTTGAAAGAAATTTTGATTTTTCTATTATATAGTTGTCTTTATGCTAAACAACTGTACTTGAAAGAAGAAAATGAATTATTCCAAACAAGTTGCAAAAAGAATATTTCAAAGTATTTTGAAGACAAAAGTTAGATTTATAAGGAATCCCATGTGCATATGTGAATTCATTTCCAATCTTGATTTATCATAATGATACACAAAATCTCTCAAATACAAATGTGTGTGCAATTGCTATGTTCATTTACCAGGTTTGAGCAAGATAATATGATACAAGTGATTTGAAGAAACCAAATAAGTGTTCATTAACCATGATGTAGATGCATATAACCATACTAGACTACTATGTAGGTCGGATTATCAAGAGCTAGCTAATCCATAAGCAGACATAGGTCTGTACAAAAGAAGGTCGCTAATGTGACGGACATATCGCCACGCTAGGAGTTACCCAAGGCCAAGCAGGTTGGGCACAAACCACCTGTTATGGGGCTTACCTCACAGTTTTTGAATAATTGAGAATTCCAGGGATTCAAGCTCATCAACCCTTCTTTTCTTTTCAAAGGGTAGGGAAAGGGATTTTATTGCTTTCTTGCTTTTGCTTTCTTTTGCTTTTCTTTTTCTTTTCTTTTTCTTTTTGTATTTTTGCTTGATTTTTGAGATAGTGCTTGAAATATTGCTGTAATGATATAAAATAACATTTTTTTGTCCTTTTCTTTTTCTCTTTTTCTTGAACTTTGCCTTTTGTTCTATACTAGGGATACTTGCTCGGATTAGCTGTAGAGCAAGGGATTTTTATTCTGGGTAGGGGTGAGCTTGTCCTTTTGCCAATTCTCAAAGATTCTAGACCATGTGCATGATAGGATAGCAGGGGAAACTTTTCGCTCAAGAAATCACTTCTACTATGTAGCAAAGCATGGAAATTACAAATATAATCATTTTATTGTGAAAAGATGTGCTTGGTTTAAGTAAATAACAAGATCAATTCTCTGTGCTCAAACTTTATTTAATTGAATTTTGTGAACTTTGATATAAGAGAGATTAGTAATCATGCCAGATAAAAATCAAGATATTTATTTTTGTGAGTGTGCAAGTGAGGGATTCCAAATAAATGCTAATTTATCCAAAATAATTTGAAACATATAACTGCAATATTTGTAAGAAAATATATATAAATAATTTTTTGAGAAGTTTTGAGAATGTTGACTCTCTCTTTCTTCTTTATTTTGTTTTGGTTTCGAAAGAGTCAAGAATATTGCTGTTCTTATATTTTTATCATTTTTTTTTTTTTTTATTTTTGTTTTTGAACAAAAAATTAACAAGTGCCATAAATAAATACAACAAATAGTTTTGAAGATTTTGATGATTATGAATGTTTTTGGTGTTTTTGAATTTATAAATTGAAAGAAATACAAGATAGTGATTTTGAAATATTTTAAACAAATATATACAAGGATGAAATGACCAAATTTATACATAGTAACGTTTAAGATGCAAAATATTCATGGGTTCTTTAAGTTCTTTACCATCTAAGGTAGATAATTTGTATGCTCCCGATTCAAATTTAGCAGTGATAATGTATGGTCCAAGCCAGTTGGGCTCAAATTTACCTTTAAGGTCCTTAGTTGCATTAGTATTTTTTTGATTTTCTTTTAAAACAAGGTCGCCGATCTCAAAGGATCGATGACGAACTTTTTAGCATATGATCTTTTAAGCTTGTTTTGGTAGGCACGGAGATGCTCCAAAGCATTGATGCATTTTTCATCTAGGAGTTCCAGCTGACTGAGTCTGCCAGCACGATATTCATCTCCTACTTCGGTATCTTGAAGTAGTAGAGCCAAAGAAGGAACTTCTAATTCAAAGGGAAAAACTGCTTCAGCACCATACACCAAAACAAAAGGTGAAGTTCCAGTGGGGGTTCGAACACTAGTTCGATAGGCCCACAAGGCTGGATATAATTGAATGTGCCAGTCACGGCTAGTTTTATTGACCAATATTTTGAGGATTTTAATTAAGGTTTTGTTAGATGCTTCTGCTTGACCATTACCCTGAGGATAATAGGGAGTGGACCAACGATGTTGAATCTTATATTTTTGGCATAATTTTTTAACATCTTTATTTTTGAAACAAGTTCCATTGTCAGAGATGAGATTTGCAGGAATTCCGAACCTACAAATGATTTGATTAAAAATAAATTTAGAGACTTGTGTGCCAGTGCAGGAAGCTAAAGGCATAGCTTCAACCCACTTCGTGAAATACTCAATGGCGGTTATGATGAATTTGTGTCCATCAGATGACACAGGATTGATTTTGCCAATAATATCTAAGCCCCATTTTGAAAAGGGCCAAGGAGATGAAATAGCCTGCAGCTCTTGTGCAGGCGCATGGACAAGGTCAGCATGTTTCTGGCACTTGTCGCAATGGCGCACATACTCATGTGCATCCGTTTCCATGGTAGGCCAAAAGTATCCTATCCGAAGGAGCTTTTTAGCAATGACACTACCACCGAAGTGTCCTCCACAAGATCCATCGTGGGCTTCACTCAAGGCTGATTTGGATTCTTCTAAATTCAAACATCTTAATAGGATACCTTCAAAAGATCTCCTATATAAAGTATTGCCAATTATTACAAATCGACTTGCTCGTCTACGTAATAACCGACGCTGGTTTCTATTAGAATTGGCAGGGAAAGTCCCATTTTGGAGAAAATCAAATATGTCCGTATACCAAGGTTCAGGAGTAGTTTCATTGATTAGAAACACATCCAAAGGTTCTAAGCATGACTTATTTGAAGCGGGTTCCTGGAGTCGACGAATAATGATAGTGGCATATTCGTCATCTAACTCCAAGGGCAGGAGAGATGCAACTGCGGCCATAGCATCAACTGCACGGTTGCAAGTTCGAGGAATAGCTTCCAAGGTAACTTGATCAAATAGAGACATTAGTTGTAAAACATAGGCCTTATATGGGCATAGTTTATCATCTCTGGTCTGATAAACTTCATTAATTTGGTTTATAACCAGTTGAGAATCACCAAAAACTAACAGATGTTTAATTTTTAGCGCTAAGGCAGCTCGTAATCCAAGGATTAGAGCTTCATATTCAGCAAGTATTGTTGGTGCAAGCAAATGTCAATTTGAAGGACAGAGGAATAAGATGTTTTTGCGGGGATATTAAAATAATACCCGCACCAGCCCCACTCATGCATCGGGCTCCATCAAAGTATAAGGACCATTGTTCAATATGGTCTGCCTCTAATTGAAGGCATTCATCGAGAAACTCGATGATGAGGGGATGGGTAGACTCTAAGGGTGCAGCAACTAATTGATCTCGCTATGATTTGACCCTTAATAGACTTTTGTCCTATGAATGTGAGATCAAACTCGCTTAGAGCAAGAACCCACTTGGCTGTGCGACCCGATAAATAAGGTCGACTCATGAGATACCTCAAGGGATCGTATTTGGCAATGACATAAGTTTTCTGACTAAGCATATAATGTCATAATTTTTGCGTAGCAAACATGACTGCTAGACATAGTTTTTCCAATGCTGTGTAGCGGGTTTCATAATTGATGAAGGTTCGGCTAATATAATAATTAGCACGTTCTCTCTTTTCATCATCAAGTTGAGCTAACATAGCTCCTAAGGCAGAATCTGAAGCTGAAATATATAGGAGAAATGGGCGATCAGGTTTAGGTGGTGAAAGCACAGGTGGATTAAGGAGGTATTGCTTGAGAAGTTCAAAAGCTTCTCTACATTCGTCGTCCCAATTAAAAGGGACATCCTTCTTAAGGAGTTTAAGAAAGGGACCGGTTTTGTCCGCCAGCTTATCGATGAAGCGACGGATGGCTTGAAGCTTACCTTGTAAACTTCGTAACTCAGATATATTAGTAGGTGCGGGCATATCAGTGATAGCCGCAATCTTGAGAGGGTCGATTTCGATACCACGTAAAGAAACTAAAACCCCTAATAGTTTACCGGACTTAACTCCGAATATGCATTTTGCTGGATTTAATCGAATAAGATATTCTCGTAATCGATTAAAAACTTTTCTCAAATCATCTAAATGATTATCTTCAATAATAGAGCGAGCTATAATATCATCTACATAATCATGTAGGATATCATGCATCATATCATGAAAAATATAGGTCATAGCTCGTTGATAGGTTGCACCTGCGTTCTTTAAGCCAAATGGCATCACTTTCCAACAAAAAGTACCCCAGGGGGTAATAAAGGCTGTTTTAGCCTCGATCTTCAGGAGCTATCCTGATCTGATTATAACCAGAGAATCCATCCATTAAGGACATCATCCCACTCCCGACAAGTAAAGTCAATGATTTGATCCATGTTTGGAAGAGGAAAGTCATCTTTAGGGCATGCAACGTTAATATCTCTAAAATCTGTGCAAACCCTAACTTTGGTAGCTTCTTTCTTGGTGACTGGAACTACATTTGAGATCCATTCAACGTAATCAATAGCTTGTATAAAAACAACATTCAGGAGTTTTTCTAACTCCCCTTTGACTAGCAGAGCCACTTTGGGATGCATTTTTCTAAGTTTTTGTTTAACAGGTTTAGCATCCGGATGGACCACTAGATGATGCATGACTACGGAAGGGTCTAGACCTGGCATATCTTCATATGTCCAAGCGAAGACATCTTCATACTCTTTAAGGAATGCAATGTATTGTTCTTGTTTTTCTTGACTTAATTCTGATCCAATATTGATTATGTGAGGATTATCCTCAGTTCCAATATTAATTTTAATGACGTTTTCTACCTCCATGTGTAGATCTCTTTCAAAATTAGGTGGGGTGGGTGAAACGCCCAATTCTTGTAATTCTTGTAAGGTTAATTTGGATAATTCATCTTGAGGATTAGTGGCCTCAAGTTGGGCTATAGTTGGTATAGAACCATCAAAATAAAATCCATTGTGTAACATCTCTTCAACAGAGACATCATGGAAGATATCTCCTTCCAACTCTTCATCGGGGTCAACAATCATTTCAGGGTAAGCTATGGATAGCATGTTACATGTAAACGACTGATTTTTTAGAGGCAAATCATCATGCCTATCCAAATAATCTTGATAACATATGAGTTGATCATCATCTTCAAAAGGAAAGGGTTGACCCTTACTAGGAAATAGGCCCACACCACAGCAGGCATGCCACGGTTCTACCTCGAAAGGTTCTTTCATGCCATTTTGGAAAGGTCCCAAGCCTTTCCCTTTATATCCCATTTTAAGCATCATGGGTTTAGCTTTAATATATTCATTGGTAAAATAACACCGAGCGTATCCCTCATGATGAGTTTTAATATTCCGAGGGATTCTTCCCTAGTCATATCCTTTATAAATGAAGGCACAACTCCCGACTTGGTAAGTACTTCCCATAGGTTGTGGGAGGCCCAAAGTACGAGGAGATGGCGGTAAGTTATTTAAAAGAATTGAATCTCGCATGAAAGCATTTGTTTTTTCTGATATTAAGGTTGTGGATAAATCTGGTAAAAGTTCATCAGAAAGAGCATAAGATGTAGAAGGATTATTCCCTATATCTTTAGATGTGGAAGGTAGATGTTGATAGATGTGTCTATAGGTTTTGAAATTATAGGGATAGAACATGAAGGATTGGTTGTAGATTGAAGATCTTTTTGAGGTTCTAGAGTGATTTGTTTAGAAGATTGTTGATCTATATAGGAGGATGAAATTAATGGAGGGGAAATAGGTGAAGTTATGGGTGTGTGTTTCATAGTTTTAGATGAAAAATAAGAATTAGGATGTGTGGATGACAGAGCAGGGCAAAATTGCACTCCAACAGGTTCTGCCAAAGCACACATATCAAAGGGTCTAGGGTCACCATGGATAGTGACCAACTGATTTTTAAATTCAAATTTAACACATTGGTGTAAAGTTGATGGGACAGCCTGCATCGCATTGATCCAAGGGCGACCCAAAAGTATATTGTACGATGCTGGGCAATGTACAATAAACACGGTTGTATCTAGGGTTCTAGGACCAACTTGCAATGGGATGGTAATAACTCCACACGTTTCTTGTGTTTCGTCATTGAAAGCTTTGATAATCATATCAGTTTTCTTCATTTCATCACTTCTAAAGCCAAATATTTGGTAGAAGTCAAAAGTGCAAATGTTTAGAGATGAGCCATTATCAATCAGGACTCGTTTGATAGCTACATCTCCAATTAGAGCAGTAATATATAAGGGATTATCCTTATGTAAACTGTGTTGTGGGATATCTTTATCCCGAAAGTCAATACAATCAACCTCTCGAGTGATGATAGTATTGGCCATAGCTTCAGAGTTGAATGTTTTGAGGTACCATCATTTGGCTTAATGTAAGCATCAACTCATCCCTATGGGTAGGAGAAGATCTTAATAAATCCAAAAGGGAAATTCTGGTTGTAGTATTGGATAATTGCTCATTAATATTGTAAGGGGGTTTAGGTTGAACATTAGGAGCATGATTCCCTTTATTGGGATTTTTCAAAACGAATGGAGCTGATCCATCATTCTGATTTGGTTCTTGTTGAGAATTTTGAGCCTGTTGTCGGGTAACGACTCCAATGGTACCTACAATGTTATATTGAGGACGTTGAACTGGTCTCGGTCGAGCATTTATGGCTTGTTCATTAGGGAGGAATTGATTAGAAGAAGGTCGAGTAGTAACTCTTCTAGGAAATGGTTCTTCTGGAACCATAGCATCTGTGATGGGTTGAATAGGATCTGATTCATTTTCAGAACTATTCGATTGGTTTGAAGTGATGTCCACTTCACTTTCAGTATCTGATTCTATATCACTAGAATCAAAAGTTTGAAAATTATGTAAGGGCCTGGTCGTAACCAGGGATAAGGTTGTGTCAAATATTTGAGGATCCTGAATAGGTAATTGTCCGCTAATGGTTCCTACATATCGGGTAGGAGGGGGAACATTATGATGTTCGATTTGATTGGCTACCTCTTTACCATGTCTTGGTAAAGGGTGTTGAAATATGTCTAATGTTTGATTAGCATTTTGATTTTGATTTTGGGGAATGGTCTTTTGAGTATTATTAGGAGCATTTTGTTTAGGTTGGAAGGCTTGCACCTCCATTTCATTATTATCAATCAAATCCTGTATTTTATGTTTCAACCTTTTACAAGCGTTGGTAGAGTGTCCAGGTCCTCTATGGAAATCACAATGTAAGTCGACTCTGTATCCGGGTATAGTTGGATCAGGTTCCCGGATAGCTGGTAATTGGATCAAACCTCTTTCGAGTAATTGAGGTAAAATAGTTGATAAGGGTTGATTCAATCTAGTAAATTCTCGAGGAGGTTTATCAGGAGGTTTCAATATAAATTTTTCTGTTGTCTTCGTTGCATTGATATTAGCAACATTTCTGCTGTCAATGACTCCATCACCGACAACTTGTTTGTTTTTATATTGATTTCTGGATGTTTTCTCATCATCCTTCTTCCTAAGTTGGCCTCTCCTAATGAGGGCATCTTCTACTCTTCGAGCTAAATCTATAGCTTGATCGAAGGTAGTTAAAGTAGCAGTTGATAGCTCATAAGATATTTGTTCTTGTAAATTATTGATAAAAATGTCCAACATTTCCCTATAAGGTAGCACAAAGTGCAGTTTTCCTGTCAATTGCCTCCATCTAGCTAAGAAATCGGCAAAACATTCATCCTTGTCTTGTTTTAAGTTGTATAGATCTTTAATGGTTACATGCCTCTCGATGTAGGCACTAAATTGATGGACAAATGATTCAGCTGTTTCTTCAAAGTTTCTCAAAGAATGAGTGGGCAATTGATAGTACCACTCTAATGCCATTCCACCTAAACTTTTCGGGAACATTTTTAGTAATAGCAAGTCATCATGTGATATATCATGACATGCTATCCTAAACATGCGAAGATGCTCTATGGGATCTTCGGTTCCTTTATATATAGGCAAGATAGGCATGGGAAAATGCTTAGGGTATGGTTGAGCTACAACTATGGGATCCAAAGGTTGACTACATATCTCTCGATAATTGTACGAGGGACGATAGGGATCTATCTGGTCCATACGTGAAGCTAACTGTTTCACCATGGCTTCCAGATTACTAGTTTGCCCACCATATTGGTTCGGTAGGGCATTGACATGGGTTTTGTGAGCATATGATGGAGGGACATGAAGATTAGATGCTATGTTGCTATTGTGTAAATTATTGGTAGGAAAGGTGTTATGAAGGAATTTTGAAGTGGTATTATGTTGTATTCCATATTGTTGAAAATTGGTGTTTGGCTTCGTTTTAGGTTTTTGTTTACTTGAAGCATATTGCTCAATAGTTTGGCGAAATAAAGTAGTGAAGGAAGTTTTCTTTTGTGTGGGAATGATTTTAGGTTGAATAACAGGTTCCTTAGGAGGTTGGGTAACCTATTGTTTTGACATGTTTTGAATCATAGTGACCATATCTGTATTGGATGGCCCAACCTTATCACTTTCTTGATCAATGAAAGACAAGGGATTAGTGCGTACATCAAACGCATGTTCCATGGCTGCTTGAGTGTCACTAATTTGCCCTTTATCAATACGAACTACCACATTAAGGGCATCAATGTTATCATTGAGAAATTTTTGAAAATGATCTACGTTGTCAAAAGCAATAGTTCCATCTGGAGCTACTCTAGGGGATGAGGATCCATCCTCTTTAACACTTCCTTCTTGTTCATTATCTTCACCTAGGTCATCTTCTGGTTGATCTAGAGTTTCTCCTTCCGGAATTTGATCTTCATGAAGGACATTTGGGTCTCTAGTTCTATCTTGTAACCAATCTTCTTCTTCTCCTATAGTTTCTTTACCATTCCTAAGTTTAGGCATGGTGCTTAATTTTAGATTTCAGCAAATATATATATATATATATATATATATATATATATATATGCAACAAGCTTAAGAGGTATATATTAATTATATACCTACTACAATATTTAAAATGAAATGTTTTTGGTTTTTGCTATGTTTTTTAGTTTTTCTTTGTTTTTGAAATAATATTGTAAAGATGACAAACAATACAATAAATGCAAGAAATAATACTGAAAGTAATGATCTAGTTTTCTATAAACAATTTATAAATATCATTAATGGGCTCTAGTTGTTCAGGAGTCATGAAGTGTTCTTCTTCAAATTGAAAGTTTTCTTTTAAAAATTTAATGAAAAGAGCTATAGTGATATTATCCGTCTCAGATGCTGGTTGATAGAAGTAAAGCTCGTGGCAATACTCTCGATATAACACAGCTCGAGGAACTCTATTCCATATTTCCCTATCTGTAAGAACAACCTCTTGGTCTTCTACAAGACCTAGGAACTGGTGTACAATGGCTACGTTCTCGAGGTATTCCTCGAAGGTGAACAATTCTGAAGATACAAGAGCTCTCCTATAAGCTAACCATCTATGGCAGGCTCTCTGAAGTTCATGATAAAAGACAAGTTGATGAGGATCCAGGATTCTATCTAGGATAAGCCTCTTGATTTGTTTAAGTTTTGTTGACCTAGATGAGATGACACTAAGTCTTCTATCAAGTTCATCCCACAAGAGTTGATTTCTATCTGTTTTAGGCACACTAAGCACATAATTGATTTCTATGGCTGCCAATTGGTTTTCTACATTTATAGTAACTGCTAATATTTTCTTAGGAGCTACCATCTAAACATGATATTAAATTTAAATGATCTAAAATGCATCTATGTTTTAGTTGTTTTATTATTTTTTTTTTGTTTTTGTTTTCAAAAGGTTTACAATGCATTCACGTCGGGTTCACCAAAATGTATCGCTCCAAATTTTTCACACCCTTACCTTCAGGCTATAGGATCCGTGCCCGGAAGGGGGATGTGAAAAGGATGTCACGGTACCTCGGACTGAGAGGACTTGCGAAGGTCCCGCCTCTCAAGGGAGGTGTATATTGGTGATTTTTCGATGGATGGTGGGTTCACCAGGAAACATTTAATGGCAGTTTCCACGCCTAGGTTTGGAATGTGTTTTATGTGTTCATTTTAGCCTTAAGCATTCAAATCCTAGGTTTGGCCAAAATGCGTCTAAGCTATTCTATATGAAGATGCAGATTAAATGAATACAAAAAATAGAATTAAGACAAAAAATAGAGAAATTAAAGAATATTAAAAGAAAAATACCTGATCCGGATGTCTGATGAAGATTCTGATTCTTGAAGCAGTCAGGATCGTCTGGAATTTGATAGAATCATCTGAGATCTGACAAGATCGTCTGAGATCTGACGAATTCATCAGACGAATTCGTCAAAGACCTACAAACAGAGAAATAGGTGCAAAATACAGAAAATACAACTATTCTAACAGAGGGAAACAATGTAAAATGACAGCAATAATATCAAATTGAAACTTAAAAATAGAAACATGAATGAATTATGCTAATTAGATCATAATTATGATTTAATTATGCATTTAATCTAGATGGGTGAACTCCAAAATGCAGAATAGCATAAAATACTGAATAAACTAGCTAATTGCAACATAAAACAACAGAGAAAAGATGGAGAAATGCAAACTTTAGGCACTGATTGCCTCAATGTTGACTGCAGTCGAAATCGTCTCGCATTGGTACGAAATCGTCTCTGATTCGACAGGATCGCCTCCGATCTGAACAGGATCGTCGACGACGATGTAAGCTTGCTCCGGCTGAAAAACAATAAGGTACCCGCAACAAAATTGTATAGAACTATTGCAAAATAGAAACTTAGGATGTTTTATCATGTATGAGAAGTCAAGTTACAGAGAATTATCAGCCAGGGGGGTGCTAAGGGAAGGGCTTAGGATTAAATAGGCTTAGGAGGGAGGTTAGGAGGTTGGAGATCATCCCTATTTGGGAGATCTCCAATGGGGGAGGGTCCCTAACGGCGCAGACACGCTTCTGCCCGGATTAGAGACCCGTTGGAACAGAAGCTAATTGTGCAAAATCAGTTTTGGGGACAAGATCGTCTGGACATCCTAACCCAGACGAAATCGTCAGATCTAGGGCGATATCGTCTGATCGGCGATGATATCGTCAAACGGTCAAAACAACCTCTAAAAATGGCACGAGAAAAGGGGAAACGGATTACCCAACGGTTAACGGGCGGTTTGGGAGGTTAAAATTTGAATTTAAATTATTTACTAGGATGAATGTAATTATTAAGATTTCACTGCGCCAATTTTAGGGTGCTACAGGGTCATTTTGATGGTCGTATGATATGTGGTGTTGTAACACCATCTTACCAAGGACAATCATTTGACCTAATGAGAATTTTATTTTGAGGCAAAATAATGCAAGTAAGTTTCTAGATATTTGTTGATAATAGCTATTTGTTTATGGGTGATAGGTCAAACTCATCTTGGGTTGGATTCCATGTAGCTTGAAGAGCTTGCCAAAAACTATTAGTGGACATTGGATCTCGATCATAAACTATGAAAGTTGGTATGAAATAGAGATAAAATATCTAATCCATGAAGTTCTAGGAAATAATGGAAGCTATATAGGTATGAGATAGAGGAAAAAATATGCATGCTTTGGAAGTCAATCCACTACCACAAAATTGATATATTTGCCTTCAAATTTGGGAAGCCCTTCATTGAAGTCCATAGAATATTTGTAAGGATCAATGGGGATTGTAACAACCCATGGATCTTGAATATTTCCCCCTTATATTGCCAATAGATATCATATTATTCAATGAACTTCTCGATATTATTTTCATCCTTGTACAAAAGAAGTGTTGAAAAACTTGGTCATAGGTCTTTAATAATCTAGAATATCCTATAGGTAAGGAGGAATGTAATTCATGCAAGAGTCTATTATGAAGAGTTGAGTTAGAAAATAACATAATATGCCCTTTGTAATGCAAAAAATTTCTATTCTATGAATACTTTGGATTACTATGAGGATTGGATGTGATCTATTGAATTAGCTCCTAAATCTAAACATCTTGTTTCCATTCCAAAATATCATGCACCCACTCAAGGAACAAGAAGGATAAGTAAGGCAAACACTATGGGGTGATATTCAAACTAGTCAAAAAGAGCATCGATGACAATATTGTCTTAGCCCTATTTGTATGTTATATCATAGTTATAGCCATGGAGTTTGGAGACCCATTTTTTCTACTCCAAAATAGAGACACATTTTTAGTCTTAATATAAAAGTGTCTTCCCACAAAATATGACTTCCATTTTGTTACGACATTATTAATGGTAAGCATCTCTTTCTCATATGTTGATTTGACTAAATTTATCATGATTAGGGCTTGATGAGAAAATCACTTAATGTAAAATTTTAGGTAGTCTTAGGATATAGTTATTTTATTTTATTTTGATGTTATATACCATATGAATCTCCAAGACTCGTTAGATTCTAGAAATTATTTGTTAGCTCTAGAATCATCGTCTTATAGCTAGGTTGTTAGAACTATAAATTGTTAACTAATTGGTTATATTCATTATATTACCGAATTATTCTATTATAGATTCAGAGGATAGGTTGTTATCTCTTCATTTATGCTTATTTAAGCACAAGTTACTAATAAAATAGAAAATTGGGTCTTTGGAGCCACATTAGTTGTATTACAACAAGTTTTACAGTAGGTAATATCATATTTTACTGGGAACACTTAGTCTTTGATAGTATAGTGTACTCTTATGTATGTTTGTTTCACAATGTTCTTGTTGGTTCGACTTTTATACACACCCTGTGAAGAATGAGCACAAAAACCTGATAACACTTATAAGGGATAAATCCCACTCACTTTAGGATCTTGCTGGTTATCCAAGGTGTGAGTTATAGAGTTGGGTCGAATGTCTATTCACTCTTTTCTGCTTCTGGAATAGTTTCAAGTGGACTGTCTGTTACCTTACAATAGGCTCTGGACTTTAGTTCAGTAATGTTTTTGGAGTTTGGTTATCTTTGTGGACAATCATATTTACAATCAGTTCTTTGATCTAGCTCTTTATGCTTCAGTAGATTAAATAAAAGGCAAATTTAAAAGAAAATAAAAATGGATCATTTAATAGTAAAACAGAGAGAGTAGGGTAGGGCAAAAAAGAGAGATTTATCTAACTTAGCTGCAAAATCAGAACTATCAATTTTAGTTATGCTATTTAGCTTCACAATGGAACAAATCAAAGAGGAAAGTGTCCAGCTTTCTAAGATCACCTTCCACTAAGAGCATAAGACAGAGATGATACAGATCTAACAAAAAATCACAAATAGAAATGAAGTCAGTTGAAATTGGTATCTCTCACCAACAGCCTAGCTCGCACAGTGAAGACAGAGCAATTAGAACAGGCTTGAACCTTAAATATGTAATTTTCGCTAGCATACAAATAAAATAATGAAGCCTAGCAGCATATCCAATCTTAATAACACAGATCTACAGCATAAGTTAAATGAAACCTTAACGAGATGAAAACAAATGAAGATGAACTTATCGCAATCTGAGAGAGATTAGGCTCCTGGCCACGCTATCACAGAAAAATGAAAATCACACCAACTCCAAGTCCAGAACAAAAGCATTCAACAAGATTTGCAGGAAATTGCTTCAATAGCTTTTATTCTAAGTTTCCACCTCCAGATCTTACATTCAGAAGAAGTATTTATAGACTCAGGATAGACCCTAATATTTTTAGAAATATCTTCTTCTCAAACCCTAAATCTTATCATCAAAACCCCTACTACCCAGGTTTTACAATATAAGGCCCTTTAAAAATAGAGTTTTTTTATAAAACCCTAACCATTCTGCAACTCTTAGTGCAGTTACTTGCCATAAATGGAGAAGGCATGATTTGATATTATTCCCATCCATCTGTAACTGCAAGTAAATATCTTTGTTTTCTGGCCGACTGGTGCATCTGTCGAGAATATCTCATTAATTCCTTAGAGAAATTTGGATGAGTCATTGGTTTCTCTGACATTTTATCTTTGCAAAGCTGCCTCTGAATTGAAATTCTCTGCATGCCATTACTTTCACCATAAATTCTCTCGTTAAATGCATCCATCACCAAATTTCGGTAACTATGTGTAGATATTTTCATTTTTTGGTTAATTTCTGACATATTCCATTAAATAAGGCAGCTTCTTAGTCACCGTAAAGTCTCTTTGTGGCCAGATTTGTAAAATCTGAATGGACCAAAAATTCTCGACATCCCCCATTTCTATTTGATGGCCTTCGCTTGATTCACGCCTATCTTTATCTTTTTCGCCATTACTTCTGCTAGTATGCAACTGCCAGCTTGCTTTCTGCAAAAGACAAACAAGGATTAGTATTTTAATATTATTAATTTAAAACCCTAATGTTCATTATATGTCGGCTTTATTTATTTTGACACGTGTCACGAAATCATGACGTTTTCTTTCACCTTGCCTCTGTCTCAACTTCCCCATCGTGAAACCGTGACATGTCACGATTTCACGACATGTCGCAAAACGCGACACTTTCCTCAAGCTGCTTTTCATTTTGGCTTTCTCCGTCACGAAACCGTGACATGTCACGATTTCGTGACATGTCACGAAATCGTGACAGTCTCCCCACTTAGCTTTCACTTCGGCTTTCTCTATTGTGAAACCATGACATGTCACGATTTCATGACATGTCATGAAATCGTGACGGTCTCACCACTTAGCTTTCACTTCGGCTTTCTCCGTCGCGAAACCATGACATGTCGCGATTTCATGACATGTCACAAAATTGCAACAGTCTCCCCACTTAGCTTTCACTTCGCTTTCTCCATCACGAAACCGTGACATGTCACGAAATCGTGACGGTCTCCCCACTTAGCTTTCATTTCAGCCCCTTTGCCATGAAACTGCGACATGTCATGAAATCGTGACCTATTCTGCACTTGGCGCCTCTCTTGCCCCTTTTGCCGTGAAACCGTGACATGTCACGATTTCACGACATGTCGCGAAATTGTGACCTGTTCTGCACTTGGCGCCTCTCTTCCAAAACCTATCACGATATCGCGACACTTCCAAGACTTGCACTTCTATCTAAAACCTATCGCGATATCGCGACATTTTTCAAAACTTAGCTCTTTCTTCCAAAATCGGTCGCGATATCGTGACACTTCCAAGACTTGCACTTTATTTCCACATATGTCACGATATCGCGACGTTTTCTATCACGCGGCTCCTTTTACCAAAACACGTCGCAAAATCGCAACCCTTTCTACAAGATTTGCTTTTGGCCCAAACCTGTCGTGATATCGCGACGTTTCCAAAAACGGAAATGTCGCGATATCGCGACATTTCCAAAAATGAAAATGTCACGATATCATGACGTTTCCAAAAATGAAAATGTCATGATATCGCGATGTTTCCAAAAATGAAAATGTCGCGATATCGCGATGTTTCCAAAAATGAAAATGTCGCGATATCGCGATGTTTCCGAAAACAAAAATGTCACGATATCGCGATGTTTTCATTACCTAGCAAAATTTCCAAAAATTGTAGGCTGACTCCAATGAATTCATTCATCTGTATTTTGCATTTTTACATATTTAGTGAAAGATTTTCATTTACTCAGAAATGATTCTAACATTTGAAAAATGAATTCTTAAAATAAATCAAAGCCAGATGCAAGCCTACTTTGATATTTTGATGTAAGCAAAACTTTGAAAAGGAGGCAAGCAGAATTTGGAATTAAAACCAGGAAAACATCAAGAGGGTCCCTACGAAAAAATGAAAGGTAAATATTTTCAAAGAATGGAATTTCATTTTTTTAGTGGGGGTGTGTTGCTTCTCAACAGTTCTATTTTAGAAGATAAGTCTTTGACCGCATATTGTTGGATTACTTTTTTATCACTCAACCTACATTTTGCTAGTGTATTACTCAAGGTTTGCACATTACATTGGGAATCCCTTGCACATCCTTTTCTACCTTGAACAATGTAGAACAAGCTTTTATCACTATTGGTTCAATGTTTCTTAGTAAATCTTGCTATGTGCTTGCGATCACTTTGTCTAACTCATCAATGTTGTATTCTCTCTATGGTTTAACAAGAAGAGATGTCAATTTCAAGGAGGTTTTCCATAATGTTGTAGGAAGAGGTTGACTGGTAAATGAATATGAGGATTCTGGATTTAAAATAGCTCACATCATTGCCTCATTATATGAGCTAACTAATGAAGCTAAAGGTCCTAAATATTTTTTAAAACTTTCTACTTGGATTTCCTAAAAGCGTTCAATATTGTAATTCTCTAGAAGAGTTGACTGAAGATTTCAATAATCTAATGTAATTGCTAGAGTCCCTCGGATTAGAAATCCTCCATGTACGATTGAATCATACATAAAATGATTGAATTTTGTCAAAGCTCATATAAAGGAGTCATTTAGGCTACATTACATGGCTCATTTCTATCTTTCTCATATGTTGATTTAGCAACATCGTTTCGTGTCAATTCTACTTGTAATTATTATGCTCTTTAGTAGAGAAAACTACTTTTATCTTCTAGGCATTGCACCGTAAGACTTAAATAAGGGATATTAACTATAATTTAAAGTAAATAAGTTGAATTCTATAAAGAATCAACTTCCTTATGAGTATCATTCTTAATAATACTTTCATTTGAAGGCGATTTTTGATATCTCTAAAAATATTGGTGAAGTTATTTGGGGTGATCGTATAAAAAAACTCTTCTTAGATATTTAAAATGAAAGAAACTAGACTTTTCAATTCTATTTAATTTTTATGAAAAATGTAGCACAAAATTACTCATTTGACAACCAAAACACATGTAGGAGTGTCACTTGGAATAATTGGACAATGTAGGAAGTGTCAAGTTAGTATCTAGAGTGTACACATTAGAAGAGGGGGAGTTGTGGTTGGCCAAGATAGATGCCATGGAATATAGTGTGTGAGAGATAAACAAGGAGTTTTTTTTGGTGAAGATACCCAAAATTAACCACTACAAACTAGCTACACTTTGTTGAGCACACAAAAAATAGCTGTTAGGGTGGATGCATATCAAATATTCTACTCAACATTCATGATTAATGGATACAAACTGGTGAAAATCACATCCCCTATGTGCATGACACATGATGAGGCCTTGGTGGGTGAAGGAAATGGCAAAGTTTATTAATTTGCAAAGGTGAACTAAATTAATTTTATTAGTTTACTTAATTAAATTAATTAATCTCTTTATAAAGTGCATAATTTAATCTTTGATTTATGCACTATTTGAATTGTGTATCCAATGATTGTATGTAAGAGGCTACATATTTATAATTGTTTGGGACTTTAAATAAAAATCCATTTTGTAACCATTTTGGGGCATCTAGGCACATTTATTTAGTTGCATTTGGCTATCACTTGTTTCACCATGGCTACCAATTTGGCTTATGGCCAAGTTAGTCAATGTAGTTAGTGCCTTGGCTGATAAGGTCAATGATATTAGTATCTAAACTATTCCTCTTGATGTCAAAATATACAACAATGACACTCCATCCAAAGCAAAATGCAAGGTAAGGATTTATAACAACTATAGAAATCCTAATGTCATTAATAGTTGGATCCTAGATATGGAAATCTAGTTTGCATATAGCCAAGTTCTTGAAGACAATAGAGTTTCCATTTACAAAATAAACATTCTAGAGTTGCTAAATTTTTAGTGATAAAATTCCATCATACTCAAAATCCCATTGAAAATTGGGACAAACCATTAAAGTAATTGAAGGATACCTTCTATAATTCAAAGTATAGTGAATATATCATCATAAAATGGCTTTGGTTAAGGCAAGGAAGCAACATGAGAGTTCAAAATTATATTTATCAGTTTAATAGGTTATGAATAGTAATTGACATGTAGGACTCAACTAATAGTCTTATCATCAAATTTAAGAGTGAATTTTAGGAACCATTATTTAAGGAGTTGAAGTAAACCCCCCTTGCCACATTATATGTTGCATTCAATCAGGCACAACTTATAGAAGAAAATTATGGAACCCAATCATGAAGAGCTTCCAAGACCTCAAGTTTATAGTTTAAGCAAACTTCATCTAAGGCCAAGAAGCATTTTTCATATTTTGTTTTTCTTAAAATCCTTCTCCTTCATTTGATATCAAATAATTTTTCTTATAAACCTCCTTTGTCATCCATAAAAATTATTAATAATACACATAAATATTGAATAAACAACCAAAATCAATTCTCCACACAATACAATAATGAAATTAATGCAAATTACTCAAACGCTTCCAATTTATAATTCAAACCCTTGAGGTAGGGCAACATCGTACAACACTCATTATTGGAAGGAAGCCACTTAATATATCTCAACTTAAGATAATACAATATTTTTCTCTCCATACCCCCTCTATGAGTCTTTGTCCATATTTATAATGCCCAACTACCTACCATTCCCACTTATCCATACATGTGGGATAATTACATCCATTATAATATAATAATATTAATACAATATTATAATATTAAATACTTATCTTGGGTACCTAACATTCCATTCCCCTTACAAGATGTTTCATCATCAAAACATAAGAAGAGATTAAACAATATGATCTTCTGAGCGTTGTTATGAACCAGTACCGATCTTGATCATCCATCCATCTCAATAACACTCTGATTGGTGGTCTTTGTTGATCCTGATATGCCCTTATTCCTTTTGAATTTTTGGAAGTAATACCTTGGTTCTATGTGTTGGAGGTATCTTTCTATTGGCAAAAAATATCACTCTTTTTCATCCATACTTGTTTGCTTTTACCACTTGAGTATCCAAGACTACTTTGTTGACTCCATGCTTTTGTTGCTCTACTCTAGTAACTCAAATGAGACTATAGTAACTCAAATTATGGGTCCATTTGTTCCTTGATATTTTTGCACCACTTGGAAAACTAGAGTCACTATGCTTTCTTTGCAAACACTATCATAGTTGGTGCCCTTTTGATTCCATATAGAAACAAAATATTTTTTCCAAAGCCATACCTCCAAGATTGTTGTTGCTCTTGGTGGTGTGGGTGGCAATATGTTGCAACCATAAATTGATGTTATGTTAGCTTTATTTGTTCAATATTTTGTTATTTTATTTTATGCTCCTTTGTCATGCTCCCATATTTTAGTTTGTTGTTGGACTCTACTTTTGCTTCTTATTTTGATTTCTATGACTACCTCCTTTTTCACCTCTATTTTAGGTTATTTTTCTTATTTTTAAATTCACTTTAGAGTTTTCTTGATATTTGACATAATTTATTGTATCTTTGTTGTTGTTCCTTCTCAGGCTATTGTTGTTTTCATAGATTCAACTTTTGATTCTTATATCGGTTTCTTGACTTTATTTCCTACTATAACTACTTCTTGTTTTTCCTTGGATTCTTACTTTTTACACTCAAAAATATATTGTAATATTATTTTCTTTTTCTATACCAAAAATTCATGAACTTCTTACACATATTAATATTAAAATTACCTAAAGCATTTAACCAAGGATAACCAAGACTGTTTAGTATACTATAAATTGTTTGTTCTACTGATGTTGTGGAACTATTGCAAATTATGGAAACTATGCACAAACTATTGTTGATGGTCATGTGGCACTTATGTAGAAATATTGATAATGAATTGGGCCCTAGAATTCAGCTTCCTAGTGGCTTAAGGTAAATCTCATTGGCCACAAAGGCTATCTAAGTGATTATTGCTCTCTAATTTCTAACAATATTTTTCAAAGAAATAATTATTGAGAGACCAACCATGGTTTTACCTCTAAACAACAACTCTTTGTATACTATTATAGGGTGAAAATACTACTAATGGGGTGTGGTGTACTTGACCCTTTTCATTGGTTATACACTCAAACTAGTTATTCTAGGGTTTTTAGGGTACTCAAAATGAGTTTTAGGGCAAGTAATAGACCAAGTACTTCCCCTAGTTAAGTGATCAAGAATTACACCCGATTTGAAAGAAGGTTAGTAGCCTAATGCAAGTGCTTATTAAGCATCAAAAATTTAATTCAAAATAGTGAATATATGGCAAAAAATTCTAAAACAAAACATGACCCTAGAAAGTGATTCAATACCGCTTGCTATGAACTTCCTTTGCTCGTCCATAGAAATCGCTAAAAACTTGTAGAAATATTAAACAAACCACAATGAATAATCCACATAAATCAATACAAGATAAATTGTGTAAATTGCTTAAATATTTTCAAGATATTGAACCTCCTTTTTCATCCATAAAAATTATTAACAACATATATAAATATTGATTAAACAACCACAATGAATTCTCCATACAATAAAATAATGAAATTAATGCAAATTACTCAACTGCTTCCAATTTATAATTCAAACCCTTGAGGTGGGGAAAAACCATACAATGCTCCTTATTAGAAAGAAGCCACTTCTTAATATATCTCAACTTGAGATAATACAATATTTTTATCTCCATGCCCCATCTATGAGTCTTTTCCCACATTTATAATGCCCAACTACTTACCACTTCCATTTATCCATACATGTGGGATAATTACATCTATTACAATATTATAATATTAAATACTTATCTTGGGTACCTAACAAGTTTGTACTTATTACAACAGGAGAGGACATGAGAAATCTAAATGTTTTAGGAAGAAAAATAATCTCATTGTAACATCTCAAGATAAGGAAACACAACATGTTCCTATTGAAGTTATATGAGAAGATAAAGTATATGATGAGCTCAAGGGCAAACTCAATAATTTCACCATGATGTCTTATCATTTATTTGAAGGTGACTATGACAATTTATTTGTCATACGAGCTCACCTCACTCATGATTTCTTAATGGATTATATAATTGATAATGGCTAGAAATAAACTGGATTGCAAGATAATTGTAGCTACCAATAGAATTGCATTCTCATCCATACTCACTTGCATACATAATAGTAGCTACCATTGGATTTGCACAATCCATTGTTGACAAGTTGCAACTACACATACTTGCATAGTGTCCTTTGCCTTTGGACCAAATTTTGTGGATCGAGTCACCTGTGATGTGACTTTGATGGATTTTTGTGGCTTACTCCTTGTTAACCCCAATCAATAAAATATGAAGGCTCAATATGATTCTTATTATAATACCTAAACTTTGCATCATGGACACAAGATATTCCTTATCTACTATACCAAAAAAACCACACTTATACTTCATACCAATAAACTACAAAAAATTACTATAATATTTAGTAGGCCACACTATTGGGACATAACAACAATGATTGTAGCCCCTCATTGCAAGGAGACTATCACTTCTTCACCCCATGCACCTCTTTATATGCTTTGTGTTGCACCTATACTTCATCATGACACTTATTTTTTCTTTTACAATCAAGTCCATTATGAAAGAGCACACACATGCATATTCCTCTATCTAGCACTTGCAATCTCTTTCATCCCAAAAGGTTCCAATTTTTTAGAAGACTCAAAATAAATAACAATAAGCCACAGACCCTTGTTAAATTTCTCCTCATTCCCATATTGCTAATAGAGTTTTGACCAAGAATTGTATTGTAAAAGTGACACCTCTTGGCATAATTGACACAATTAGTCCTCCTATCCACCTGATACCTGATTTGTAGCTTCTGCTAGATCTTGATTGAGTGTTTGACATAGTGAATCACTAGATCACCAAGGTTTCTCAAAATTAGGCCAATATTTCATTTTTGAAAGCATTGGAGTATAATGTTTCTAATGTTTGAAGGCATGATGAGGGCATCACTTAATATAATATTTTAGCTAGTCCTAAGATATTATTTTTTGTGTCACCAATGAAGAAAAGAGAATTAAGGAGCAAGGATGAACAACGCAGGCATGATTTATGATTTTAAAATTTTTGGGGGTAGGAAGGATGAGAGCAAGGATTTTGGTGTAGGGAAGGCCCCAAAAGATTCAAAGTATGGACAAACTATTAAGGATAAGGCTTTTTATTAGACTAAGGAACTTTGGGAGAAGAACCTCTTGGAAAAGGGCTACCACCCCATAGTGGGGCGGGGGGACCCACTTTCGATTTCCCCAAGGAAATTTCCTTTGCCAAAGCGATAAGCCAAGGGAGGAACCATGAGCAAGAACCTACTTCCACCCTCCTTCCCAATGGTAAGGATATAAATATTCTTGATAGCGTAGTTTCAAACCACCTTTCAATGGAGATATATTTGCTCGTTGGGAAATTCATTGGAGGTAGAACTAACATGGAAACCATCCAAAGATGGGCCTTTTCAAAATGGATGACCCTTGGTAGTATGGAGATTATCACTTTATCCAGAGGTTTCTTCGCTATCAGACTAAATAACCATGACAATGCTAGTCAAATTTTAATTGGAGGACCATGGTTTCTCGGTAGAAGAAGCCTATTCATATGCAAGTGGGCTAAGGATTTTAACTCAAAAATTTAAAGCATTAATTTTGCTCCTATTTGGGTGTGTATTCCTGACCTCCCTTTTCACCTTTGGCATGAGGATGTCTTGCAAGAGATTTCTAGAGTTTTTGGTGATATGATGGTGATCAACCCAATAAACTTAGCTCGAAAATGCATGGTATATGCAGGATTTGCATAAATGCAAACCTAGATTCTAAGCTTCCCACATATGTTAATCTCAAGTATGGATCATATTATCGATGAAAGTTGCTTGAATATGAGAATAAACCTACATTTTCTATGGAATGCCACACCCAAGGATATCTCAGGAACCAGTGTCCCATTATCAAGCTCCAGGATAATAGCATAAAGGATCTTGATCCAAATATGCAGGCAAGAAATGATCCCCCTAGCAAAGAGGACCCTCATTTTCAAAATTAGGGTAACAGGACCAGGTGAACAAGGGGTATTTTAGACAACCCAAAAAAGGGCAAAAATATAACCAATTAGGAAAATAACTTTATCAATAAAGTTCAGGTGTAGAAATCCAAAATGCCATCACTTTGGACAAAGGGAAACAAGTTGCTAATTCTCCTCCACCATCCGACTAGGAAAAGGTAAGCTCACTTTTTTCTTTTCCAAACATATTTGGTATCCTTCCTAAGACAAATATGATGCAAGAGGAATATGGGGAAAAATATCCAGCCCAAAATCCAAAATGCCATCAAGGGAAACAAGTTGCTAATCCTCCTCCACCATCCGACTAGGAAAAGGTAAGCTCACTTTTTGATTTTCCAAACAGATTTGGTATCCTTTATAAGACAAATATTATGCAAGAGGAATATGGGGAAAAATATCCAACCCCTGGATCTAAAACTCCTCCTCATAAAACCCCTAATAAGGTGGAATCCCCCTCAATATTAGGATCATATCATACCCCTAAAGATATTTTGATTGATCCTAATAAGAAAAATAAAATTGGAAGTCCCTGTCCTACTTCTGATCAAGACATCAATGGGAACTCACGTCCTATAATACAACAAATTATCCCTAATAAGTCTAGTCCTAAAAAAACTAGAAGCACCAAGAAGTTCCCCATGGATTTTGGAAGTGATAAAAAGAGAGGGAGGACTTCAACAACTGAAAATAGAATGAGGGAAATAGAGGAAGATATTGCCAATGGAATTCAAAAAATCCTCTTTCCTTTAGTTAAAAATGTATCAAAGGATAAAAGTAAAAGTACCAAACCTCCCAAATCTCAAGTACTGGGAGGCAAAAGAATATCCAAATCTTCCAAACAAAAGTTCTCTCATGGAATGTGAGAGGACTTAATGGACTAGCTAAATAGATACTTGCTAGTTCATTGAGAAAAGAACTAAAACCTACTATTTTCATTATGCAAGAAACAAAAATTGATGAGAATGCATCTATCAAAGTAGCAAAGAGAATATGGAAAAAAAGAGAGGTAATTTTTAGCCATGCTAGAGGCTCATCTGGAGGACTAATGTGTATATGGGATCCAAGCAAGCTTGAAGGCAGAATGATCCACTCAACTGATAGATTAACAAGCATCTTATTTCATGATAAGGATCTTGACACCTCATGGATATTGACCAAAATTTATGCTCCCAACACTCTTTTAGGAAGAGCTTATATTTGGGAGATGTTAAGCAGATTAAAGAATTGTTTTTCTAACATACCTTGGATCCTAGTGGGATATTTCAACACTCCCCTCTATCCTTCGGATAAAAAAGGGGGAAATGGCATCCCCCTCAAAAGCATGGAAGACTTTGATGACTTCATAAACTCCAATGAACTCATGGACGTTAATATCAAGGGGACCAAATTCACATGGAGTAATAGAATAAGCGACCACCATCTCATCCAAGTAAAATTGGATAGATTTTTCTTTTCTAAGGAAGTTGCTATGTTTTTCGGGGATGCAAGCCTCTAGGTCCTACTCAAAATTGGTTCTGATCATAATCCTCTTATCTTGGAAGCTGAGAGGAAACACCCTTTCAAAACCCCATTCAGATTTGAAAGCATGTGGCTTCATCATCCTGACCTCAAAAATAGAATCTCTGAATGGTGGTAGTAAGATATTCAAGGAACTCATTCTTTCAAGCTAGGCCAAAAACTCAACATCATTAAGGAGAAACTCAGGATCTGGAACAAGGAAGTCTTTGGTAACCTATTTGAAAAAAAGCAATTTATAAAGGATAGATTGGCAGCAATTGAAGCCAAATTCCAAAATGGGTAGGTTGATGACCAAACCAGGGAGGAGGAAAGACATATGCTATCTGATTTCCATAACCTTTTAAAGTACGAAGAAAATTTTTGGCTTAGAGAAGGAGATTCCAATACAAAGTTTTTTCACGTTTCTACCTTGCCTAATAGGAGCTCAAACATAATAAAAGAACTATGGAAGGATGATGGCTCTTCCACTAAGGATATATTTGAAATCAGATCGATGGTTATTTCATATTTTAGTTCTCTCCTAGGTAATACTAATTCTTGCTCAGCCTGGGCCAAAGAGTCCCTCCTTCAGCACATTCCTAATTCTATTGGTCCTAAGGTCAATTCCAGATTAATTTACCCTTTTTCTAAGGATGAAATCAAGCAAGCCCTTTTCTCCATGCATCCTGATAAAGCTCCTAGACCAGATGGTTTCCTATCAAAATTTTTCCAAACCTATTGGGACATTGTAGGTCCTGATGTCTGTTCAGCTATCAAGGAGTTCCAGGAGTCCAAAGCCATCCCTCATAGGTTTAATTCTACTTTCATTGCTTTGATTCCAAAAGGACCCATTTCAAAATCAATGGCTAATTTCAGACCTGTAAGCCTTTGCAATGTGGTGTATAAAATCCTTACTAAAGTGATGGCTAACAGAATGAAGGACATTCTTCCCAACATCATTGATCCATGTCAAGGAAGTTTAATCAAAGGCAGATCCATTTTTTATGGAATAATAACCATCCATGAAACCTTGCATTCTTCATCCCAAACCAAGAAACTTGATTTTATTCTCAAATTGGACATGAAAAAGGCTTATGACAAAGTCAACTAGGACTTCCTCATTGCTATCCTTTTGAAGTTTGGTTTTCATATAGATTGGGTTGATCTCATCAAAGGATGTATTTCTACTCCTTGGTTTTCAGTCCTTGTCAATGGATCTACTACTTGGGTATTTTTAGAGTGCTGGAGGATTAAGACAAGGAGATCCCTTATCCCCTCTTCTCTTCATTATTGTAGCTAAATCTCTTGGTAGAACTCTAAAAGTGGCTTGTAGAATGGGTCTCATATATGGTATTAGAGTGGCTTCATAGCTTAACCTAGTGACACACCAACAATTTATGGATGATACATTAGTGGTGACTCATGCTTCAATTTTTGAGGCTAAATTCATCAAACACATCCTACTCCTTTATGAATAGGCTGCAGGTCAGAAGATAAACTTCCACAAAATCAAGGTATACTTTCTCAACACTCCTCATCAGCATCAAGTTAGAATAGCCCAAATCCTTGAGTGTGCAGTTGCTTCCTTGCCTACCACCTATTTAGGTCTCCCATTGTTTGTGGGAAATCCTACTGATTCAATGTGGAATAATGTAATTGAAAGGATTCAAAAGAAATTAGCAGGGTGGAAAGGAAATCTACTATCCCAGGTGGCCAAATCCACTCTTACTATGGCTTACCTACAAAGCATCTCGGTTTACTTCCTTTCTATTTTTAAAGCCCCTAATTCTATCCAATCTAAAATTGAGAAAATACAAAAAATATTTCTCTGGTCAGGATCTAAAAACAAAGAAATATTCCATCTAGTTTCCTGGGACAAAGTTTGCAGATCCAAAGACCATGGAGGAATTGGGATTAGAAGAATACAAAGACTAAATTTTGCCTTGATGGCTAAACAGGCTTGGAGAATCATCTATAATGACAACTCAGAATGGGTCACCATAGTCAAGAGGAAGTATCTGTAGGCTACTACTTTCTTTGATGAGCTGGTTCCAACCAATGGATTAGCTTTATGGAAATCCATGATTCACACCAAACCTCTATTGCATAAAGGTTTAAGATGGCAGCTAGGAAATGGTGAGAGTATTGAATTCTGGTATGACAAGTGGATCAGAGGAGTACCACTTATTGAATATCCTAGCATTTTTGTCCTCAAAAACCTCACTGATGCTTTGTTGGGATGAAAAGTTTCTAATTTTATAACCCATTCCCATTTTAGGCCATCTTAGAAATTGTTCACTTGTGAATATTATCCTACTAAGTCTGCATCCCTGGATTCTCTCCTCAATTTTGTGGTCATCCCTTCTAATAATTCTTCAGATCATTTTATTTTGGAACATTACGAAAACACGGTTTTTTTGTCAAGTCTGCCTATCATCTCCAAGTGCAACCCTCTGAAGCTTCTTTTCCCTGTCACCTTGTTTGGACCAAACATATTATTCCCAAAATATATTTCTTTTCTTGGTTGGTCATTCAAGATAAAATTCTCACCTCTGATAATATGATCAAAAGAGGCCTCTTGATTCCCAATCACTATCACTTATGCCTGTTTGATTGGGAATCTATTCATCATATTTTCTTGGGTTGCTCCTTTTCTTCTTCCATCCTTGATAATTTATTTCAGTTCTTTCATATTCTTTGGGCCAAACCGCAATCCATTTTAGATATTTTCACCCAATGGCCTTCACCCTTTTTCAATTCTCACCTTAGGTCCATTTGGAAATTTTACCTCCATCATTTCTTGTGGCAAGTTTGGCTTGAAAGAAACAATAGGGTGTTTTCCAATGTTTGCAAGGATCCTACCTCTTTAACAAACATAATTATTTCTTATGCCAAAGAAAATGCCCAACTTTCTCCTTCCACCAAACCCACCATATCTAGTTTTGAAGCTTCCTTATTGACTTCCTTAAACATTCCCATTCAGGATGCCTTATCTACCACCCCTCCCAAGGTCAGGATCAATACCAAGTGGATCCCTCCATCGGTGGGATGGTTGAAATTAAACTTTGATGGTGCAACCAAAGGAAATCCAGGTTTGGCAGGAGCTGGTGGCATTCTCAGAGACCACAATGGGGACACTATCATGGCCTTTGTTGAATGTCTTGGTTTTCAATCCAATCATCTTGCTGAAGCCAGAGCTCTTTGGAGAGGGTTGTCCTTACTCCCACAAAATTCCAATAGGGTGATCATTGAAGGGGATTCTCTCAACATCATAAATTATTTGAGGAATAACAAAAATCCCTCTTGGAAGGTGAAGAATTGTATTGAAGAAGCTAAGAAAATCATAGAACATATGCAAGATCTCATCATTCAACATGCTTTTAGGGAAGCGAACAAGGTGGCAGATATCTTGGCCAATCATGGTACCAACATCGATGGCCTTGTCATGTGGTATGACTCTCTCCCCCAACAAATATCCAATGTGGTTAATATGGATAAAGCCTCTATCCTTCATAACCCATGAAGCCAATCTTCGCCTTCCAATCAAATTTGCAATGGGTAATTGTAACATGCCAAGTTTGGTTCCCAATTTTTTATCTATTATTCCATGGTCCGAGTGCATACTTGTCAGTGTCTTATCCTAGTTTGCTGACTCTATTTACGACCAAGGATGGATTCAAGGATGCAGTGTAGTTGTTGTTGTTGGGGATTATTTTGAGGATGTTCTTTAGGATGGGTCTTAGGATGTCTTTTGGTAAGCCTGTGGAATACAAGTGTTTGGTTGTATGGTGGGTTTCTACTTGTTTGGGCATTTTACCCTTTCCTTTTCCTGTTTCCTCTGCCCATAATGACTTAGTGCTATTTTTGTAACAAGGTTTTGGGATCCTTTCAAAACCCATTTTAATGAAATTTTTGCTTAACAAAAAAAAAATATTGTTAGGTTATTTTATTTTGATGTTATATACCACATGAGTCTTCAATACTCATGTTAGATTCTAGAGTTATTTTTTTAGTTCCATAGTCAAAATCTGGTTTCTAGGTCATTAGAATTAGCCATTGTTAGCAAATTGTTTATATTTGTTGTCTTATATAATTATTTCACTTCAAATTTAGACGATAGGTTGTTATCTCTTCATTTGTGCTTATTTAAGCACAAGTTGCTAATAAAATAGACAATGGGTATTTGGAGCCACGTCATTATTGGTAAAAGTTATGTGTATTCCCTCTTGCATCAATATTGCACTAATTTCACCTCTCAAAGCATTAGTGCTATAGTAAAGGGTTTGGATAAATTTTATATGGTAAGAACCAAGGTGGTGCACATAGTTGTTTGAGAAGATCAAAAGCCTTCTCTATTGCCTATGACCACGTAAATACATTCATTTTGAGAAATATAGCTAGTGTTATTGTAAAATTTTTGTACTGCTTAATGAACTTATGGTAGTACCTTATTCGTCCTAAAAACCCATGCAACCTCTTAAGGGTTTTGGTTGTGGCCAAATATTCATGGTGTCAATCTTTGTGGGATCAAGCTTCACATAGTTTGTGTTACAAATAGTTTATATTCCATCACTTGGGTCATGTAAATGTATCTTCAAAGGTACATACTTAGGACATTAGATTACTTTAGGGGGAAGTTATCTTGTTACTTCATGCAATGTAATAAATGCACAAGTGTCCATGTGCAAGTTGTAAATGTGCAAGGTGTCACTTGTAAAACTAGATAGAGTGTTGGCCAAGTATCCTATTTTACCTATATAAGTATGGCCTCATTGTTAGTATATATAAGCAAGAGGAGTTTCGGTGACACAATAGCTTAGGGTTCTTAGTAGTTAGTTCAGTTCTGTGTGGATCACCATCCATTGGTGATGGATGCAATGTAGTCTAGTAGCTATATTTATGGAGTGCTCATTTCCTCCATAGCTACATTGTATTCATTTATATATCATTTATGTTTATTGTATATCTCAGTATTCTTGTAGATTTACTTTCATTAATATTATTCTACATCTCGTAATTATTATCTCATTTAGATATTGTATCAAAAGCTAACAAATTGTGAAGAATATGTATCCTAGATACTCAATCTTTAGTTGTTCAAAAGAGCATTTAGAACGCTTGGCATACAACTATTTATTATCCAAAACTTGAAGTGTTTGATCTAGGTGAACCAGGTTTTCTTTTGATATTTTGCTATGTACCAAGATATCATCAAAAAATACCAAAATATTTTTTCTAAGGAATGATCACAAAATACGTCATTCATCAACCTATAGAGTATAAAGGGTGCATTTGTGGGACCAAAGGCATGGCAAGTAATTCACAGTGGCCCTCATGGGTATGAAAAGCAATCTTGGGGATGTCTTCCTCACAAAGTTAGATCTAGTGGTAGCCTAATCATAGGTCCAACTTGGAAAAGAAACAAGCCCCATATAACACGTTAATAAGTTCATCTAACACAAGAATAGGGACTTTATATTTTATTGTAATTATATTTTATTCCTTAAAATCCACACATAGCTGCCATGAACCATTATTTTTATAGACCAAGACTATGGGGCATGAGTAAAGACTAACACTAGGTCAAATTATCCTTGCCTATAATAATTCCTACACTATATTCTCAATTTTTACCTTCTGCATATATAGTTATAGGGCTAGATATTTGGAGGAATACTCCCTAGAACTAATAGAATGACATGGTCATGTAAAAAATAGGGAAACAATTCATATAGCTCTTCAAAGACTCATGCATAGCATTCCAAGAGCTCATCTAGCTAGGAAGGGTGGCTTGAGTTAACCAATTGAGTAAGTTGCAAAAAAAAACTAAACCACAACTCCATGAGAACCATTTTGTAAGAGTTTTCTCATGTAAGGGTGTTGGCAATTTTGGGTACTTTGGGTACATTGCCTTTGCTCAAGTGTATAAGTTGTCATTGATGTCAAGAAGCTCTTGAAGGAATTTGATTTGATGTCAAATAATTTGTTTTGATGAAGGTTACGACATGACATTTTCAAAGGTCTTTTGTAAACCCCAAGTTGGCGAGTTTAAATATTACAGGTGGATGCATTAGTTTAATGCATTTGGGTCCAGGAGGAAGTATTTATTTAAATAATTAAAAACCTTGTTAAGGTTCCCTTTAATTATTTTTAAATAAATATTAAATTATTGTTTGCAATGGGTTCTCCTAACCCATGGCAAAAATGTCTTAACTATGTGGGCGCTATGTTTTAAGATTGTGGGCGCTAGCCAAGACCTCCGCCGACGTGTTAAACTCCTCGTCGATGTCAAGAGCTTATGGTAAAAATGCATATAAATCTCCCTCGATGAAAATCAAGAATTATCCCATCCGGATTATGAAAAGAGTTTCTCACTGTGAATTCGTGATCTGCTATTCGATTTCTTCTTGGCTGTGATTTTGTGATCCACTGTTCGGATTTCTTCTTCGACTGTGTCCCCACCGTTTGTCGTAATCTACCATAAGGTTTTCATCTTCGTGTTTGCATCAGAAGAAATGGAGGCACTGTTGTTTTATTTAATCCCTGGCGCAAAAGGAACAAGGCTAACAACGTGAGGTTTAAACCCCATCGGGCACCTTTGGCGCACCGATAGCGGCTAGGCTATTGGCGCGCTACCCGAATGGGAGGTTACGCATTCAAATAATGTGAAAGGGTTTTTCATCGTGAAGTGGGCGCAACGGGTGGTGTTAGAATTCGTGCGCAATTTCTTCATAGCACGATTTTTGATTTTGGCCAAGGTATTTTCAAAATTAATTTTTGCTAAGTGTATTTTGCAGATGGAGGAAGTTTATTAGAGGGAAAAACAGCTTAGGAGTTATAAGGAGTTTAAAGCTTGTTTTATTTTGATAAAATATTCTTTTGAAGGTGTTGTTTGAAATATCTTATTGCATTCTTATGAGAGATAAATTTTATTTTGATAAGACTATAAGGGAGAAATAAGGTGTATAAGGGATAAATTTTTCTTGTAATGTTGAGAGTGCTTTTGGTTGATTATGGAAATGAAAGCATGATGTTTTAAGGTTAAAATTGCTTCTTGTGTGAAGTTGTGAAACCTTAAGTGGGCAACTTTGAGATTGACATTTGCTTTCATTAAATTGGTAATAATCAAGCTATTCTTTACTTGGTTAAATTGTTGGGCTTACTCCTTTGTTGATGATTTGAAAAGTTGTTTTGTGCTATTGTGATTTGAGTTGGTGGATGCTTTTTGTTAAAACAATATTGGAGAGAAAAGGAGTTCTACTTGTTTCCTTTTCTAATGTTGATTGTGAAATGCTTCAAGGTTGTGTTTTGAGTTGAATGGTGTTGATTGAACCTTGTTTGATGAGCATTGTTGTTGAAGCCCTAATTGATGGTGAAAAGAACATGAGTATCATTGTTATGTGATTCTTTGCATAGTTGGCGGTTGTTGGGGTTTCATGTTCTTGAAAGAAAGCATTCTATCCTATCCATTTTAGATATTGAGTTGAGTTTTCAGATTTGAGATTGAGTTTGAGCTGAGTTGATTTGAGTTGAGTTTTGAGATTGAGAGTTGAGTATAGAACATATTGAGTCTCTAACAATTCTCTTTATGCTTATATGAGTTTGACAAATCACATTGGGTCTCTAAAAATTCACCTTGTGATTTCCTACTAAGAAAGTTTTTTTCTTGGTGAGCTTGCTGAGTTTTGGACAGGTTTTGGTGGGGACTTGTGAGTAGTCTTGGACAGGTTTCGATGGGGACTTGTGAGCAGTTTTGGACAGGTTTCGGTGGGGACTTGTGAGAAAATTTGAACAGGTCCTAGCAGAGGACTTATGAGCTGAGTTTGATAGTTCTATCAGAGAACTTGAGGACAGAGGTGCACTGGTTCTTTGAGAAGAACCCGAGGACAGATTTGGCAAGTCTTTGAGAAGGCTTGTGTGTAGAGGATTTATTTTTTCAAGCTTAAGCGTTGGACAGATCTGACAGACAGAGGAAGACTTGTACTAGACCGACTGACTATGTTTGGTATAGGTTGTTGACCTGCTGTAGACGTGATCATAGAAGGCAGAGGTCTCTTAGGCTAAGCATTGAGGACAAGAGGTCTTTTGTGGAAAGGAGTTCCATGTGTTGGCAAGAGGTAGAGACAGTTGATCTTCTAAGGGATCATTTCCAGAGTAGAGGGGAAGGTATCTCCTTTGAGTAGAGGCTCATAAATTTTTATTAGGGGAAGTTATCTCCTTTGGGCCAAGGCTCATAAATATTGTAATTGGGAAGGATTTCGAAAGAACTTTGAAGAAATTTTTAGAGAAAATTTTTGTGGACGTAGCCTAGCCATTTTGGGTGAACCACGTTAAAAATGGGTCTTCAATGTGTGATGCTTTCTGTCTTGATTAATGTTGTGTTGATGCCACTGCTATTTAAAGTTAAAATTATTAATTGGTTAAGTCTTATACTGTTAACCCCCCCTCTTAGTATAAGTCCATGTTCTTCAATTGGTATCAGAGCGAGTCTCTCCAAAAAGAGCCTAACAACTTGGAGAAGGATCTATCAGAGGAACATACAGATTTAGAAAGAGATGAAGAGGTTGAGTTCGATCTCAAAGGTGAATTCTTCTTGGCTTTAAGAAATCTTGAGAAATTCAGGGAAGAGAATTCTGTTCTCAAGCATCAATGTCGGGGAAGAAGAGATAGCAAGATCAGAATTGTCTCAAAGTGTTATAGACTTCAAAATTCTAGCTGAAGAAGGGAAGAAGGTTGAACAGGTTTCGACAGAGGTTCTCAAATGAAAGGAAGCTGATTGCAAGAAACTAGAAGAAGAGGTTATGTCTCTTAGAGTGAAGTTGGAACAGTTGGCTCTCAGACAGAATACTCCGTGTGAAAAACAAAAGAAGGATGGTATCACCATTCAAGAAATAAGGGCTTCGAGCAAGATCAATATTCATCCTGAAGAGCGGTGGATTCCAATTGGTCACAAGAAGAACAATCATCCAAGGCATCAAAACAGGTTACATAATACTTTCCATGGCTATTGTTTTTCCTGCAAGAAATTTGGTCACAAAGCTATGCATTGCAATAAGTTTGTGAATAGCCATAGTAAGGAAAATGTTAACTCTTTTGCACCTCTTATGAATAAAGATGTCATGTGTTACAAGTGCAATAATTTTGGGCATATAGCAAGGATGTGCAGTTTGGATAGATCTAGCCTTGAGTTCACTAAAAAGAGAAATGAGATCAAATCTAATTCAATGATAGTTCAAACTACTTTTCATGCTCAAGACAAAGTAGAGAAATGGTATCTTGATAGTGGTTGTTCAAAACATATGACTGGTGAAAAGGAAAAGTTTTTGGTCTTAAAAGAAACAAACAGAGGAACAGTCAGTTTTGGAGATAACGAAGTCAACTAAAATCGTGGTAAAGGGACTCTTAGTTTGGATGGGAAATCCAAAACATAAAATGTGCTTTATGTAGAAGGCCTAAGACATAATATTCTAAGTGTGAGTCAACTTTGTGATCAAGGGCACATAGTATCTTTCTTTTCAGATAGATGTGAGATAAGTAAAGAAAAATATGGAAAACTCATTGCTAGTGCTACAAGGACTCCAAACAATCTTTACATGCTAAGTGAGATAAAAAAGTAAAAGTGTTTTCTAACTCAAGAAGATGAGAGTTTGTTATGGCATAAAATATTGGGGCATTTGAGCTTTGATAATCTTGTCAATATTAGTAACAAGGAAGCAGTTAGAGACTTGCCCAAAATAAAAAGGCCCCATAACATCGTTTGCGGTCCTTGTCAACATGGAAAACAGACCAGAACCAGTTTCAAATCAAAAGGGTATACTTCTTCAAAACCATTGGATCTTATTCATTCTGATTTATGTGGCCCTACCAGAACTCATAGCATTCAAGGAGAAAGCTACTTCATGCTGTTTATAGATGATTATTCTAAAATGACTTGGGTTACTTTTCTCAAAGAAAAATCTGAAGCTTTTGAAAAATTTAAAGCTTTCAAAGAAATGATTGAAAATGAGACTGACAAGAGAATCAAATGCTTAAGATCAGATAGAGGAGGAAAGTTCACTTCAAATGAATTTGTGGAATACTGTGAGCAACAAGGAATCAAAAGAGAATATTCAACAGCAATAACTCCTCAACAAAATGGAGTAGTTGAAAGGAAAAACAGAACTATTGAAAATATAGCTAGAGCTATGTTAAATGAGTCAAAACTTTCAGATGGCTTTTAGAAAGAGGCGATCAAGTACAACGATCTACATTATCACCAGGGCCCAACTTAGAGTCAATCATCATAAAACTCCTTATGAGTTATGGAAAGGAAGACCAGCTACAGTAAAATACTTCAAAGTGTTTGGGAGTAAGTGCTTCATCAGAAGGGAAGATCAAAATTTGGGTAAGTTTGATCCTAGATGTTATGAGGGAATATTTCTTGGGTATTCTAGCAGAAGCAAGGCCTACAGATGCTTCAACAAAAGAACTCACATAGTTGTAGAGAGCATAAATGTAACAGTTGATGAAAAGACAGGGATAAGGGAACCAATGCAGGAACTCAGTGATGGAATTTGTCAAGAAGAATTCAGAGGTTTCATATGAAGAAGAGGAAAGAAAACAACTGCTTCCCAAAACTCCTTCACAATATGTTCAGAAACATCATCCCAAATATTTGATCATTGGTGATCCAAATAGCAGGAAAACAAGAAGAAGAGTCATTCCCTCACATGATTATACAAATGTTTCATTATTATCTCAGATTGAGCCAAAATATTTTAGTGAAGCATGTGCAAATTATTTTTGGGTAAAAGCAATGGATGAAGAGCTAAATAAAATAGAGAAAAATGAAACTTGGGAATTGGTTCCAAGACCTAAGGACAAGAATGTCATTGGCGTAAAATGGATATTCAGAAATAAACTCAATGAGGATGGAAAGATTGTCAGAAACAAAGCAAGGTTAGTTTGCAAAGGTTATGCTCAAGTTGAAGGTGTTGATTTCGAAGAGATGTTTGCTCCTGTTGCTCGTCTTGAAGCTATCAGAATGTTTTTGGCCCTTTCAAGCTTCAAATCATTCAAGGTATATCAAATGGATGTAAAGTCAGATTTTCTAAATGGGGTGTTGGTAGAAGTTTACATAGAAAATCCAGAAGGAGTGTCTCTCTCAGAACAGTCAGACTATGTGTGTAAACTAAAAAAGGCCTTGTATGGGTTAAAGCAAGCACCTAGGGCTTGGTACTCAAGACTTGACAGGTATCTTCATGAGCAAGGCTTCGGGAAAGGTGTGGCGAGATAGCAATTTGTATATTAAGAATGAAGGTGATGATATGTTGATTATGGTTGTCTATGTTGATGATATTATTTTTGGGGGAAATAAGACTCGGATGTGCAAAGATTTTGCTAACACCATGCAGAAGGAATTTGAGATGTCTATGATTGGAGAGCTGTCATTATTTTTAGGTCTTCAGATTGCTCGATAAAAATATGGTATATTTCTCTCTCAAGGAAAGTATATCAAAGAAATGTTGAAGAAATTTGGGATGATGGACAACAAACTAGTGTGTACTCCAATTATTATAGGGTGCAATATGAGTAAAGATGATGAATCTCCAGCGGTAGATCAGAGGTTGTACAAATCAATGATTGGTAGTTTATTATATGTTATAGCTACCAGACCAGATATCATGCAGGAAGTTGGGTTAGTAGCAAGATTTTAGGCAGCTCCTAAAGATTCTCATGTTATGGCAGTTAATAGGATATTCAGATATCTGAAGGGCACTATGGACTTTGGGATTTGGTATCCCAAAGGTGATGATTTCACTCTCACATCTTATACATATGCATATTGGGAAGGCAGTATTGATGATAGGAAAAGCACTAGTGGTGAAGCATTCTTTATAGGAAAGAGTTTGGTTTCTTGGCTAAGTAAGAAACAACCTTCAGTTTCCTTATCTACAACAGAGGCTGAATACATAGCAGCAGTGGTTGGGTGTACACAGAGTTTTATGGATGAAAACCACCTTGGAGGATTTCAAAGTCAAGCATGAACAACCCATCTCCATACTTTGTGATAATACAAGTGCCATAAGTATTTCCAAAAATCTGGTAATGCACTCAAGGACAAAGCATATTTCCATCAAGTATCACTTTCTAAGGGAGAAAGTGCAAGACAAGCAAGTCAAGGTAGAGTATGTGTCTAATAAAGAGCAGATTGCGAGATATCTTCACCAAACCTCTTCCAAGAGATACATTTGAGTATCTAATGGAGAAATTGGGAGTTGTACTCCCACCCCAAAATTAATCACCTCATCAGGAGGTGGGGGAGGGACTAAGCTAAGAGGCTCATTCTTAGTCTCGAGCCCCAAAGGTGACCCTTTGCCATTGATGACAAAGGGGGAGAGATATGAGTGAAGGGGAGAGCTTCAAGTCAGGGGGAGCAAAACTTCAAAGGAAGATTCTCAGTTGTGGGCACAGTTGGTCAGTTGTTAGCATAGTTGGTTTCAGTTTTGGCTCTTGAGAAGTGTTTTCAGTAAAGGTTTGCCATCAATGACAAAGGGGGATATTGTTGGCAATTTTGGGTACTTTGGGTACATTGCCTTTGCTCAAGTGTATAAGTTGTCATTGATGTCAAGAATCTCTTGAAGGAATTTGATTTGATGTCAAATAATTTGTTTTGATGAAGGTTACGACATGACAGTTTCAAAGGTCTTTTGTAAACCCCAAGTTGGTAGGTTTAAAGATTACGGTGGATGCATTAGTTTAATGCATTTGGGTCCAAGAGGAAGTATTTATTTAAATAATTAAAAACCTTGTTAAGGTTCCCTTTAATTATTTTTAAATAAATATTAAATTATTGTTTGCAATGGGTTCTCCTAACCCATGGCGAAAATGTCTTAACTATGTGGGCGCTATGTTTTAAGATTGTGGGCGCTAGCCAAGACCTCTATCGATGTGTTAAACTCCTCATCGACGTCAAGAGCTTATGGTAAAAATGCATATAAATCTCCCTCAATGAAAATCAAGAATTATCCCATCCGCATTATGAAAAGAGTTGCTCGCTGTGAATTCGTGATCTGCTGTTCGATTTCTTCCTCACTGTGATTTCGTGATCCGTTGTTCAAATTTCTTCTTCGACTATGTCCTCGTTGTTTGTCGTAATCCACCATAAGGTTTTCATCTTCGTTTTTGCGTCAGAAGAAATGGAGGCACTGTTGTTTTATTTAATCCCTGGCACAGAAGGAACAAGGCTAACAACATGAGGTTTAAACCCCATCGGGCGCCTCTGGCGCACCGGTAGTGGCTAGGCTGTTGGCGTGCTACCCAAATGGGAGGTTCCGTGTTCGAATAAGATGAAAGGGTTTTTCATCGTGAAGTGGATGCAGCGGGTGGTGTTAGAATTTGTGCGCAATTTCTCCATAGCACGATTTTTGAAATTAATTTTTGCTAAGTGTATTTTGTAGATGGAGGAAGTCTATCAGAGGGAAAAATAGCTTAGGAGTTATAAGGAGTTTAAAGCTTGTTTTATTTTGATAAAAGATTCTTTTGAAGGTGTTGTTTGAAATATCTTATTGCATTCTTATGAGAGATAAATTTTATTTTGATAAGACTATAAGGGAGAAATAAGGTGTATAAGGGATAAATTTTTCTTGTAATGTTGAGAGTGCTTTTGGTTGATTATGGAAATGAAAGCATGATGTTTTAAGGTTAAAATTGCTTCTTGTGTGAAGTTGTGAAACCTTAAGTGGGCAGCTTTGAGATTGACATTTGCTTTCATTAAATTGGTAATAATCAAGATATTCTTTACTTGGTTAAAGTGTTGGGCTTACTCCTTTGTTGATGATTTGAAAAGTTGTTTTGTGCTATTGTGATTTGAGTTGGTAGATGCTTTTTGTTCAAACAATATTGGAGAGAAAAGGAGTTCTACTTGTTTCCTTTTCTAATGTTGATTGTGAAATGCTTCAAGGTTGTGTTTTGAGTTGAATGGTGTTGATTGAACCTTGTTTGATGAGCATTGTTGTTGAAGCCCTAATTGATGGCGAAAATAACATGAGTATCATTGTTATGTTATTCTTTGCATAGTTGGCAATTGTTGGGGTTTCATGTTCTTGAAAGAAAGCATTCTATCCTATCCATTTCAAATATTGAGTTAAGTTTTTAGATTTGAGATTGAGTTTGAGCTGAGTTGATTTGAGTTGAGTTTTGAGATTGGGAGTTGAGTATAGAACATATTGAGTCTCTAACAATTCTCTTTGTGCTTCTATGAGTTTGACAAATCACATTGGGTCTCTAACAATTCACCTTGTGATTTCCTACTAAGAAAGTTTTTTTCTTGGTGAGCTTGCTGAGTTTTGGACAGGTTCCGATGGGGACTTGTGAGCAGTCTTGGACAGGTTTCGGTGGGGACTTGTGAGCAGTTTTGGACAGGTTTCGGTGGGGACTTGTGAGCATATTTGGACAAGTCCTAGCAGAGGACTTGTGAGCTGAGTTTGATAGTTCTATCATAGAACTTGAGGACAGAGGTGCATTGGTTCTTTGAGAAGAACCTGAGGACAGATTTGGAAAGTCTTTGAGAAGGCTTGTGTGCAGAGGATTGATTTTTTCAAGCTTAAGCGTTGGACAGATCTGACAGACAGAGGAAGACTTGTACTATACCAACTGACTATGTTTGGTACAGGTTATTGAGCTGCTGTGGACGTGATCATAGAAGGCAGAGGTCTCTTAGGCTAAGCATTGAGGACAGGAGGTCTTCGGTGGAAAGGAGTTCCATGTGCTGGCAAGAGGTAGAGACATTTGATCTTCTGAGGGATCATTTCCAGAGCAGAGGGGAAGGTATCTCCTTTGAGCAGAGGCTCATAAATTTTGATTAGGGGAAGGTATCTCCTTTGGTCCAAGGCTCATAAATATTATAATTGGGAAGGATTCCCAAAGAACTTTGAGGAAATTTTTAGAGAAATTTTTTGTGGACGTAGCCCAACCATTTTGGGTGAACCACGTTAAAAATGGGTCTTCAATGTGTGATGCTTTCTGTCTTGATTAATGTTGTGTTGATGCCACTGCTATCTAAAGTTAAAATTATTAATTGGTTAAGTCTTATACTGTTCACCCCCCCTCTCAGTATAAGTCCATGTTCTTCAAAGGGGATATTATGATGCTAGTCATACCTATTAGAAGACCCTTAAGAATATATTGGTGTTCATTCTCAATAAACTAATCCATAGTGTTGTGAAGTCTAATAGGACAAGCCCTAATGTGGAAGCCATTAGGATTTCATAACGACACTAAAACATCCTAATGGTAAGACAAACATGTATGTCTTCAAATTATAGTCCCTAATAGAAATCCAAATATGATCGCATTTACCTTTATAAGGTAATTTACTCCTTTGGTGATCAAGACCATAAAATAGGAGCATGGGTAAACATAATAATAAACATGTTTGGCTAAGTGTGGAGTTTAAAAGTTATGAGTGTTACTAGAGTTGATAAAAATTGTGAGAGGATGCTTCTTAAAATACTACTGAACCTTCATCATCTAGTGTTTGTTAAATCCTACAAAAGTATGTATTGAAATCTTAGGATTTTTCTTATTTTTAACTATATCCTCCACCTTAGCATCCACTATTAAGGTGTCCTCAATCATTTCCAACTCCTCAAAAGTAGGATCTAACTCCACATCTAGTATATATATATTTTTTGGAATACATTTATGCCTAGGTGAATATTACTCATCACATTTATAGCACAACCCCTTGGTTCAACAAGCCTCCATTTCCTCTCAAGATAATATTTTGATTGGTGGTTGTCTAGTTACTGTAGTAGGGTATGGTTAAGGTGGTGAATAATGAGCTGATGGTGGCTTGTGAAGATGTAACTAAAACATGAACTTAGCCTTTGTTACATTTTATAGGCCAATAAATTCCATCAGTTTTTTTAAGATTGAACATTTTGACTTTAGCTCTAATCTCCTCTTTAGGCCACCAATAAAACAACTTTGAAAGAAAGATTCAACTAGGCCCTCTATCCTATTTGCTAATTTTTTCAAATTGGATTTGATATTCTCAAACTAAATTGGTTTGCCTAAGATTTGTTATGATTCTTATGAAATATTCATCAAGGCCAAAGTGTATGAGTAGATTCTTACAAAATGCATTCTAATTTGGAATCTCAGATGCTTCATCAAATCATTGATACCATTAAGTGTCATAATACTCTAAATTAAGCGAAGTGATGGACACCCACTGCTCGAGAGGAGTTTGGTTCAAGTTCAAGTATTATTTGGCCCTATAAATTTAACTAGTGGGGTCATACTTATCATATTTAGAAAAATATAACTTTGGTTCCCATGGAGGAGGGAAGGGTGCATGTAATCCTAAGCTTGATCCTTGTTCTTAACTAGAACTACAAGTTGAAAAATTGTGTGGGGTGGTACATTGTTGGTTCCTTATAAGCCTTATGAAGATAATTGTGACATGATACACCATAGAGCATCAGGTATGATATTGAGCCCAAATACCTTTTACTCAATCTCATTAATTAAATTTAGTTTGTAGAGCTTTTATAGTTGTTCAAGGATGGTGTTCTCAATAGAGTAGAGGTTTTGAATTTCCACATCCATTTTATCAAGTGGCAAGTACTAATATATTCTATAAAATTCCATATAAGTCACTTAGGAATGCTTGAAAGTGTTGATAATGGTTGTAACTCTAGTGACAAACAAGGCTCCAAACTATGTTTTCCTAGGGCTTAGAGTAAATTTCACCAGCCATAAATATTTTCTAAGTGAATATCAATATTTGATTACCAATAATATTCCCACCAAAGAATAATATTTAGAAACCTAGGCTTATATCCAAACAATAACTCTTTGTATACCCTCTTAAGGTAAATCACCACTAAATGGGGTGTGGGGTCATTGACCATTTACTGGCGACACACTCGAACTAGTTACTCAAGGTTCCTAGTGTACTCCTCACAATTAGTTTTAGTCTAGATGTTGGTCCAAGTACTTCCCCTAGTTTAATGGTTGAGACATGCACTTGATCTTAGAAGAGCTTATTATCCTAATACATGCACTTATTAAGGAAAAAAATAAGATCCTACAAAACAAAAGATGAGGAAAATTTTATTTATTTATTTATTTATATCCTAAAGCAAAAGTAACCCTAAATGGTTCACCACATTTTGATCACCAAGATCCCACAAGGGTGAGGTGAAAGCATTCAATAATGAATATGGCCTTGTAAGGGGCTTTGATACCAAATATAATTGACAACAATACTAGAATATACAAGCAATAGAGAGAACATAATATTTATTGAATCATAAAAGAACTTACAATATCATAGGCCACTTCAAGGGTGTGTTATTATTTAAGATCAAAGCTCCAATTTGCAACAGATTTAAGATTCAAGATGCCTCCCACTTGGGAAGGTAGTACAATATATATAGTCTTATTAAGATAATTATTACTATCTCATGCATGTAGGATAATTACCCTAATTAGTACTAATTATTAACATCTACATATGACAACATTACAAATTAATAGTTTCAATTATTATTAGGTTATTAGGATGAATGTCCTAACACACTATGTCTTATCTCTTTCTTTACATGAGATTATTTTAATGATTGAGTTGAATGATGGTAAGAATTAAAATATTGTTTTAAAAAGGACATAAATATGTTATTGAATCTTTTACACAAGAATGTTTGTATGTTAATAAATATATTATTGAATCTTCTACACTTGGATGCTTGTATTCTCACAAATATGTTATTGAAAATTCTACACACGGATGCTTGTACATTAATGAAAAATATTGTAATTATAGGACTTGATAGTTTTTTGTATTTTCCCTATTACACTGTGAGTTTTAAACTACCATATTAGAAATAATATGTTAAAGGTGAGACCCAATAAAAGGACTCATTTATGAGATAATATGCAGTAAAAATTAATGTAAAATTTATTAGAATTTCTTATTTATAAGGATGAGATTTTAAGAGAGAATATTAATTATAATTCAAAAGGAGATAACAAAAAATAAATTTACTTTTGTGTTGCTTGTTAAATAATTAATTTAGTTTTAGTGTATGACATTTGCTTAAATATGATGTAAAAGAAAAACCTAATATTAAATTAGTCAAATATACTCACATTACAATACTATTTTCAATATTTTAGAATTATAATGGAACAAAAAAATCAAACTTATAAGACTTCTAATACAATGTTCATCAACAATTAATTATAAGTCAAAATATGAACCACATGTTTTCCTTGTGCAATGCTTCATGAGTTTCAACTTCAACCCATACAAATACCTACATAAGAAACCAGAGATACAATCCAAATGAGATGGAGATTTGAAATGGCTATGTAAAATATTCCCATACATACCCTATGAATTGAATATATATGTTACATATTTACATATCTAAAAAGTCATGTTGGCACCTTTAAAACTAAATATAAATGTATTTAAAAGAAACAAAAGTTAGATATTGAAAACTTCTTGACATTTATCTACCACTTCCTTCCACCTCATCCATGAAGGGAAGCTCATTATTCATGCCAACCACTAGAAATAGGAAAAAAAAAAACTATTTCTATCCCATAATTATCTGTCAATGCCATGCCACCACCATTTATAACACTTTGAGAGTATTAATAAGATTACTTACCTGCATTCAAAAATACAATTGCTAGTTTGTCATTCCTCTCCTAAAATACAATTTTTAGCTTTCACTCCTATCCAAAATACCATAGTTATAATTTTTTATTTTAATGACTACTATTTTGTATTCAACATAACTTATATTCTTTTTGTGTAGATTTTTTCTTCTTGACCTCCTTTTCGAGATTTACACAAATATATATTGAAATACTCTAATTCCCACCTTAATAATTATTTTGGGTAGGATGAACAAAAAATAAACACTTCAATGAATATACAAGCAATAGAGAGAACTACTCCACACATTGAACACTATAAAGATATAACATGTTTTTAATTATAACAAACTTAGCTAATGGTAATGCTTTAGTAAATATGTCAACTACTTGATAAATTTTCTACAATATTTCAACACAACCAAGCCATCTACAATCAAGTCTAAAACATAATTTTGATAGACTTTAGTATGTTTTGAGTAAGTATGATATATATATATATATATATATATATATATATATAACATATATTTATTAGATTAAAAAAGGGGTTTTGAAAGGGTCCCTTAACTTTTTACAAGGGATTTTTAAAGGAACCCTAGACCTAAAAAAGTCCATAAAATATTCAATGAGTACTAGAGAAGTACATAGTCAATCCAACATCTGACAAAAGAATCCTACAATTTAGAGATACTACAATAACACCTAATTCCCAAATTGAAATTTGAAAAATAATTTGAGCACCCAAATTTGAACTAGCAAAAGAAACCTCAAGGGCACTTGAAGAACAAAGAGAAAATAAAATAGGTCTTCCTATATAAACCTAGAAATCAAACATTTTCCACCCAACAAGAAATCCAAACCAAGGAGCCCATCCTTCCTACAACCCATGACCAACCAACAACTTGTCAAGAACTGGAAAGAATTAGAAAGAAGTAGCTGATCAAAAACATCTTGCAACTAATGACCACCAGTAGAAGAGTCTTCCTACCTAGGATAGGAAGCAGAGAACAAGAACATTCAAATAGAATCCAAACAACAAGCATCTTCCCAAACTAGAATCCAGATAGAATTTGGACCTACAAGGGGTTTTGAAAATATCCCCTAACCTTTTTATAGGGGGGTTTTGAGAGGTTTCCCCAACCTTGAAATACGGTTTTGAAAGGCTCCCAGAACATTAAACAAAAGGAATAGGTCCCACCCCAAGGACCATAGGGTTTTGAAAGGCTTCCAAAAACTTAAACAAGAGGAACAAGTCCCACCAAGAGGACCACAGGGTTTTAAAAAGATACCAAAACTTTGAGAAAAACCAAGAGCACTAAGAAAATTTAAAAGTTACATTCCCACTCAGAATATATTAGAGGCCCCTCTCAAGGGTTGATGGATCAATATTCCACTAGGCATCGTAATGAAAATTTCCAACTACATTACACTTTGATTATTACAAAAGATGATCATTGGATAACTTTAATATAGATTCACTTTCTTGAGTAATCTTCTAAGGAACACTGCTTCTTGATATACCTTTGATAAAACAATATACTCTACTTTTTATGATGAAAGAGACATTATGAATTGCTTCTTCGTACTCCATGAAATTGAACCAAAACCTATATGAAATATATAATCTAAAGTAGATTGTCTATCATCAATATCTCTTGCATTATCTATATCTATGTATCCTACAAGTATGGTATCTCACCATATTTGTATTTGATGTCCAGATAATATATGCCTCAAATATACCTTTCAAAATTTGTTGGATTCTAATGATTTTGATGAGGATTTGCCATGTATCTAGAAACACCAACATATGCAATATTTTTTTATAGAATAGTGAGATGCAAAAAACTATCAATAAGTTGTCTATATATATTATTATTAACTTTATTTAAATTATATTGGGTACTTTAATTTAACCTCAATTGGTATATCAATAGATTTATAATCAAACACATTGAATTTATTCAACATGTCTAATGTGTATTTCGATTAGGAGAGAAGTATTATATTCTTTTATTTTCAAACCTGTATTATGAAAAAGTAGAGCATCCAACCCAAATTATTTATTTCAAAATATTTCTTCAATTATGTCTTAGTATAATTAACATACTAAAGATGACTACCATTGAGAATTTGATATCATTTAGAGGCTTCTTCAACTTACATGCCAATTTTTACTTTAAAAATTTTACAAATCCTAGTGGTTGTTACAAAACTATTTTTTCTTTTAATTCACCATTCAAAAATGTATACTTCACATCCCTTTAATGAATCTCCTAACAAAAACTTATGGCTAAATAAATGATGTTATAAATGGTAGTCAATTTTTCAATAGAAGCAAAAATATTAATGTAATCAACACCTTGCTTTTGTGATAAACATTTAGCTACAAAGATTACTTTATGCTTTTCTTTAGCTCCTTCTAAAGTAAATGTGGTCTTGTGGTGCCACTTACATCCAACCAAATATTTTCCATTTGGAAGTGTCATAAACTCTTATTATAATTATTTATCAGTGATTTATGCTTATGTTACATTACTTCTTGACACTTCATCTTACCTTGTGCTTATCCATATGTTTGTGGATGATCAACCTCAATAATGCAAGTAATTGCAACATAATTAAAAAAGTATTGTCCTGGACCTTAGTCATAGATATCATTACTCCTTTTTATTCTTGGATAAGTCTCATCATATTTTTATTGTACACCATAAGTTGTTTTTGCTTCACCTACAAATATCCCTATTGCAGCTATAGAAGTCCCTATTGCACTTGTAGAATATGTAAAGAAGAACTTTGTATTGCACCTATAGAAGATGTCCCTATTGCACCTATAGAAGATATTCCTATTGTACTTGAGCTAGTATTAGTATCAACAAATCCACTTTTACCATCGATAACCATAATTAAATGAATAGAAGATCTATAATGATCAACAAAAATAAGAACTGAATCCTCATCATACAATATATCTCTCTTAATGTAGATTTTTTTGGTTTTATAAACATACAACCTGTAGGCTTTAGAATATTCACAATAACCAATCATGATGCATTTGAAAATATTAACATAAATATGAATATAAGCATCACAACTAGACACTAAGAGTGGAAACCCTTTGGTTTCTACCACTCCAATTAGCTACATTTATAACTACTTTGGTAGTGCCTCTATTTAGTAGATATATAGTTGTACTCATTACTTTAGCCCAAAATCTGAAATATATATTCTTTGAATGCAAGATATGTCTAGTCATTTCCATTATGGTTCTTTGTTTCTTTCTACCAATCCATTTTGCCAAAGAGCATAAGCAACACTCAATTCTTTCTTTATGTTGTTTTTTTTGTAATAATTCAAGATAAATTTATTCATAAATTCAAGTCCTCTATCTATTCTTAATATCCAAATAAAATTTACACTTAGATTTTTAACAAACATCTTGAATTCCTTGAATCTATTAAACACATCACCTTTACTCTTTAAGAAATAATAACAATTTTTTCTACTGTAGTGTAGTCATCAATAAATGTAAGCACATAAAGTAAGAGTGATGAAGTACGAACAAGACCCACTAAATCGCTATAAACCAAATATAAACAAACTTAGATTTTTAATCGTTGACTTTTTAAACCTTACTACCACAAAATATCAAAGATCTTAAATATAAAATAACCACAATATAAAAAATCAACATAATAATAATAATATAAATATAATAATAACCAACAAATTAATATTATATCAAAATTATATAATAAAGAAATATTTTGTCGGAGAAGATGCTTCCTCCACAGTGTAAGCAAATCCTTATATAATAAAGAAATATCGTTGTCGTCTTCGTTGGCTTCTCTTCAAGGAAAGACCTTTATTTTCATATATGCGATTCACTTCACATGGACAATGGAACCAATGTATGTACTAATTAACCTATGAAAAATATAAGCACTATCGGATCGGGTGTAATATTCAAAGGAATCGTTTCATATACGTTTCCATTGTTGTGTATTTGACTTCTGGATAAAGTTGAGAAGCTTCTCTGCCATTGGGTCCAATTTCAAAATTGTAGAGATCTCCACTGTAAAAAATCTGATACAGATGGCATTTCACCATCTGCTCTATGTAAGGCCGATCTGACATTCCATCAACAATTTTAATTACTCAACCTCACACACATTCAATCCTTTCCTAAAATTAATATTGACAACAAAAACCAAACATTTACCTTTGAGACCTGCAAGCAAATCTTGAACAGAAATATAGACTTTGTTCAAACTCTTTCCTGACAGTTGTTCCCACAGTTGTACCATTTCCATATGAGAAAGTATATTCAGAGGTGGCCTGATATACACAGTTTTGTTAAGAGTGCGGGGATCATTAATCGTCTTCATTGTGTATATGGCAACGTCGTCTTCATCCACCCAAACAGCTGCAAAAGATAATATGTAATTAAAATACAGTGCATTATGCATCACACTCACATTTTAATTTTATGCAAATTTAAAAAAAAATACTTTGAGACCTTTAACATCTCCAGCGCCATAAATGAGCACTTTGTCCGTGGGAGGCATCATTCGTCCAGGTGTCAAGTCACCTGCAAAGTAACCGGCAAATTGTGACAAGCCACCTGCAAAGTAACCGGCAAACATATTTGCAGAGACATATGTGTAAGGAATGGCCGCTGCTTCAATCGCACGCCGAACCTTCTTTTTGTCAATGAATGTGATGTTGCCAGGCTCCAGTGTATTCTCCATAACGTCTGGGTCCATCCCAAATTCAGAAGGAAGAAATCTCTGCATTTTTCAACCATGGAAATCAATTGATTAGTAAACAATATTAATTAAGTGGATAAAAAGAAATAAAACATAAAACTCTATAACAGTTTCATCGTGATAATAGATGCCCGTCCTTTGCAGACTATAATTTTTTTCCGGAATAATTAAAAAAATAAAGGTGTTGCAAATATTCTTCTTGATTTTGTGAATGGTAGGGAAATAGGAATTCAATAATGAGCTTTTTCATGTTGAAGAGTGAATGAATCCACAATACATATAGTCGGGCCGCAGGAAGTGATGACGTCAGCCAAAGAGAAAAGGAGCCCAAAATCAAGTCAAACGACTAAGACCAAACACAGAAAATCGCCATGAATAAAACAAGGCTTCTCTTGCCGATGACTGAGACCAAACATTCATAAAATAAAACTCTAAATCGCGCAAGGAAAGAAATTGATATACAAAACGAAGTGAACAAAGCCGAAACACATCCAAAGATGACGTCATCTCAGCAAAATAGCGGGTGTTGTTCCAAAAAGCCGTTGCATCCATGACACATTGCTTTGAGGCTTGCAACTGCTATGGTGTTTGCTAGCTGTTTCTAGTTGATGACACTAAGTTTCAGTTTTGACAAATCAGTTGCAATAATGCAGTCACTTGCAGAAGACAGTTGAAGATCGACATATAAGGTTCAACGCAAATTGAAATTTAAACATAGAATGAAGTCCAAAGCAGCCATCCCAAAATTCTGGTTTTTTGTTAGGCTATTTTCTTAACAGTCTTTTAGTTGTAAAATTCTTATTTGTAATTTCAAAATGTAGCCTATAAATAAACAACCAAGAGACCATAATACAAGAGTCGACAGTGTAGTCTTTGTCTAGTATTGCAACATAACATTGCTATTGATTAATGAGGTGATAGTTGTTTAGCTTCCATTACTATTCAATTACAGGTTTTTAATGTATGCACACTTTGTTTTAAGTTGTTTTTATTACATTTAATGCTTATTCTATCTTGTTAAAGTAGGTTCCGCTTTTTAGATTGCTATTGGATTGCTAATTATTTAAATCCTTGGAATGATTAAAGCAACTATTTTAAGTTGAATGAATTTATGATTGTAATTGATAATGCCGATCTCTTAAGTATCATGTAATTAATTGTGTTAACATGTTATTTAGTGAGATCCAATGATTTTCCACTATATCCCATCCATTTTTCCTTAAATTTCTTTAACATTTACTCCTTATTATCCCTTTTCCTTTTAAATATAACCATTTCAAGGAGTTAGAAAGGTTGAAATTGAGAGCAATCTCATTTCACCCAATATTAATCATTGGCTAAATTCTAGGGTGCATTGCCTATTCACACTTATGGTAGATTTTATGTTGGAATATATTACATTATTTGGTACATGCTAATGTACCACCTTGGGTACATCTTTAGATTAGGAAAGAGTGTTCTAGTTTAGAAGTTGAGTATTTACTTTATGCAATATAATAAATGCAAAAGTATTATTAAAGTGTGCAAAGTAGTTTGGTATTGTAAATGTGCATAATAGTTCATGTGCACATAAGTCTATAGAATAGGAAGAAGAGTCTCTAGAAGAGTGAAGGCCAAGAGTGCTCCATATGAAGAGTCACATCATATTATATATGTATCCTTGTATGTGTGAGCAAGGAACATGATAAGACATGACTTGTATGCAAGTATGGATACTTGAGTTTTTGATTTAATGGAGATATAATTTTTGTGAGCATTTGTTAATGGTAATTCTATGAGCTATAGTTGAAGTTATTTATGAGTACTTTTAGAATATTGTCATTGTCATATATATTGCATTGCAACTTTATCTACGTAGCTGTTTCTAATTGATAACACTAAGGCACACAAGTGATAGTTTTGACAAATATGTTGCAATAATGTAGCCACTTGTACAAGACAGTTGAAAATGGACGGATCATGTTCAACCTAAATTCAAATTTAAATGTAGGATGAAGTCCAGAGACATTCTGATTTCTTGCTAGGTGATTTTTCTAACAATCTTCTAACTATAAAATTTCTACTGTAAATTCAAAATGTAGCCTATAAATAAGCCAAGAGACCATAATACAAGGGTCAACTTTGTAATCTTTGTCTGGTATTGCTATGTAACATTGCTACTACTAATGAAATGATAGTTGTTTGGTTTCCAAAACTGTTCAATTACAGCTTTTATGTATGCACAATTTGTTTTAAGTTATTCTTGTTACACTTAAAGCTTAGTCTATTCTTTTAAAGCAAATTGTGTTTTTTTATCACTATTAGATTGCTAATTGTTTTAAGTCCTTGAAATAATTAAAATAATTATTTTAAGTTAAATGAATTTGTAATTGTAATGGATAATTGATGGTCTATTAAACACCATATATTTAGTTGTGTTAGCATGTTATTTAATGAGATCCAATGCTATTATAATATATCTCATACAATTTTCTTAAATTTCTCTAATCCTTACTCCTCTTTATTCCTTTTCTTTTTAAATATACGATAATTTCTTAAATTTCTCTAATCCTTACTCCTCTTTATCCCTTTTCTTTTTAAATATACAATCATTTCAAAGAATCAGCCTTCTTCAGAAGTTGAAATGAAGAGCAATCTCATTTCATCTGATACTAAGTGTTGGCTAAAATCTAGGATGCATTGCCTATTAATAGGTCTAGAAAATTTTGGTCCAACAAAACGATATAATATTATTTAAAATTTTAAATATAATCCTCTTACAACTACGAAGAAAAGGAAAATTGATGAGTGATGTGATAAGATACAAATATTACAACCACATAAGTAATGGACGTCTAGCTGTATGGTAAGAAGATCAAATGTGGAAGAGAAGATGATAACCATTTACAAAATTGCAGAACTCGATTTATTTAATAATCGGCGATGTGATAGATATAAATATTACAACCACAGAAGTAATGGACGTCTAGCCCCATGAAAAGTACCTAGAAAGATCAATAAAGTAAATCAACAAATTTGGAAAAGAAGATAATGATTTACCAAAACTGAAATTGAACCTAATCTATGTTAGACGATATAATATTATTTAAAATTTGAAACATAATTCCTCTTCCAAATGAAAATTGACGGTGATGCTTAGATACAAATATTACAAAGATCAATAAAGTAAGTCAACAAATTTGGAAGATTAGATAATGTTTTACCAAAAACTGGAATTGCAGAACCTAATTTATTTATTAACCTGTAGTCATCGGCGATCTGCGATTTGTCACAGAGAGTGTAAAGGAAGAACTAAATAGGGATTTGGATTCTAGATTAATGCCACCATTACCAACTCTGTAAATAGGCACATAGAAGACCATGGTTATGGCCGCTATAAATCTGGGTATGCTATGTAATAATCAGATTGAAACACAGTTTTAAGCACAAGGAAATTGAAAAATAAATAATAAGCAAAAATATTGTTGAAGATGTAATTGTAATTTTGTACTAGTGGAGCTCTGAGTAAAATCTTTGGTTTTCAATTTTCCGTATTTCCTTCCTGGTCCATATCATGCACAGTTGTTGTTTTCTCTTTAAATTGATACACACATATAGATGAAGTTCTCTGACCTTAATATTTCCAGCTAGTTTGATGGCCTCCACCAGCTTGAGCTGTTCAAGAATGTGGTGAGCAGAGACACCTCCTGACACAGCACTTATCACAACATCAACTTGTTTCAGAACATCCACCAGCCTTTCCTGGTCGTCCAATGAACACTGCACAACAAATATATGTTAGATAAACTTCAAGATATAATAGTACCAGCTAGGTTACACGGGGTGGGGTTTGTTCTGTCAATTACCTCTACAAGTTTTGCACCCATCTCTTTGAAGGACAACAATATCTGCACTTTCTCAACATCAGACACCGCTTGTGGCCTAAACAGAAGGAAGGTAGGATGACCAAGGGCTAAGCTGGCTTTAGCAATTCTTCTGCCAATAAAACCAGTAGCACCCACTATTAGAACTCTGCTCTCCTTCTCCATATTATACACCTATGCCCTCGATGGCCACCCTATTTCAGAGTAAAGTATTGGCCTATGTTGCTCACCAACGTTTATTTCCTTTCCGTTTCTCTCACAAAGCGGTCGAGAGAATGGTAGAAATAAACCAATTCCTTCATAAAAGAATGCCGGCTCTTTTGTTATGGATCAGTCAAGCATTGTAACAAAACCATTATTTATCCTATGAAATAGCTTATGAATTTGTTTTTAATCTGCAATTTGAGATGCCGTGAATGCAAAGAAAAATCACGTAATTAGGTGGTGGAGTGTTATTGCCGGTAGTTAACACCCTTAGACGGGTGGCAGACATACGACAGATATGGAAGATCTAAATCTATAGACCAATAGATTAAAATATGCTATTAAATTTTTATTATTATATTAATTGATTAGAAAGTAAAAAATATTTGTTTGATTTTTATTGTTTAAACTTGTATTATTATATTATATTAATTAATTAGAAAGTAAAAAATATTTATTTGATTTTATTTTTTAAACTTGTAATATTATATTAATTAAAAAGTAAGGAAAAGAGAAAATTGAAAAACTACTTACAAACAAGTATTCAACCACTCCATCCACCTCCTCCAATTGACCTCCCTTTCATATGACAAACTATCATTTTGAAATAAGAATTGTGACCTTTACCGTTAAAGAGAGCTTATAACACAATTTCTTTGATTTTTTTTTACTATCAAATTAAAATTTATTCTTAACCAACATAAAATTAAATAAATATATTTTTTAAGAATGAGTTTTGCATCCAATGCAATGGTTTAAATGGGCCGCTCAAATGAAGGTGCCCTTCTCTTTTCTTGACCGGTAGTTGTGGTAAACGTCTAAGCATTGCTATTTGAAAGTAAGGTGGAGGGCAGCCGTTACACTAGTCGGTGGCTGTCCTAGTCGCACTTTTGTAATGATTAGATGGTCCAACAAATAAGTAATATTTTTTATATTTTATTATTAAACATTTTTTTAGTTATATGGGAGAATAGGTTATAATTATATTATTTTTAGTAACTTATAAGTGCATCGATCAAACCATAAGGACTGCTAACATAAAACCTATTCCACCTCATTATTGTTGACCCGATATGTTGTTCGGGATTCATATCCTTTTGGGGGCACCCTATTTGCAAAGGTAGTAGTCTGATCTAAATCCTTTGAGTATCTTTTGAATGCATGATAAACTGATGATGATGGTACGAATCCCGAACGACCGATGGTCCCTTTTACACTGGGTCAACAATAATAAGGTGGAATAGATTTGATGGAAGCAACCTCTTCACACTGGATCAAAATAGATTTGATGAAAGCAGCCCCTTCACACCGGGTCAACAATAATGAGGCGGAATAGATTTGATAGAAGCAGCCCCTCGAGTTTGATTGCTACCCTTGTGAGTTACTAAAAATAGGGTGGTTGTGACCAATTCTCCTATGTAACAAAAACAAATGAGATGTGGCATTGATCCACTTATTGTAGTTTTTGTTTTCTTAAAATCCTCTATCATAAGAATTATATTATTATTATTTTTTATTTGGTTTGTACGATAAACCCCTGTAACCAAAGCATAGGGTTGAGCAATATCCTTCCAACCATGATCTCTTGTAAAGCCCGAAACTATGCTTATCAATAGAAAATTTAACACAACCATCATACACCCACTCACACACATAACCATCATATTATTATTTCATATATTTTAAAAATTTAAAAATATAATTATAATAAATTCTTTAAAACCAAATGTTTTATTAGGAAATGTTAGGAATTATTACATTATAATCTATGTAACATATTTCTAAGATCTAATTATATGTCACTTTGATGACTCATTCTTTTTCATTGTAATTTATGTGTTAATAATTTCATATAATTGGATTGATAGGAATGTGGGATTCTTTTTCATTAATATAATGTATGTGTTAATAATTTCATATTGATTGGATTATGGTACGTGTGAATAATTTTATATTATATGAAATCAATGAAATTCTTTTTCATTAGTATAATGTATGTGTTAATTATTTCATATAGATTGGATTAAGAGATTTGAATAATTTATAAATTTATTATTTACTAAACTTTTTTCAATAAAATAATAAACTTAAAAATACAAGCCTTTCCTCAAATTTTTCCCTCTATTAACATTAAATCTCAACATGTAAATGTTGTTAGTTAGCCTGTTTCTTTTATTTAATTTTTTGAATTTACATGGTAGAATCAGTAACCACCACGTTGTCCGGCTTTGGCCACCACAGCTTGGAAGCCGCCATGCAGTCTACCCTTATAACCACCATACCACAATCATTTAAAACCTTTTACACGAGGAAAGGAGACAAACGTTCAATCCAACCAAACCCAATAAACTAAAACTAAATTTAAAATGTGCTCCGTTTAATTTTTTTTTTATTTGGCTTTATACATCCACATGGACCTTGCCGCAACTCATGTCCAAATAACGTAAAAAGGTTTTATTGGAACGTGAGGTTTAAGTTATTTTTTATTAAATGGTAGATAGATTAGAGGTATGAATAAGCATCCGAACGGATTTATATATATATATTTTTAGTAGTATTTGTGTTTTGTAATTTTTGTGAGCTTATGAATTTTTAAAGATGTATGTTTATTTAAAAATATATAATATATATTTTTAATTAGTTATATAGATTGAAGCAATTATATATATATTTTATTAAAATTTTGTTGTGTATTATTTTAATCAATTATTTATTGGTATTATGATAAATAATTTAATCCTAATACTCTACAAGAATTGAATTAGTTTTTTATATATTTTATTATAATTATATTATTGTGGTATTTTAACCAATCACTTACAACAGTTTATATTATCCTAGTACTAATAAAAATTGAACTTTGAGGGCTCTTTATGAGCCAAATATTATCATTGTTAGACTTAAACTTTTTTGATAGAAATCTAATTAGTTATATACAATAGGACTTCAACCTTTTGGACAAAACTCTGATTAGTTATATGGATTTGAAATCACACAAGCATAATGGGTCAGATCCAAAATGTGTTTAGTTACACTTGCACTCTAACTTATGTACATTGTCTTCAATCTTTAAGCGACCTTGCATTTTTCACAAACCTCTACTTCTATGGAATCATCTTCATCATCTTGAATCTTGGGTTCATCCACTACTTATGTTTTTAGGAGATCTTTGGAATATGCTTGCTTCAATTCCTTATTTCTTGTCCTCTTGAAAACTCAAGTAATTTATTATTAACTTCATCTTGAGATAGATATTCTACAATTTCTTGAGAAAATACAATTGAACCTAAGGCATATATTCTATTCTTAGTTTTGTTTTGATTCTTGATGATACATTTGCTATGTTCATTTATATGTTTGAATTCAAATGATCTTCTTTTTTCAACCAATTTAGTACCTAAAACAAAATTGGTTGATAATCCAAGAACAAATAAAACATTCTCTAACACAAAATCTAAAAAGGCATGCTAGGTATTACTCTACCAGTTCTTTGAACTTGATATATCTTATCATCTAAAATTTTTAGAGAGATATTGTCCTCAACTTCTAAAAATTCAAACCAATGTAAGTTTTCGGTCACATGATGATTAGCTCTTGAGACTATATATGAAACATCTTTTCTATATGTACCTTTTGTTGAGACTAGTGATATTATCTTACATATTTTATAAAAGTTTTAAAGAACTCTTTTAATATGTTGCCCATTATATCCAAAATATTGTTTTTGATATAAATTTTGTTTTTGAAATTTTCCTCTCATAAAGTATAGTTTTGTATTTTGATAATGTCTTCAATGTTGAAAAATTCCTCTTTGCAATTTAATTATTTTATTTTCTATTTTTAAATTGAAATCCTTATATCTCCCAAATTAAGAATAACTCAAATATAAATTTGGTAAATTATAATTTTCTAGTCCTTTGGTGTAGATAGCTTTTTGAATCCCTAATATTAAAGTTGCAAAATCTCAAAAATCTAAAAAACTTCAAATTTCGAAAAACTTAAGTTTTTAAAGTTTTCAAATTTCAAAATAACTTAAAAAATTTTAAATCTTCCTAAATAAAAAACATAACAAATATTTTTTCCTAATAACTCATATGCATTCTAATCTTTAAATATTTCAAATATTAAAGTGCTTAAATGAATAAAACTCTTAATTATTCCTTATTACTCCAAACTTTAGCTTTTAATATTTAAATGCAAAATTGAAATTCTAATTACTCCCTCCAAAAATTTGGTGCTTGAAAATAAATAATGTTCTTACGTTACCTAGAATGGATGATTATTTTGTTGTTGATTCATAACTTTCATCTCCTACTGCAACAATATATGAGCATTAGAAAAATACTCCATACCTTAACCCCTTTCTTGCCTTCCTTCTGCTCATTGTAGATTGAACCACTCGTAGAGATTTGATTGCTCAATTGGTTAGCTTTCAATGTTTCAATGTCTAAGTAGCCTCTCCTTATGAGGTCGATCTACCTTTGTTATTTGACTTACCCTGAGTAGGTGATTGATTCACCCTGCTGTAAATACATCCTGAGTAAGTAACTTGTTTGATATGTGTTGTATTATACAAAGTAGGCGACTAGTTCATCCTGTGTTGATTTATCTAGAATGGATAATTGGTTTATCTTGTGCTGGTTTGTCCCAGATATATTATTGGTTTACCCTATGCTAATTTTTCCTAGATGGACAACTAGTGTACTTTGGCACTAGTTTGTGCCAGATAGGTGACTAGTTTTTCTTGGTGTTGCTTTGACTTTGATTGGTGATAGGTTTACCTTGACATTGCTCTAATTTTGATTGGTGACAAGTTTGCCTTGGTGCTACTTCAACTTAGGTTGGTGATTGGTTTTCCTTGGCACTTCTTAGACTTAGGTTGGCAATTGGTTTTCCTTGGCATTGCTTAGGCTTAGGTTGGCAACTAGTCTGCCTTGGTGCTTATGGTACCTTTATGACTAGACCAACCAATTTATGCTTCCGCTTGCTTTCCTCTTAGTTTGTGTCTCTTTTCACTCGCTTACACTTGCTTAATATGCTTTCATGCTCTGTTTAGTTTCTCCGTATGACTTCTCTACTTCATATATGCTTACACTGGTTTGGTAAGCTTTATGATTGCACTCTGTATTTGATTCTACAAATACCTAGCATAAGCTTTTACGTAGGTGTTTGTGAATATTCACTTCCTTAGGCTTTTACTTAAGAATATTTTTCAATATTGTTGTCCTTTAAGCCTTTTTAACTATATAAGTATTTTTGACTTCTTTATTCTTCAATGTAGATATTCTAGAGCCTCTTCTTAAATGTAGGTCTTCTAGGGCCTCGTTTCTTCTATGTAGGCATTCTTGGGCATTTTCTTCTATTTTTCTATAATAATACTAATCTCTTCCCCTTCAATGGAGGATTCTTAAAAAATTTTCTTATAAAATAGGTTTCTTTGACCTTATACAATAATGTAGGTCTCTTTCTCATACCTTATTCAATATAGGCTTTTATTACCTTCAATTCCAATATAATATTCTTTTGGTTTCTATTCCAATATAGGCTTCTTTGGCCTTCTATTTCTTCTTTTTGCTTATTAATCTTTAAATTCTTTCAAATATGTCAAGGTTAAATCATTCTTGACCTCATTCTTCTTTATTTACTGTTGCTTCTTCTATTTATTATGTATTCAAAAGGTAAAATTCTTCTCTATCTTTGTAATAAGCTTCTCAATATCTAACTTAATCTCTATTGCTTCTTTTCTATAATTTCAATATCTTAGATCACACCTAAGAACTTAATATGATTCTCTTCCTTACTAGAGAACCCAATATCAATGTCAGGGTGACACTAAATATTCTTGAATGATCAACTATTTTTTGTGTTGATTGTGCCTCAATATTCGATCTTTAATATTTTATGTCCAAATTTTCTTCTAAGTTGGCCCTTTGTTTTTAATATAGTCGATTCCTAGTCTTCACTGGTTTTATTTCAGCCTAGTGGAAAGACTCTAGCCTTTTCTACTCAATAAGACCTTTAAAAATAGAGTCCAAGTATTCACTAACTTTAAAGTGAATAAACTCAAAATTAACTTTATCAAATGTGGATAAACTCAATTATTAATGGTGGCTCGATAAACTCTATCAAAAAATAAGAGTCTAGTGGTAGCTTTAATATCACTATTGGATTTTTAAGCCTTAATACCACACAATATCATAGGTCCCAAATATGAAATAACCATAATATTAAAGGTAATAATAATAATAATAATAATAATAATAATAATAATAATAATAATAATAATAATATGAGTAGAATAATATATGAGCAAATTAATATGTATATCAAGGCTTATATAATAAATAAATTAACAATTATTTATATGATCAAAGATGAATGTAAATAGACCGAATCATTCATGAACTATGCATGAAGAAAAAATTCAATATTAATTTCTCCAAATATTTATACTGCTTTATTTCTTTTCTCCTTGTTACAACTCTATAATATCACTTTTATTATATTTGATTGTATTCTTCATGGAGTATGATCTCCATAATATAGTCATAGTAATGTGACTCTTTACATACTTGACTATTGTTCTCCATATGACAAGTCTCATGACATTTGGCTTATCATCTTGTCACTTGCATACCATGTGGACACTTGAATCTATGACACTTGCACACTTCTACATGACTCTTACACTTCTACATGCACTCCTAATATAGGACACTTGTGCACATCCTCACATTATATATTTGCACACTTTCATACATGACACTTGTGCAAATTCTCTCAATCTATGCTTACACTCTAACTTACATGACATGATAGTTTCTTTGCTATTCTATCTATTCAAGAATTATAATTACTAAAAATAAATGATAGAATAGAAGAGCTATATGAACAACATATCATCTCATATTATCTGAATAGAATTGTACAATAGCGAATGGAACTAAGAGTCCATTATATAGAGGAATAGGTTTCTTGTTCCTCACTCTACCTATGACACTTGGTCCATATTATATGACACTTGGAATGAATACCAAATGATGGAATATATTCCAACACCCCCTGTATTACATTATTTGGTATGAAGTTCCTTTGAGTTGCATAGATGATATCTTTGAATGTTTGAAACTTGTTTTTCCCAAGAGCTTTTGTAAAAATATCTACCAATTGGTCTTCTGTAGGGACATGCTTCAGGATGATATGATGGTTCTGAAAGTGATCTCTGATGAAGTGGCATTGTGCTTCAATATGTTTAGTTCTTTCATGTACGATTGAATTTTTTATCAAGTTGAGTACTCCTTGATTGTCACAAAATATCAAAGTTGGAGTTTGTTTGATACCCATGTCTAATAATATATATTGTAGCCACAATGCTTCGTAGGTCATATCTCTTGCCGCCTAATATTCTACTTCAGTAGATGATTGTGCCACTATATGTTGTTTCTTACTGTGCCAAGATATGGGTCTTGACCCAAGATAGAATACATACCCTGAAGTAGACTTTCTATCATCAATAGAGCCTGCATAATCTAAATATGAGTAACCTTGTAGACAAAAATATTTAACATTCTTCATATAAGTTAGTCCATAATCAATAGTCTTCTTGATATATTGCAATATTTTTTTGTAGCTTTCCAATGACTTTCTCTTGGTTCTTGCATAAAGCGTGAAAGATAATTTACAGCAAAGGCTAAATCGGATTGGTGGTGCTATTTGTTAAGTATAGAAGACTTCCAATTAATTATTGATACATAGTTGGTGAAACCAAAGGTGTTTCATCCTTTTTGGATAATTGAATTCCTTGTTCCATTGGTGTATCTTTCGATTTACAATCCTTCATTCTATATTTTTCAAGTAAGGCTTCTACATATTTTGATTGAGTAATAGTGATCTTATCTTCACTTTGTTGAATCTCTAGACCAAGATAATAATTCATTAGACCTAGATCTGTCATCTCAAATACCTTTTCTAGATCTCTTTTAATATCACTTATTAGTTTTTCAAAACTTCTAGTAATTACTATATCATCAACATATACTATGAGAATCAATATACTATTTCCAATTTTCTTTGTATACAAATTGGGATTGGATGTACTTCTTTTGAAACTATGTTGTAATAAGTGATTGTTGATCTTTATATTCCATGCTCTAGGAGCTTGCTTTAGACCATATAGAGATTTGTTCAATTTGCACACCTTATTTTCTTATCCTTTAATAACAAACCCTTATGGTTGTGACATATAGACTTCTTCTAAGTCACCATTAAGAAAAGCACTTTTTACATCCATTTGATGAAGCTTCCAACCCTGATGAGCTGCTAGTGCACAAACTGTTCTGATAGTAGTCATTCTAGTTGTTGGTGCGAATATTTCTTCATAGTCAATTCCCTCAGTCTGAGTATATCCTTTGGCTACTAACCGAGCTTTGTACTTGTCAAGTGTTCCATATGCTTTGTATTTGATCTTGTAAACCCATTTGCACCCTACTATTTTCTTTCCTGGAGGTAATTTCACTAGATCCCATGTTTTATTCTTTTGAAGTGATGCATATTCAGATTCCATTGTTGCCCTCCAATGTGAGTGATTTAGTGCTTGGAGAGTTGATGTTGGCTCTATTGTATTGCTTAGTAATCCTCTATTTATTCTACTTTGACTATGAGTCTGAGGTCTAGTAGTGGTAAGATCTAGCATTCTTTCTAGGTTTGAGTCCCTGAGAGTGTCTCTGAGCCATATTGGTTCTTTCCTATGAGGAATTGTAGATGATTCTATGTGTTCTCTATCTTCTTCTTGAGATTTTGATTCTGACTCTTCACTTGTTATATCTTCCTCTGAGTAGTTTAGAAGAATTTTTGTATCATTATTGGGTTTTCCTATGTCAATTTTGACTTTTTCATCAAAGATTACATCTCTACTTATGTAAACTTTTTTTGTATGTGGATCTAATATTTTGTATCCTGTAGATTCATTATCATAGCCAACAAATATTCCTGCCATAGTTTTGTCATCTAATTTTGTCCTTTTTTGTTTTGGAATATGCATGTAAGCTTTGCATCCAAAAATTCTTAGTTTTCCTATATTTGGTTTTTGTCCTGACCATGCTTCTTTAGGTGTAATATGTTTGAGTATTCTTGTTGGTAATCTATTTTGTATGTATACTACTATTTGAACTACTTCTGCCCAATATTGATGATCAAGATGAGCTTCTTTTAACATACATCTCACCATTTCTATTGATCTATTTCTTCTTTCTACAATTCCATTCTGTTGTGGTGAATATGTTGTAGTGAGTTATCTTTTAATTCTATTTTCTTCTAAAAATGAATCAAATTCTTTAGATACAAACTCACCTCCTCTGTCTGAATGAAGTGCTTTTATAGTCTTTCTTGAATATTTTTCTACTTGAAGTTTGAATTGTTTAAAATGACTAAATACCTTTGATTTGTACTTCATGAAGTATACCCACATTTTCCTGGTGTGATCATCAATAAATAATTGAAAATACTTATGTCCTCCAATACTAGTGACATTCATTGGCCCACATAAATCTGTGTATATTAACTCTAATGGTTGTTGAGTCCTGTGTTGATGAAGTTCAAAAGGAATTCTATGTTGTTTTCCTGCTAAACATTTTGGACAAACTGTAGATTCTAAAGGTAGATTTGGTATTCCTTCAACCATTTGATATTTGAGCAATTCATTCATAGTAGATTCACTAGTATGTCCTAGACGCTTGTGCCATAGATCTAAAACTTTAACTAAAAGAGTTGAGTGTGTAGTAGTGTTTAGAACAAATAGACCACTTTTATAAGAGCCTGATGCTATCTTTTCCTTCTGTTTAAGAATATGACACTGTTTTCTTCCATTGGAAACTTTGAACTCTACAATCATGTTTTGATCCATGAGTTGAGAAACTAAAAGAAGATTGGTAGCCAATCCTGGTACATATAATACATTTTTGATTATCCCTTTTCCATTTGTTAGATCTATTAGAATGTTTTCAATCCCCTTTACTTCATAAGTTTTACTATCTGCTATAGTAACTGGTTTCTCATCTATCTTTTGTAGAGAATTAAACCAATATATGTTTCTAGTCATATGTTTGCTTGCCCCTAAATCTATATACCAATGATCCATGGTTTAAGATACCTTATTGTTTAGAGTAAGCAAACTTGACAAAGACTTTCCAAAACTTAGTTTTTGTAGGATTCCTTATGTCTCCCTAGTGATTAGAGTAAGCTATAATATTGATAAGATGTTTGGCTACTATTAGTTCACTTTTGGGTTGATTTTGTAAAGTTTTGAGAATGACAATAATCAACTCCTATTTCACCTTATTTCTCCTATGAACTATGCACTTATCAATTTAATGTGGTTCTTTATGGTTGGATTCCTTTTGACCCTTTAATATGACTATGAGAAATAAATTCCAACTCAATTAACCAAGCAATAATTTTCCTTCTCTATCCTTAAATTTTTCAAAGGTTTAATTTTCTAAATTCCAATTAATTAAAGTTTGATGTAGCACTCCTTATATCTCCCTAATTTTGGATTTTTAGAAAATGATGATATTTGCAATAATTTATTTCCAAGTAGAAAACCTTATACCTCCTATGATATTAATTGCAAATATTTTAATTTATCTTAAAGTAATTTGAAATGAAATACTACTTAAGGATAAGAATATAAACTCCTTGATTTGCTTTCAAATCTATTAAGGTTGATTTTGCAAATAACTTCAAATGCAAATGATAATGATAATTTCAACCTTATACTATCCTTTATTACTCCTTATGAAAGCAAATTAATCAAACTATATAAAATAATACCTTTGTAAGGTTGATGAGCACTATAATTCCTTGAAATACGTTGTATCCTCTTGTTAGTTTATGATAGGCTAGTGGATATCCTCTTATGATAGTCTTAAATGCACCTTTGACTCCTTGACTTCAAGCTTTGAATACGCTCTCACTTAATGCAGGCTTAGAATGCACTTTGACTCTCTCCAAGAGCGCTCCTTTTTATGGTGGCTACAAATGCGCTACCACCTTCTTGATGGGTGTACCAAGTGGTATGAGGTATTACCAAGATTCTTTTGTCTCCTCCTTGAGTAGCGCTTGTCTTTGAGGAGTGTTAGACCATGTGGCGTAGGATGAATTCCTTCTTGTTGAGCATTGAAAATTCTTGGATGTTAGGGCAATGATGGAAGGCGTTACTTAGATGGGTACCTTTCTTTGAGCATTGGAGATAATATGAGAGCATTACTTGGTTGAGTGCTCTTCCTCCTTGAGCATGGGTATTAGGGTTTGAATATTCTCTTACACCTTTTGTCCAAGTGGCACAATATTCCCTCCTTGTCAAGACAAGTGTTTGAGCCTTCTTTGCATGCACTCTTACCTTCAACGTACCAATATCTTAAGGCTTCTCAATGTATTCTTGCCAACTATTGCAAGCTTTCTTTTGCCTCCTCTATGACAACAAATTGTGAGATGGCTCCTCCTTTTCTCCAGCAAATATGGATGATGTATTCCAACAAGGTTAGCTCCAGCTATGAAGATTCTCAAGTGTTGCAATGGTGCTCCCTCTTGGTTGGCGGTTCTTCCATGTTGGAGCTTTGGTAAGACACTCCTTGTTATATGTAGGATGTGCTACGTTGTCCTTTGTATTGTCCACCTTGCAATGAGTGCTAGTTTCTTACGTAGGATTGTTGTTGTTGCTTGTTGTGTAGACGTTGAGTTGGTGTCTTGATACACCTTGGTGATGTAGATATCGAGCTCTCTAGGATCGGATCTATTCTCAAGCACCTTGAGTGTGCTTTCACCTTGCTAGTAGTGGATGTTGAGCCCCTTTGGAATGGCTCTCTACTCTTCTTGAAGTTTGCTCCTCAAACTTTAGTGATGTGGTCGCTTGAAGACCGTGTCTTACTGCTTGTAATAGTGTCTTTAAGACACTCTTTATTTATCCTATTTTGCTTTAACTAAAAGGATAAATTCAATGCTAATGTAATGAAAAACCCTTTGCAATAGATTAGGATAAAATATTATATTTTGCACCAAAGTTATACGTCTCCTATTGAAGCTTCCCTTGCTTCTTAAATATGGTGGCACTCTACTCTATTCCTTGAGAGCAATATGTAATGTATTGTTTCCTTCTTTGCTATGCAACACTAACCTCTAACTCTTTACTTGGATAACTTTAGCACCAATGAATCCAAGCTCTTAACCATGCAACTAATTTTAGAGGTTTAACTTTGCACTAATGTTCACTGCAACTTAAAATACTAAGTGCACCTTAAGAAACTCTTAAAACAACTAGTATAGTGCAATATTGATCTCACCTTATCACTCCTTTGAAGGCTTTAAAAATAAACCCACTTCTTGCAACTTTTAAACTCTAATATGGTTCTTTAACAAATCTTAATAAATCAAAACTTTCAAGTTCAACTAATGAACCTTTTTGCACCCAAGTTGCTTACCTTTAAGATCTCTGAAGATGGTGGATGACTTGATGATTTGATTCACCAAATATTTGCCCTTAATTAGATGAACTTGCAGCTCTGAAATTGAATTCAATGACTTCAAATCTCCTTTTGTGTTCTACTATAGAAACCAACAACCTTATTTTTTGAAATTTTCTTCTTTTGGGCTTATTTTTGGATGGCAATAATTATCCCAAATTCTTCTTATAGAAGATGCTCCTCATGCAATATTTTTTAGGTCCCTCATAGCTCTAATACCAATGATAGTTTCTATGCTATTCTATCTATTCAAGAATTATAATTACTAAAAAGAAATGATAGAATAGAAGAGCTACATGAACAACATATCATCTCATATTATCTGAATAGAATTGTACAATGTCAAATGGAACTAAGAGTCCATTATATAGAGGAATAGGTTTCTTGTTCCTCACTCTACCTATGATTCTTGGCATGAACAACAAATGATGGAATATATTCCAACATGACACTTGTGCATTTCTTGCACATTACACTATTATATAAAAATTGTGCATTTTCTACACATTAACACTTACATAAAAGGTAAAATATAAATCACACTCTAAACTATAAACTCAGTCCTAATCTATTACATATTCACAAATATACCAGAAAGGTACCATGAGGGTACATGAGCATTTACCAAATAATGTAATATACCTCAACATCCATGCTTTTCCTTATGGAAAACTCTCTATATGTTTCTTTCCATAGCACAACCTTCACAAACTCCATGCATTTGTGCAATTTTTAGAAAAAATTATACCATTTTGATATTTGACATCAATCCCAAAATTTGGTGGTTGACATGTCCCATATGTTCATGCCATATCGTGCTCAATTCATCTATTTTTACAATAGCATATATTTATCTATTTTTAATTCATAAATTGAACTCATTGAATAAATATAAACCATTATCAAATCTACCTATGACAATCACTTTGTAAATTTGAGTTACATCCTTAATCAAATATTTATCAACATAGAAATCAACCTTACCACCTCTCTTGGAAATTTGATAAACAAAAGGTAAGTTTATTGTAAAATATGGAGCAAGTATCTAATTTCTTATTTTTCTATTCTCAACACTAATATTTGTCTTTTCTTGGACTTCTACGTTGCTATTATTACCCTCAATTTTTTTTTTTTACTTACACTCTTATTCAATAATATAGACTTTTCTTTATTATGAGACACAAATTAAGTTACACTAGAATCAATGATCATTATTCAATAGAGGAGTTATAAACCTTATGAGTAATGACAAGAGGATTACCATATAAATTGCTAGAATTGGACACTTTATCTTTATTTCATTCCATGTCCTTGTCCCTTTTGAATCATTCATTGGTCTTATGTCCTAGCTTCCTATAATTTATGTAGGACTTAGACTTGTTATTGTGATCTTCATAGTTATTGGATGGATTATACTTGAAATCACCATTGTCTTGCTTTGGATGAAAGTATTTCCCATAGATTATATTTTCATTAGATACAAGGGCACAACCATAATTGGCAAAAGTTTCACTTTTCAGTATTGTTCACTTTTCTTCCTATACTAACTTTGGATAAATATCGTTAGATGTAATACTACTCAATTTATCAGTAGTGTCAAGAAAATCTAATAATTGGTTTCTATGATCATGGAATACTTTGAAGCATCATATAATCAAAATCTTCATCCTCAATATTCCTAATAAGAAGGCAAGCTTGCAAATTTTCTCATTCATTTTAGTATGAGGAACCATTTCTTATGAATCTAAAAGCTTCATATTATATGAATATTTAGTAAGATTAAGTATCCATATATTACCTATGTTTTGACATAACTTCTTCAATCCACTTATTTCATTATGAACTTTGAGAAGCACATCTTAAGATAATATAATCTTGATCAACACCGTTGATTATTTCTCTCTTTTCTCAATTGTTAAGATCTATTCTTGGGCTAGAAGGTTTTTCTCACTACCAATCATGTTTTCATATCAATTATTTACAGAGAAAAATATCTCTGTTCTAGAAAACCAATATAAATAATTTTTCTCATTTGATTTGATATGAAGAAGAGGTATAACTATGTTTTCTTGAAGGTAAATGTGTGTGTATATATATGCCTCTATCAAATCAATCAACTTGTAACCTATTTTATAGCACCAAGGTTCTAGTACCATGACCAAACTTTTCACATCTATCCTTATAAGATATCATAATGGTTTGACTTTAGTACATTCACATACAATAATACCACCAAATTTAATACTCCCATGATACAAATAAATTACATTAAATAAACACTCCAATTAATAGAGATATAAGTTTTTATAAACATTTCTTAATCTTAATAATAAACCATTCACCTATATTAAAAATGTACCAACTAAGGTCCGAGGTGTAGACTAATTGGTTCATCCAAACCCCATAAGGGGGCGGAGGTCCAAGGTTCAAATCTCGGGCCTCGCCGGACTGAACGCTTGTCCCTTTCCTGGTGCTTTCAGTGGCGTAAAAGGTTTAAAATGATTGTGGCATGGTGGTTATAGGGACGGACTGCGCGAAGATCTGTGTGGCGGCTTCTGGGACGGACAACGCAGAATACTGTGGTGGCCATAAAAAGCTGGACAACCTGCCCGGATTCATGACGGCTACCGATTCCACCATGTAAATTCAAAAAAAAAAAATGTACCAACTATTTAGTTTATCCAACGATATAACTCCTAGATTTTCATTTCTATCCAAAAATAATATTTGTTTTTTTTTATAACAACGGCTCTTCAACTTCTATTCAATCTTTTAGTTTTCTTTTCCTAATTTTCAACAAAATAAAAATTAACATATTCGAACAAAAACAATATTTCAATGATTCTATCATCAAGCTTGTTGTCTTCCCTTCCTCGTGGATATCTGCAACAAATCCCAATATCGTGTGGAAGAAGATGCTTCCTCCACAGTATGAGCAAATCCTCTCAATGGCTGTCATGTTCGTTGGCTTCTCTTCAAGGAAAGACCTTTATTTTCATATATGCGATTCACTTCACATGGACAATGGAACCAATGTATGTACTAATAAACCTATGAAAAATATAAGCACTATCGGGTGTAATATTCAAAGGAATCGTTTCATATACGTTTCCATTGGTGTGTATTTGACTTCTGGATAAAGTTGAGAAGCTTCTCTGCCATTGGGTCCAATTTCAAAATTGTAAAGATCTCCACTGTAGAAAATCTGATACAGATGGCATTTCCCCATCTGCTCTATGTAAGGCCGATCTGACATTCCATCAACAATTTTAATTACTCAACCTGACACACATTCAATCCTTTCCTAAAATTAATATTGACAACAAAAACCAAACATTTACCTTTGAGACCTGCAAGCAAATCTTGAACAGAAATATAGACTTTGTTCAAACTCTTTCCTGACAGTCGTTCCCACAGTTGTACCATTTCCATATGAGAAAGTATATTCAGAGGTGGCCTGATATACACAGTTTTGTTAAGAGTGCGGGGATCATTAATCGTCTTCATTGTGTATATGGCAGCGTCCTCTTCATCCACCCAAACAGCTGCAAAATATAATATGTAATTAAAATACAATGCATCACACTCACATTTTAATTTTATGCAAATTTAAAAAAAAAAAAAAATACTTTGAGACCTTTAACATCTCCAGCGCCATAAATGAGCACTTTGTCCGTGGGAGGCATCATGCGTCCAGGTGTCAAGTCACCTGCAAAGTAACCGGCAAATTGTGACAAGCCACCTGCAAAGTAACCGGCAAACATATTTGCAGAGACATATGTATAAGGAATGGCCGCCGCTTCAATCGCACGCCGAACCTTCTTTTTGTCAATGAATGTGATGTTGCCAGGCTCCAGTGTGTTCTCCATAACGTCTGGGTCCATCCCAAATTCAGAAGGAAGAAATCTCTGCATTTTTCAACCATGGAAATCAATTGATTAGTAAACAATATTAATTAAGTGGATAAAAAGAAATAAAACACAAAACTCAATAACAGTTACATCGTGATGCCCGTCCTTTGCAGAATATAAATTTTTCACGGAATAGTTAACAAAATACAGGTGTTCCGAAATTTCTTCTTGATTTTGTGAAGTGGTAGGAAGAAAGGTATTAAAGTGGAACAAAATTTTTATATAGGAATATGTTATTGAAAATAAACAGTTTGTATGGAACAGCATTATATGATCTTGATAGAAAGTAGCATTATATGATCTTGTTAGAAAGTAAGAGAGCCAAATACTTCACATATAAATATAAGCTGACCAAAGACTTCCACCTTTAAACCTGCTAATGAATTTAATAATGAACTTTCCATGTCAACTACCCCACATATATACATAAGCTGACCAAAGACTTCCACCTTTAAACCTGCTAATGAATTTAATAATGAACTTTCCATGTTGATGGTAGATGTGTTGGTCATTTTCATGACCTTATTTGCATAGTAAGAGGAGAAGTTAAAAAAAATGGCTAAGTGCGTTGAAGACTAAAGGCTTGCATAAATTCCAGATATTCAAAACTGGGTTTATGTGAGCAACAACTTCACAATATTTTCTTTGTCTAGAAATACGTAAAGTCAAATGCACAAAGTCATGTGTAAACATGAAAAATTGATCCACCAAATGAGTCATTTTCTTTAGAATCTTTTGGAAAGGTTTGAAATTTGACAACTGTAAATTTCTATCCTCTTTTCTTGTGTTTTGTTTTGTTTTTTAACCTTGATCAAATTTACGCCCCCTAAATTATGGGGTATGGATTCAACAAATTTAGGTTTTTTTTTTTTTTTTTAAAGTCTAAATTTTAGGTCAACCTTTCATGGCATCCGCTTGGCCAAGGTTAACTTTTGTTTTTTTGTATTTTAGCCCTATGAACCCTCTATAAATAAGGGGGGTTGGATCCCTTTTTGGAGATAAGAATTCCTTTTTGTAATCTTGATTTAAGTGACCTCTTGCGCAATCTTCATCTGGTGTTTTTGTTGCTTTGGTATTCTGCTTTTAGTGTGCTCTTTGTGATTTGCAAGTAGATAAACCTTTGTTATTGTGTTGAGGAAGTCATATTTTAAAGGTCATATAAAGAAGCATTTATATCATGGGAAAGGCAAGGAAGAAACAAAACAAAGCAAGTTGTAGATAAAAATTAATGTGATGCTAGATAAATTTCTTTATTTTCTAGTAGCAAGTGGAGATGGAGATTTAGTAGCACTTAAGTGCAACTTAAAAATTATTCTCAAAGAAGTAAATGTTTGTGAAGTTCACTTCAAGAATGGTATTACATTCCTTGTTGATGTTGTGAAGACCATATACAAGGCATTAATCACTCTTGATGTGCTTAAATAGGAGTGTAAAAGGTTAAAAGACACAAATGAAAGGTTGAAGGTAAAGCCTATGGTGGAAAACATTGCTTGTGACACAAGTGACCTAATCCTTGAAGAAGAGAAAGAGAAACAAGCCCATAAAGCTGAAGCATAGAAGATAAAAGAAGCTAGAAATACAACTTAAAAGAATAAAATTTTTGAGACATTCAACATTATACAAGAGTAATGAAGCTAGATGATGAGGATATTTCCTACCTCACAAACAAAGAAGTTGTTTACTTGGGAATGAGAAATTATGATGAATGTATCAACAATTGTGATAAAGTTGTTAAAAGAGAAAGAGAACTCCAATAAGATTATATAAAGGTTGCTCATGAATTGACTAGAAAAGGAACTACATATGTTAAGATGGCCAAGTGCTCTAAAGACTTCAAGCCAACAATTGAGGCATTCCAAAAAGCCCTGGCAGAACACTACAACCCAAATACATTGAAAAAGTTTAATGATGCTGAAAAGGCAAAGAAGGTATTGGAAATACAAGAGTATTTTGATCCAAAATTAGCATATGAAGTGATTGGGTTCTTTGAAAAGCACACCAAAGGTATTGGCTACAAAGTAATGAAAAATGGGATATGATGGAAAAGGCTTGGGAAGAAATGAGCAAGGCATAAGAAAGCCCATAGAGACAACAATAAGGTAAAAGAATGAAAGCCTTGACTATGTTACTCAAATCAAAAGTGGTGCAACCAATTTTGTGAAAGGAGAAACCTATGTGGTCAATGAAACTTTTAGAATAATTCATTGTAGTCATTGTGGTCGGTTAGGACATGAGGTAGCTCGGTGTTGGGATTTGCATCCATGTAAAATTTGTGGTGCAAATAATCACTCTAAGAATTATTGTTGGCACAAAAATTAAATAACAAATAAAATGTGTCTATGAGGTCAATATTCAAGTATTTCAAGATGTATTAAGAATCATTAAAGTATTGACTTATGGTTGGTAAAAGTCAGTTGTGAGTGACTCAAAAAATAAAGAGTTGTTATACAAAAGAAGTGTTGTTTTGGGGTGCATGATTAGTGGTACCCAACATCCCTCACTATTGTATTGAGAAATCACATAAATATTGTATTTGGGGTGTATGATCGGTGGTATCCGACACCCTTTATTATTGTGTTGAGGAAGTCATATTTTAAAGGTCATATAAAGAAGCATTTATATCATGGGAAAGGCAAGGAAGAAAAAAAACAAAGCAAGTTGGAGATAAAAATTAATGTGATGCTAGATAAAGTTATTTATTTTCTAGAAGCAAGTGGAGATGGAGATTTATTAGCACTTAAGTGCAGCTTACAAATGGTTCTCAAAGAAGTAAATGTTTGTGAAGATCACTTTGAGAATGGTATTACATTCCTTGTTGATGTTGTGAAGACCATATACAAGGCTTTAATCACTCTTGATGTGCTTAAATAGGAGTGTAAAAATTTAAAAGACACAAACGAAAGGTTGAAGGTATGACCTATGGTGGAAAACACTTCTTGTGACACAAGTGACCTAATCCTTGAAAAAGAGAAAGAGAAACAAGCCCATAAAGCTAAAGCATAAAAGGACAAAGAAGCTAGAAATACAACTTAAAAGAAGAAATTTTTTGAGACATTTAGCATTATACAAGAGCAATGAAGCTAGATGATGAGGATATTTCCTATCTCACAAACAAAGAAGTTGTTTACTTGGAAATGAGAAAATATGATGAATGTATCAACAATTGTTATAAAGTTGTTAAAAGAGAAAGAGAACTCCAATAAGATTATATAAATGTTGCTCAAGAATTAAATAGAAAAGGAAATACATATGTTAATATGGCCAAGTGCTCTAAATAATTCAAGCTAACAATTGAGGCATTCCAGAAAGCCCTAGTTGAACACTGCAACCCAAATACATTGAAAAAGATTAATGATGCTGAAAAGGCAAAGAAGGAATTGGAACAACAAGAGTATTTTGATCCAAAATTAGTAAATGAAGAGATTGGGTGCTTTGAAAAGCACACCAAAGGTATTGGCTCCAAAGTAATGAAAAAATGGGATATGATGGAAAAGGCTTGGGAAGAAATGAGTAAGGCATAAGAAAGCCCATAGAGCCAAAAATAAGGCCAAAGAATGAAAGCCTTGGATACATTGGTCAAATCAAAGTGGTGAAACCAATTTTGTGAAAGGATAAACCTATGTGGTCAATGAAACTTTTAGAATAATTCGTTGTAGTCATTGTGGTCGATTAGGACATGAGGTAGCTCAGAGTTGGTATTTGCATCCATGTAAAATTTGTGGTGCAAATAATCACTCTAAGAATTATTTTTGTCACAAAAATTAAATAACCAACAAAGTATATGTTGATTGTGGATGGCTAGATGTGATAAAATGGAGCAAAATGAAACAAATTTTGAGTGTATTTTCTAGGAGGATGTCTTGTTTTCAAAAGTTTAGGATAAGATGCAAAAGCAACATTGCATTATATTGATTGATAATGATTGTTAAGTCTCATGTGTGTGTGGTTGAGAGAGACCATAACAATGGTTACAATTTATAAAAGCCTTGTTACAAATGGGTATCTAATCAGCCATATGTCTTCAAGAGGTGGGCAAGACCCATATTTCCTTTGTGGTGTTTTTTAGAGGGATTAGAAAAAATAAATTTATGGGAAAGTTTTGGAGATTAATTTATTTAAATAATAAATGTATAGTCAACAAAATATGGTGCTAACCTTCCAGATTGTTTTGGCACTGACCATTTTAGCTTGAATTTCTATTATATTGGAGAAGTAGAGAAAAAAGGCTTACTATAATTTTCAAAGCCACTCAACCACGACAAAATGATGGTTCAACAAGAAGATGAAACCTCGAGACTACAAAGTTGATGATCTCATTATAAAATGGAAAGAGAACAAATCAAAACCAGGAAACCATCATAAATTTGATTTGTTTTAGTTTTATCCATATTGGATCGTCATCAAATGAGAGTGAAACACATATGAGTTGTCATATGACAATGACAAAAATGTTCTAATATTGGTAAATGTATACCATTGTAAACACTTCATTTAAAGTGACATTGATACTTTGTACCATATGTACATAGAAGAATGCAAAAATAAGATAAACCACAACAATTTTGAATTGACAAAGTTAATTGATCGAAATTGGAGCAAATCGACTCCAATTTTGTTGTGTTGCACTACCATTGGTCGAAAGCCAAGAACCTTAACTAAAATGCAAATATCTTTTGCACCATATAAGATAATGTGAAAAGTAAACTTCAAAAAATAACTCAAAGATCAATAGCTGCAATAACTGAACATTGACCAATACAACACTTTGTAAGAGCAACATTTAGACAAATTTCTACTTTGTAAAATTATAAAGAGAAATTAATTGTGTCTACAAGTCATTTTGGAGCTAAAATCTATGAAATCAATGCTCTGAACAATCTTAGAAGAGCTATACAGAAGCATATACAAACAAAAATCCAATGGCAATGGCCAGCAATGCAAGAACATCTAGTAGTGCCCAAAAAGCACAGAAGGAAAAAGTGCTTCAAGATCAAACATGTCAAATTGGAGATACAAAATTAACCTTAAAGTCAAAGCAGAATTATCTATGATAAGGTGTTGAATAGGGAGCATAAGAATATTCATCTAGAAACATAGGTACATTTACATGGCATTCCATTTTATCTTCAAACATATACAAGCCCACACACCTTTATCTAGAGTTAGTGCTTGCAGTCACCAAGTTCTATAATCCTCATATGAGAAAAATCCAAAATTGCAAGGGGTAAATATAATTCTAACTCACCTCAGACCTGTTCACTGATGCATTTGCCATAGGTGCCTAGCCTAGGACTTCCTCCAACCCCTTTAATTTTGAATACCAAAGGAAATTCTATAACCTGAGAAAGCATGCAAAAGGGGACAAGTTTTTTAAAAATTGGCTCAATTTGTAGCTACATAATTCTCTCGTGGGAAACACAATCCTTGCAACCCCAATCAAGATTACAAATTTCAAGTACCCAAAAATGTTTTTTATGCTAGCCATAATATTTATACTGTCAATTGATAAAGAAGTATATGATTACCAAATTGCCATGGCAAATGCCATTTTTAATCTTCACTATAATGGCCACTCTCATTCAAACTAGTCTACTTAACCTCTTTTTTTTTACTAGGTTTATTATTTATGTGAGAAGATGCATGAACAACTCACTCAGCTCCAAATATTCCCATATGGCACATTTATATACTATTTGCATCTAGTATGGCTCTTTTTGTTCAAATATTGTTGATGATATGCACTAGATAGGTGTGAACAGGAAAAAATGACCAAGGGCAAATTTTGGTAGTAGTAGACTAGATTACCTTAGGAAATATGAGTCATATTATCATTTTAACGGAGAATTTTTGGACCATACTCTAAATACCATCTATGAAGAAATGCCTTAGTTATCTCCAAAAGTGAAGGCAACATTGCAAAGTATTCAAATAGAAGAAGGTGACTGGTAATTTATCACAAAAGGAATAATGATAAGGTTGTATGGTTTCATAGGGAAACCTATTTTGTTGCCATACTATGTCACAAACAAGTTTTTTTCTATAGAGTATTAAATGTAGACAAACACCATTAATGTAGCATTTGGCACTAGGATTAACAAAAAGGGAACCTATGAGTACCCCTTCACTTATAAACCTATTACAATAACTACTAGAGGGCAAGAATAATTACTCTACCACAAGCTCGAAAAGTTGAGACTATGAGCTATACCTCAATGGTGGAGATACAATCTTGAGAATAAATTCACCAAGAGGCTGAATTTTCTAAACAAGAGAAAACCACCAATTTTCAAGAATATCGGTAGACCTGAGTTAGAATAACTATAAAATAATATTGAAGACAATGATCTTGATGGGATGATCAATAAAGTGTAATAATTTCCTCCATTGAGGGATTACTATGAGCAAGAGGCTGAATATGATCCAAAAAGAATCCTGACCATAGGCTGAACCAAGACAAGATAATTACAATGGCAAACAAGATTAACTAGGAAGAAGCCAAAATGGTAGAAAAATGGATGTTCAAGTGTGAATAAAAATCTCATAAATCTAGATTTCCACTATCAATGGACAAAGAATTCTCACAAAAATACAACAAGAAGGTAAAACTATGGAAGACTCAAGATGAATAAGGAAAATACTTTGTTGTCGACAACCAAGGAAGATAAGTACAAGATGATGAACCAATAACAAGGGATTAACCTCAGGGGGGGGGGGCCGGGGGGGGGGGGCGGGGGCGGGGGGCGGGGGCCGGGGGCGCGGGGCGGGGGCGGGCGGCGCGGCGGGGGGGGGGGGGGGGGGGGGGGGGGGGCGGGGGGGGGGGGGCGGGGCGGGGGGGCGGGGGGGCGGGGGGGGGGGGGGGGGGGGGGGGGGGGCGGGGGGGGGGGGGGGGGGGGCGGGGGGGGGGGGGGGGGGGGGGGGGGGGGGGGGGGGGGGGGGGGGGGGGGGGGGGGGGCGGGGGGGGGGGGGGGGGGGGGGGGCGGGGGGGGGGGGGGGGGAAAAAGAAAGTGGAGCAAGTAATTTCTAAATATGGTCCCATTACAAAAAATATTCAGACATCAGAAGAAAGGCTAGCTACCAATGATGTTGCAACTCACCAAAAGAAACAAGTGGTTGTAATAGAAACCTCCCAGGCAAGAAAGTAAGCTATGATATTTTTTCCAACAGAATTGCAATAGGATATTTATCTAAAAGCATCCAAATTTGTAGTAAGATGGGATACACTGGAGGAAGTATAGGAAAATTAGTTACGAGTCCAAAAGATATTATACATGTATAGAAACACCCTCAAAATATAGCTCTAGGAGCATCTTTCCCTATATCCCATGCTCTAGGAAATAAGAAGTAAAAAATACACCTTAAGATCCCCACTCAGACCAATGCCCAAGTTTTTTCAGGGCCTATAGAGCATCAAAACCAACAGAAGTAAGAAGCACCAACCGAGGGCATACAAATATAAAATCGACCCATAAATAACAATGAGGGGTTTGATATGAGCATACAATCATATATGCAACAGTTTCTACTGACCACTACATCTAATCACATAACTCCTCCTAGAGCATCTAGTAAAATAAAAGTTAATTCTCAATGCGATTAACATGAAAGGGCTAGTAAGAAATGAATGATCCAAGGATTAACTCCAACAACTAGAACAAAAAATAAACCAACAATAGAGAAACACTCAATAGTAAATATAGGCATGGTTTTTTTGAATTCAAATACTACTTCTTCTGCTTATTTTATCCCTACCAATGTTCCCTCCTTTTCTCAACCATTAATGAAATCTACAAAAGGGTAAACTATTCAAAATAACCCCACATACAAAAACCTCCCAACCACATCTGCTCCATCCATTAAGACTCCTACAACCGCTACCACAACTATTTAGAAAATCCCTTTATCCCTATCTCATATTACAATCCATATTTTCCACACTACCGCCTCTCGATAATTCAACTTTACCTATTGTTAATAATCTCAAGAATATGAGCCACAATGCCCAAGAGTGGTGGAAGAATAAGGCACCTAGAAAAGCAGAGAAGTATGCTCCTTCTAGGCAAATAACTGTAGTTGACCCTACCACTTATTAGTAGATAAGGGTCACAATCATGTTGAGGATAAATAAGCCAAAAACTGAGATGGCACCTAATGGTTACTAGGTGAACATACAAATGGTTTATATTTACCAACTACCATAGGAAGACTCTTTGCTCATTGTCCAGGCCCACATTAACATTATCTATTTGCAAGACAATAGATTGAGACGTAGATGCCAACAATTGGAAGATGTAGTCAAGGAGATGGAGGCAATGACCAAATAAGACTAGAATGTTAAAAAGCCCTTGCAAAATGAAAATAAAAAATGGAAGAAGAAGATAATGGAATTTGCACAAATTCATAAGTAATTCCAAGAGACTTAAGAGTCAAAAAAAACACTAATAGAACATGTTCAAGATCTGCAAAAACAACTGTAATAAAAAAATAAAGAGCCAAAGATTTATGCTTCTCCAAAGAGACCCTCAAGTAAGTGAGGAGAGATAGCTAGAATAAAGTCCTCCAATATGCTCTCAAATCTTACCAAGTAGTAGGCTACCTAGAATTCAGTGCATGATCTATAGAACAAGCAACATAAGACTTTGAGTATGCTTAAGCTGAAGTAGGAGGTATAATTAAACAAGATGAAGACTTAACAAGACTATCAAAAAGGATATCTGAACCTATTGTGAGATCCATCCCTAGCGGCCAATGGAATGCAACAAAAAATATCTTTTGAATTGTAATCAAAATATACAAAAGAATCGAACAAGGATGGGAGATGATAGATAGGTTGCAAAACAAGGTAGACATAATAATGGATCCAATGAGGGAAGCTGAAGAATTGATATTTTTAGGATTTTAGGACAAAGAGACCTAACTTCTAACCAAGGAAGATTTTTATGCTTAAATCAAATTAGAAACCAATAACTCATCAAAGAAGCATAGGTACTTGAGTTTCTAAATAAAATGGCTCTAAAGCAAGCTAAAGTAAAAGAAATTACCAAAAGATATCAATATCCTTATTACACAAAATTCTATAGGTTGAAACAGATAATGAGAGAGTCTGGGAACTCAAATATCCTTCACAAAATATATGGATGATAGTTTTATTAGTCCTTGAGAAAGTAGAAGAAATTTTTGGCAATGAAGAAGAAAAAGAGGAGGAAGAAGAAGAGGAGACCCCTGAGGTAGACATTTCTCCTAAAGAAGCTATTGGAGCACAGGACGACCAAGGGACATGGCACATAGGAAGAGGCACGAGAGAAACAAACAACTAATAATGTGACACGTTCAACACCACAGGGATAAATGCAAAATAAAAAAAGTACCAAAAGGAGAATAACCCACCTAAAAGTTTGAAAAGGTCAAATGCATTTTATTTCCATTATAAATATTAGATATCATCTGTATTTTTCATTATTTTTACATAATTCTCTCGTTCATCACATATCATTATTTTGAAAGTTATTTTCCATCATAATAAGCTCCATTCACATTCCATCTCATCATCACTTTAACTCCGCATCCAATGGAAATAAGCCTTCTGAGTTTTATTTTTTGCAAGCAAAAATTTCTCAAAAGATGCCAAGAATGTAGGTCAATCTCATGACTTTGTTTGCATAGTAAGAGAAGTAATTTTTTTACCAAAAATTGGCTAAGTGCGTTGAAGACTAAAGGCTTGCAAAAATCTGGGATGTTCAAAATTGAGCTTACGTTAGTGTAATACTTCCTCCACTCAAAAATATGTCATCAAATGCATAAAGCTATGATGCTCAAAATCATACTTACCTCTATTGTGACATCAATAAGCCCAATTTAAACCCTGAGATCATGCAAAGGAGAAGAGTGAATGAATACATAATGCATAAATTCGGGCCTATGGAACTAATGATACTAGCCAAAGAGAAAAGGAGCCCAAAATCATGCAAGTCAAATGACTAAGACCAAATGCACAAAACTGTGATGAACAAAATCAGGCTTGTCTTGGTGATGATGTAAGCATTCTCAAAATAAATCTTGAAATCGTGCAAGGAAGACCAAGATGCACAAAGTTGAGATATGGAAAGCCAAAGCAAGCAAAAATGTACAAAGTTAGCCCCACCGAGCAAATGATGTTAGCATCTTCAAGTTAAAACTCGATATCGCACAAGGAAGGAAATTGATACACAAAATGAAGTGAACAAAGCCAAAACACATCCAAGGGTGATGTCATATCAACAAAATCTGGTTTCCTTCCAAAGAGCCTTTGCAAACAAACTAACAAGCCTGATTTCAGAATGAGTATCCATGAAACATCGCTTTCAGACCTGTAACTACCATGGTGTCGGCTAGTTGTTTCCAGTTGATAACACTAAGGCACGAAAGTGACAATTTTGACAAATTGATTGCAATAATGCAGCCACTTACAAAATATAGTTGAAGATCAATGGATCAAGTTCAATGCAAATTCAAATTTAAATGTAGAATGAAGTCCAAAGCAGCCACCCCAACATTCTGGTTGCTTGCCAGACTGTTTTCCTAATAGTTTTCTAGCTGTAAAATTTCCACTGTAAATTCAAAATATAACCTATAAATAAGCCAAGAGACCATAATACAAGGGTCGACTCTATAGTCCTCGCCTGGTATTGCTATGTAATATTGCTACTGAATAATGAAGTGACAATTGTTTGGCCTCCATCTCCATTACTGTTCAATTGCAAATTTTTATAAATGTACAATTTGTTTCAAGTCACTTCTGTTATACTTAATACTTAGTTTATTCTGTTATTTTTTTTTATTTTTTTTAATCGTTATTAGATTGCTTATTTTTTAAGTCCTTGGAATGATTAAAGCAATTATTTTAAGTTAAATAAATTTATAATTATACTTGATAATAAATGATTGGTTAAATATCAATTGGTTAAATATCATGTAATTGTGTTAGCATGTTATTTAATGAGATCCAATAGTTTTACAATGTATCATGTCCATTTTTTCTTAAATTTTTCTAACCCTTACTCTTCTTATCCCTTTTCCTTTTAAATATATGATCATTTAAAAAAGTCATCCTTCTTGAGAGGTTAAAATCGAGAGCAATCTCATTTCATCTGTTGGCTAAAGTCTAGGACCTAATGCCTGTCGGCAGGTATAACAAATTTTGGTCTAACAGCACATATAATATTATTTAAAAAGTTTAATATGATTCCTCGTCCAACTACGAAGAGAAGGGAAATTGACAGGTGATGTGATAAGATACAAGTATTACAACCACAGAAGTAATGGACGTCTAGCCCCATGAAAAGTATGTAGAAAGATCAATAAAGTAAATCAACAAATGTGGAATAGAAGATAATGATTTACCAAAACTGTAAATTGAACCTAATTTATGTTAGACGATATAATATTATCTAAAATTTGAAACATAAATCCTCTTCAAAGGGAAATTGACGGTGATAATATAGCTACAAATATTACAAAGATCAATAAATGTGGAAGATAAGATAATTGATTTACCAAAACTGGGAATTGCAGAACCTAATTTATTTAGTAACCAGTAGTCATCGGCGATCTGCGACTTGTCACAGAGGGTGTAAAGGAAGAACTAAACAGAGATTTGAATTCTAGATTAATGCCACCATTACCAACTCTGAAAATAGGCACATAGAAGACCATGGTCATGGCCGCTATAAATCTGGGTATGCTATGTAATAATCAGATTGAAACACAGTATAAGCACAAGGAAATTGAAAATAAATAATACGAAAAAATATTGTTGAAGATGTAATTGTAATTTGGAGAGTAAAATCTTTGGCTTTCAATTTTCCGTATTTCCTTCCTGGTCCATATCATGCATACTTGTTGTTTTCTCTTTCAAATTGATACACACATATAGATGAAGTTCTCTGACCTTAATATTTCCAGCTTGTTTGATGGCCTCCACCAGCTTGAGCTGTTCAAGAATGTGGTGAGCAGAGACGCCTCCTGAAACAGCACTTATCACAACATCAACTTGTTTCAGAACATCCACCAGCCTTTCCTGGTCGTCCAATGAACACTGCACAACAAATATATGTTAGATAAACTTCAAGATATAATAGTACCAGCTAGGCTACACTGTTTTTTTTTTTTTTCTGTCAATTACCTCTACAAGTTTTGCACCCATCTCTTTAAAGGACAACAATATCTGCACTTTCTCAACCACAGTCACCGCTTGTGGCCTAAACAGAAGGAAGGTAGGATGACCAAGGGCTAAGCTGGCTTTAGCAATTCTTCTGCCAATAAAACCAGTAGCACCCACTATTAGAACTCTGCTCTCCTTCTCCATATTATACACCTATGCCCTCAATGGCCAACCGATTTCAGAGCAAAGTATTGGCCTATGTTGCTCACAAATGTTTATTTCCTTTCTGTTTCTCTCACAAAGCGGTCAAGAGAATGGTAGTAGTAAACCAATTCCTTCAGAAAAGGATGCCGGCTCTTTTGTTATGGATCAGTCAAGCATTGTAACAAAACCAATTATTCACCCTATGAAATAGCTTATGAATTTGTTTATAACCTGCAATTTGAGATGCCGTGAATACAAAGAAAAATCATGTAATTAGGTGGTGGAGTGTTATTACCGGTAGTTAACACCCTTAGACGGGTGACAAACATGTGACATATATAGAAGACCTAAAGTATTGGATTTGTATTATTATATTAATTGATTAGAAAATAAGAAATGTTTGTTTAATTAAAAAGTAAGAAAAGCTAGTTATTTGGTTTTATTTTTTTAAATTATTAAAAATCAGATTTTAATTTTTAAATAAAAATTAAATTTATTTGTTTAATAATTTTTATAAACATAAAATCAAAGTTAAACCAATCTTAAGTATTTAAAAAATTAAAAAAACAACTATTCAACCATACCATTTACCTCCTCCAATTGACATTCCCTTTCTCATATGACACAAACACCACTATCATTCTGAGTTGTGACCTTTACAGTTTAAGAGAGAGCTTCAGAACACAATTTCTTTGATTTTGTTTTTACTAACAAATTAAAATTTTTAAGAAAGAATTTTGCATCCAAGGCTTTTCTTTGATGGGTAGGTGTGGTAGAAGTCTAAGCAGGTGTGGTAGAAGTCTAAGCACTGCTATTTGAAAGTAAGGTGGAGGGCAGCCGTTACATTAGTCGGTGGCTGCGCTAGTCGTACTTTTGTAATGATTAGATGGTCCAACAAATGGACCATTTTTATTAGAATATTAAGTAATATTTTTATATTATGTGCTAGTCGCACTTTTGTAATGATTAGATGGTCCAGCAAATGGATCATTTTTATCAAAATATTAAGTAATATTTTTATATTTTATTTTATTTTTACATGATGAAAATAGTAGTCGAAATAAATTTGGGTAGGCTGTCTAGTTTTTATAGTTGTTACAGTATTTTGTGTTGTTCGTCTCTTGAAACTGTTACACAAATTTTGGCGCAGTCTACTCTATAACTGAAGAATTTAAATTTTTTTAAACTGACGCCGAAGTCCGAACACCGCAGCGCAGACAGCGCAGAGCGCAAGTCGGGGGCCCGACGGACTTCACCCAAACTAGGGCGAAGTTCGAACGTCGGTGGCGTCGACGGACTTCGCCCGAAATTGGGCGAAGTTCGAACTCGGCACGCCGACGGACTTCGCCCGAAATTGGGCGAGTGCGCACTTCGGTTGCGCAACCGGACTTCGCCCAAACTTGGGCGAAGTTCGCACTCGGGCCGCAGCGGACTTCGCCCAAACTCAGGCGAGGTTCGCACTTCGCGGTCGCGACAGACTTCGCTCGAAATTGGGTGAAGTTCGAACTTCGGGCAGCCAACGAACTGCGCTGGGCGAAGTGGGGACTGAGGCCAACTTTGGACTACTCTCGCGCACTCGAGCTGCTCCAGTCTTAGCCATGAACTTCGGAAGCAAACTTGGAAAGCCGCTTCAGACTTGTTCTTCTTCCACGGCTACCGCTAGATTTGCCTGGCTTGGCAACACCCGTATGAGAGGAGAGAATAACCGGAATAGATAACAACAAACTGCAAACCCTAAAGGTGCCTAAAACAAACAACAAACTTTATTTATATTAAACGGGGGTTTACAAGTTCCTCAACCGAGGAAATTACAACATCTGCAGGCTACGCTACAGGATAAACTAAAACAGACAAAATGTTGAGTTGGCTGCTCAGACATTAATCAGCTGAGTCAAACTGCTCGCTGAGATACTTTTCTTTGCCTCTGCTCCTCTTGCACTGCTCTTCCTCCTCTCTTCTTCTTCTCCAATCTGAAATACCCGAGATGCCTTATATAGCCACGGGAAGAGGAGGATTGGGGTTTGTCCTCTGACAGGTTCTGACAGGCCCTCAACTAGGGTTTTTGACCAATCGTCGCACTAGCGTCACATCTGTCAGAGGGTAGGTGCGACGTCATGTCAGCCCTTTGCCGGGATCCCGGACTGCGACAGCGCAGATCCGACTTCGCCCATGTCTGGAGCGCAATCCGGTTTCGCCCAAGGTTTGCAGCGCAATTGGGCACATGCATGAAATCCGGGTTAATTTTTCTAACACCCTCCTTTAAGCTCGATTTCACGAGCGCTTTGAATCCAAGCTGCTCTCGCAATCTGTTGAAGTCTTCCTCCTTCAAAGGCTTCGTGAAGATGTCAGCCAGCTGCTCTTTGGACCTGCAAAACTGTAGTTGTACTTCGCCAAATTTCACTAGCTCTCTGATGAAATGATATCGGATGTCTATGTGCGTCATCCAGCCATGGAACACGGGATCCTTTGAGAGTGCAATGGCCGAATTGTTATCACAGAAAATTGTTGTCGCACCATCCGGAGGAAAGTTCAGTTCACTCAGAACTCTTCGCAGCCAAACTGCTTGGCATGCGGCTGACGTGGCGACGACATATTTTGCTTCGGTTGTGGACAACGCAACGATGGGTTGTTTCTTGGATGCCCATGATACTGCCCCTGATCCGAGATGGAAAGCATACCCGGAGGTGCTCTTTCGATCGTCGGTACTGCCAGCCCAGTCACTGTCCGTGAAGCCCACTAGCTCCAACTGGTCTTGTCTGGTGTAAAATAGGCCATGGTTTCGTGTCCCATTGACATAGCGCAAGATCCTCTTGCCTGCTTGCCAATGCGTGTCCTTCGAGTCTCCATGAAACGGCTGATCAGACCGACTCCGAACATCAGATCTGGCCGAGTTGCAGTCAAATACATCAGACTACCAACTAGCCTCTTGAACAGGGTTGGGTCGACATTCCTCCCTGTATCCAACTTGCTCAGCTTCAAACCTGTGGCTGCAGGTGTGATGGCAGGTTTACTGTCCTCCATCTTGAAGCGCTTCAGGACATCCTTCGCATACTTGCCCTGAGAAATGAAGATGCCATCTGCCGATTGGTCAACTTCAATGCCGAGAAAATACTTCATCAACCCTAAGTCCATCATCTCGAACTCCTTCTTCACTGTTATGAACTGGTCGAACAGGACATTGTTGTTGCCAGTATAAATCAGATCGTCCACATACAAGCAGACGATAATGAGCTCACCTGCTGCATTTGTCTTCATGTATAGGGTGTGCTCATATGGGCATTTCTGAAACCCATTCTCCTGAAAATAGTCGTCAATCCGGCTGTACCAAGCTCGGGGCGCCTGCTTCAAACCGTACAGGGCCTTCTTCAGCTTCAGGACTTTGCCCTCCTGGCCTTCAATTTCGTAACCTGGTGGCTGGTCTATGTAGACCTCTTCCTCTAACACTCCGTTGAGGAAGGCTGACTTGACATCCATCTGGTACATCTTCCAACCTTGTTGGGCTGCCAATGCCAGGATCATCCTGACTGTGTCAAGTCGGGCTATAGGCGCATATACCTCATGGTAATCGATGCCTGACTTCTGCTTGTAACCCTTCGCCACCAATCTGGCTTTGTGCTTGTCAATGTCTCCTTAGGCGTTGAACTTTGTCTTATACACCCACTTGACCCCAATGGTCTTCTTCCCTGTTGGAAGATCGATCACTGCCATGTTTCATTCTTTTCAATGGCTGCTATCTCTTCATCCATCGCCTGCACCCACTTCTGATTCTGACTTGCATCTTCGAACTCTACTGGATCAACTTCAATAAAGAATGCAAAGTCAGGGTGCTCTTCATCTATGTGGGTTTGGGTTGCCTCATAAATGTCTTGCAAGCTCCGAGTCTTCGCAGGTGTCCTCAGGTTTTGAATTCTGCTTGCAAGTGGAGGTGACCGGGATGGAGTGGCTGTGCTACTGCTGGCACCGCTGTTGATGCTGGAAGTTGCAGGTGGCTGCACACTTCCTTCTTCCAAGTCAATAGACTGAACTTCTGCTGGCTTTAACTGGCCAGTCTCGGACTTCCCGTTCCAGGCTTGATCTTCAAGAAACTTCACATCACGGCTGATGATGAGCTTCTTCGTCACAGGGTTGTATAGCCTATATGCCTTCGCCTGCTCACTGTACCCTATGAAAATGCATTTCTCGGCTCGATCATCCAACTTCTGCCGCTTCTCTTCTGGAACATGTGCATATGCAATGCACCCGAACACACGCAAGTGACCCACACTTGGCTTCACTCCGCTCCAGGCCTCCTGAGGGATTTTGTCCTTCACGCTTTTGGTGGGACATCTGTTCAGCAAGTAGACTGCACATGTTACGACCTCTGCCCAAAATTCATGCGATAATCCCTTCGCCTTCATCATGCTTCGTGCCATTTCCATGATGGTTCGGTTCTTCCTCTCAGCTACGCCATTCTGCTGTGGTGTGTATCTGGCAGTGAACTGCCTTCAAATTCCGTGCTGCTTGCAGTAGTTGTGGAATTCGTTGGAGATGTACTCTCCACCTCCATCAGTTCTGAGAGTCTTCACATAATAACCGCTCTGTTTCTCCACTAGAGCCTTGAACTCCTTGAATCTGGAAAATGCCTCTGACTTCAGCTTGATGGCATAAATCCAAGTCTTCCGACTGAAGTCATCTATGAATGTCAAGAAGTATTTATTGCCGGAAAACGTGGTGGTCTGCATCAGACCGCAAATGTCTGAGTGCACCAGCTCCAATGGCCGTGATGCTCTCCAAGAGCGTCCTACGGGGAATGCATCCTCGTGCTGCTTGCCGACTAGGCAACCTTCACACACTTGGTTCGGTTGCTCTATCAGGGGTAGACCCTTCACCATTCGCATCCTATGTAGTTGATTCAGGCCACTGAAGCTCAGGTGACCGAATCTGAGATGCCACAGCTAGGTAGCATCCTTCTCAACTGCACTCAGAGACATCAATGATTCATTCTGAATCTGCAGCGGAAACATTTTGTTTTTCGTCATGGACACAGTTGCAATTTGTCCATGGACTTTGTCTCTGATGGAACAGACACCGTCTTTAAACAGTACAGTGTGCCCCTTTTGCATAAGCTGTCCAACACTTAGTAGATTATGCTTCAACCCAGGCACATAAAAAACATCTTGAATTGTTTTTCTATCACCGTGCCGGGTGCGGATGAGGATCTTTCCTTTCCCCATCACGGGAACTTTGTTGTTGTTCCCCATCTTGACTTCGGACTGGATTGTTTCATCTAGTTGTGAGAACATCTCTCTGTTCCCAGTCATGTGGTTGCTGCAACCACTGTCAAGATACCAGATGTTTTTCTTGCTCTCCTCTTCAATACTACAAGTCAGCAATACATTTCCTCCTGCCGCATTTTTGGGTTCCTCCGTATAATGGGCTTGCTGCTGATTCTCGTTCGCCATCTTCTTCTTGCACTGTGAGGCATAATGGCCGAACTTGTCTGCGATAGTAGCATTGGACCTTTGACATGTCCTTCTTCTCGCTGAGAGCTTCCTTGCTGATTTCTGCCAGTGCCTCTTCCTCCTTGCCGATGAAAGTTGCAACTTGGCTCGAGCGTCATGAGGGTTTGATCTCCCTCCTTGCTTGTTACTTCTCCCACGCCTGCTTCTGCCTCTCCCTCCTTGAGAACTAGAAGCGCTGTGGTGGGAGTCTTGTCTGTCGCTATCTCGGACTGAGGCTTGAGCCCGAAACGCTTGCTCTAGAGAGGTCTGAGATGAACGGCTCAGCCTCTGTTCATGGGTCTGCAATGAACCCATGAGTTCGTCTGTCGAGAGGGTTGTCAGATCCCTCGACTCTTCGATTGCTATCACAACCGAGTCGAACTTCGCAGGCAGACTTCTGAGAATCTTCTCCACGATTCTCTGGCTCTGGAAATTTTCTCCATTCAACCGCATCTGGTTGATAATGTCAGTCGTCCGGGTGAAGAAGTCGCTCATCGACTCGGACTCGCTCATCTGCAGGTTCTCAAACTGTCTCCTGAGCATCTACAGTTTCACCAACTTCACTTTGTCGATGCCCTGATACGAACTTGCTAGGGTTTCCCAGGCCTGCTTGGCCTTGGTGGCTGATGCAATCCACGGGAAGATGGTCTCCTCAACCGCTTGCATGATGTAGAAGAGGGCCTTCTGTCCTTCTTCTTGTGCTCTTTCAACATATCCTTGTCTGCCTAAGAGAGGGCGGCCGATCTTCGTTGCATCTGCCGGTTACAGGTAGCCGTTCTCGACTAACTCCCATAGCTCCTGAGATTCGAACATGATCTTCATTTGGATGCTCCAGTAATCGTAGTTCTTGCCGTTAAATCATGGGATCTGCAACTGCAGCGAGTTTCTCTCGGAAGCCATGCTTCTATCTCCGTGTCACGGCACTATCAGCTCTGATACCAATTTGAAGAATTTAAATTTTTTTAAACCGACGTCGAAGTCCGAACGCCGCAGCGCAGACAGCGCAGAGCGCAAGTCGGGGGCCCGACGGACTTCGCCCAAACTAGGGCGAAGTACGAACGTCGGCCGCGCCGACGGACTTCGCCCGAAATTGGGTGAAGTTCGCACTTCGGGCCGCAGTCGGACTTCGCCCGAAACTGGGCGAAGTTCACACTTCGCGGCTGCGAAAGACTTCGCCCGAAATTGGGCGAAGTTCGAACTTCGGGCAGCCAACGAACTGCGCTGGGTGAAGTGGGGACTGAGGCCAACTTCGGACTACTCTCGCGCACTCGAGCTGCTCTAGTCTTGGCCACGAACTTCGGAAGCAAACTTGGAAAGCCGCTTCAGACTTGTTCTTCTTCCGCGGCTACCGCTGGGTTTGCCTGGCTTGGCAACACCCGTATGAGAGGAGAGAATAACCGGAACAGAGAACAACAAACTGCAAACCCTAAAGGTGCCTAAAACAAACAACAAACTTTATTTATATTAAACGGGGGTTTACAAGTTCCTCAACCGAGGAAATTACAACATCTGCAGGCTGCGCTGCAGGATAAACTAAAACAGACAAAATGTCGAGTTGGCTGCTCAGACATTAATCAGCTGAGTCAAACTGCTCGCTGAGATACTTTTCTTTGCCTCTGCTCCTCTTGCACTGCTCTTCCTCCTCTCTTCTTCTTCTCCAATCTGAAATACCCGAGACGCGGGAAGAGGAGGATTGGGGTTTGTCCTCTGACAGGTTCTGACAGGCCCTCAACTAGGGTTTTTGACCAATCGCCGCACTAGCGTCACATCTGTCAGAGGGTAGGTGCGACGTCATGTCAGCCCTTTGCCGGGATCCCGGACTGCGGCAGCGCAGTCCGACTTCGCCCATGTCTGGAGCGCAATCCGGTTTCGCCCAAGGTTCGGAGCGCAGTTGGGCACATGCGTGAAATCTGGGTTAATTTTTCTAACAATAACCACCATGCCACAATCATTTTAAACCTTTTAGTATGATTGAATTGGTAGGAATGTGGGACTATTTTTCATTAGTATAGTGTATATGTTAATAATTTGATATTGATTGGATTGTGGTATGTGTGAATAATTTTATATTGTTTGAATTGATGAAATTCTTTTTCATTAGTATAGTGTATGTATGTGTTAATAATTTTATATAGATTGTACTAAAAGATTTCAATGATTTATAAACTTATTATTTACTAAATTTTTTCAATAAAATAATAGACTTAAAAATACAAACCTTCACTACTAATATGAAATTCTTCCCTCTATTAACATTAAAATAGTTAACATTAAATCTCAGCATGTACATGTGGGTAGTTAGCCTCTGGCCTTTATTAAAATTAAGTCACAACATGAATGTGTGTGGCTCTGCATGGAAAACCTGCCTAAAACCATTAGAGTTTTTTTCCCTTTCATTTGGACCAAACTTCTTGAATCTGAACTTGGTACTTACTGTTTCTATCAGCTGCATGTGTGTAGCACTTTTGTTTGTTTTTATGGTTGTTTGGCTGCTTGTTTGTTGCTATTATTAGAGTATAGTATGACAGACTTCCTTTGCTTTATTCCACTGGTGATTCCCTTATTGTGGGAAGATGATTCCATATTCAAACAACTTAAAAACAAAAAATTTAAGAGTATTGTCTTGCATATAGTTTTGTTCCTGTTTGCAATTTTTAAGGGATAAGAAATTATCAGCTTTTAATAATTAACACTAACATTGCACCTGTTCAAATTATAGCTGCAACAAGTCTACTTACCGCCCCTGCAGGCATCTCAATTGCTATAATTAGTTTACATTTTTTTTTTGTTGATATTCTGGTAATTTTATCCCTGTGCTGACAGTAACTCTTATTTGAACCTATGCAAGTTTGTATCCTATATTCTGTTGAACTTGGACTTTGCCTGGTAGAACCTATGGTCAGCGTTTTGAGTTGTAGAATTTCAGTGGACGTGGCCAACTTTTCAAGTGCCTTTGACTATGTAGTCACTTTTGAGTGATCCATTTCTCTGTACTTTGCTTTTAACCTTTTCTTGTGAAGCCAATTATCGACAGCAATTTTGGGCTGATGATAAGATCTATAGTTAAAATGCATAAAGTTTTGATTAATTAATTTTTGTTGGCTTCTTATATAGATGCCAAATCCTCTCACTGCAATAGTGTATATAATTCTCGTGTGTTTTTAGCTTGCAAACCATTCTTATTATTGTTTCTTTGCCCAAAATTATGTAGTAAAGGTAATTTTTAAAATTTTAACTTAAATTTTTTATTAATAAACTACTTAACTTAAAATGTGCTTTGGCTTTATACATTTACATGGACGCAACTCTTGTCCAAATGACTTAGAGAGGTTTTATTGGAACGTGAGGTTTAAGTTATTTTTTATTAAAGGGTCGATAGATTAGAGGTATGAATGAGCATCTTAACGGGATTTTATTAATTATATATTTTTAGAAAACATGTTTACATTGATATATATATATTGTAGTGTTTGTGTTTTGTAGTTTTTGTTAGCTTATGAATTTTTAAAGATGTATGTTTATTTAAAAATATATAATATATATTTTTAATTAGTTATATATATATATATATATATATATATATATATATATATATATTATATATATTTTGAAGTAGTTATATATATATTTTATTAAAATTTTGTTGTATTATTTTTATCAATTATTTATGACAATGTTTTTTATCCTAATACCCTACAAAAATTGAATTAGTTTTTTATATATTTTATTATAATTATATTAGTGTGGTATTTTAACCAATCACTTACAAAAGTTCATATTAGTACCAATAATAATTGAACTTTGAGAGCTCTTTATGAGCCAAATATTATCATTGTTAGACTTAAACGTTTTTGGTAGAAATCTAATTATATATACAATATGACTTCAACTTTTGGACAAAACTCTAATTAGTTACATGGATTTGAAATCACAGAAAAGTAACGGGTCAGATTTGAAATGTATTTAGTTACACTTGCACTCTAATTTATGTATATTGTCTTCAATATTTTAACCTTGTATTTTTCATGCACCTCTATTTCTCAGGAATCATCTTCATCATCATGAATCTTGAGTTCATCCACTACTTATGTTTGTAGGAGATCTTTGGACTATGCTGGCTTCAATTCCCTATTTCTTGTCCTTCTAAAAACTCAAGTAATTTATTATTAACTTCATCTTGAGATAGATATTCTACAATTTCTTGGGAAAATCCAACTAAATTTAAGGTATATATTTTATTCTTTATTGAACCTGTAGCTTTAGTTTTGTTTTGATATTTGACGATACATTTGTTATGATCATTTATATGTTTAAATTTAACTGATCTTATTTTTTCAACCAATTTAGTTATTAAAACAAATTTACTTGATAATCCAAGAACTTATAAAACATTCTCTAACACAAAATCTAAAAAGGCATTCTAGGTATTACTCTACCAATTCTTTGAACTTGATATATCTTATCATCTAAGATTTTTAGAGAGATATTGTCATCGACTTCTAAAAATTCAAACCAATGTAAGTTGGTCACATGATGATTAGCTCTTGAGACTATATATCAAACATATTTTCCACATGTACCTTTTGTTGAGACTTTCGTGATATTATCTTACATCTTTGATAAGATTTTTGAAGAACTCTTTTATGATGTTGCCCATTGTATCCAAAAGATTTTTTTGATATAAATTTTATTTTTGAACTTTTCTTCTCATAAAGTATAGTTTTGTATTTTGATGATGTCTTTTATGTTGAACAGTTCCTCTTTGCCATTTATCCATTTTTTTGGGTGTATTTTTTAAATTGAAATCCTTATATCTCCCAAATTAAGAATAACTCAAATATAAATTTTGTAAATTATAATTTTCTAATCCTTTGGTGTAGACAACCTTTTAACTCCCTAATATTAAATTTGCAAAATTTCAAAAACCTAAAAAACTTCAAATTTCAAAAACCCTAAGCTTTTAAAGTTTTCAAATTTCAAAATAACTTTAAAAATTTTTATTTATTCATAAATAAAAAACTTAATAATATTTGCTCCTTATAACTCCTATGCTTTCTAATATTTAAATATTTCAAATATTAAAGTGCTTAAATAAATAAGACTCTTAATTATTCCTTATTACTCCAAACTTTAGCACTTAATATTTAAATGTAAAATTGAAATTCTAATTACTCCCTCCAAACATTTGGTGCTTGAAAATAAATAATGTTCTTATATTACCTAGAATGGATGATTATTTTGTTGATGATTCATCACTTTCATCTTCTATTGCAACAATATATGAGCATTGGAAAAATACTTCAAACCTTAATCTCATTCTTGCTTTCCTTCTTCTCATTATAGATTGAACCACTTGTAGAGATTTGATTTCTCAACTGGTTAGCTTCTAATATTTCAATACTTGAGTAGCCTCTCTTTATGAGGTCGATCTACTTCTGCTATTTGACATACCTTGAGTAGGCAATTGATTCACCCTGTTGTAAATACATCCTAAGTAAGTGACTTGTTTGGCATGTGTTATTTTATACAAAGTATCCGACTAGTTCATCCTATGTTGATTTGTCTCAAATGGACAATTGGTTTATCTTGTTCTGGTTTATCCCATATAGATGATTGGTTTACCCTATGCTAATTTGTCCTAGATGGATAACTGGTGTGCCTTGGAACTAGTTTATCCCAAATAGGTGATTAATTTTTCTTGGTATTGCTCTAACTTTGATTGGTGATAGGTTTACCTTGGCACTGCTCTGATTTTGATTGGTGATAGGTTTTCCTTGGTGCTGCTTCAACTTAGGTTGGTGACTGGTTTTACTTGGTACTTCTTAGACTTATTTGGACACTAGTTTTCCTTGGCACTGCTTAGAATTAGGTTGGCAACTAGTTTGCCTTGGTGCTTATGGTACCTTTGTGACTAGACCAACCACTTATATTTTATGCTTCCACTTGATTTTCTCTTAGTTCGTACCTCTTTTCACTAGCTTACACTTGCTTAATATGTTTTCTTGCTTTGTTTACTTTCTCTGTATGACTTATCTACTTTGTATATGCTTACACTGACTTGGTAAGCTTTAAGATTACACTCTGTATTTGATTCTACAAATACCTAGCATAAGATTTTATGTAGGTGTTTGAGAATATTCACTTCCTTAGGCTTCTACTTCAGAATTTTTTCAATATTGCTGTTCTTTAAGCCTTTTAAACTATATAAGTCCTTTTAACTTCTTTATTCTTTAATGTAGACCTTCTAGAGCTTCTTCTTCAATGTAGACCTTCTAGGGTCACTTTTATTCTATGTAGGCCTTCTTGGGCCTTTTCTTCTATTTTTCTACAATAACACTAATATCTTCTCCTTCAATGGAGGATTCTTAAAAAAAAATCTTATAAAATAGGTTTATTTGGCCTTATAAAATAATGTAGGTCTCTTTCTCAGATCTTCTTCAATGTAGGCTTTTATTACCTTCAATTCCAATATAATATTATTTTGCTTTCTATTTCAATATAGGCTTCTTTGGCCTTCTATTTCTTCTATTTTCTTCTTAATATCTAAATGCTTTCAAAAATGCCAAGGTTAAATCACTCTTGACCTCATTCTTATTTATTTACTGCTACTTCTTCTCTTTATCATGTATTCAGAAGCTAAAATTCTTCTCTATATCTATAGGAATCTTCTCAACCTCTAACTTAATCTTTTTTGCTTCTTTTATATAATTTCAATGTCTTAGGTCACACCTAAGAACTCAATATGATTCTCTTCCTTACTAAGATAACCCAATATCAATGTCAGAGTGATGATACTAAATATCCTTGAATGATCAACTATTTTTTGAGTTTATTATGCCTCAATATTCAATCTTTAATATTTAGTGTCCAACTTTTCTTCTAAGTTAGCATTTTTTTTCAATATAGTCGATTCCTAGTCTTCACTAGTTTTCTTTCAACCTAGTGGAAAGACTCTAGCCTTTTCTACTCAATAAAACCTTTAAAAATAGAGTCCAAGTCTTTACTACCTTTAAAGTGGATAAAATCTAAATTAACTTGAGAAAATATGGATAAAGTAAATTAATAATGGTGGCTCAATAAAATCTATCAAAAATGAATAGAGTCTGGTGGTAGCTCTAATATCACTGTTGGCTTTTTAATCCTTACTACCACACAATATTGTAGGTTCCAAATATCAAATAGCCATAATATTAAATGTCAAAATGATAATAATAATATGAGGAGAATAATATGATATCTCTTATCGTATGATATTTTTCTTCAGTAGATGGTTGTACCACTATGTATTGTTTCTTACTGTGCCAAGACATGGGTGCTAACCCAAGATAGAATACGTACCTTGAAGTAAACTTTCTATGATCAATAGAGCCTGCATAATCTGAATCTGAGTAACTTTGTAGAAAAAAATCTTTAAAATTCTTCATATAAGTTAGTCCATAATCTATAGTCTTTTGATATATTGTAGTATTATTTTTGTAGCTTTTCAATGACTTTATCTTGGTTCTTGCATAAAGCATGAAAGATAATTTATAGCAAAGGCTAAATCAGATCAGCTATTTTTTAAGTAAAAAATACTTCCAATTAACTATTGATACATATTTGTTGAAACCAAAGGTGTTTCATCCTTTTTGGATAACTGGATTCCTTGCTCCATTTGTGTATCTTTCAACTTATAATCCTTCATTTTATATTTTTCAAGTAAGGCTTTTGCATATTTTGATTGAGTAATAGTGATCTTATCTTCACTTTGTTGAATATCTAGATCAAGACAATAATTCATTAGATCTAGATCTATCATCTCAAATACCTTTTCTAGATATATTTTAATATCACTTATTAGTTTTTAAAAACTTCTATTAATTACTATGTCATGAACATATACTATGAGAATCAGTATACTATTTCCAATTTTCTTTTTATATAGATTGGATGTACTTCTTTTGAACTATGTTGTAATAAGTGATTGTTGATCTTTATATTCCATGCTTTGGGAACGTGCTTTAGACCATACAAATATTTATTCAATTTGCACACCTTATTTTAATTTTCCTTAATAGAAAAACTTTCTCGTTGTGACATATATACTTCTTCTAAGTTACCATTAAGAAAATATTTTTTACATTCATTTGATGAAGCTTCCAACCCTAATAACCTGCTAGTGCACAAATTATTCTCATAGTAATCATTCTAGTTGTTGGTGCAAATATTTATTCATAGTCAATTCCCTTAGTATGAGTATATCCTTTGGCTACTAGCCGAGCCTTGTACTTGTCAAGTGTTCCATTTTGCACCCCACTATTTCTTTTCTTGGAGGTAATTTCACTAGACCCTATATTTTATTCATTTGAAGTGATACATATTCAGATTTTATTGCTGCCCTCCAATGTGAGTGATTTAGTGCTTGGAGATTTGATGTTGGCTCTATTGTATTTCTTAGTAATAATTTATTTATTCTACTTTGATTGCAAGTCTGAGGTCTAGTAGTGGTAAGATCTGGCATTCTTTCTAGGTTTGAGTTTCTAAGAGTGTCTTTGAGCCATATTGGTTCTTTTCTATGAGAAATTATAGATTATTATATGTATTCTCCATCTTATTCTTGAGATTATTATTTTGATTCTTCACTTGTTATATCTTCCTTTGAGTAGTTTAGAAGAATTTTTGTATCATTACTGGGTTTTCCAATGTCAGTAATGACTCTTTCATCAAAGATTATATCTCTACTTATGTAAAAAAAAATTGTATGTGGATCTAATATTCTGTGTCATTTATATTCGTTATCATAGTCAACAAATACTCCTGTCATAGTTTTATCATATAATTTTGTCCTTTTTTGTTAAGGAATATGCATGTAAGATCTGCATCCAAAAATTTTTAGTTTTCCTATATTTGGTTTTTGTCCTGACCATGCTTCTTCAGGTGTAATATTTTGAGTATTCTTGTTGGTAATATATTTTGTATGTATACTACTGTTTGAACTACTTCTACCAAATATTGATGATTAAGATGAGCTTCTTTTAACTTACATATCACCACATCCATTATTGATCTATTTCTTCTTTCTGCAATTCCATTTTGTTGTGGTGAATATGCTATAGTAATTTATATTTTAATTCTATTTTATTATAAAAATGAATCAAATTCTTTAGATACAAACTCATCTCCTCTGTATGAATGAAGTGTTTTTATAGTCTTTCCTAAATCTTTTTCTACTTGAAGTTTGAATTGTTTAAAATGATTAAATGTCTTTGATTTGTACTTCATAAAGTATACCCACATTTTCTTGGTGTGAACATCAACAAATAATTAAAAATACTTATGTCCTCCAATACTAGTAACATTCATTGGTCCACATATATATGTGTATATTAAATCTAATGGTTGTTGCGTCTTATGTTGAATAAGTTCAAAAGGAATTCTATGTTGTTTTTTTGCTAAATGTTTTGGATAAATTGTAGATTCTAAAGGTAGATTTGGTATTCCTTCAACCATTTGATATTTGAGGAATTCATTCATAGTAGATTCACTAGTATGTCCTAGAAGCTTATGCCATAGATCTAAAAATTTAACCGAAAGATATGAGTGTGTAGTAGTGTTTAGAACAAATAGACCACTTTTATAAGAGCCTAATGTTATGTTTTCCTTTTGTCTAAGAATATGACACTATTTTATTCCATTGGAAACTTTGAACTCTACAGTCATATTTTGATTCATGATTTGAGAAATTGAAATAAGATCAATAGCCAATCCTTGTACATATAATACATTTTTACTATCCCTTTTCCATTTGTTAGATCTATTAGAATGTTTCCAATTGCTTTTACTTCATAAGTTTTAGTATCTTCTATAGTAACTGGTTTCTCATCTATCTTTTATAGAGAATTAAACCAATATATATTTCCAGTCATATGTTTGCTTGCCCCTAAATCTATATACCAATGATCCATGGTTTAAGACACCTTATTGTTTAGAGTAAGCAAACTTGGCAAAGACTTTCCAAAACTTAGTTTTGTAGGATTCCTTATGTCTCCCTAGTGATTAGAATAAGTTATAAAATTTATACGATGTTTGGCTACTATTAATTCACTTTTAGGTTAATTTTGTAAAGTTTTGAGAATGACAATAATCAACTCCTATTTCACCTTATATCTCCTATGAAATATGCACTTATCAATTTAATGTGGTTCTTTACAGTTGGATTCCTTTTGACCCTTTAATATGACTATGAGCAATAAATTCCAACTCAATTAACCAAGTAATAAATTTCCTTCTCTATCCTTCAATTTTTCAAAGGCTTAATTTTCTAAATTCCAATTAATTAAAGTTTGATGTAGCACTCTTTATATCTCCCTAATTTTTTATTTTTAAAAAATGATGATATTTAAAATAATTTATTTCCAAGTAGAAAACCTTATATCTCCTATGATATGAATTATAAATATTGTATTTTACCTTAAAGTAATTTGAAATGGAATACTACTTAAGGATAATAATATAAACTCCTTGATTTGCTTTAAAATCTATTAAGCTTGATTTTGAAAATAACCTAAAATGCAAATGATAATAACAATTTCCACCTTATACTATCCCTTATCACTCCTTATGAAAGAAAATTAATCAAACTATGTAAAATAATACCCTTGTAAGGTTGATGAGTGCTATAATTCCTTGAAATACGTTGTATCCTCTTGTTGGATTATGGTAGGCTAGTGTATGTCCTATTATGGTAATATTAAATGCACCTTTGACTCCTTGAATTCAAGCTTTGAATATGCTCTCACTTAATGCAAGCTTAAAATACACTTCGAATCTCTCCAAGAGCACTCCTTTTTATGGTGGCTACAGACATGCTACCACCTTCTTGATGGGTGTACCAAGTGGAATGAGTTACCAAGATTATTTTATCTCCTCCTTGAGTAGCACTTGTCTTTGAGGAGCATTAGAACATGTGGCACAGGATGAATTCCTTCTTGTTGAGCATTGAAAATTCTTGGATGTTAGGGAAATGATGGAAGGTGTTACTAAGATGGGCATCTTTCTTTGAGATTTGGAGATAAGATGAGAACATTACTTGGTTGAGCACTCTTCCTCGAGCATAGGAATTAGAATTTGAATATTCTCTTACATATTTGTATAAGTGGAATAATATATACTCCTTATCAAGACAAGTGTTTGAGCCTTCTTTGCATGGACTCTTACCTTCAATGTACCAATGTCTTAAGGCTTCTCAACATATTATTTCCAACTATTGCAAGTTTTATTTTGCCTCCTTTGTGACAAAAAATTGTGATATAGCTCCTCCTTTTCTCCCAAAAATATTGATGATGTGTTCCAACAAGGTTAGCTCCAACTATGAAGATTCTCAAGCATTGCAATAATGCTCCCTCTTGGCTGGTGATTCTTCCACGTTGGACCTTTGGTAAGACACTCCCTTTTATACATAGGATGTACTATGTTATCATTTATATTGTCCATATTGTAATGAGTGCTAGTTTCTTATATAGGATTATTGTTATTGCTTGTTGTGTAGATGTTGAGTTGGTGTATTGATACATCTTGGTGATGCAGATATTGAGCTATCTAGGACTAGATCTATTCTCAAGAACCTTGAGTGCACTTTGACCTTTCTATAAATGGATGTTGAGTCCCTTTGGAAGGGCTCTCTACTCTACTCAAAGTTTGCTCCTCAAAATTCAGTTATGTGGTTGCTTGGATACCGTGTCTTGTTGCTTGTAATAGTATCCTTAAGACTCTCTTTATTTATCCTATTTTGCTATAACTAAAAGGACAAAGTTGATGCCAATGTAATTCATAAACCTTTGCAATATATTAGGATAAAATATTATATTTTGCACCAAAGTTATATGTCTCCTATTGAAGCTTCCCTTGCTTCTTAAATATGGTGGCACTCTTCTCTATTCCTTAAGATCAATATGTAATGTATTTTTACCTTATTTTCTATGCAACACTAACCTCTGTAGACACCAAAACAACACCAATCCGATTATGTGACTGCAAAAACTGATCGCATTGACACACACAGCCCCAAGGGCAGCCTCCAAAGGTCAAACAGTGGTCCTAACCACTCTCACAGTAGTTTTGGGAGGTCAGACATCAATTTGGCACCTTCTAGGCACTTTGCTCATAATTCGTCCATCCCTGGGACGAATTCAAAATGGGATCCATCCTCCCCTGGGATGAATATAGAATCTGCTCCAGGGTGGGATGAATTCCAGGTTTGACGGGCACCCTCCCCACCCGCGGTTGCTTCCCCCGCACCTCCTAGTGGCTCCTTGCCTCGCCATCGTCGTAGGGTCCACCACTAGTCACACTCTACAGTAGTCCCGATGTCGTCCACGTCTGGGATGTCAATCACCATGTCTGAATCCCTGCCAAGTGCCACGATGACTAGTCGATCCAGAGTCCTCTCATCCCCCTGACGTCGATAGACCATGGGTTCACCAGGCAACCCCTGGTACACCCTAAACTATCGTGTCACCCGACTGTATGGGAAGAACTCATGCTCAGTCCCATGTCACCAAATTAGCCATCGCCCCTTGCATACCCATCGAAGCCACTCTCCAGCCTCAGGCCAGGCTGGAAAGTCTCGATAGGGGCGCCAAAACACCTCCCCCGAAGCAAGCTGAGCGAAGGCATCAGCATAGTTCCCTACAGCACCTGCCCACCGCCGACTCTGTCCCTGCTCCTCAGATTGCCACCAGAGCACCACGTAGCCTATATCCTTATCCTCCATCTCCCCCTGAGTCATCCATGGTAGCCCCTTCGGCCTCTCAACTGCTATGTGCTGCCAGGCCCAGCTCTGTAACAGATAACTACAGTTGATCCCATTTTGCTTTTGATAGTGGACCTCATACAACTCCCCATAGAGCTATGCCAGCAACGTCTATCCCCACCTCATGATCAATGGTGCCTTTGTCAAGCACTCAACTAGTCGCCAGACCACATCCAACAGGTTCCACGGGAACCTCGCACCTGACGAGTCAGGCAGCAGCATGTTGGAAATGAGGCCCATGAGTACTGAGTGCCTCACTCCCAACACCCCCCTCTCTAGCCACCATCAAACCAGAATGCTACCAATCTGGAAGTCAAGCTCTGCCCTCTCCACTGGGCTCTCTATGCCCAACTCCTCTCCATGCCCAAAGCACCGTATCAGTATAGCTGTATGCTAGTCATGCGGTGACGTCCTGATCGACAGTCCATCTATCAAAATCTGCAAAATCTGATAGGCGTCCTCCAGTGTCACTGTCATCTCCCCTATTGGGAGATGGAAGGTGTTGGTCTAAGGATACCATAGATTGATCAAGGCCATTATATAGGCCTAATCCCTGACCATAGGCTCCAGTCGAGTCACCTGCTTGAGCCCAAGAGCATCAAGCCACTCCCAGTCAGCCACAGTTAGCACCCCACGTGCTTTGGCAAAAGCAGTAGGCACTTGATATCGACTCTTCATAACATGCACAAGAACAATGCAAAAAATTAAAAATTATGAAAAATTGTACAACAAAAACATGAATATACAACACTACATGAAAGGGTACAGCTCAAAAAAAAAAAAAAATTTAAAACCAAACAATTCTCAAAATACAGTTTGTCAGTCCTAGGGTTTCTGTACTCTAAGTTTAAAACTGACAAAGTCTACAAAAGAAAAAAAAAATTAATAACAGTTTTTTAGCCTAGTGTTTTCACCTACGTTTTAAAACTAACAAATTTAAACCTAAAAAACTAGGGTTTTGCGTTCCTAGGGTTTTCGCGTAATAAAAGCATCACATACTACAATTTTTTTTTTACCTAGGGTTTACCTTAGTGTCAAACGGAATGCAAATCTTAGATGTTAATTACATCTTGTCAAAATAAAGTTCCACTCGGATTTCATTTTCAAGCATAACAAAGCAAAATAAACAAATAACTTGAAAATATAAAGCAAATAAACGAGGAGGACCACTTACTAGTCTCGCTTCGGCTCCGCCGCTCAATCCGGTTTGTGCACTCATGATGTTGGGAGAAATTTGACAGCGCTTCGCTTCGTAGAATTCACCTCCTCCTCCCCAGAGCTCCAAATCACCAAAAAAAAAGCAAGTGCAAATGAGCCCAAAACCCAGTTTTGGCCTTTAAATAGGCTATTTGAGCCTGTAAGCGTTCCTCCCTAGAACGAGCACTCTGGTTAGTGCTCGTACCACCCTGGAACGAATACTACATAGGAATTCCTCCCCCCCTGGAACAAATTCAACACAAAAATTTCAAAAATAACAAAAAAATGAACAAAATGACCCAAAACAAGCAATAAAGCTTGCCCGATGAAAGTGCTTTTGCATGTGACATCCCGGGTATGTAAAACCAACGTTGGGGTTACAAATCCTCACTATCCTACTCCTTAATAAGGCTACCATATCCAGACCACTCCAAGGGAAGACGGATCTTCAAGAATTTCATCCCCAAACGGCATTGCCAAAAGGGTTAACACCCACCAAAAATAGGTCTAAATGTCGAAAAACTACACACACATTCAATGCTAAACATCTGGCGGCTACCTTACCTAAGTCATCTTGGGTCAAGTGACTCGTCACTTTTCTCATGAAGGTCATTCCCTCATCGATTCATCGCTTGAGGGGGTAGTCACACTTAGTCATTAATCAACACACACACACCCAATCATGGAAAATAGCATGCATTCAAAGGATCATTGACAAAGACAATTACACTCCTGCTTGGGGCAGTAAAAAGCAATAATCACAAGCTGATCAAACACTTGGCATTCATGAATCATGAAATCTAGGTTACCACAGACAAAAGGTTGCGCCCTTTGCCTATTCATGACTGATCAATGTCCAAGCTCAAGTAACACCTCATTGAAAAAGGTTAACACTTGAACTGAGTTCCTTCGCCTGTCAGAAGCAAGGATTCAAGAATGCATGCCCCTTTTTCATGCTCGGGGCATCAAGAGTTGGTTAGGTTACTAAGAAACCCTAACCATTAGTGCTTTGGTTATCTATTTTTTTTTTCTCGATGCTGCGCCATGCATAGTGCATCCCAAAAAGGGGCATATGTAGACACCAAAACAGCACCAATCCGATTATGTGACTGCAAACACTAATCACATTGACACACAGAGCCCCAAGGGCAGCCCCCAGAGGTCAAACAATGGGTCCTAACCACTCTCACAGCAGTTTTGGGAGGTCAGACATCAATTTGGCACCTTCTAGGCACTTTGCTCATAATCCGTCCCTCCCTGGGACAAATTCAAAATGGGATCTGTCCTCCCCTGGGACGAATACAAAATCCGCTCCAGGGTGGGATGAATTCCAGGTTTGATGGGCAAAAAGTCAAAGCTTGACAAATGGCAGCTCGAATCCACCACTTAACGCCTCCTTCATTTCATGGGAGCATGGGTGAGCATTTTCGAGCGTTAGACGCTGTTACAGGGACAGTCAGGAAGCCCCTAATCAGGAAGGAATCTTCCCTCCCATGGAAGGGCATGGCTACCATGTGGTACCTCTGCATGCTCATCCCAAGAGACCTCCAAGTCTATAAATTGATGAGTTTCCTCATCCCAAAATATATAGAGAAGTACCATTTTGAGCAACGAAGTGCTGTCGATTTGTTTTCATACCTATTCCCCTTTTGGATTGTGCCTTTCACATCCTTGATCTCTTTTGGAGAAGAGGTCATTGGGTGTTCATTGGAAGCAAAAATCCGGAACCAAGCCCGACATTTGGCCACATTATCCCACCCAATTTTTTGACAACACATTACAAGAGATTTTGGGCCTATCCCGAGTGGATTGGTGCCGAAATCAAGTTCCAACGGTGGGCGGCCCGCCCGGGCGCCCCACACTGCTGTGAGCCTAATCTTCCTTTTAGGAACGATTGGGGATTCATAGTAGATTGTTCTTTTTTGTCATTTTTTATTTTACATTCTATCTTATGCTGCTTAGATAGCTTGTAATTTCAATTTTGTAATGCTTTGATCAAATCTTATCATGTTTTATCGCTTTTGTTGTCCTCACTAACTTGCAGGTAGTAGCATCAAATTCTTGTTGATGGAGGCCAAATTGGGGAAATCTGACCATCTGGGTCTTCCCAAAATGCCTCCAATTAGCTAACCCCAAGTTTTTAGGTCTTTTGGAGTTCCCTAGATGTGACATTTTGGGAAGTATCACTTCGGTGCTTTGTTGCAGGTGAATTCGTTCTAGCCCAGAGTGAATTACAGTCGAATCCGTCCCTCCCCGGAGTGAATTCAAATCAGTGAGGAAATCCCCGACTATTTATTTTGCAATGCCTTCTTGGTGATGTTTCTATGTCCTTGCCAAGTTTTCATGTCATTTGGATAAGTTTTAGTTGCAGTTTAATTCATTTTCCCATCTGCTTATTGTAGGCTTGAGGATCGCATTGCTTTGTCTTGTTCGCAGATGCTACTAACGGTTTCTTGTTCCTTTGAACATAGGGTCTAAACATCGGAGGAGTAGCAAGGAATCAACACTCGTATACACAAGCGATGGTGACATTTGGTCCACCCATATTACATGTGGGCACGCGGAAGAGGGATGGCTTTCCATTGATGTGACCAAGAGACAAGTTTGATGCTCCTCGCCCCTAAAAGGGGAGGAAGCGGATTGTAACCGGATTTGAAATACATTAATAAATAATAGGGTTGTTTCATTCCGTTTGGGTTCCAATTTGTCTACGCTTTCTCCATTTTACGCATTTTTAATTCATAGCATCAAGTTTAGTTTCGTTCTTGCATCGTACTTGGAGTTTTTCCCTTTTTGTTTCCATATCCTCGTGCTTTCAGTGGCGATCACGATGGATTTCATCACCACCTTGGCTTGATTTTTGCATCCATTTACCCTGATTATCACTGTTGCTTGAACACACACATACACAAATCCTGACGAAAGCTGATCGAGTGTAGCTGGGGTGATTCCCAGCACATGAGGATAAGTCTTTTATGGTAGGTGTCATAAACAGGACAATCTCCCTTTCGTACCACCTACGTTCCACATACCATCTGCTCTCACGTACCTATAGTCTCCCTCTCGTAATGACGGGTATATAGAGAGGTTGGTACATCGACCTGGCAATGGTATATCGAAGGGGTGACCATTTATGGGAGTCATATGAGCCTTCATTATGCATTTAAATGTTCTTCAAAACTTTCAAAAACAAAAACAAAAATCAAAAACACACTAAACCAAGTTTAGGACACACTCTCAATCTTTAAACGAGATAATCACCATTTGTGTATGTGTGTGTTCATTTCTGTTTAGTGTAGCAAAAAAAATCATAAAAGAGATAAAATCTACATAGCTTGTAGGAAAGCACCACCATGGTGTACACACGTAGCCAAGCCCAATCAAGGGTGAAAGCTACAAAAAGTGTACAAGGGGGCACAAGTTGCCTCCGCTATAGCCCTAAGGACTTAGTCATACTGCCTTGGTGGCCTAACCCCCAAGAGAGTCCGCATCAGTCCATGTCAAGATGGAATTATAGGGACACCCCTTTGGGGGACACGCCCGTCCGTCATAGCCCCTTTCGGGAAGAGTCCTTACACGTGGCACTCAACATAGATAAAAGGGCTCCCTTAGAAGCTTGATATGAGTGGCCACCATGCGATGAAGCGCTGGAATGACAGAGGGTCCATGAGGAGAGGCCTCAAGATTATATCATCCCTTCATTGCCTCCTCTCACTATTAGAAACAATAGGACAAATTCGAGCACAAGGCTCCTCTGACAGGGCGAGCCAACTCCGCCCACCCATTTCACACTTATGAAAGGGAGAATGAGGAAGACCCCTATCTTCCTCAAGAGCAATATATAGTGCGGGAGCAATGCACCTCCGCACCTGCTATTTACCAAAACCATCCTTCGAGGCCAGAGCCTCGAATAAATGCCACCAACCTCGATAGGGGGAAGCGACCTATAGAGATCTTAGATCATCATGACCGAGATAAGTGCATGGGAGAGGCATCTAGGCCTCCAAGACTCAAGATGGCAAAATAGATTGACCTAGCAGTCGCCAGACATGCCACCCGCCAAGCGCAGATTACGTAGCTTGAGCAAGATCAACAACAACTAGAGCATTTATATCGCCTCAGTAAAGAGCGCATTAGGTTCCAAATAGATGAGTTGTTGCATAACACCATGTCGAAGAGGGTTCTGACCCCTCGCACCCAAAGGGCAGAACCATATGAGAGGCGTAACCCCTTGGTACGAGATAGGTCCCCGCGACCTAACCAAGTGTTGCCTCCAAGACCTCTTAGACCTGAACGGGAGGCCACTCCCTGGAATAATGACAGGCTCCCTCCACGGAGACCCACTCATGGTCATAGGTCTCACCTAGAGACTCCTCAAGAAGCCTATGAGGAGTATGAACAAGAAGAAGAGTGGGCCGAAACGCCCTATCAAGGCGGAGGGGTTGCTATCCGGCCACCTCTCCACAGGCCTCAAGTCTCCCACAACCCACAACGAGAGCAAATTAGAGAGGAAGATATTAAGTCTTCTGATGCATATAAAGCACTGCTAGAGTGTTTGGAGTCTATGGAAACCAAAGCTGATGGGCCCCAAAAGCCCACGTTACGTCAACTCCGCAGTCATCCGATGCATCCGTCCGTGCCTGCACCCCCTTATCCTGAGCACTTTAAGTTGCCTCAGCTGGCAATCTTTAAAGGTGAGGAGGATGCCCAAGAGCATGTGACGAGGTTCCTAAGCCAATGCTTTGGCATTCAAGACAATGATGCTTTGTTGCTGAGAACCTTTATAACCACATTCGTAGGCCCTGCCTCGGATTGGTTCACCCAATTGCCGAAGCACAACATCAGCAACTTGGATCAGTTAGTGGATGCGTTCCTCGAATGCTTTGCCTTCAACACCAAGAAGAAGGCGTCACTAAGTGATTTGGCCAGCCTCAGGCAGTATGAGGAAGAGACTATGGCGGCCTATGGGAATCGATGGAGGACTCTACTTTCCAAGCTACCCTACCTTCCCCCTATGTCCGACCTTACACAGATGTTTTCAAGAAGTTGTTTGAGATCGATCTCTGTGCTATTGCAGCTGTAGCAATATGCCACCTTAGAAGAGGCTCTGGCGCAAGCCAGAATCATCGAAGAGATCAAGATACAGGATGGCAAGATCGCCAAACCTAAGAAAAAATAATGGAACAAAAACACCAAAATAGGGACTATGCAACAAAAACCCGTTGTGGTTAACCAAGTTGCTATAAATTTTCCTAAGCCTGCACAAGAAATACAGCCTCAAAAGGCTAACTATCAGGCAGTGCCCCCTAACAATTATGAAAGAGAAAACTAGAAACAGGGGCAAAATCAGTAGCGTCGCCCTAGGTGACAGTTTACACCCTACACGGAGTCTAGGGACTCCCTATTTGATCGCTTGTCAGCGGCAAATTTGATCAACCTCTCAGAGATTCAAACCATAGATCCCAATGCACCGAAGCCTAAGGGGTACCGGGAGGACTTGTATTGTAAATTCCATCGACGAAAGGGACATGACCTTAATGCATGTTGGAAATTCAAAGGCTTGATACAAGACCTGATTGACAACAAGACATTGGTTGTAGACAACCCCGTAGCGCCAAACAACCAGCAAATGGGAGTTTTCAGAGACCCCTTGCCTGCCCATGAGGCATAGGCAAAACCCCTTCAAATAAATGAGGTGCAACAGAATTTCCCCATGTAGGGGTATGTAGGGATGATAAGTATAGTGACTAGGAACAAGAAATACCCAAGAGCTGCTCCCGCGATAGCCACAAGAGAAGTTCCATCAACGTCACAGCCTCAACAGAACCCTACGCAGTGCCTCCGCCTAGACCCATGGCCATGATTCGAACTAGACTTACCCAAAGTCTACGGACCACGTCGGCTAGGCTCTCCATATATGAGCTTATTCAACAATCAACGCCCCATCGGGAGGCTCTTATGGAGATATTGAAGGCTATCGAGTTGCAGCCCCAGGAACCGAATTCCTTCAACAACTTTGTGGGGCATGTCAAAAGATGCATCGAGCCGCTCATCACTTTTTGGGAAGATGAAGTGAAGTTAGTGGCTGATGACATAGCGGATCCACCCTTGCACGTTATCACGTGGGTCAACGGGATCCCCTATAAGAGGGTGTTGGTAGACACTGGCTCGTCTAGTAACATCATTACTACAACGACATTGAAACATCTGAAGTTGTCGGCATCTCACATCACGGCCTCCACATATACACTACGAGCATTTAACGATGCAATCTGCTCGACAGTCGACACAATCATCCTACCCATTCAAGTAGGACAAAAGATGATACCAACATTGTGCCATATTTTGGAAGGTGAGATGGCTTACAACATCTTGTTGGGCCGGCCATGGATCAGGGACATGAAGTGTGTCCCATCAATAGCTCATCAATGTCTGAAGTATACATTTGAAGGGGAGGTACATGTGGTCCCGACAGACTTAGAACCCTTCAAGTACTGCAATGCGGTGTAGCTGATGCCGCAATCGACCCTTCCATCAATGCATTTGGATTTCCAGTTGAATCCATCTCGACAGGGTCCGATTTTGCAAGCATCCCCAAAGGTAGATCCACCAAAACCCCAGCCAGGTCCATCTTCATCAGTTGGTCCTTCATCAACGATGCCACCTATCATGGCCAAATAGAAGGACAAAGGGAAGAAACCCCTGGAGGAGGCACGACCTCCGGAAGAGGCACCACAATCAGTCTCAAACATCTCTACCGAAGAGATGCCTAGTAAAATGGAAGTGGAGGCTCCTAGCCCACCCGACATGGAGTGGAGTCTGGAAGAGCTTTCGTTCCCTCCCCCTCAGTCGCCAACAATCACCGTTGAAATGGCCAATACGGGCCTCGGGGAGTATCCGGTGTGGAATGTTGTAGCAACGCCCACACTAGAGTCCATGCAAGACATGGGGAGACCTCGCCTCCCCATTGGTACAATTGTTCCTCTAGGCTACCTGCCAAACCGGACTAACTTTGTGTATGGGGGCCTTGATCATGGCACTGAGCCATGCATGCAAGAGGACGAAGATGAAGAGCCTTTCTCAGAGGATGTAAACTATCTGTCCAACCTGGACTTTGCTCTGAGATATCTTGGCCAATGCAATTGGCATGGATATGGGTTAGGCCGGTATGAGCAAGGAGTGTGTGTCCTTTGCCAACCAAGATACCAAATGCCTTATGACAAGTCAGGTGTAGGGTTCAACCACCCCCTGCCCTTAGACATCTTGGTCAAAGACATGCAAGGCCTGAGGATAGGCCACAAGGGTGGATTGGCATCAGATCCATATGCCAACCCTAACACAACATACACATTGGGGGATTATCTCCCATGGTCAACAACCACCCTTGGTAACCTCAATCGCCCTTCCCCTTTGTTAGAGAGAGGCGAAATTTCGGGGACCCACTTTTAGGGTGGATATAAACAGTGTCAAGAAGGATCTTCGGAGGATGAGTCAGACTATGAGCCAGCATCATATGACCCCTTCGACTCAGATAACAATCACTCGCAAGTGATTCCTATGGACGACTATCACGAGAATATTTTGACAATGTTTCCTCTAGAGGCTCCAGCTGAGCCAACGATACGTCAAGAGAATCAGGTCCCCCCACAGAGAGTGGAACAACCACAGTGGGGCCAGATAAATTTTCTTGAGCAAGGCGAGCCTTTAATGCCGCAAGCAGTCAGAGCCAACGAAGGCCTTTGGATCTCCGATAGTGATTATGAAGATGAAACAGAAATGGCATATCTTAATCACATGCGGCAGATGCAACATCGGTGCCCCTTGGAGATTAATGACATATTTGAATAGATGGACATACTGCCAGGGCATGAGTGGTACGTAGACCCAACAGGGTGGGACCAAGTGTTGGATCCGTGGCTCCAGGTTTACGATGAGCACCTTCCACCCCGAGACCCTATAGTGACATCAGTGTCGAGGGTAGACCCTATCTTCCTATCCGCACATAGGGCCGATCCATTCGTGCCCGTCCCTCTAGAGCCAGATCCAGAGCATAAAGAGCATCCAAGATGTTCGAGTAACCACACCTACGGTAATGGAGACCAAAATCATTCCATCAACATGATCTCCATTGATTTAACCACCCCCATCCACAATCCGGCCGATCCGACATAGTCATTGTATCTAGACATAGATGCCATAGACTGGGATCGTGTCGATTCCCCTCCATCCCCATCTGAGTACTGGCCGTTCGGTGAAATGCTTCATTTTACCCCTAGGCCAACTCAGGATATCTTCCATGCTGAAGAGGGACCCGAGGTTCCTAACGATGATTTAAACTCATCAAATGATATCCATTTGATCCCGACTCCACACCAGTTGGAGGATGGATCCCACATGTCGGTCGAGGAGACGACTGACGTAGACATCGGCTCAGATCCAATGAATCCATAGATTCTCAAGCTAGGGGTAAGCTTATCCCCCGAAGAGCAAGCCGACTACATTGCCCTTCTCAAAGAGAAGAAGGAGGTTTTTGCATGGTCATACAGAGATATGTCGGGGCTAGATCCGTAGCTAGTCACGCATAATTTAATGCTTGATCCGACAGTCAAGCCTGTTAAGCAAAAACTACGCAAGATGCACCCAATAGTGGCCTTGATGGTCAAATATGAATTGCAAAAACTATTGGATGCATAGTTTGTCATCTGCATGGATTATCCGCCATGGCTGTCCAACATGGTGCCCGTCAAGAAGCCTGACGGGAGGATTCGCATATGCACTGATTTTCATGATCTAAACAAAGCGAGTCCTAAGGATGATTTTCCCTTGCCTAGCATCGACGCATTGGTAGACGCTACAACGGGCCACGAAATGCTATCCCTCATGGATGGTTTCTCGGGATACAATCAGATTCGTATCAATCCCGAGGACCAACTAAAAATGGCGTTCACAATGCCCTGGGGGACATTTTGTTACAAGGTCATGCCTTTTGGCCTTAAAAATGCTGGCGCCACCTACCAACGTGCCATGACGTACATCTTCCACGATTACATGCATAAAACTTTGGAAGATTACATGGATGATTTGTTGGCCAAGTCTCTCTTACGCCCAAATCATCTCGGTGACTTAAGCAAGATCCTCGATCACCTCATGGAGCATAAAGTCAGACTGAATCCCAAGAAGTGCATTTTTGGCGTCACATCTAGAAATCTCTTGGGTTTCATAGTCTCAAAGTGAGGCATCGAGGTGGACCCAAACAAAGTCAAGGCAATCCTTGAAATGCTTCCCCCAACTACCATCAAGCAGCTCAAAAGTCTGTAGGGTAAGGTCGCGTCGATCAAGCGCTTCATAGCGCAGTTATCTGACAAGTGCCGACCCATGAACAAATTATTGCATAAAGGGGTAGCATTTCACTGGGATGACGAGTGCCAATCAGCCTTTGATGACATTAAGCAATACTTGGCTTCGCCACTAGTATTGGCACCACCTAGACCAGGAGTGTCGTTCTACTTATACATCTCAGCTACTGAGGTGGCACTGGGTGCCATGCTCGCCCAGAAGAATGAACTTCACAAAGAGCAGGCTACTTACTATCTTAGCCGCACCCTAGTCAGCTATGAACTTAACTATGCATACATTGAGAAACTCTGCTTGGCAGTGGTGTTTGCTACCAAAAAGCTATGCCACTACATGCTGAGCAACAAGACGTATGTTGTGTCTAAGGAGAATCCATTGCGATACATGATGAGTCATACTTATCATAGTAGTCGCACGGTGAAATGGATCATGTTGTTGACAAAATTTGACATAGAGTTTATTGGACAAAAATCCATCAAAGGATAGGTCATAGCCGATCAACTAGCAGAGGCTCCTATCGAAGACGATCAGCCTCTGGTCATAGAACTACCCGATGACGGGGTCTTCCATGTCTCGGAATTGCCTGATTCTGATGAGCCTGAGTCACAGGCTGACATAACCCTATTTTTTGATGTTTCTAAATGTGAGCAAGGGGGTGGCACAGGAATTGTATTCTTCACACCGCAAGGGGCTCCAATACCCTTGTCATTTAAATTAGACTTCCCGTGCACCAACAATAATGCAGAGTATGAAGCCTTGCTCATAGGTCTTCAGACAACAATCACCATGAACATTAAATGATTGAACATCTTTGGTGATTCGTTGTTAATCGTCAATCAAGTCAAAGGGGTATTCCAATGTAAATGCCCAGTTCTGCAGGCCTACAAAGCCCTTGTGGACAAATTCCTGGCAAAGCTTGAATGGTACGACATCGAGGCACTCCCTCGGTCATCAAATCATTTTGCGGACACTATGGCCTCTTTGGGGTCACTAATCCCGCAAGACCTTTCTGGTGATATGACAACCATTCAAGTCAAAACATTATCGCAATCCACGATGGAGCGTGCAAGCTCTGATTTAATGCCAAGAATCCACATGATCCAGATTGAACCATCCTCGGATCGGTTCTCTCGAATCCATGACTGTTTGAAGCACGCCAACTAGGGGGCCTTGTTCTCCCCTACTCCCCTTAATAGCAACACCACGCTATTCTTACAAGTTCTTTCCCGCTCAGCTTTTTCTAGGGATGAACTTCAAGAGGGATTGGCTGTTCATACCGTCGAGGCTTCTGATCAGCAGGATTGGTATTCACCCCTCAGGGACTACCTCAAGCTAGGTAACCTCCCACTTGGATTGATGCATGCCACCAAATGAGCATTCAAGCAGAAAGCGGCAAAGCATGTCTTGTTAGGAGACATTTTGTACCATCGTAGCTACGAAGGAATCCTCCTTCGGTGCTTGGACCAGCAAGAGTCCACTTGGGTGATCGCCCAAGCGCACGATGGTACGTGTGGTGGCCACTTCAGTGGTATGGCCATCGCCAAGCGCATTCTTCGCATGGGCTACTATTGGCCATCTTTAGAGCGAGATTGTTGCGCATATGTGAGGAAGTGCGTGAAGTGTCAACATCATGCCAATTTGACACACGTACCTTCCCAGGCCTTGCAGCCGATCCAGTCGGCTTGGCCGTTTTTGCAGTGGGGCTTAGATCTAATCGAAAAGATCTCCCCTACGTCGTCAGGTCATCATACATTTATCATAACGGCCACAGAGTACTTCACCAAGTGGGTGGAAGCGGTTCCGCTAACCTCTACGACTGGACCCCGCATTGTGGAGTTCATTTTGCATAACATCATATGTCATTTTGGTATTCCATCCAAGATAATCTCGGATAATGGGACGTCATTCAAGAACAAAGACATGCGTGCTTTGACCACAAAGTACAAAATTCAGCACAGTTTTTTGACACCCTATTATCCGTAGGCAAATGGGCAAGCAGAGGCGTCAAACAAAATGCTAGTTGCCATCCTCAAAAAGATAGTCACAGATAGTCATAAGGATTGGCACATTCAGATCCCACTTGCCCTGTGGGCTTACCGCACTAGCATTCGGACACCCACTGGGGCAACTCCGTTTTTGCTTGTGTATGGCTCCGAGGTTGTCATGCCTCTTGAGTTGGAAATTCCCTCCCTGCGCATATCAATGCAAGAGTTCATCGATGATGACACTGCATGGCAGGCCCGGTTAGACCAGCTTACGTTGCTCGATGAACGACGCGTTAATGCTCTTGAGCATTTACGTATCTATCAAGAGCGGCTGAAGAAAGCATACAACATGAGAGTTCACCTGAGGGACTTTCAGGTTGGTGACTTGGTCTTGAAGGAAAACCAGCAGAACTCTAGTTTGTCGTCCCATCTCAGGGACAAGTTCGCGGCAAATTGGTTAGGTCCATATGTAATTGATAGCAAGATAGGACCCAGGACGTACCGGCTAGCTTCCCTTGATGGAGTCAAAGAACTCGAACCCTTGAACATCAGTCATTTGCGACCATTCCATATCTAAAGCAGCCAATCCCAAAATGCTCCAAGGATTCCTGCAATCACTTGGTCAATCCCAAAATGCTCCAAGGATTCCCACAATCGCTTGGTCAATCCCAAAATGCTCCAAGGATTCCCGCAATCCCTTGGTCAATCCCAAAATGCTCCAAGGATTCCCGCAATCGCTTGGTCAATCCCAAAATGCTCCAAGGATTCCCGCAATCGCTTGGTCAATCCCAAAATGCTCCAAGGATTCCCGCAATCGCTTGGTCAATCCCAAAATGCTCCAAGGATTCCCGCAATCGCTTGGTCAATCCCAAAATGCTCCAAGGATTCCCGCAATCGCTTGGTCAATCCCAAAATGCTCCAAGGATTCCCACAATCGCTTGGTCAATCCCAAAATGCTCCAAGGATTCCCGCAATCGCTTGGTCAATCCCAAAATGCTCCAAGGATTCCCGTAATCACTTGGTCAATCCCAAAATGCTCCAAGGATTCCCGCAATCGCTTGGTCAATCCCAAAATGCTCCAAGGATTCCCGCAATCGCTTGGTCAATCCCAAAATGCTCCAAGGATTCCCGCAATCGCTTGGTCAATCCCAAAATTCTCCAAGGATTCCCGCAATCGCTTGGTCAATCCCAAAATGCTCCAAGGATTCCCGCAATCGCTTGGTCAATCCCAAAATGCTCCAAGGATTCCCGTAATCGCTTGGTCAATCCCAAAATGCTCCAAGGATTCCCGTAATCGCTTGGTCAATCCAAAAAGCTCCAAGGATTCCTACAATCGCTTGGTCAATCCCAAAAGCTCCAAGGATTCCTAAAATCCTTGGTCAATCCCAAAACTCCAAGGATTCCCGCAATCGCTTGGTCAAACCAAAAATCTCCAAGGGTTCCCCCAATCGCTTGGTCAAAAGAAAAATAAGAAATATCAAAAACAATAAAATCATCAAAAATAACAAAAACTTGCATCTCATCTCCATGCATGCTCAAAATCATCACAAAATTAAAAATCTCTTTTTACATCCCATTTTCATACTCACCAAGATCAATCCATCAAAAACACAAAAATAATAGCTGCATTAAGCATCGCATCCATACATTTGCATATTTGTGGTCATACAGGTCAAGGCACCATAGACTGTAATTACTTGGCAAAGTCCATCTTCATTCCATATCTCTCCGCTGTATAAACAATCCATCAAAAATAAAATGCTATCCATATTTCTGCCATACTATAGTCAGTTGTCTTCTAATGTATCAGGAGTTTTTGTCATTCAGCTGCCAATAGCTTTCTAACCGAAACTGTACAAAGTCAGATAGCTTTTACGAAGGTAGAATTTTACTTGGATCACACCTTGTTATGTAGCATCCCAGCACAAATTAAAACACATAAACATTCCCAAGTTGTGTGAACGAAAGATGAACCCTACAAAGCAATCCAGGTCACCATAAGCGAAATGGTTATCTTGCTCATCCCCCTATGCGAATGACCCCAAAGAATGCTGAGAGTTGGCAAAAGGACAAGCATCCTCCCTACCCAATTCCCCATGAATCCCAAGTTCTCAAAAGTTGCAAAACATCAAAATTTGCACATGTCAAAACTCCAAAAAAATTTGACATCACCCTCAAAGTGCATACATCAAAAGGCACAAACAATAGTGATTCTCGTCACTCCACATCCTAATCCCTTGCTCAAAAGAAAAACAAAAAAAAATATAACAAAAATAAACAGTGATTTTTATCACTATAAAAGAGCAAGTATCCCAATACAATTGAAGAAAAGAAGGGAGTTGAACTTGAATCCCTGGAACTCTCAGCATTTCGAAGGTCATGAGATAAACCTCAATACCGGTTTGGTTGATAGCCTATCGATCACTCGTGGCAAACCTCCCGCATGACGATATATCTTTTGCATTAACTTGGGTGCAGATCAATGTTTGCATGTGGATGAGCTAGCTTATGGTATCCTAGATTGCATCATAGATTAATCTGACTAAATACAACAAAGGAGTTAGTGGAGCTAATTAGGTGATCCTCAGTATAGGTTTGGTTGACAACCTATCTGGAACTGGCGGTATCCTGACAAATGCCACATCAACGAACTCAATTGCACACACAGGGATGTGAAATAACTTGGTCAAAGACAAGTCTGATTCATACCTTGTTCAAAGTCTTGTCAGATAAAAGTATAGCCTTGGCTAGTTAGTTAAAACATCCGAATCTCGAAAAACCTAACTACATTCTAAACCAACTGTAATATCTTTTCAGCTTTACTTCACCATCAAAAAATACAAAAATAACATACAAGAAAAGACATGTATGCCTACAAAACTATTCACCGCAGCAATCGCCTAGGACAAAAAGCCATAAAGTTCTGCACAGTCTATGGTGCGACTACCAAACATCACAAATTCAAATCACAATCATCATTTCCACCCGCATATCATATAAGTTAGAAACATTTGTATTCATCAGAACACATGCATCCATTCATGTAAATTAACATACATACATACACATTCATCAATCATTATGCATAACATCAAATCATGACACATGTATAACACAAATAAAATCATCTATATATATATATCATCAAAATGGCCTGCAGGCTACAATAACCGGTCATCTGACCCCACAAAAAATATAGCAAAACCTCAAAAACCCCCAAAGACTAGGGCATCGGCCACCATGATCACGCAGGATCCGTGCAACGAGAACTACCCCCATGGTGTGGGTCCTGTGGGACCTCTCAGGGTGACTGCTGCTCGCCCTCGCACCATGCCCGCTAGCCCCCCCTCCTCTAATCGCCTGCGATGAGATGATGCTGACTGCTCAGTATCACTGCCCCTCATTCGGCGTGATGAGCCACCTCTAGAGGGCTCAGGTACCCACCCCCCAAGGCGGATGATCTCCCCCTCCAAATCCATCCGGTTTCGACACCACTCTGCCTCCCATCGATGGTACATCACGACTACATCATCGCACTATGCCAGCTACGTCCGTAGGAGATCTCTCTCCCAGGCAGTGTCAGTCTCCCCCTCTTGTTGGCGATGTGCAACCCATGCGCTCTCTCGCTCCACTAGCTGAGCCCGTAGGAGATATCTCTCCCGCAGTGCATCCCCCAGCTCCTCATCGTGCCTTCGTAGTAACTCCTCCAATCGTGCATTCTCAGTGCGTAACCCTACATCCATGTCCTTCGCATCTACCCGAGGCATGGGCATCTCTGGAACAGTAGCCTACTTTGGCTCCCACTGCTCCGTGATGTCCTGCATCTTCGACTGATCTAGAGCCCTAAGATCCGCATCCATACCATCCACCTCCACCATCTTCGCATCCTCCAGTGGAGCTCCCTAGTCATCACCTGGTGCCTCGGCACCCTCCCCGCCCGCGATTGCTGCCCCCATGCCTCCCAGTGGCCCCTCGCCTCACCATCATCGTAGGGTCCACCACTGGTCATACTCTGCAGTAGTCCCGATGTCGTCCACGTCTGGGACGTCAATCACCATGTCTGAATCCTCGCCAAGTGGCACGATGACTGGCCGATCTAGAGTCCTCTCATCCCCCCGACGTCGATAGACCATGGGTTCACCAGGAAACCCCTGGCGCACCCCAAACTATCATGTCACCCGACTGTATGGGAAGAACTCATGCTCGGTCCCATGCCGCCCAATCAGCCATCGCCCCCTCGCATACCCATCGGAGCCACTCTCCAGCCTCAAGCCAGGCTAGATAGTCTCGGTAGGGGCACTAGAACACCTCCCCCGGAGCAAGCCGAGCGAAGGCATCGACATAGTGCCCTACAGCACCTGCCCACCACCGACTCTGTCCCTGCTCCTCAGATCACCGCCATAGCGTCGCATAGCCTATATCCTTATCCTCCATCTCCCCCCGAGTCATCCATGGTAGCCCCATCGGCCTCTCAACTGCTATGTGCTGCCAAGCCCGCTTCGCAATAGATAACTACAACTGATCCCCTTTCGCTTCTGGTAGCGGACCTCGTACAGCTCCCCATAGAGTTATGCCAGCAGTGTCTATCCCCACCTCAGGATCAATGGTGCCTCCGTCGGGCACTCAACCAACCGCTGGTGAACCACATCCAGCAGGTTCCATGGGAACCTCGCACCTGACGAGTCAGGTAGCAGCATGTTGGAAATGAGGCCCATAAGTACTGAGTGCCTCACTCCCAACACCCCCCTCTCCAGCCACCACCGAACTAGAATGCCGCCAATCTGGTAGTCAAGCTCTGCCCTCTCCACTGGGCTCTCTACGCCCAACTCCTCCTCGTGCCCAAAGCATCGTATCAGTACAATTGTCCGCTGGTCACGCGACGACGTCCTGATCGGCAGTCCATCTATCAAAATCCGTAGAATCCGATAGACGTCCTCCAGTGTCACTGTCATCTCCCCTGTTGGGAGATGGAAGGTGTTGGTCCGAGGATCCCACAGATTGATCAAGGCCGTCAGATAGGCCCGATCCCCGACCACAGGCTCCAGTCGAGTCACCTGCTTGAGCCCAAGAGCATCAAGCCATTCCCAGTCAGCCACAGTTAGTGCCCCACGCGCTTCGAAAAAAGTAGTAGACACCTGATATCGACTCTTCACAACCTGCACAAGAAACAACGCAAAACATTAAAAATTATGAAAAACTGTACAACAAAAACATGAATATACAACACTACATGAAAGTGTACAACTCAAAATATATATATAAATTTTAAAACCAAACAATTTTCAAAATACAGTTTGTCAGTCCTAGGGTTTCTGTACTCTAAGTTTAAAACTGACAAAGTCTGCACAAACAAAACAAAATTTTAATAACAGTTTTTTAGCCTAGGGTTTTCACCTACGTTTTAAAACTAACAAATTTAAACCTAAAAAACTAGGGTTTTGCGTTCCTAGGGTTTTCGCGTAACAAAAGCATCACATAATACAAAATGTTTCTTTTACCTAGGGTTTACCTTAGTGTAAAACGGAATGCAAATTTTAGGCGTTAATTATATCTTGTCAAAATAAAGTTACACTAGGATTTCATTTTCAAGCATAACAAAGCAAAATAAACAAATAACTTGAAAATATAAAGCAAATAAACGAGGAGGACCACTTACCGGTCTCACTTCGGCTCCGCCGCTCGATCCGGTTTGTGCACTCATGGTGTTGGGAGAAATTTGACAGCACTTCGCTTCGCAGAATTCACCTCCTCCTCCCCAGAGCTCCAAATCGCCAAAAAAAAGCAAGTGCAAATGAGCCCAAAACCTAGTTTTGGCCTTTAAATAGGCTTTTTGAGCCTGTAATCATTCCTCCCTGGAACGAGCACTCTAGTTAGCGCTCGTACCACCCTGGAACGAATACTACACAGGAATTCATCCCACCCTGGAACGAATTCAGCACAAAAATTTCAAAAATAACAAAAAAATGAACAAAATGACCCAAAACAAGCAATAAAGCTTGCCCGATGAAAGTGCTTTTGCATTTGACATCTCGGGTATGCAAAACCAACGTCGGGGTTACAAATCCTCACTATCCTACTCCCTAAGAAGGCTACCATAGCCGGACCGCTCCACGGGAAGACGGATCTTCGAGAATTTCATCCCCAAACGACATCGCCAAAAGGGTTAACACCCACCAAAAATAGGTCTAAATGTCGAAAAACTGCACACACATTCAATGCTAAACATCTGGCGGCTACCTTACCTAAGTCATCTTGGGTCAAGCGACTCATCGCTTTTCTCATGAAGGTCATTCCCTCATCGATTCGTCGCTTGAGGGGGTAGTCACACTTAGTCACTAATCAACACACACACACCCAATCATGGAAAATGGCATGCATTCAAAGGATCATTGACAAAGACAATCACACCCCTGCTTGGGGCAGTAAACAAGCAATAGTCACAAGCTGATCAAATCACTTGGCATTCATGAATCATGAAATCTAGGTTACCACAGACAAAAGGTTGCGCCCTTTGCCTATTCATGACTGATCAATGTCCAACTCTCGTGTCACCCCTCTCCCAAAAGGTTAACACTTGAACTGAGTTCCTTCGCTCGTCAAAAGCAAGGATTCAAGAATGCATGCCCTTTCCATGCTTGGGGCATCAAGATTTGGTTAGGTTACTAAGAAACCCTAATCATTAGTGCTTTGGTTATCTATTTTTTTTGCTCGGCGCTGCGCCATGCACAGCGCATCCCAAAAAGGGGCATCTGTAGACACCAAAATAGCACCAATCCGATTATGTGACTGCAAACACTGATCGCATTGACACACACAGCCCCAAGGGCAGCCCCCGGAGGTTAAACAAGTGGTCCTAACCACTCTCACAGTAGTTTTGGGAGGTCAGAGATCAATTTGGCACCTTCTAGGCACTTTGCTCAGAATTCGTCCCTCCCTAGGACGAATTCAAAATGGGATCCGTCCTCCCCTGGGACGAATACAAAATCCGCTCCAGGGTGGGACGAATTCCAGGTTTGATGGGAAAAAATTCAAATCTTGACAAATGGCAGCTCGGATCCACCACTTAACGCCTCCTTCATTTCATGGGAGCATGGGTGAGCATTTTCGAGCGTTAGAGGCTGTTACAGGGGCAGTCATGAAGCCCCTAATCAGGGAGGAATCTTCCCTCCCCTGGAAGGGCATGGCTTCCATGTGGCACCTCTGCATGCTCATCCCAAGAGACCTCCAGGTCTATAAATTGATGAGTTTCCTCATCCCAAAATATACAGAGAAGGACCATTTTGAGCAACGAAGTGCTATCGTTTTGTTTTCACACCTATTCCCCTTTTGGATTGTGCCTTTCACATCCTTGATCTCTTTTGGAGAAGAGGTCATTGGGTGGTCATTGGAAGCACAAATCCAGAACCAAACCCGAAATTTGGCCACATTATCCCACCCAATTTTCTGACAACACATTACAAGAGATTTTGGGCCCATCCCAAGTGGATTGGTGCCGAAATCAGGTTCCAACGGTGGGCGGCCCGCCCGGCGCCTCGCACTGCTGCGAGCCTAATATTCCTTTTTAGGAATGATTGGGGATTCATGGCAGATTGTTCTTTTTTGTCATTTTTTTATTTTGCATTCCATCTTATGCTGCTTAGATAGCTTGTAATTTCGATTTTGTAATGCTTTGATCAAATCTTATCATGTTTTATCGCTTTTGTTGTCCTCACTAACTTGCAGGTAGTAGCATCAAATTCCTGTTGATGGAGGCCAAATTGGGGAAATCTGACCATCTGGGTCTTCCCAAAATGCCTCCAATTAGCTAACCCCAAGTTTGTAGGTCTTTTGGAGCTCCCTAGATGCGACATTTTGGGCAGTATCACTTTGGCGCTTTGTTGCAGGTGAATTCGTTCTACCCCGGAGCGAATTACAGTCGAATCCGTCCCTCCCCAGAGTGAATTCAAATCGGTGAGGAATTCCTCGATTGTTTCTTTTGCAATGCCTTCTTGGTGATGTTTCTATGTCCTTGCCAAGTTTTCATGTCATTTGGATAAGTTTTAGTTGCAGTTTAATTCATTTTCCCATCTGCTTATTGTAGGCTTGAGGATCGCATTGCTTTGTCTTGTTCGTAGATGCTACTAACGGTTTCTTGTTCCTTTGAACGCAGGGTCTGAACATCGAAGGAGCAGCAAGGAATCAACACTCGTATACACAAGCGGCGGCGACATTTGGTCCACCCATCTTACATGTGGGCACGCGGAAGAGGGATGGCTTTCCATTGATGTGACCAAGAGACAAGTTTGATGCTCCTCGCCCCTAAAAGGGGAGGAAGCGGATTGTAACCGAATTTGAAATACATCAATAAAAGAAGAGGGTTGTTTCATTCCATTTGGGTTCCAATTTGTCTATGCTTTCTCCATTTTACGCATTTTTAATTCATAGCATCAAGTTTAGTTTCGTTCTTGCATCGTACTTGGAGTTTTTCCCTTTTTGTTTTCGTATCCTCGTGCTTTCAACCTCTAACTCTTTACTTGGATAACTTTAGCACCAATGAATCCAAGCTCTTAACCATGCAACTAATTTTAGAGGTTTAACTTTGCACTAATATTCACTACAACTAAAATACTTAGTGCATCTTAAGAAACTCTTAAAACAACTAGTATAGTGCAATATTGATCTCACATTATCACTCCTGTGAAGGATTTAAAAATAGACCCACTTCTTGTAACTTTTAAACTCTAATATGGTGCTTTAACAAATCTTAACAAACCAAAACTTTCAAGTTCAACAAATGAACCTTTTTACACCCAAGTTGCATACCTTTAAGATCTCTGAATATGGTGGATGACTTGATTATTTGATTCACCAAATTGCTACCCTTAACTAGATGAACTTGCAACTCTAAAACTGAAGCAGATGATTCCAAATCTCCTTTTGAGTTATGCTATAGAAATCAACAATATTATTTTTTGAATTCTTCATCTTTGGGGCTTGTTTTTGGATGACGACAAATATCCCAAATTATTCTTATAGAATATGCTCCTCAAACAATATTTTTAGGTCCCTCATAGCTCTAATACCAATGATAGTTTCTATGCTATTCTTTCTATTCAAGAATTATAATTACTATAAATAAATGATAGAATAGAAGAGCTACATGAACAACATATCATATCATATTATCTGAATATAATTATATATTATCTAATGGAACTAAGAGTCCGTTGTATAGAGGAATAGGTTTCTTGTTCCTCACTCTACCTATGACACTTGGTCCATCTTATATGACACTTGGCATGAATACCAAATGATGGAATATATTACAACATGACACATGTGCATTTCTTGCACATTGCCCAATTACATGACACTTGTGCATTTTCTACACATTAACACTTACATAAAAGGTGAATTATAAATCACACTCTAAAATATAAACTCAATCCTAATCTATTACATATTTATAAATGTACCAAAAAGGTACCATGGGGGTACATGAGCATGTACCAAATAATGTAATATACCTCAATATCCATGATTTTCCTTATGGAACACTCTCTATATGTTGTTTTCCATAGCACAAAATTCACAAAATCCATGTATTTGTGCAATTTTTAGAAAAACTTACACCATTTTTAGCTTTGACATCAACCCAAAAATTTTGTGGTTGACATGTCCCATATGTTCATGTCATATCGTGCTCAATTCATCTATTTTTATAGTAGCATATATTTATCTATTTTTAATTCATAAATTGAACTCATTGAATTAATATAAACCATTTTCAAATCTACCTATGATAATCACTTTGTAATTTTGAGTTGCATACTTAATCAAACATTTATCAACATAGAAATCAACCTTATCACCTTTCTTGGCAATTTGAGAAAAAAAACATAAGTTTATTGTCAAAGATGGAGCAAGTATCCCATTACTTATCTTTCCATTCTCAGCGCTAACATTTCTCTTTTCTTGAATTTCTAAGTTTCTATTATCACCCCAAAAAAATATTTCCTTACTCTCTTATTCAATAATATAGAACTTTCTTTATTATGATACATAAGTTAAGTTACACTAGAATCAATGATCATTATTCAAAAGAGGAGTTATAAACCTTATGGGAAATGACAAGAGCATTACCATATGAATTTATAGAATTGGAAACTTTATCTTTCTTTCATTCCATGTCATTGTCCCATTTGAATCATTCATTGGTATTATGTCCTAGCATCATATAATAGTTGCAATTTATGTAGGACTTAGGATTTTCATTGTGATATTCATACTTATTGGATGGATTATACTTGAAATCACCTTTGTCTTGCTTTGGATGAAAGTATTTCCCATAGATTATATTTTCATTGGATACAAGGGCACAACCATCATTGGCAAAAGTTTTTCCTTTTAGTATTATTCACTTTTCTTCCTATACTAACTTTGGATAAATATCCTTAGATGTAATACTGATCAATTTATCAACAGTGTCAAGACAATCTAATAAGTGGTTGCTATGATCTTGGAAGACTTTGAAGCATCATATAATCAAAGTCTTCATCCTCAATCTTCCTAAAAATAAGGCAAGCTTACAATTTTTCTCATTCATATTAGTATGACGAGGAACCATTTATTATGAATATGAAAGATTCATATTATACAAATCTTTAGTAATATTAAGTATCCATATATTACCTATGTTTTTACATAACATTTTCAGTCCACTTATTTCATTATGAATTTTGAGAAGCACATCTTAAGAGAGTGTAAGCTTGATCAACACCGTTGATTATTTCTCTCTCTTTTCTCAATTGTCAAGATCTATTCTTAGGCTAGGAGTTTTTTCTCACCACCAATCATGAGTTCATATCAATTCTTTATAGAGAAAATATCTCTATTCTAGAAAACCAATATAAATATTTTTTTCATTTGATTTGATATGAAGAAGAGGTATAACTAAGTCTTTATTAAAGACAAATATGTATATATATACCTCAATCAAATAAATCAACTTGTAACCTATTTTATAACACCAAGGTTCTAGTACCATGACCAAAATTTTAACATCTATCCTTGTAGGATACCATAGTGGTTTGACTTTAACCTCTCATATAAAAGACACAACTTCAAACCATAGTAAAATGTGTGTTAGTATGTAAAATAAAAATAATAATAAATAAAAATTTCATATAAAAATTAAAACAAGACAGAGTACATTCACCTACAATAATACCACTAAATTTAATACTACCATGATACAGATAAATTACATTAAATAAATAATCTAATTAATATAGATATATGTTTTTGTAAAGCTTCCTTAATATTAATAATAAAATATTCACCAATATTAAAAAATGTACCTGCTAACTATTTACTTTATCCAACAATATAACTCTTAGCTTTTCATTTCTATCCAAAATTACTATCTATTTTTTTAACAACTGTTATTCAAATTTTATTCAATATTTTAGTTTTATTTTCCTAAATTTGAACAAAATAAACATTAAAATATTTAAAATATTAATATTTCGATGATTCTATCATCAAGCTTGTTGTCTTTCGTTCCTCGTGGATATCTGTAACAAATACCAATATCATGTGGAAGAAGATGCTTCCTCCATAATATGAGTAAATCATTTCAAGGACTATCATATTCATTGGCTTATATTCAATGAAAGACCTTTATTTTCATCTCTACGATTCACTTCACATAGACAATGGAAACAATGTATGTACTTCTAAACCTATGAAAAATATAAGCACAATCGGGTGTAAAATTCAAAGGAATCATTTCATACACATTTCCATTGTTGTGTATTTGACATCTACATATAGTTGAGAAGCTTCTATACCATTGGGTCCAATTTCATAATTGTAAAGATCTCCACTATAGAAAATCTGATACATATGGTATTTCACCCCAGAAGGTTCCAATTTTGTAGAAGACTCAACAACAATAACAACAAGCCATGGACCCTTGTTAACTTTCTCCTCATTCCCATGTTGCTAATAGAGTTTTGACCAAGCGTTGTCTTGCAAAAATGGCACCTCTTGGCATCATTGACATCATTAGTCCTCCTATATACATGGTACCTTATTTGTAGCTTCTGCTAGATCTTGATTGATTGTTCGACACAATGACTCACTAGATCGCCAAGGTTCCTCAACATTAGGCCGATATTTCTTTTTTGAAAGCATTGGAGTCTAATGCTTCTAATGTTGGGAGGCATGATGATGGAATCACTTAATATAATATTTTATCTAGTCCTAAGATCTTTGTTTTCTTATGTATCACCAATTAACAAAAGATAATTAGGGAGAGAGGATGAACAGTGCAGGAAAAAAATTTTATTTTCAAATTTTTGGAGACAAGAAGCATGAGAGTGAGGATTTTGGTGTCGGGAAGGTCCCAAAAGATTCATAGGATTTATGGAACAATAAGGACAAGGATTTTAATTGGACTGAGAGCCTTTGGAGGAAATAACCTCCTGACAAAGGTCCTTGTCCCATGGTGGTGTGGAGGGACCCACTTTTGATTTCTCTACGGAAATATCCTTTTCTGAAGAGATAAGTCAAGGGAGGAACTACATGTAGGAACATCCTTCCATGCTCCTTATCAATGGTAAGGATATAAACATTCATGATAGCATAGTTTCAAACTACCTTTCAATGGAGATGTTTTCGATCGTTGGAAAATTCATTGGAGGTAGACCTAACATGGAAACCATCCGAAGGTGGGCCTTTTCAAAATGGAATATCCTTGGAAGTATGGAGATTGTTGCTTTCTCCGGAGGATTATTCACTATTAGACTACACAAACATTATGACACTAGTCGTATTTTAACTGGAGGACCATGATTTCTCGATAGAAGAAGCCTATTCATACGTAGGTGGACTGAGGATTTTAACCTAAAAACTAAGAGTATTAATTTTGCTCATATTTGGGTGCATATATTTTGCTCCTATTTGGATTTTAACCTCCCTTTTCACCTTTTACATGAGGATATTTTTCAAATAATAGATAGAGTTGTTGGTGATCTGGTGGTGATTGACCCATTAACCTTATCTTAAAAACACATGGTCTATGCAAGAATTTGTGTAAACATAAACCTAGATTATGAACTGCCCATATATGTTAATCTCAATTATGGCTCATATTATCGATGAAAATCACTTGAATACTATAATAAACCTATATTTTGTGTGGAATACTACACCTAGGGACATATTAGGAACTAGTGTCCCATTCTAAAACTCTAGGATAATAGTAGAAAGGATCATGATCCAAATATGCAGGTAAAAAATGATCCCCCAGGAAAGAGGCCTCTCATTTTATAAACCAAGGGAACAGAAACCATGTGAACAAGGGGTATTTTAGATAACCCAGAAAAGGGCAGTAGTATAACCAATCGGGGAAAGAACTTCGTCAAAAAATTGTAGGTGCAAAAACCCAAAATACCCTCACTTTGGACAAAGGGAAACAAGTTGCTAATTCTCCTCCACCATCTGACTAGGAAAATGTAAGCTCACTTTTTTCCATTTACAAACAGAATTGGTATCCTTTCTAAGACAAATATTATGCAAGAAGAAGATGGGGAAAAATCTCTAGCTCTCGGATCTGAACCTTCTCTTCATAAGAGCCCTAATAAGGTGGAATACCCCTCAAGATCGGGACCATATCATCCCCCTGAAGATATGTTGTTTTATCCCAATAACAAAAATAAAATTGGAAGTCCCTGTCCTACTTTTGATCAAGACATCAATAGGAACTCAAGTTCTATAATACAATAGACTGTCCCTGATAAATTCAGTCCTAAACAAACCAAAAGCACAAAGAAGTCCTCCATAGATTGTGGAAGTGAGAAAAAAGAGGGAGGACTTCAACAAATTAATAGAGGAGGAGGGAAATAGAGGAAGATATTACCAATGGAATTCAAAAAACCCTCTTTCCTTTAGTTAAAAATGTATCAAAGGATGAAATTAAAAGTACCAAACCTCTCCAATCTCAAGGATGGAGAGGCAAAATAATATCCAAATCTTCCAAATGAAAGTTCTCTCATGGAATGTGAGAGGACTTAATGGACTAACTAAGCAAATACTTGCTAGTTCATTGAGAAAAGAACTAAAACCTACTGTTTTCATTATGCAAGAAATAAAAATTGATAAGAATGCATCTATCAAAGTAGCAAAGAGAATATGGAAAAAATGAGAGGTAGTTTTTAGCCATGCCAAAGGCTCATATGGAGGACTGATGTGTATATGGAATCTAAAAAATCTTGAAGGCAGAATGATCCACTCAACTGACAGATTAACAAGCATCCTATTTCATGATAAGGATCTTGACACTTTGTGGATACTGACCAATATTTATGCTCCCAAAACTCGTTCGGGAAGATATTATATTTGGTAGATGTTAAACAGATTAAATAATTCTTTCTCTAACATACATTATTTCCTAATATGATATTTTGAGACTCCTCTCTATCCTTAAAATAAAACAGGGGGAAATGACACCCCCCTCAAAAGCATGGAAGACTTCAATGAATTCATCAACTCCAATAAACTCATGGACATTAATATCAAGGGGACCAAATTCACATGGAGTAATAGAAGAAGTTACCGCCATTTCATCAAAGTAAAATTGGATAATTTTTTCTTTTATAAGGAAGTTGCTATGTTGTTCGGGGATGCAAGCCTCCAGGCCCTACTCAAAATTGGTTCTGATCATAATCCTCTTATCCTGGAAGCTGATAGGAATATCCTTTAAAAATCCATTCAGATTTGAATACATGTGGCTTCATCATATTAAACTCAAAAATAGAATCTCTGAATGGTGGTAGCAATATATTCAAGGAACTCGTTCTTTCAAGCTAGTCCAAAAACTTAGCATCATTAAGGAGAACTCAAGATATGGAACAAGGAAATATTTGGTAACCTATTTGAAAATAAGTAATTTATAAATGATAGGTTGATAGCAACTAAATCCAAATTCCAAAATGGGTAGGCTTATGACCAAATCAGGTAGGAGGAAAGAAATCTGCTATCTGATTTCCATAACCTTTTAAACTGTGAAGAAATATTTTGGTGATAGAATTCTAGAGAAATTTGGCTTAGAGAAGGAGATTCCGATACAACTATTTTTCACAATTCTACCTTGCGTAATAGGAGCTCAAATAGAATCAAATAACTCTGGAAGGATGATGGCTATTCCACTAAGGATATATTTGAAATCGGATCAATGGTTGTTTCATATTTTAGTTTTCTCCTAGGTAATCCTAATCCTTGCTTAGCCTGGGCCAAAGAGTACCTCCTTCAGGAATTCCTAATTCCTTTGGTCCTAAGATCAATTCCAAATTAATTTACCCTTTTTTTGAGGATGCAATCAAGCAAGCCCTTTTCTCCATGCATCCTAATAAATCTCTTTGACTGAATGGTTTCCCACATAAAAGTTTACAAGCCTATTGGGACATTGTAGGTCCTGATACCTATTCAGATATCAAGGAGTTCTAGGAGTCCAAAGACATCCTTTGTAGGTTTAATTCTACTTTCATTGCTTTGATTCCAAAAGGACCTATTTCAAAATCAATGGCTCACTTCAAACATGTAAGCCTTTGCAACATGGTGTATAAAATCCTTACTAAAGTGATGGCTAACAAAATAAAGGGCATTCTTCCCAACATCATTGATCCAGAAGTTTAGTCAAAAGTAGATCCATTTTTTATGGAATAATAACCATCCATGAAACTTTACATTCTTCATCCGAAACCAATAAACCTACTTTTATTCTCAAAATGGACATGAACAAGGCTTATGACAAAGTCAACTAGGACTTCCTCATTGCTATACTTTTAAAGTTTAGTTTTCATCCAGATTGGGTTGATCTCATCAAAGGATGTATTTCAACTCCTTGGTTTTTGGTCCTTGTCAACAACTCTGTTGTTAGGTATTTCTAGAGTGTTGGAGTATTAATACAAAGAGATCCCTTATCTCCTCTTAACTTCATTATTGTAGCTGAATCTCTTGGTAGAAATATAAAAGTGTCTTGCATAATGGGTCTCATATCTGGTATTAGAGAATCTTCGTAGCTTAATCCAATGACACACCAATAATTTGTGGATGATATATTAGTGGTGACTCATGCTTCAATTTTTGAGGCTAAAGTCATCAAATACATCCTACTCCTTTATGAATAGGCTGCAGGCCAGAATATAAACTTCCACAAAAGCAAGGTATACTTTCTCAACACTCCTCATCAATGTAAAGTTAAAATAGCCCAAATCCTTGAGTATGCAGTTGCTTCCTCGCCTACCACCTATTTAGGTCTCCCATTGTTTGTGTAAAATCCTACTGATTCAATGTGGAATAATGCAATTGAAAGGATTCAAAATAAATTGGCAGGGTGGAAAGGAAATATACTATCCCAGGAAGCCAAATCCACTCTTACTATGGCTTACCTAAAAAACATCCTGATTTACTTCCTTTCTATTTTTAAAGCCCTTGCTTCTATCTAGTCTAAAATTGAGAAAATCCAAAAAATATTTCTCTGGTCAAGATATGAAAACAAAGAAATATTCCATCTGGTTTCCTAGGATAAAGTTTGCAGAGCCAAAGCCCATGGAGAAAATAGTCTTAGAAGAATACAAAGATTAAATATTTTTTTGATGGCTAAACAGGCTTGGAGAATCATCTATAATGACAACTCAGAATGGGTCATCATAGTCAAGAGGAAGTATCTATAGGGATCTACCTTTTTTGATGAGTTGGCTTCAACCAATAGATCAACTTTCTAGAAATCCACGATTCACACTAGACCTCTATCGCATAAAGGTTTAATATGGTAGCTATAAAATGGTGAGTATTAAATTTTGGAAGGACAAGTGGATTAGAGGAGTACCACTTATTGAAGATCCTAGAATTTATGTCCTCAAAAACCTCACTGATGCTTTGTTGGGATGAAAAGTTTTTGATTTTATAACCCATTCCTATTTCAGGCCATCCTAGAAATTGTTCACTTGTGAATCTTATCCTATTGAGTTTGCATCTCTAGCTTCTCTCCTTAATTATGTGGTCATCCCTTCCAGTAATTCTTCATATCATATTATTTGGGAGAATTCTGAAAGCGAGGTTTTTCTGTCAAGTCTGTCCATCATATCCAATTGCAACCCTTTGAAGCTTCTTTCCCCTATCACCTTGTTTGGCCCAAACATCTTATTCCCAAAATATATTTCTTTTCATGGTTGGTCATTCAATATAGAATTCTCACCTTTGATAATCTAATCAAAAGAGACCTCTTGATTCCCAATCGTTGTCACTTATGCCTATCTGATTGGGAATCTATTCATCATATTTTCTTGGGTTGCTCCTTTTCTTCTTCCATCCTTGACAATTTATTTTAGTTCTTTTATATTCTTTGGGCCAAACCGTAGTTAATTTTAGATCTTTTCACCCAATGGCCATCACCCTTTTTCAATTCTTGCCTCAGGTCCATTTGCAAAATTTACTTCCATAATTTCCTGTGGTAATTTTAGCCTGAAAGAAACAATAGGGTGTTTTCTAATGTTTTCAAGGATCCTACATCTTTAACAAACAAAATTATTTCTTATGCTAAAAAAAATACTAACTTTCTCCTTCCACAAAACCCACCATATCTAGTTTTGAAGCTTCCTTATTGACTTCCTTAAATGTTCCCATTCAGGATACCTTATCTACCACCCCTCCCAAGGTCAAGATCAATACCATGTGGATCACTCCACCGATGGGATGATTGAAATTAAACATTGATGGTGCAACCAAAGGAAATCCAAGTTTGGTAGGAGCTAGTGGCATTCTCATAGACCACAATGGGGACACTGTTATGGCCTTTTTTGAATGTCTTGGTGCAATCATATTACTGAATCCATAGCTCTTTAGAGATGGTTGTCCTTACTCCTACCAAATTCCAATAGGATGATCATTGAAAGGGATTATATCCACATAATAAATTATTTTAGGAATAACAAAAACCCCTCTTAGAAGGTGAACAATTATATTTAATAAGCCAAGAAAATCATAGAGCATATGTGGTATCCCATCATTCAACATATTTTCAGGGAAGCGAATATGGCGTCAGATATCTTGGCCAATCATGGTACCAGCATTGATGGCCTTGTCACGTGGTATGACTCTCTTCCCTAAAAAATATCCAATATGATTAATACAGAAAAATCCTCTATCCTTCATCACCCATGAAGCCAATATTCACCTTCCATTCAATTTTGCAATGGCCAATTGTAACATGCCAAGTCTAGTTCCCATGTTTTTGTCCATTATTCCCTGTCACGAGGATTGAACATTTTGAGTTTGGCTCTAATCTCCTATTTTGGGCCACTAATAAAACAACTTTGAAAGAAAGATTCATCTAGGTCCTCTAGCGTATTTGCTAATTTTTCAAATTGGATTTGATATTCTCAAACTAAATCGGTTTACCTAAGCTTTTTTAGGATTCTTATGAAGTCTTAGTAGGAGTCAAGGCCAAAGTGTATGAGTAGATTCTTACAAAATGTATTCTAAGTTGGAATTTTAGATGCTTCATCAAATCATTGATACCATTAAGTGTCATTATACTCTAAATTAAGTGAAGTTATGGATACTCACTGCTTGAAAGAAGTTTGGTTCAATTTCAAGTATTATTTAGCCCTGTAAATTTAAGTAGTGGGGTCATCCTCATAAAATTTAGGAAAATATAACTTTTGTTCCTATTTAGGAGGGAAGGGTGCATGTAATCCTAAGCTTGATCCTTGTCCTTAACTAGAACTACAAGTTGAAAATTTGTGTGGAGTGGTACATTGTTGGTTCCTTATAAGCCTTATGAAGATAATTGTGACATGATATTCTATAGAGAATCAGGTATGATATTGAGCCCAAATATATTTTACTAAATCTCATCAATTAAATCTAGTTTTTAGAGGTTTTATAGTTGTTCAAGGATGGTGTTATCAATAAAGTAGAGGTTTTGAATTTCCACATCCATTTTCTCAAGTGGTAAGTCCTAAGGTCTTCTACCAACTACCATATAAATCACTTAGGAATTCTTGGAAGTGTTTCTAGTGGTTGTATATAACTTGATGGATGAAACTCTAGTGACAAAAAAGGCTCCAAACTATGGTTTCCTAGGGCTTAAGGTAAATTTCACTAGCCATAAATATTTTCTAAGTGAATATAAATCTTTGATTACCAACAATATTCTCAACAAGGAATAAAATTTAGAAACCAACCATGGGTTTATCTCCAAACAATAACTCTTTGTATACCCTCTCAAGGTAAATTACCACTAAATGGGGTGTGGGGTCATTGACCATTTTTATTGGTGATACACTCAAACTAGTTACTCAAGGTTCCTAGTGTACTCCTCATAATTAGAGTCTAGATGTTAGTCCAATTACTTCCATTAGTTTAATGGTTGAGAATTGCATTTGATGTTGTAAGAGGTTATTAGCCTAATGCAGGTGCTTATTAAGAACAAAAAATAAGATCCTACAAAAAAAAGAAAAAGAAAAATTTAAATTATTTATTTATTGATATCCTAAAGCAAAAGTAACCCTAAATGGTTCACCACTTTTTTATCACCAAGATCCCACAAGGGTGAGGTGAAAGCATTCAATAATGAATATGGCCTTGGAAGGGGCTTTGATACCAAATGTAATTGACAACAATACTCGAATATACAAGCAATAAAGAGAACAATATGCAAGCAATAGAGGGAACATAATATTTATTGAATCATAAAATAAATTGCAATATCATAGGCCACTTTGAGGGTGTTTTATTCTTTAATATCAAATCTCCAATTTGCAATAGATTTAAGATTCAATATACCTCCCACCTGGGAAGGTAGTACAATATATAGAGTCTTATTAAGACAATTATTACTATCTCATGCATGCAGGATAATTACCCTAATTAGAAATAATTGTTAACATCTACATATGACAATATTATAAATTAATAGTTTTAATTAATATTAGGTTGTTAGTATGAAGGTCCTAACACACTATGTCTCATCTCTTTCTTTAAATGATATTATTTTAATAATTGATTTGAATGATGTTGGTAAGGATTCAAATATTATTTGAAAAAGGACATAAATATGTTATTGAATATTCTACAAAAGGATGCTTGTATGTTAATAAATTTATTATTTAATCTTCTATACAGGGATGCTTGTATTCTCACAAATATGTTATTGAATATTATACACAAGGATGCTTGCACATTAATGAAAATATTGTAATTATTGGACTTGATAGTTGTTTGCATTTTTCCTATTACATTGTGAGTTTTAAACTACCATATTAGAAATAATATCTTAAAGGTGAGATCTAATAAAATGATTCATTTATGAGACAATATGCAGTAAAAATTAATGTAAAATTTATCTAAATTTCTTATTTATGACGATGAGATATTGAGATAGAATCTTAATTACAATTCAAAAGGAGATAACAAACAATAAGTTTACTTTTGTGTTGCTTTTTGAATAATTAATTTAGTTTTAGTGTATGACATTTGATTAAATATGATGTAAAAGAAAAAAATTATATTAAATTAGTCAAATATAATCACATTACAATACTAATGTCAATAATTTAGAATTATAATGGAAAAAAAATATTAAAATTATAAGACTTCTAATACAATATTCATTAACAATTAACTATAAGTCAAAATATGAACCACATGTTTTCCTTGTGCAATTCTTCATGAGGTTCAACATCAACCCATATAAATACTTACTTAAGCAACCAAATATACAATCCAAATGAGGTGGAGCTTTGACATGGCTATGTAAAATCTTCCCATGCATACCATATGAATAGAATATATATGGTACATGTTTACATATCTAAAAACTCATGTTGGCACCTTTAAAACTAAATGGAAATGTATGTAAAAGAAAAAATTTAGAGATTGAAAACTTCTTGACATTTATCTATCACTTCCTTCCACCTCGTCCATGAAGGGAAGCTCATCATTCATGCCAACCACTAGAACTAGGGGAAAAAAAAACCATTTCTATCCCATAATTATCTCTCAATGTCATGCCACCACCATTTATAACACTTTGAGAGTATTAATAAGACTACTCACCCGCATTCAAAAATACAACTACTAGCTTGTCATTCCTATCCAAAAATATAATTTTTATCTTTCACTCCCATCCAAAATACCATAGTTACAATTTTTTATTTTAATGACTACTATTTTGTTTTCAACATAACTTCTATTCTATTTGTGTAGATTTTTTCTTCTTGATATCCTTTTCCAGATTTACACAAATAGAACTTGAAATACTCTAATGCCCACCTTAATAATTATTTTGTGTAGGATGAGCAAAAAATAAACACTTCAATAAATATACAAGTAATAGAGAGAACTACTCCATACATTGAACACTATTGAGATATAACGTCTTTAATTATAATAAACTTAGCTAATGGTAACGCTTTGGTAAATATGTCAACTACTTGATAATTTTTTCTACAATGTTTCAACTCAACCAAACCATCTTAAATCAAGTCTAAAACATAATGATGATAGACTTTAGTATGTTTTGAGTAAGTATGAGAATTTGTTTTTTTTATTAGATTAAAAAAGGGATTTTGAAAGTGTCCCTGAACCTGTTACAAGGTATTTTAAAAGGGTCTCTAAACCCAAAAAAATCCATAAAATATTCAATGAGCACTAGAGAAGTATAGATTTGATCCAACATATGAAAAAAGAATCCTGTAATTTAGATTTCGCAGATACTGCAATCCCACCTAATTATAAAATTGAAATTTGAAAAATAATCTGAGCACCCAAATTTAAACTAGCAAAAGAAACCTCAGGGGCACTCAAAAAACAAAGAGAAAATATAATAGGTCTTCCTAACTAAACCTAGAAATTAGACATTTCCCATCCAACAAGAAATCCAAACCAAGGAGCCCATCATTCCTACAACCCGCGACCAACCAATAGCCTATTAAGAACTAGAAAGAACTAGAAAGAAGTAGCTGATCAAAAAATATTGCAACTAATGACCACCAGTAGAAGAGTATTCCATATTAGGATAAGAAGCACAGAACATGCGCATTAAAATAGAATTCAAACTACAAGCACTTGCCCAAAACTAGAATCCTGATAGAATTTGGACCTACAAGGGGTTTTGAGAAGATCCCCTAACCTTTTTATAGAGGGGTTTGAGAGGCTTTCCCAACCTTGAAATAAGGTTTTGAAAGGCTTCTAGAACCTTAAACAAGAGTAATAGGTCCACCCAGAGGACCATAGGGTTTTGAAAGGCTCCTAAAACCTTAAACAAATGGAACAGGTCCCACCAAGAGGACCATAGGATTTTAAAAGGATCCTAAAACCTTGAGAAAAACCAAGAGCACTAAGAAAGTTTAAAAGTTACATTCTTGCTTATAAAATATTAGAGGCCCCTCTCAAAGTGCTGATGGATCAATATTCCACTAGGCATCGTAATGAGAATTTGGTTTTTTCCAACTACATTACACTTTTATTATTACAAAAGATGATCATTGGTTAACTTTAATATAGATTCACTTTCTTGAGTAATCTTCTAAGAAACATTGCTTCTTGATATACCTTTGATGAACCAATATACTCTATTTTTTATGATGAAAGAGACATTATGAATTTTCTTCTTCATACTCCATGAAGTTGAACCTAAACCTAGATGAAATATACAATATTAAGTAGATTGTCTATCATCAATATCTCTTGAATTATCTATATATATGTATCCTACAAGTATGGGATCTCACCATATTTGTATTTGATGTCTAGATTATATATGCCTCAAATATACCTTTGAGAGTATGTCATGCCACCACCATTTATAACACTTTGATATTATTAATAAGACTACTCACCTGCATACAAGTATGTCTAGATTATCTCTCAATGTCATGCCACCACCATTTATAACACTTTGATAATATTAATAAGACTACTCACCCGCATACAAGTATGTCTAGATTATCTCTCAATGTCATGCCACCACCATTTATAACACTTTGAGAGTATTAATAAGACTACTCACCCGCATTCAAAAATACAACTACTAGCTTGTCATTCCTCTCAAAAAATATAATTTTTAGCTTTCACTCCCATCCAAAATACCATAGTTACAATTTTTTATTTTAATGACTACTATTTTGTTTTCAACATAACTTCTATTCTATTTGTGTAGATTTTTTCTTCTTGATCTCCTTTTCCAGATTTACACAAGTAGAACTTCAAATACTCTAATGTCCACCTTAATAATTATTTTGTGTAGGATGAGCAAAAAAGAAACACTTCAATAAATATACAAGTAATAGAGAGAACTACTCCATACATTGAACACTATTGAGATATAACGTCTTTAATTATAACAAACTTAGCTAATGGTAACGCTTTGCTAAATATGTCAACTACTTGATAATTTGTTCTACAATGTTTCAACTCAACCAAACCATATTAAATCAAGTCTAAGACATAATGATGATAGACTTTAGTATGTTTTGAGTAAGTATGAGAATTTTTTTTTTTATTAGATTAACAAAGGGATTTTGAAAGGGTCCCTGAACCTTTTACAAGGTATTTTGAAAGGGTCTCTAGACCTAAACAAATCCATAAAATATTCAATGAGCATTAGAGAAGTATAGAGTTGATCCAACATATGAAAAAAGAATCCTGTAATTTAGATTTCGTAGATACTGCAATCCCACCTAATTATAAAATTGAAATTTGAAAAATAATATGAGCACCCAAATTTGAACTAGCAAAAGAAACCTCAGGGGAACTCAAAAAACAAGGAGAAAATATAATAGGTCTTCCTAACTAAACCTAGAAATTAGACATTTCCCATCCAACAAGAAATCCAAACCAAGGAGCCCATCCTTCCTACAACCCGCGACCAACCAATAGCCTATTAAGAACTAGAAAGAAGCAGATGATCAAAAAATATTGCAACTAATGACCATCAGTAGAAGAGTATTCCATATTAGGATAAGAAGTAGAGAACATGGGCATTCAAATAGAATTCAAACAACAAGCACCTGCCCAAAACTGGAATCCTGATAGAATTTGTTATGAGGCCTGGAAATACCTCAATCATAACATGTTTTGAACATTGAAACTACCTAAAAACTCTTATGTTTAATCTGATATGCTAGTTAAGTTGATTCAATATGTTGTGTATTAACTATTTGCATGATCAATATATTTGAAATACTATATTCTGATTTTTATAGCTTTTTGCATCATTTTATGTTATTTTGTTATGACTTGCTAAATGATAAATATGTTTAGGTTGATAGCAGCATTTCACTAATTATGTTTTGATATATCTCAAGCATTTATTTTACCTAAGTTTAGCAAACAATGCAAGCAAACTGTTACTATGCAGCAAAAACTGGTTTTTTAATGTAAATTCTAGACAGCTGCCAATGAATGGCAAGACATGGAATCACACATGGAAAGAGATGAAGACCATTGAAATCTGATCCTGAGAGATAACCCACCTGAGAAATGTAGAGGAAATAATTTAAAGAGCACACATTTGTTCATTTCAAAGTCTCTTCGAATGAACAGACATATTTGGAATGAGAAAACACAGTCTCTTTGGAATGAGCGGATCTTCGAAATGAGAATTGCAGTCTCTTCAGAATGAGCCACTTATCTTCGGAATGAAAATAGAATGTGCTTTTTGACTTGTTGACCGATTGCTGATGTTGGAAAAATGGAAAGAAATATTGAAAAGGGTAAGGGAAAATATCTCCCATCTGACTTTGTCGTCCTTGCCGACCAAAGCCACCATTTATGGAAAGATCAAGTTTGATCCTCTTCTAGGATAAACCCAGGAAATGTTGCAACATAATAGGATTAGATCTTTTGAGATATTCTTAGTTTGTAATTAGATCTTAAGACTTCTATAAATATGGCTTCCATTCGGTTGAGCAAAGTTAGGTATGGAAATAAAGAGTAGAGAAGTAAGTATAGGAGAAAATAGGCAATAATCAGAAAAGTGATCACTATAGTCTCGTAATAGAGTTTTCAATAGAATTATTGTAATCATGTTCTTGAATCAATAAAGTGCACTATTTCTATTCATATTAATGTAAATGAGTGTGAATAAGATCTAGAGAGAGAGAGACTCATACCTTCTTCTGGACAAGGAGGCTGGCCACTTCCAGACCTAGGAGGAGGACTAACAACGTGTTTTTATTCTGATTTTGCTGCAGCAGAATGAGTTGTAGAACTTGTCATTTCATTTTCTTGTAAACAGCTAACGGTATTTGTAATCTTAGATTATTTTATGATTGGGATGATCTTGTGATTAATGGTTTTGTTGTAATCTCCACTTTCAACAAGCTTTCAAAATACTGCAGACTGTCATTTCCAAAATTTACTATTTTTTGCAATTTCCTGCATTTTGTGTTTTGTTGTCAACCCTTGCATAGAATATTGACAACCTTATATTACAGAGCATTGACAGGGTTTAATTTCCATGCTATAATTAGGTTTCCATTACTGCAAAAGTAAATAGATTTCCTTTCTACAATTATAATCAGAGTTCTAATTCTGCAACTGTTATTTCTGCAACATAATTAGGTCTCATTCTGCAATTGTAATTAGGATTTCATTTCTATAGTTAATGATTAGTTTCCATTTTTGCAACTAGATTAAGGTTTAATTTATGCAATTTAGAGATAGGAAAGTCCTAAATCCCCCACACAATTAGTTTCACCAATAAGACCTGTTTCTCCAAATTGACCTAAGTTATAACCCTGTTCACCCCTTCTTCCATAGATAGCCTTGTACACTGCCCTGGATTGACAAATTAATTGATAATTAATGATGTGTATAACAACAATGCATCATTTTGGCACCATTTTTGGGGAATACTGTTGCTGGAAGGTGACAACAGTCCAATAGTTGTTAATTAGACTGAACTATGAAATTCAGGATAAAATCTAAATATAACAGCTGGTTAAAGTAACAAATATTGACCTATAATTTATATCATTCAAGATTAAATATGAATGAGTAATACTAGGGATGAAAAAGGTAGAATTACCCAAAAGGATCCTTGGCTTGTTCCATTAAGAAGATCTTCATGCCAAAGGGGTGAATCACCTGTGTTTGAACTACCAGAAATATTGAAAGAAAAATCACTAGTCTCACCATCATTAGAACATTATGAGAAAGAAAAATCACCAGCTTCATCATCATCAGAACATCCTAAGAAATAAAAATCATTAGACTCATCATCAACAGAGGATCTTGGACCTCTTGAGAGTGAAATTTGGATAGGTTTAACTATTCCCAAGGAACAGGAAACTATGGCAGAGGGAGGTAATCTAGATAGGGATGGCCAACATGGCTATGTCCATAATGAAAGAGATGATCAGGATATGCCCCAACCTTCCAGAACATTTGAATATCCTATTCGTTTGAATCCAACACAAAACTCTCCCATGAAAACCATTTCACCTTCAATACTTCCAACCTTCCAAGGTGTTGTATCTAAAGATCCTGATCAATTTTTGTTTAAATTCAAAGTAGTGTGTCAAACCTGTGATTGTGTAAATGACAATAAAAAACTTAAGGTTTTTCCCTCAACACTCAAGGACTCAGCATTACGCTGGTTCATGAGCTTAGAGCCAAATTCCATTCGAACCTGGGATCAAATGGAAACTATGTTTTTAGACAAATATTAGGAGTATTGCCATGTAAGGAACATAAAAGATGAGTTATTCAGGATTAAATAGGAATATGATGAAACATTAGAAGACTATCTTGATAGGTTCTCCTTTGTTCAAAGGAGATGTGGACTTGTAGAACCAGAGTTATGCAAAACCATATTTTTGAGAGGATTACAAGATGAATCCAGAGAAGTATTGGATTTTATGGGAAAAGGGGATGTAAATACTCTTAGTAATGAGGAAATTATGGGTCTCTATAGGAATTACTCTCGCACTAAGTAGGGAAGAAGAAAAAAAATACAAATGGCACTGATGTGAAGGACCTAATAGGTGAAATTGCAAATTTTAAAACTGATATTATGGTGCAATTGAACACAACTTTAGGAGTAGTGTCTGCAAAAGCAAAAACCATAGAACCTTTGGCAATTTATTGCCCAAGATGTAGAAATAAACATGCTTTGCAGGAGTGTCATTTGAATAAAACATCTATCTCAACCATTTGTAGTATCTGTTCAAAGAAGCATTTGACTGATAAATGCCACCTGCTACCACAAATCAAAACTATGTTAGAGAGTCAGATTGAGGAACTCAACTATGTTGGACCAAAAAACGGGGGAAATTTCTCTCAAAACCAAAATCCGCCTTGTTTTCCTACAAATTTGGGGCATAATCCTTGGACTATGCCTTAGGGACAATCATAGCCACCCCAACGTCCTTGGAATTATTCTCAATGGATAAATTCCCAAGAATGGCCACAAACAAGTTGGAGTAATCCAACCTGGAATCAGAATCAAAATAATCCATCATGGAATCAAAACAACCCACCCTGGAATCAGAATCAGAATAATCCACATTGGATGCAAAATCAACCACAATGGAGTCAAGCAATACCAACCCTATCCAAGACAACAAAGAAATCAAAGTCAAACTCAGCATTTGCTGCTTGCACCTAATCAAAAAATTTAAGAAAAATAGAACCAACCACAAAGAAACACAATAGGTGAAACAACCTCAACTTCCAGATCAATCAGTAACTAATCCAAACAACATGAGACAGGCATCCCTTGTCTATGTGGCTGAAGCTAAAGAAAATGTTGAAATAAATGTTCTTGATTGTAGTAACATCCAACTTCGTTCAGGAAAATTTGTACTTGAACCTGTTTCAATTAAAATCAAGGAAAATGAAGAGCAAGAATCTTTAGAACCAGTTAGAGTTAAACCAAAAATAGATAAAGAAGAAGAAAAAATAGAACCATAGGCAGAAAAATTACCTTCATCAAGGATAATTCCATATCCTGAAAGATTCAATACCACAGCAAAAAATTTCGAGTCAGACCTGGTCAAGGAACTTAGAAAGTTAACTATATCATTGCCCTTATTGCAAGCCATTAAGGATATACCAGTGATTAAAATTACTATCCGAGATTTGTACATTAGAAGAGCAGGAAGAAAAAAGAAAGCATTTCCCAAGACTGTTCAGGTTGAAGAAAAGATAGCTGATCTCTTGTCTGGAAAACTAGTACCTCCAAAGTATAGTGACCCAGGGAGTCCAGTTATCACAGTTACCATAGGCTCAGTGCCAATATCAAATGTCTTAGTAGATATTGGAGCTGCAATAAATGTCATGACCAAGGATATAATGGAAAAATTACAGGTCAAACATCTCAGTCCCACATTTAAAATTTTAGAAATGGCTGATAGGTCAATTGCAAAACTTGAAGGTATCATTGAAGATTTCCCTATAGAAGTCTCTTCTTGGGAATTCCTTGCCTATTTTTTGCTTTTACAGCTAAGAAATTTAGCACATGGATATCCCATCATTTTGGGAAGACCTTGGCTTGCAACTGCAGCAACCTTCATAGACTGTAGATCTGGAAAAATGACTATTTCAAATGATATTGATCTAAAACAGATCTCTCTCGTATCCTCCCCGCAAGACCCTCCAGCAATTTTTTAGGTCAGTTATGGTTTTCTGATTTAGATGAAGAACCAGCAGAGGTTATTTCCACACTAGCCACCTTGGTAGTAAGGGAAAACATAGAAGACCTCCATGACAGAAACTTTAGAAGATGAAACTATCCTAATAAATGTTCTGCATGAACAAGGGTTAGAAGAGGAAGCAGTAAATATCCATCAGTTGTTAGGGAATAAGGAGAACCAAAATTCTGAAGGTGAGCCATCTACACTATCACAGGAAACATCAATTTCACTACCACATGGGTGGCATCATCACCTGATTTTCCCTTCTCATTTTTCCATACAGGATATGCTTCCATTAGAAATCAATGAAATAGAAACTTATTATTGCCCTCTTAACTCCCTAATAACCAGGTATGAAGAAGTGAGTTTAGTCCTTCCAAATACAAAACAAATAGAAGTTCAACTAGGTAAAGTACTGAACATTAACAACTGGCTCACTAGGGAAGAGGAAGAAAAGTTGATAACAGTTTTGTAGAAGCATGTTCATGCTTTTGCATGGGACTACAAGGATATGTCAGGAATTTACCCTAATATATGCACCCATAGGATTTATACTGAAGAATTCAAGCCAGTAAGATAACCCCAGAGAAGACTAAATCCTGCCTTGAGGGATATTGTAAAGGAAGAAATTGAAAAACTTCTGGAGGTAGGATTCATTTACCCAATTTCTGATAGCCAGTGGGTCTCTCCATTGGTTATAGTTACTAAGAAAAATGGAAAAATGAGAGTATATGTAGACTATAGAGAGCTGAACAAAGTAACATACAAAGACCATTTTCCATTACCTTTAATAGATCAAGTGTCAGATACCCTTACTGGAAAGAAATATTTTTGTTTTCTTGATGGATTTAGTGGGTATAATCAAATTCAGGTTGCACCTGAAGAACAAGAGAAAAAACCTTTACCTGTCCATGGGGAAAATTTGCCTATAGGGTTTTACCTTTTGGTTTGTGTAATGCCCTAGCAACATTTCAGTGAGTGGTCTTAGCAATTTTTTCTGATCTGACTACCAACAATGTTGAGATATACATGGATGATTTCACAGTATGTGGATAGACTTTTGACTTTACATTAGAAAATCTTGACAGAGTTTTAACTCGCTATGAAACATACCAGTTATCCTTGAATCCAGACAAATGTTTTATGATGATGGAGGAAGGAATAGTTCTTGGTCATCACATCTCTCCTCAAGGAATCCAGGTTGATCCAAAGAAGGTGGAAATTATCAAGAATCTTCTTCCTCCTAAAACTCAGACTAATGTCATAAGCTTCCTAGGACACATTGGTTTTTCCCATAGGTTTATTCCCAGCTTTAGCACAATAGCCAATCCCATGTTTGCCCTATTGACTAAAGATTCTGAATTCTCTTGGACTGCAAGGTGTCAGGAATCATTTGAAGCTCTAAAAGAGAAATTAATAACTCCACCTATGTTAAGAGGACCTATTTGGACATTACCATTTCACATACAAAGTCGATGCTTCCAATACTGCAATTGGAGCAGCATTAGGACAAATTGACAATGGTGAACACTATGCCATCTACTACATTAGCAAGAATTTGCTAGGAGCTAAGAAAAATTATACCACAACTGAGAAAGAATTCTTGGTAGTAATTTATGCCATCAACAAATTCAGGCATTACATCACAGGTTATCAAATATTTATTCACACAGATCATACCGCCATTAAGTATTTTATGAATAAGTAGATGGTAAGTGCAAGAATTATTCATTGGTTACTGTTGCTGCAAGAATTTGATATCACAATAATCAACAAACCAGGAAAAGCTAATGTTGTAGCAGATTTCTTGTCCAAATTACAGAACACAGATAAAGGGGAATTAGTTGAGGACACTTTTCCCGATGAAAAATTATTTGCTATATCAGTCCAATCACCTTGGTTTGCAGATATAGCCAATTATTTGGTCACAGGGAAAGTTCCCCCACATTTCACTTCAAAATAGAAAAAACAATTGATCAAACAGAGTTCTTCCTTTGAGTGGATTAAGGGTATAATTTTTAAGTGCAGTCCTAACCATGTGTTATGCAAGTGTATCCAAAAGGATGAGGTATATGATATCCTTCGGGCTTGTCATGATGAACCCTCAGGTGGACACTATTCAGTAAAAAGCACAATTAGAAAAATTTTAGGGATAAGATATTATTGGCCATCTCTTCACAAGGATGTGAAAAAGTACATCGTGCATTGTGATGCATGCCAAAGAATGGGGAAACCCACTCATACAAATGAAATGCCACTACAGCCTCAATTGGTTTTAGAGCCATTTGAGAGGTGGGGGCTTGATTTTGTAGGACCTATTGATCCACCTTCTCAAGGAAAGATGCATATTATAGTATGCATTGATTACCTAAAAAAGTGGGTAGAGGTGCGTGCTTTCAAACATGCTCGTGAAGAGAAGGTCACCAATTTCTTGTATACTCAGATTTTTCAAAGATTTGGAGCTCCCCGATCCATCACCATAGACCAAGAACCCCAATTTGCATCTAAAGTCATTGAGGCATTTATAGAATTATATGAAATCAAACATAGGAAATCATCAACTTACCACCCACAAGAAATGGCCAGGTTGAGGTAACAAACAGGGAACTAGAACGAATCTTGACAAAAATAGTAGCTTTTCATAGGAAAAACTGGCTAGATAAATTACCTAAAGCAGTTTGGGCTTACAATACTACTTGGAAATCCACTATTGGATTCACACCTTATGAACTAGTCTTTGGTAAAAAGCCCCTCTTACCTATTGAATTTGAGCTACTAACATTGCGCACAACATTGGAAATTGGAATTGAATTGTCACAGGCACAGATAGATAGGATTCTACAGCTGAATTCATTGGATGAACTTAGGTTGGATGCTCTGCACCAAACTGAAGTAATTCAGGAGTAGAGGAAGCTATGGCATGATAGTCACATTCAGCAGAGGAAACTTCAACAAGGATATTGGGCTTTGCTATTTGATTCTATTTATGAGGACTTCCCTAGAAAGCTGAGAACTAGATGGCTTGGACCTTACCAGATTGAAGAGGTATTTGACAATGAAGCAGCTCGTCTATCTCCTATTGATGGGTCATGGATAAAGTTGGTAGTGAATGGACATCGCCTCAGGGTATACCATACATCTCTGACTAAAGAGAAATTCTTGTAGCAACTTGACAGTTTGGATGCACAATAGATGGAAGAGATTTCCTCTTCCACTTCAATACAATCAGCATGATCATGGATTTTAAGAAAAGCAAAAAAATATAAAAAAAAAGCAGAAAACAAAAATATGAATAAATTATGATTGTGAATTCCTTCATGGGTATGATTTCAGGGAAATCATGAATTCCTTCATAGGAATAATCAGAATCAAGAAAAAAAAAAAGAGAAAAGGAGAGGTAAAAAAAAAGAAACCAAGAAAAAAAAAAAGAGAAAAATGAATAGCTCAGCAGTGAAAACCTTTCCTAAGGCACTACTAGGTTGGTATGCATGAAAACCAATTTTATGGCATGCATAACCTTGAAATTTTTTTAATCATCATTGTACAAATTCACCAACTGCACTTGTTTTGAAATATTGCAGAAAATCTCAGCAGAACATCAACAAAAACAGTCATTCTTCAAAACTTGCATTAACTTGTTTTAATCAGGTATATGTTTCTTACATTTCTTCATTGTAAATGATTGGTATATAGTATATAACAATTAACCATTAGCATAAAAGGTATCCATAAGAGTTGGCATACTTAAAACATGTATTGAGAATGAAAATATTGGTTTTTGCCTAATCTTCAGAATGAAGCTTTGTCTTCGGAATGAGAAATTATCTTCGAAATGACAACAGAATGAATGTTGCACTTTGTCTTCGAAATGACAACAGAATGAATGTTGCACTTTGTCTTTGAAATGAAGCTTTGTCTTCGATATGAGGATTTGTCTTCAGAATGAAGTTCTATCTTTGGAATGATGATTTGCCTTCACAATGTAGCCTGATCTTCGGAAAGAGGATTTATCTTCGAAATGAGGATTTATCTTCGGAATAAGGATTTGACTTCGCAAAGAAGCATGATCTTCGGAATGAAGACTTATCTTTGGAATGAAATAATAATCTTTGAAATGAGGTATTGTTTTTGCAATAAATCATCATCTTCGGAAAGAGCATTCAATATAACATTTCCACGTGGCATCCAAGGAAGGGAAAATATACGATTAAGTAAAAATTCTTTTGAATGTATACGATAAATTAACACGTGTCAGTTAGGATGTGGTTTGTTTTTGCACCCATTTAGAAAGTACCAGAATCACGAGGGATGTGACCAACAATATGCCACCATTTTTTTTATGCTAATAATTATGCACGTAAGAATCTGCGAGCGAAACAGAGGAACTAAAAACAAGTGAGGTGGATCTGATGGCAAGGATATCTATGCAACCATTAATGGACAGGTGTTCAGAGCAAAAATAGAAACGTGTGCCACCCTTCCTTTCAAAGACATATTTGCTAAACACAAAATGATTACGAGGTATAGTGCTGCGATTACAATTCATTCCGAAGAAGAAGAACAGGGCAATTGAAAACCTGGAACCAAACCCTGCAAGTCTGCAAACACCAGAAACCAACAATTCAGTAGAGGAATAATAGTAGAAGTGAGCGGTTTTTAACATACCCAAACAGGAAAATGGGGCGAAAGACAAAAATGGAACCAGCAGATACCACCCACCTCCGAGAGAATCTAGAAGTGTTGTATATTTTTGAAGATGGAGGGCTTATGCCATTTTTGGATAAGTTTAATGGGTCCTCTGAGGATTTGGTCGGCATGTTCACCCACACATTCAGAAAAAATCAGGCACACATTAACGATATGATAATTGAGGTAACCCTTAAATTTTTGAGTCAAATTACTGAGCTTCCATTAGAAGGTCTTCCAATTTCTAGATCTGGCAAAAATACATTGGTGAATATAGTTAATCAATTTCTAGAAGAAAACGATAGGGAGCCAAAATATTTAACACATAACAACACATGCAAGGGGGTAAAAAGGGCCAGCCTACAGGAACCCTGGGATGAACTAGCCACATGGGTAATCAAATTTCTAACCTGTGAAGGGCAGTATGTACTGTTATCATGGCATCATATCAAAATTTTAAACCATCTCAAACATGGTAGGCAACAACCAGAAGTTAGGGTAAATCTTCCCCTGTACCTACATTAGGAGTTGAAAAACATGGCAAAAATATATCAAGAAGGAAAAGGACGCCCTCGCCACCATGGTCTCATTAAACTAGTCTGCCAGCACCATTTTAGAGGAAACCCTAGGAGCTTTGATAGGTTTTACTCTACCCTAAATGATGTAATTTTTGGAGATGAAGATGAGGAGGAAGAAGAAACAGATGCTACTGATGTTGTTGTAGAAGAAGAAACGAGCTGCTGTAGAGGCTTTTGTAGAAGAAGAAATAGAAACTGTCGTAGAGGCTATTGTAGAGAAAGAAACACACCCAACAGAAGCAAAAGAGCACCTTACTCCAGAACCTTCAACCTCACGAGCTAAGAAAAAAAAAAGAAGGTCTAGAACTAGCAGTAGAACTAAAAAATAGAAGAAGGTCAATTTTTCTGAAGTTGTTACTGATCTATCAGAACAGGGGAGTGAAGCACCTAGCCAAACATGGGAAGAAACAACAAGGGAAATAGAAGCATCTGAAACTATCCCCACAACCCCTGCTGTCACCAAAAAACAAAGCAAAAAGAAGAAATTTGCATCAAGAACTAGGATGTCTACAAGACTCCACTTGAGGGAAATGGCAGAACAGGTGATAGAAGAAGGAAGTGGATAAAGCAATCTAGATGTCACAAAAATACAACTAGCCCCTGAAGACTTTCCAAAATTCCCAGAACAGATAATTGAGGAAGAGACTGGGCAGGATAGCTTGGAGGTGGCTATAGTTCAACAGGCCACAAAAATTGTAGATCCTACTATAGATAATTTCATGGAGCCTCCTAAATAAGAGTAGACAACTGTTGTAGAAGAAGAGATAGCTATTGAGCAGCCAACTACAGCTGATTTGTCTGCATCATATTCTAAAGCAGAAACAGAGGAGGAAGACATCACAGAACAACTGAGAGCAGCAAGAAGTGTTGTCAAAACACAAACCATATGGATTGAAGAGAAAGAAAACATCATTGAGATGCAGGAAAGAAAAATTGTAGAATTACAGCAGAAAGTGGTAGAATTGAGAAAAAGGTTGTCAGTCTAAAAAACAACCAACTGTATCCATTTATGAGGATTATTTGGCTCAATTACTTGTGGATTTATCTAGGGTAGATGACTCTATTGAGGCAGCCATAGGTGCTCATTCTGAAGCAACACCCTTTCATTCTGAAGAAGTGCCTTCTCATTCTAAAGCATTGCCTTCTCATTCTGAATATGCTTCAAAATTGGTAAAGAGCATAGAAAAAGATACTGGAGATGAGTCACCAAAGACAGAATGCAGTCCAAGCAGTAGCATAAAACTGTTCAAGTAAGTACTCCTTATATTGAGGTCTCTGTATTTCAAACTGTTACACCTTCAATAGAAATAGTAGATAAGGGGGTGCTAGTAGAATTATTGTCTGATGAAAAACTAGTGGAAATAGCAGAAAAGGGGGTACAAGTAGAATTGTTGATAGATGATCAACCAAAGAGAAGTGGCAGAAAAATGGGTTCAGGCAGATCTGCTACCTAGAGTTCCACCTGTAGTTAGACTACCTAATACTGTATCCCTAGAACAATATAATGCATACATAGCCAGTTGGGTGATTAAATATGAGAAGCTTGCCACTAAGATTGAAAAATTCAAGTTGGAAGGAAAACAACTAGAGGCAAAGGAAATAGAGATCCAGGCATTAAAAGAAAAAGTGACTGATTTATGTCAGATTGTTGAGTTTTTGGTCCAATTCAGACGGCAGGCCAGGTTTTACAGTATTATTTTGAAGGAGAAATACCTTAGATGGCAGGTCATGAGGATTAGCTCAGGTTGCCCATATAAATTGGACACAACTGCATATTTCCTGGAAGCATATTTTGACAGCCCTATAGAGCAAAAAAAATCTCCTATGTGAACTGTTTTTACACAGCTTCTTTATTCCAGAAGAAGTAGAATTTCACCCTCAAATTTACATAAGAGATGTTCAATTGAGGGCATTCATGTCCACTTTGAAAAATCATTTTTATTAGGACCAGGAGAAAAGGCAGAATAAAGAAATTGAATTAAGAGCCGAATTGTTAGTCAAAGCAGTTCAGCCAAATCACCCAATTATCACCAGATAGCACTTCACCATGATGAACAGGGATGATGTAAAGAGGATGTACTTGAACAATTTGAGGGACTATGTGACCAGATTTTAGAATTTCTGTAATGACAATTTTGTTCTAGCATTATCAATCTGTAGAAATAGATGGGTTGAAATTTCCATGTCTTTATAGAAAAGAGAACCCATCTCCCCCATAAACTTAGAATGATCCAGAAGAAGGGCAGAAGGAGTGATACAGCTGATTGAAGTCATGCAACATAATTGGATAGGTCTCAAATTTAGGTATCCAACCATTATTACTCTAGTTCCATTCTACTTTGAAGAAGATGCTCAACCTGATGAACATTTTGAAGAATGGCTCAGAAACCTTCAGGAGAACAGGGGATATCATATAGGCAAGAAATTGTTCTACAGGTCATTGAATTTGAACATGGACATATGTGATTCCATATCCCAACAAAATGCATGAGGACATGCATTAATATAAGTTGGGGGAAAATGATGAGGCCTGGAAATACCTCAATCATAGCATGTTTTGAACATTTAAACTGCCTAAAAACTCTTATGTTTAATCTGATATGCTATTTAAGTTGATTCAATATGTTTTGTATTAACTATTTGCATGATCAATGTATTTGAAATACTATATTCTGTTTTTTACAACTTTTTGCATCGTTTTATGTTATTTTGTTATGACTTGCTAAATGAGAAATATGCTTAGGTTGATAGCAACATTTCACTAATTATGTTTTGATATGTCTCAAGCATTTATTTTACCTAAGTTTTTTTAGTCTCACAATGACACTGAGAGGGGGGGTGAATCAGTGTAGCTTTTTAAAACTTAAATCTTCAACTCTTAAAGCCAAAATAATAAGAACTTTAAACCAAATAAAGCAAGTATAACAAGAGAGCATCACACAACACAAGATGTATCGAGGTTCACCGATTTGGCTACTCCTCAAAATTTGACTGTTTGGACTCCCATCCAAATACAGCCTTTGCAAAGCAACAACTTTACAATCAATTTACCAAAGACCCACTGGAAGGAGCACCAACCCTTGATTTATCTGCACCAACATAAAGGACCACCAACCCTTGATTTATCTGCACAAACAGATAGGAGCACCAACCCCTGATTTACCAGCACCAACTGGAAGGAGCACCAACCCCTGATTTATCTGCACCAACAGAAAGGAGCACCAACCCCTTATTTATCTACACAAACAGAAAGGAGCACCAACCCCCGATTTACCAAAGACCAATTGGAAGGAGCACCAACCCCCGATTTATCTCGCACCAACATAAAGGAGCACCAACCCCTAATTTATCTCGCACAAACAGAAAGGAGCACCAACCCCCGATTTACCAACACCAACCGGAAGGAGCACCAACCCCCTGATTTATCCGCACAAACAGAAAGGAGCACCAACCCCTGATTTACCAAAGACCAACTGGAAGGAGCACCAACCCCTAATGCCAAGCACCAACTTGGACTTCAATATTGAAACTAGAAGATTGACATAGAAATGCCTTCACTTTTACAAGACCCTGACTGGTCTATTGCTTACTCAACATCACTCACAATTCAAAAAACACACACCCTTCAACATCGCTCACAATTCAAAAAACACACACCCTTCTCGCTCACCTCTCACGCTCCTCTCGCGCACTTCACCGAATAAAATCCCCAATTAAATTCTCCAAGAAACACTCCTTTTATAACCATCCTTTCTCTTTGTAACTCCAGTTGTAACTCCTTTCATATTCTCATACGCCACTTGTCAATTGTAACACCTTCTTTCATATTCTCATCTGCCACTTGTCAATTGTAACTCCTTTATGTAACTCATTTTGTATATATTTAGAAGGCATTTCGTCAAACATGTCACATGAAAATAATTGACACCATATTCTCCTACCATGACTGTTCGTTTTCTCCTTCATGATTGTTCGTCTTCTCCTTGCATGACTGTTCGTTTTCTCTTTGCATGTCTGTTATTTTTCTCTTTGCATGTCTGTTCATTTTCTCTTTGCATGACTGTTCGTTTTCTTCTTCATGACTATTCATTTTTTTTCCCTTGTGCATGCATGTGTTTTCTCCTTCAATGACTATTCGTTTTCTCCTTCATGACTGTTCGTTTTCTTTTCCATGACTGTTCGTTTCTATTTTGAGGCTCTTCTTGAGTCGTAAAAATGTGACATGTCGTGATATCATGACACTTTTGTTACTCTTCCTGCCTACCCTTTTTGAGCCACAAAAATGCGACATGTCGTGATATCGTGGCTCTTTTGTTTCTCTGCCTGCCTACCCTTTTTGAGTCTTGAAAATGCGACATGTCACGATATCGCGACACTTTTTCTTTCTCTACCTGCCTGCCCTTTTTGAGTCGCAAAAATGCGACATGTCACGATATCGCGACACTTTTTCTTTCTCTGCCTGCCTACCCTTTTTGAGTCGCAAAAATGCGACATGTTTTAATATCACGACACTTTTTCTTTCTCTGCCTGCTTGCCCTTTTTGAGTCACAAAAATGCAACATGTCGCGATATCGCGACACTTTTTCTTTCTCTCTTTCTCTTTGCATCGGACCATGAAAATGCTACATGTTGCGATATCGTGACACTTTTTCTTTCTCTCTCTTTCTCTTTGCATCGGACCGTGAAAATACAACATGTCGCAATATTGCGACACTTTTTCTCCTTGCTCTTTCTCTTTGCTTTGGCCCGCAAAAATACAACATGTCGCGATATCGCGACACTTTTCTCCTTGCTCTTTCTCTTTGCTTTGGACCACGAAAATACAACATGTCGTGATATCGCGACACTTTTTCTCCTTGCTCTTTCTCTTTGCTTTGGCCCACGAAAATACAACATGTCATGATATCGCGACACTTTTTTCTCCTTGCATTTTCTCTTTTCTTTGGACCGCAAAAATGCAACATGTCGTGATATCGTGACACTTTTTTTCTCCTTGCATTTTCTCTTTGCTTTGGCCACGAAAATGCAACATGTCACGATATCGTGAAACTTTTTCCTCCTTGCTTTTTCGCTTCTCTTTTGGTCGCGAAAATGCAACATGTCGCGATATCGCGAAACTTTTTCCTCTTTGCTTTTTCGTTTCTCTTTTGGCCACGAAAATGCAACATGTCGCAATATCGCGACACTTTTTCCTCTGCTTTTTCGCTTCTCTTTTGGCCATGCAACATCACGATATCGCGACACTTTTTTCTTGATGCGGTGTTTTGCTTTTTCTTTGATCTTTAGCATATGGGCCACTTCGGTCTTCTTGGACAACCTGTAACAACTTCACCCAAACATCAAAAACATCCTCATAAGCATTTAACATCACTGTATATACTCTGAATAACCTTTGAACTCTTGTCCACTGCATCAACCGATCTATCTTACTATGTTGAGAACAATGACAATATTGTCGCTGCACCTTGCTCAACAATCTTCCTCTTTGGAATTGTTGGCAACACACGTGCAATTTCCTGTAACTCTTGTGTAATTTCCTGTAACTCTTCTCCCCCTTTGACAAAAATACCAAAAGGGCTACTGTAAACTCCCCCTGAGTCCATGCACAACATTCTCAGGCAAAAATTATTACACTTAGCAAAAATCACAAACATGAGCAAAAATATAAACAAATACACAAATACTCCCCCTGAGAATTTGGTCCCGATAGCTAGTCAATTCTTGGGAAGCGTGACCACTCCCAATTTATTGTGAAGGTACTCAAATACTTCCTTGGGCAACGGTTTTGTGAAGATATCCACTACTTGCCTCGTTGTTGGAACAAAATCCAACTTAACCTCACCTTCCGCAACTTTCTACTGCGTACAACACGTTGTCGCTGTAATATATTCTGCCTCTGTTGTGGATAAGGAGACTGACTCTTATTTCTTACTGTTCCACGTGACCAACCTGTCTCCAATATAGAATGCACCTCCACTGGTACTCTTTCTATCATAAAGCATTCTTGGATAAGCACTCTAATATTTTCTCATCATATTATAATTCTTGTTGTACCTTGCTTTTACTTATTTAGTATGGTTTGATCAACATGCAACTCTCAGCTGCACAAAAGTTACTCCCAAATCAAAAGTGACTGACTTTCCAGGCAACCTGCGCGTAATTTCTTCAGCATTTTGATTGCCACCTCCTCCGTGACTGACGACTTATGCTGCATGTTCTATCTCAGATAACGCCTATCAGCTGCTGCATCGAAAACCTAGTTGTTCACCATGTTGTTCTTCTGAAGCACATCAGTTTGATACTATCTGCTATTGTAACCGCCATCACCAGAGAGATTTTACAATAATAAAAAGACGGTTCTGTCAATCCAACATCTCATGCTCCTGCTTATTACCTCCACAAACATCTACATGAACTGAAACACATTTTGACAACTACACAACTCCCCCTGAATACTTTCCTTTCATCCTTAGATAACCAAACAACATAGGACCATTAAAATAAAACTTTAAGATTGCTCCCCCTGAGGATGTGCTGCCTGGAGCTGCTTAGTGCAATAGAGGAGTAGTCTGCTTTAGTCCAAGGAGACACGATTTCCTCTCTTCTTTCTTTCTCCAAACTTTCTTGAACTTGGGCTTGAGTTTTTCAACTGCATCCCTATTTTGAACCTTTTCATGAACTTGAACATTTCTCTTACGTGGTTGTCTCTTGTGCATCCTTGATGGATGATTATTTTCCTTTATTTGATGCACATGATTTCTTCCCTGTTTGTGTTGCATTCTTTGTGTCTGATGAAATCTACTGTCTTGCCTTATATTAGATAAAAAAAGTTCTTGGACAAAACCTTGCTATGTGCCCATGACCATTACATTTAAAACATTGCACATGGTTTTCAATCAGAAAAGCAGATGTATTTCTACTAGCATAACTCTTTGATCTATTATTCAATCCACAATAAATTTCCTTATGACCATAATGGTTGCATCTAAAACAATAGCCATTAAAAGCATTATTATGAATAGAGTGAGAGTGATAGAACCTCTTTTGTTGTGGTTGCTTTGTTGTAGATCTCCTTTGATATTTTCTTCCTTTTGAAGATTCAGCTTCAAAATTTTCTTGCTTCGATCCTTCAACAATGAACTTCTTCTTCTCTACATATTTGGAAGATGAAGGTTGTTCAGCTTTACATCCAAGACCAAGCTTAGACATGGGGCTTCTTTGTTGCCTTATCATTTCATCTAGCAACTCTGTGCTCTTCTCAAATTTGATATTTGTATTGGACTCTTCTAGTTGTTTCCTCAATAAAACAATCTCCTCTTCTTATTTGGAGCAAACAATCTCTTTCTCATTGATCTGTGACCTGAGAGTTTCTTCAATCCTTTTGGACTCTTCTACTTGCAGCTTTAGATCATTAATAACTTTGTTAGATTCCTCTTCACGTTTGCTACATACATCGCCTTTATCATCTAGGTGTGACTTCAAGGCTTCTTTTATTTTCTTGGCTTTATGAATTTGTAATAAGAGATCTTCAATATTATCCCCATATTCTTCCAATTTCTTGGACAGTCTTTTGTTCTTTTTCCTTTCTATACCCAACTCTTCAAGTGCAGCGATCAACTCACCTTCTAGATATACTTCACCCTCAAGGTTTTCATCACATACTTCAAAATTCACTCCTATCTTTTCTAGTTCAATTTTCTCTTCCACAGGAACTGAAACTAACTGAGATGCCTTATTTGAGGAGGATCTATTCTTCTTACCCATTGCGTACTAATCTAAGATCAACCCTAGCTGATTTAGCCTGACAAGGGAAACTGGCTTTGATACCAATTGTTAGTCTCACAATGAAACTAAGAGGGGGGTGAATCAGTGTAGCTTTTTAAAACTTAAATATTCAACTCTTAAAGCCAAAACAATGAGAACTTAAAACCAAATAAAGCAAATATAACAAGAGAGCATCACACAACACAAGATGTACCGAAGTTCACCGATTTGGCTACTCCTCAAAAATTGACTATTTGGACTCCCATCCAAATCTAGCCTTTGCAAAGCAACAACTTTACAATCAATTTACCAGCATCCACTAGAAGGAGCACCAACCCCTGATTTATCTGCACCAACAGAAAGGAGCACCAACCCCTGATTTATCTACACAAATAGAAAGGAGCACCAACCCCTGATTTACCAAAGACCAAATGGAAGGAGCACCAACCCCCGATTTATCTCGCACCAACATAAAGGAGCACCAACCCCTGATTTATCTGCACAAACATAAAGGAGCACCAACCCCTGATTTACCAGCACCAACCCCTGATTTATCTGCACCAACAGAAAGGAGCACCAACCCCTGATTTATCTACACAAACAAAAAGGAGCACCAACCCCTGATTTACCAGCACCAATTAGAAGGAGCACCAACCCCTGATTTATCTACACAAATAGAAAGGAGCACCAACCCCCGATTTACCAAAGACCAACCGGAAGGAGCACCAACCCCTGATGCCAAGCACCAACTTGGACTTCAATCTTGAAACTAGAAGATTGACATAGAAATGCCTTCACTTTTACAAGACCCTGACTGGTCTATTGCTTACTCAACATCGCTCACAATTCACAAAACACACACCCTTCTCGCTCGCCTCTCGCTTGCCTCTCGCACTCCTCTCGCGCACTTCACCGAATAAAATCCCCAATTAAATTCTCCAAGAAACACTCCTTTTATAACCATCCTTTCTCTTTGTAACTCTAGTTGTAACTCCTTTCATATTCTCATACGCCACTTGTCAATTGTAACACCTTCTTTCATATTCTCATCTGCCACTTGTCAATTGTAACTCCTTCTTTATGTAACTCCTTTTGTATATATTTAGAAGGCATTTCATCAAACACGTCACATGCAAATAATTGACACCATATTCTCCTACCATGACTATTCATTTTCTCCTTCATGACTGTTCGTCTTCTCCTTGCATGACTGTTTGTTTTCTCTTTGCATGTCTGTTCTTTTTCTCTTTGCATGTCTGTTCATTTTCTCTTTGCATGACTGTTCATTTTCTTCTTCATGACTGTTTATTTTCTTTTCCCTTGTGCATGCATTTGTTTTCTCCTTCAATGACTGTTCGTTTTCTCCTTCATGACTGTTCATTTTCTTTTCCCTTGTGCATGCATTTGTTTTCTCCTTCGATGACTGTTCGTTTTCTTTTCCATGACTGTTTGTTTCTATTTTGAGGCTCTTCTTGAGTCGCAAAAATGTGACATGTCGCGATATCGTGACACTTTTGTTACTTTTCCTGCCTGCCCTTTTTGAGTCATGAAAATGCGACATGTCACGATATCATGACACTTTTGTTTCTCTGCCTACCTGCCCTTTTTGAGTCACAAAAATGTGACATGCCACAATATCGCGACACTTTTTCTTTCTCTACCTGCCTACCCTTTTTGAGTCGTGAAAATGCGACATGTCGCGATATCGCGACACTTTTTCTTTCTCTGCCTGCCTACCCTTTTTGAGTCACGAAAATGCGACATGTCACGATATCGCGACACTTTTTCTTTCTCTACCTGGCTGCCCTTTTTGAGTCACAAAAATGCGACATGTCGCGATATCGCGACACTTTTTCTTTCTCTCTCTTTCTCTTTGCATCGGACCGTGAAAATGCTACATGTCGTGATATCGCGACACTTTTTCTTTCTCTCTCTTTCTCTTTGCATCGGACCGCGAAAATACAACATGTCGCGATATTGCAACACTTTTTCTCCTTGCTCTTTCTCTTTGCTTTGGCTCACGAAATACAACATGTCGCGATATCGCGACACTTTTTCTCCTTGCTCTTTCTCTTTGCTTTGGCCCGTGAAAATACATGTCGTGATATCGTGACACTTTTTCTCCTTGCTCTTTCTCTTTGCTTTGGCCCGCGAAAATACATGTCACGATATCGCGACACTTTTTTCTCCTTGCATTTTATCTTTGCTTTGGACCACGAAAATGCAACATGTCGCGATATCGCGACACTTTTTTCTCCTTGCATTTTCTCTTTGCTTTGGCTACGAAAATGCAACATGTTGCGATATCGCGACACTTTTTCCTCCTTGCTTTTTCGCTTCTCTTTTGGTCGCGAATAATAGGTCCACCCAGAGGACCATAGGGTTTTGAAAGGCTCCTAAAACCTTAAACAAATGGAACAGGTCCCACCAAGAGGACCATAGGATTTTAAAAGGATCCTAAAACCTTGAGAAAAACTAAGAGCACTAAGAAAATTTAAAAGTTACATTCTTTCTTATAAAATATTAGAGGTCCCTCTCAAAGGGCTGATGGATCAATATTCCACTAGGCATCGTAATGAGAATTTGGTTTTTTCCAACTACATTACACTTGATTATTACAAAGATGATCATTGGTTAACTTTAATATAGATTCACTTTCTTGAGTAATCTTCTAAGAAACATTGCTTCTTGATATACCTTTGATGAACCAATATACTCTATTTTTTATGATGAAAGAGACATTATGAATTTTCTTCTTCGTACTCCATGAAGTTGAACCTAAACCTAGATGAAATATAAAATATTAAGTAGATTGTCTATCATCAATATCTCTTGAATTATCTATATATGTGTATCCTACAAGTATGGGATCTCACCATATTTGTATTTGATGTTTAGATTATATATGCCTCAAATATACCTTTAAACAAATTGTTGGATTCTAATGATTTTGATTAGGATTTGCCATGTATCTAGAAACACCAAAATATGCAATATTTTTTTTTTATAAAATAGTGAGCTACAATAAACTACTAATAAGTTATTTATATATATCATTATTAAATTTATTTAAATTAGATTGGGCACTTTAATTTAACCTCAAATGGTATATCAATAGAATTATAATCAAACACCTTGAATTTCTTCAACATTTCTAATGTGTATTTTGATTAGGAGAGAAGTATTATATTATTTTATTGTTAAACTTATATTACCAAAAAGTAAAGCATCCAACCCAAATTATTCATTTCAAAATATATTTTCAATTATGTCTTAGTATCATTAACATACTAAATATGACTACCATTGAGAATTAAATCATTAAAATACAATACAAAAAGAAGTATATATCCACAATAATTTTTCATATATTGATCTGGATCTTATTTGATATCATTTAGAGGTTTCTTAAACTTACATGCCAATTTTTACTTTCAAAGTTTTACAAATCCTAGTGGTTGTTACAAAAACATTTTTTCTTTTAATTCACTAGTCAAAAATGCATACTTCACACCCAGGTGTTGTAGGTGAGTTGGAGAGGAGAGGGCAATCCTCCAAGGGAGGTCCCAGGTTCAAATCTCCACCCTACCAAAAAGTGAATTGGGTATCCAAAATCCAATTGATAATGTTGGTACGGGCAAGGTTGGGTGCGACCCCCGGGTGACTTTGACGGTGTAGAGCCCCCTGTTCATGGGCTCTCAGACCAAGGCGGCTCCACAAGGGGTTTTTCGCTTAAAAAAAAATGCATACTTCACATCCCTTTAGTGAATCTCCTAACCAAAACTTATGACTAAAGAACTGATGTTATAAATGGTAGTCAATTTTCCAACAGAAGCAAAAATATTAATGTAATCAATACCTTGCTTTTGTGAAAAACATTTAGCTGCAAAGGTTACTTTATGCTTTTCTTTAGCTCCTTATAAATTAAATGTGCTCTTGTAGTTCCACTTACATATAACCAAATGTTTTCCATTTGGAAGTTTCATAGACTCCTATTTATCATTCTTTATTAATGATATATGCTTATGTTACATTACTTCTTGCCACTCCATCTTACCTTGTGCTTCTCCATATGTTTGTGGATGATCAACCTCCATAATTAAAGTCATTGCAACATAATTAAAAAATATCTTCCTGGACCTTAGTCATAGATATCATTGCTCCTTTTTTATTCTTGGAGAAGTATCATCATATTTTGCTTCACCTACAAATGTCCCTATTGTATATATAGAAGTCCCTATTGCACTTGTAGAATATGTAAAGAAGAAGTTTGTATTGCATCTATATAAGATGTCCCTATTGCACCTATACAAGATATTCCTATTGTACTTGAACTAGTATTAGTGTCAACCTATCCACTTTCACCATCAACAACCATAATTAAAGGAATAGAAGATCTGTAATGATCAACAACAACAAGAACTGAATCCTCATCATACAATACATCTCTTAATGTAGATTTTTTTGGTTTCATAAACATACAACTTGTAGGCTTTGGAATATATTTTTTTTGTTGAAAACATCCTAGAAGGGATGCTACTTTCGAGTAAGGCCCAAGGAGGTAGGGGTATCCATTTTATAAAAATCGCCCTGGGCTCGAACCTGGCCTACCACCTTTGACATACTCAAGGATCAAACAAACACACAATAATATTTAAAAAATAAATAAAAATAAAAATAATAAAATAAAATAAAAAACATGCTCCTTGAGTGTGTCAAAAATATAAAGCACAACCAAACACACACAATAAGATAAAAAAACCACAACACAAACCACATAGAAAAAATACAATAACAACAAAACAAAACACAAACATGACAAAAACAACAAAACACTACAAAGACATAACCAAAAAAAACATGAAAAATAAAAACAACCAAAACCTAAAAAATAAAAATAAAAATAAAAAAACAACCAACAACAGACAATAAATAAAAACAAAAAACATAGAAAACACACACACACAAAAACATGAATTAACACAAACAAAAAGAAACACAAGAACAATAACAAAAAACACAAAAAACAAAAAAACACAAAACAACAAAAACACAAGAACAACAAAAAACAACACAAAGAACACAAAAACAAAACAAAACAAAAAAACACACACCTCAAAAAACTAAACAAAAAAAAGAAAAAGAAAAAAAATTGAACATAACAATGACCTTTCTAGACCAAAAGACTTTTAAGGCAAGAATCAACAGAGGAAACAAAATAAAGAATAGTTTGAGCTAGGGAACTAAAATACCCTGACCAAACCAAAGAGAAGCAAAAACAAAGCAAGAAGAAACTAGGTACCTTCAAAACTGGAGCCATCCAAAGAAATTATAGAAAGAAGAGCTTCCCGTATTTGTGAAGCCCACCATCTAGGAGGGTGGCCATAACAAGTAAGGTCATATTTTTCCAAAGCCCAATTAGCTAAAGCATCAACAATCTTGTTTTGATCTCCGAACACATGATTGTAATCAACTTTCAAAAATCCCAACTGAATTAATTGAATATTCTCAATAATTCTTTTTATTCTCCAATCAACCTTATGATTCTTAGGAGTCTTCAAAAGATTAATCATGAGTTGAGATTCAGACTCAACTAACACCTTTTCCCATCCAACCTTAGTAGCCTATTGAAGGCCTCTAAGGATACCATACCCCTCAACAAGGTTATTGGAAAGAATACCCAAATTCTCAGTAAAAATAAAAACTAGGGAGCCATCTAAAAGTCTACCAATTCCTCCCGCACTAGCTTTTCCAGGGTTCCCTCTAGAGGCTCCATCAGTATTGAATTTTCCAAAATCCTTAGGAGGTAGTTGCCAATTTCTTGTCCTATCCATATTACAAATACTCGCATTCCCTTTAAGTTGGTTGCCCTTAGAAGATTTAATCTTTAATATTTTTATCACTTGATCCCATCTTTGGTGGGAGCTTTTGGGGTGATTAAGGAGTTTATGGACTAATTCAACTAAGTTGGCTATGGTATTTTTCCAAATATAGTGAATATCCTTCCTATCTTGATTAAAAATTTGGTTATTCCTTTCATTCCAGATATTCCAAAGAAGAATGTTAGAACCCATCCAAACTAAATGCCTATTAAAGTGATCAACACCCTCTTGTTTAGGCCAATCCCTCCAAAGCTGATCAAAAGTAAAAAAATTGGACCATTGTAAGCCAAGTAAAGTGGACATTCTCCTCCATAGCTCAAAGGCTAAAGTACACTCAATAAAAATATCATTGAGATTTTCTACATTCTCTCCACACATTTCACATCTAAAAGGGCCATGAAAACCATGCTTCATAAGTTGCTCACCAGGTAAGCACCCTATGATGCAATAAAATCCAAGTAAAGAACCTCACCTTAGGCCAAAGATTTTGAGCCCACAACTGAGAAAATATGTGAGAAGATTGGTTGGGGTTATTATGGCATAAGGTCAAATAACATTGAGAAACTAAATACTCACCCTTAGTAGTGTTTTTCCATCCAAAATAATCTCTTTCATGGGACCAAGAGAGAGATCTCATATGAAGGATACCTTGGATATCTTGTATTTTCCTTTCTAGGATTTGAATAGGCTAGTCCTCAATAGGGATCCAATATCTACCAATATTTGAATTACCAATATGGTATCGATAGTAATTAGCCACCTTTATCCAGTTAGCTCGGTGAAGTTCCTCCATCCAAGGCCTCCAATTGGGAAACTAAGTTATCAAAGGCTTGTGACCATCCCAAGAATCTGTCCAAAAATTTACCTGTTGACCATTATGAATGATCCAAAATAATTTTTACTTTATCAAATCCTCACCAGTATTAAGAACTGCTAAAATATGAGAACTTTTGGTAGGAAGTTGATAGCGAACAAGGTCTTCAAGACTTTTGTTCTCAGCATATTTAACACAAATATTATTGGCCCAAAGAGCATTGGGGTTATGCAACATCCTCCAATATAATTTAGTAGCTAAAGATTTGTTAATATTAATAGAAGACTAGAATCCTAACCCCCCTTCATTCTTAGGAAGACATAAAGTGTCCCATTTCACCAAGGCCCATTTTATTTTCTCCTTAGTACCACTCCAAAGGAATCGATGACTGATTTGATCCAGTTCTCGAAGAACAACCTTTGGGATATTCAACATGGAAGAAACATAAATAGGAATAGCTTGAAGGATTGATTTTACCAAGGTGATTCTACCCCTAGAAGAAAGCCACCTATTGGTCCACTTTCCAATTTTCTTCTTGACTTTGTCCAACAACCAATTCCAATATTTTTTTTTTGCCTTTGAATATTGATGGGAATACCTAAATAAGTGATCGGAAGGGAGGTCTTCTTATATATTAATTTATCCAAGACCATGGATTCCTTTCTAGCAAAGCAGTGAATAAAATAACTTTAGATTTATCTTCATTTATCACCTGCCCAAGTAGCCTTAGAAAAATAGCTAATGATTTGCTTAATATTAGAAGCTTCCTTAACTATAGCTTTACCTAAAAGAGTAGAGTCATCAAAAAATTGAAGATGAGAGATAGGTCTAGCTCCATGAGCAATGGTAACTCCCTCAAGGGTTTTGTTTTCCCTCTTTTTGGTTATAGTCCTACCCAAGCATTCAACAAGAATGATGAATAAATAATGGGATAGCGGGTCACCTTGCCTAATACCTCTGGAAGCTGGGAACGACTGAGAAGGCCTGCCATTGATAAGAACTAAGTAGGAAACTGAAGAGATACATCCCATAATCCAATCCATCCAATCCTTAGAGAAATCAAATTACCTCAAAACTTTGATAAGGAAGTGCCAATCCACTCTATAATAAGCTTTGGATAAGTCTAACTAAATGAACATGGAGGGAGATTTTTGCATATCCATGGAATGGATGGCTTCCTGAGAAAGAACTATCTCATCTACTATTTGATGCCCTTCCACATAACCTCCTTTTTTAGGGAAAATAATATTATGCAAAAGAGGCTTCAACCTTTTTGCCATGATCTTAGTAATGATTTTAAGAAGAACATTACATAAAGCAATAGGTCTAAAATATGAGATATGATCAACCTCTTGAGCTTTTGGAACAAGAGTAATATAAGTTTTATTGATAACCTTAAAAATTTATTTGTCTATCTTGGCTTCTTCCACCACCTCTAATAAATCAGCATGAAGGATATCCCAGAACTCTTGGTAGAACTCAATGGGAAAACCATCAGAACCTGGGGTTTTCCATTTTTGTATTTTAAAAACTATCTGTTGAAGCTCATTGATAGTAACAGGAGCATTCAAAATAGAGTTCTCCTCATAAGTGATAAGAGAAGGTATTTCTTGAAGAATATTTTTTTGATAAGTTGAGTCAAGAGGAGTAGCAGAAAAAATATTGGAAAAGTAATCAACAACAATAGAGCTCATGCAATCCCAAGTATAGACAACATCTCCAGAATCTGATTTTAGGGAAGAAATAAAGTTGTGAGATCTTCGAGCTAGAAGATATTTGTGGAAGAAATTTGTGTTTCGATCTCCTTCTTTGAGCCATTGAATTCTAGATTTTTTCTTCCATAAGAGTTCTTATCTTTTTTCCCATTCCTCTAACTGAGTTGTGAGTTTAATTTCATCTGAACTTCTATTCTCGGTGAGGCCATCTAAATGGATTTTCTTATTCAAATTTTCAAGTTGAGCAATAACTTCATATTTTTTTATGAACATCCCCAAACTCCTTCCAGTTCCAAGTCTTGATTTTGGATTTAATGTATTGCAGTATTTTGGAAAAATAAAACATCTTAGTCCCATACCTAGGCTTACCTTCCTTCCACCATTGTTGCACATGAGGTCTAAAGGAACTATCTCTGAGCCACATTAATTAAAAATTAAAAGGAGAGAAACTCACATTGATTTTCCACATTTCCACCATGACTGGCCAGTGATCCAAACTAGCATTGTTAAGAGTCTTCACTTTAGTAATGTGACCATGGATTAAGAAATTTTTAGAGAGCAAAAACCTATCCAATCTCTCCATTATACAAGCTAAGCCTTGCCTTCTATTAGACCAAGTCATAAGACCATTATCTGGTTGGATGTCCACAAGATGGAGGTTTGCAATATATTCGCTCATGAGGTCAGTGCTTTTGTCTAAATTTCTATTTCCCCTCATTTTCTCATCTAGAGAGGATGGTATTTAAATATCCTCCGATCAAGATCCAAGCTTCAGGAAAATGAGAGATAATATGAGTTATATCCTTCCACTATCTTCTTTTTTCCTCCAAAGCAGTCGAAGCATAAATAGTAATGCAGAGCATAAGTTGGTTGGAATGTCTACTTTGAATAGCTATAGCCAAAAGACCCCAACTTCCAACCATATGGTGAATAACTACCTCTTTTGGGTCCCAAAGACAAGCAATGCCACCAGAAGTCCCCTAGGAACTGAGGAAAACCACTTTTTCAGTTGGCCAAATTTTACTAGCAATTGAGTCCATATCCTCCATTGACATCTTTGTTTCTTGAAGGAAAACAAGATGTGGATGATTTATCTGAATCATTCTTCTAACTTCATTTTGTTTTGAAATACTCCCTTTGAGTCCTCTAATATTCCAAGTTATGATCTTCATTAATACTAGGGCTAAAAATTTGGGAAGGGTATTAATATTACCTTCCTCTACAAGATTTTCACCTTCTTTTACCATATGATATTGATTGGTCTTGCGACCTACCTTTTGATTAGAATCCATATTCAATTTTTTTCCCTGTTTCTTGACTTACTCCAATTGAATCTGAGATGGCTTCTAACCTTGAAGAATGCTTGTACACAACCAAAATTTTACTAGAGGGTTCAACAGAGTCTATATTGGGACCTGTATTATTTGAAGTTCTGGCATTTAAAAGATTATTTTTCTTGTGTAAATTTTCTTCTTTTTTTTCTGTTGAAAACCTTTGATTTGTTGGTTTGTCTCTGAGTTCTCCCCTTCATATTTAAATTGTGTTTCTAAGATTTCTTTTTCCATTATTTCCTCTTCCTCACTTGGGACATCATTTGTGGAAAGGATTTCAAACATATTAGCAGATAACTTTGATTGATCCTTCATAACTAGTTTTTTTAGTGTTCTTCTTCTTAGGCATTTGGAAACCTACTGAGTTTATATCTTCTTTCTTTTGATCAGGAATTTTATTTGGGCAAGCACTAGCCAAATGACCATATTCATGATAAATTCTACAATGAAAATGAATGTTCTCATAGTCCACTACTTGCTCCCAAGTGTCTTCCCAAAATTGTAATGTGATATTTTTAGGTAGGGATTTGTCAAAATCCATTAAAACACAAATCCAAGCATAAATAATATGTTCAAAATTTTGAGTACAATCAACAATCATCATAAAATTTCCTAAAGAGTTTCCAATTGAAGAAAAAACAATAAGATTCCAAAATTCAATAGGGAGGCCAAAAAGTCTAACCCACATGAGAGCTGTAGAAGGCATCTCTTCTTTGACTTTAAATTTAGTATGTCAGGGCTTCATGAAAAGCCCTGCCCTTCCAAAAAACTAGGGACCCCTTGAAAAGTTTTCTCTCTATCTTCATTATTAGCAAATAAAACAAGAAAATAACCATTTGGATAAATAGATATTTGTAACTCACCTTCAGTTTTCTAGTTTTTTGCAACTCATAATTTGAAAGCAGATAGGCTCAAACGAAAACCCACGAACCAACAAATTAGTCCTCTTTTTTCCAGATCTTCAATGCCAGTCTGAATGTTACCCATATCAAGCTTAACAATAGGAGTTCCATCAGCTGCTTTAAGACATCCTGACTCTGTTTTCCTGGGATCAATCTTAGGCATTCTTAGAGGTTTATGGGAAGGCCTAACATTAATATTAGCATTGGGCTAAGGTTTTCCACCATGGAGGGCATCCCTAAAATTTATTTTTGGGGCTGAGTCTTTGAAATTCTTACCCTTGATAGGGGTTTTCATAGTAGATTTATTTTGTGGGTGCACCTTAGCACCAGATTCACTTGAGATCTGAGCCATTTTTTGATCAACTTCTTGAAACTTATTTTGTGATCTCTTTAATCCTTGCCCTAGATATCGTGGAAATGTATGGTTTTCACTTTTATTTTGTGCAGCAAACTGGAAGTCGTTGTCACTCATGTTCACAACATGATCTATTGAAAGAAAGATTTCTAACTCATCTTGGATCCCCTACAACATATCCTACTAAAATATTGAGTATAAACCACAAATATATTGGCCGCTAGGGCTCGAAGGCCCTAAAAACCAACCTCTAGAGCTACTTGCACTCAACCCAGATGAGACCCTCGCATAGTCACTTGCCAAAAATCTTGTTCACACATAGGTATGCACTTTCTAAATGATTTGAAAATTTGTGGAGACATTCTAGGGTTTTTTAGGCATCTACCCTCAAAATTTCAGCTCAATCCGAGTTTGGATGAGTGAAATATGGCCGAAACAAGTTCGACAATTTGGGCAGTCCTACGAAAAATATCCCTCCTCAATCAACTTCCTCTTTCCTCGTCCCCACCCTAGGCTTTGGAATCTTCACAATAACCAATCATGATGCATTTGAAACTCTTCTTTTCTAGCTTTATCATTTTAGTATCATGAATATGAACATAAGCATCACAACTAGACATGAAAAGTGGGAAACCTTTGGTTTCTACCACTCCAATTAGCTACATTTCTAACTACTTGGATAGTGCCTCTACTTAGTACATATATATTTGTACTAATTACTTTAGCCCAAAATTTGAAATCCATATTCTTTGAATGCAATATACGTCTAGTCATTTCCATTAAGGTTCGTTGTTTCTTTTTACCACTTCATTTTGCGAAAGAGCATAAGCAACACTCAATTCTTTCTTTATATTGTTTTGTTTGCAATAATTCAAGATAAATTTATTCATGAATTCAAGTCCTCTATATATTCTTAATATCCAAATAAAATTTGCACTTAGCTTTTCAACAAACATCTTGAATTCCTTCAATCTATTAAACACGTCAACTTTACTCTTTAAAAAATAATAGCAAATTCTTCTACTATAGTCATCAATAAATGTGAGCACATACCTTAAAGTAAGAGTGATGGAATACGAACAAGACCCGCTAAGTCACTATAAACCAAATATAAACAAATTTAAATTTTCAATTGTTGGCTTTTTAAACCTTATTACCACAAACTGTCCGCAATATATAAAATATAAAATAACCACAATATTAAAAATAAAAAATAATAATAATATGAATAAAATAATATATGAGCAAATATATCCGCCCATGTTGAGGAGTTGGAGAGCAAGTGGGTAGTTAAACCTCTCTAGGCGAGAGGCCCAGTTTTTTTTCTCCTCTTTTTGGGGTTTTGTTTTGTAATGGTTCCCTTGTGGTCACAGTCTATTTACCCCTTGTGGCCACCACAAAAATATATATATATATATGAGCAAATATATATATCAAAGCTTATATAATAAAGAAATATCGTGCCGGAGAACATGCTTCCTCCACAGTATGAATAAATCCTTTCAAGTGCTATCATCTTCGTTGGCTTCTCTTCAAGGAAAGACCTTAATTTTCATACCTGTGATTCACTTCGCATAGACAATGGAACCAATGTATGCACTTCTAAACGTACGAAATATAAACACAATTCAAAGGAATCGTTTCATATACATTTCCATTGTTGTGTATTTGACATCTGGATAAAGTTGAGAAGCTTCTCTACCATTGGGTCCAATTTCAAAATTGTAATGATCTCCACTGTAGAAAATCTGATACAGATAGCATTTCACCATCTGCTCTATGTAAGGACGATCTGACATTCCATCAACAAACCTAATCACTCAACCTGACACACATTCAATCCTTTCCTAAAATTAATATCGACAACAAAAATCAAACATTTACCTTTGAGACCTACAAGCAAATCTTGAACAGAAATATAGACTTTGTTCAAACTCTTTCCTGACAGTCGTTCCCACAGTTGTACCATTTCCATATGAGAAAGTATATTCAGAGGTGGCCTGATATACACAGTTTTGTTAAGAGTGCGGGGGTCATTAATCGTCTTCATTGTGTACATGGCAACGTCGTCTTCATCCACCCAAACAGCTGCAAAAGATAATATGTAATTAAAATACAGTGCATTATGCATCACACTCACATTTTAATTTTATGCAAATTTTAAAAAAATTACTTTAAGACCTTTAACATCTCCAGCTCCATAAATGAGCACTTTGTCCGTGGGAGGCATCATGCGTCCAGGTGTCAAGTCACCTGCAAAGTAACCGGCAAATTGTGCCAAGCCACCTGAAAAGTAACCGGCAAACATATTTGCAGAGACATATGTGTAAGGAATGGCCGCCGCTTCAATCGCCCGCCGAACCTTCTTTTTGTCAATGAATGTGATGTTGCCAGGCTCCAGTGTATTCTCCATAACGTCTGGGTCCATCCCAAATTCAGAAGGAAGAAATCTCTGCATTTTTCAACCATGGAAATCAATTGATTAGTAAACAATATTAAGTGGATAAAAAGAAATAAAACATAAAACTCTATAACAGTTTCATCGTGATAATAGATGCCCGTCCTTTGCATACTATGAGTTTTTCATGGGATAATTAAGAAAATACAGGTGTTCCTTCTTGATATTGTGAAGCGGTAGGGAAATATGAATTCAATAACGAGCTTGCCTTTATTAAAATTAAGTCACAACATGTATGTGTGTGGCCCTGCATGGGACACCTGCCTAAAATCATTGGAATATTTTTCCCCTTTCGTTTGGACCAAACTTCCTGAACTTGAACTTGGTACTTACTGTTTCTGTCAGCTGCATCTGTGTGTAGTACTTTTGTTTGTTTTTATGGTTGTTTGGCTGCTTGTTTGTTGCTATTATGGCAGACTTCCTTTGCTTTATTCCACTGGCGGTTCCCTTATTGTGGCAAGATGATTCCATATTCAAATAACTTAAAAACAAAAAATTTAAGAGTATTGTCTTGCATATAGTTTTGTTCCTGTTTGCAATTTTTAAGGGATAAGAAATGATCAGCTTTTAATAACTAACACTAACATTGGACCTGTTCAAATTATAGGTGCTACGAGTCTACTTACCGCCGCTGCAGGCATCTCAATTGCTATAATTAGTTTTTTTTTTTTTTTTTACCCTGTGCTGACAGTAATTCTTATTTGAACCTATTCAAGTTTGTATCTTATATTCTATTGAACTTGGAATTTACCTGGATGAAACTATGGTCAGTGTTTTGAGTTGTAGAATTTTTTTTTTTAATGAAGTTGTAGAATTTCAGTAGACGTGGCCTATTTTTCAAGTGCCTTTGACTATGTAGTCACTTTAGGGTTTGAGTGATCCATTTCTCTCTGTACTTTGCTTTCAACCTTTTCATGTGACGCCAATTATCCACAGCAATTTTGTGCTGATGATAAGATCTATAGCTAAAGTGCATAAAGTTTTGATTAATTAATTTTTGTTAGCTTCTTGTATAGATAGATGCCAAATTATTCCTTTCACTGCAATAAATTTATATAATTCTTGTGTGTTTTAAGCTTCCAAACCACTCTTATTATTGTTTTGATTATTAGAGTAAATGTTAGCCCAAAATTATGGAGTAAAGGTAAATTATTTTCTTAAAATTTGAACATACAATCATTTATGCAACAATCTTGAACCCCTTGAATGTTCATATTAAACCCCTTGTGATGAGATAACTATTGCTCCATGTAAGAATCTTGCACACACAAACTCAAAATGCATAAATATTTAGGGGTCTATCTCAATCAAACCCTTTGATTGGAAAATAATGGATCATCTAACATGTAAATCATCTACAAATAGATTAAATTGAATGAAATAAAGCAAGATAACAGTATATATAATGACAACAAAAGCCTAATACAATAGAAAGAATACTACATGATATGAAATAACAAAAAAATTATTATCAATAAAATACTTAAACATTATAATTACACTTACATTAAAATTTTAAGTATATTTTATTTGTTTTAATTTAAATTAATAAAATTACAAGATATTTTCACAAATGTTCATATAGAAACAATTAAATATCAGAGTATTTGATCTAAATTGTGTAGTGTCTAATTATAATTAAGTATGAATCTCAATGGCCTATCATAAAACATGTTAACGGTTTACCTTGCTTTAAACACAAACTCAAAAAAGATGGATCATATCATCTTCGAAGATGAATGCATCATACTCTTCTAATCCAAACACTAAATTACTTTCTTTACCAATTCTAAATACAAATGTAATAAGCACTTTACATACATAAGTCTTACAAATAAAGAAAAATTGTTACATATATTATTAAACTTTTACATACTTTGTTGGCCCTTGCTTTGTCTAATATCAATAATATCGAAACATTATAAAAATGACTCTCAAATCATTCCTCATAACTAATACTACTCTTATAAATCTTAAACCATAGCACGAATAAAGTGAAGGACCTTATTCAAATAAATGTCTAAAGCATTGACTACCATCCTCCCCAGTACGACAAGTGCTTGCCTTGCAACAAATAAAAATCTGATGTGAACAAATATGACAAGCACATAGTACATTCCTTCATAAACTTATGAAAACTCCCTTACCTATATTTAAAGTTTTACCAGTAAAAATGGGAAGCAAAAAAATAATATTATTTAGACAATACCTTGAAGCAATGAACGCCATGCTTCTAATACTCATATATTGAACAAGGGGTTCAATATGAGCATACAATCATATATGCAACAATTGCCACCAACCACTACATCTAATCACATAACTCCTCCTAGATCAGTTGACAAAAAAAAAGAAAATTTTCAACGGGAGTCACAAGAAAGGGTTGGTAAGAAACGAACGATCCAAGGACCACCTCCAACAACAAGGACAACAACTAAGCCAAAAACAGAGTAACACTCAATAACAGAGATACGTATGGTTTCTTTGAATCCAAATAGTACTTTTACTTCTTTGATCCCTACCATTGTTCCATTATTTTCTCTACCACCATAGAACTATCCATAGAGGTGACTATTCAAAATGACCCCACATCCAAAATTTTCCCAACCATATATGCTCCATCCATACAGACTCATGTGACCACTACCACAACTATTTTAAAAATCTCTTTATCTCTCTTTCTCATCGTACAATCCATATTTTCCACACTAACACCTCTTGATCATCCAACTTCACCTATTGTTTATAAGCTCAAGAAGATGATCCACAATTCCCAAGAGTGGTGGAAGAATAAGGCACCTAGGCAAGTAGAGAAGTATGCTCCTCCCAGGAAAATAATTGGAGTTGATCCTACCACTTATTAGAATATGAGGGTCATAGCCATGTCAAGGGTAAATAAGCCAAAAGTTAAGATGACACCTGATGATTACAAACTACCATTGGAAGACTTTATACTCAATGTTTATGCCCACATCAACACTATCTATTTGCAAGGTGATAGACTAAGAGATAGATGCTAACAATTGGAAGAGAAAGTTAAGGAGATGGAGGCAATGGCCAAAGAAGAGTAAAATCTAAAAAAGGCCTTGCAAAAATGAAAACCAAAAATGGAAGAAGAAGAAGATAATGGAGTTTGCACAAATTCATAAGCAAGCCCAAGAGACTCAAGAGACAAACAAAGCACTGATAGAACAAGTTCAAGATCTACAACAACAACTGCAAGAAAAAAAAGAAAGAGTCAAAGCTTTCTTCTTCTCTAAAGAGACCCTAAAAAACTAAGAATGGATAGTTGTAATAAGGTCCTCCAATATGCTCTTGTAGCTTACCGAGTTGTAGGCTACCTAGACTTCAGTGCACGATTTATAGAAGAAAAAACATAAGACTTCAAATAGGCTTAAGCTGAAGTAGTAGGTATAAATGAACAAGTTTAAGACTTAATGAGACTATCAAAAAGAAGATTTGAACCTGCTACGAGATCCATCCCTAACGATCAATGGAATGCAACAAGAAATATCTCCCATATCATAATAAGAATATAATAGATTCGAAACAGGATAGGAGATGATAGATAGGTTGCAAAACAAGGAAGACAGAATAATGGATCCAATGAGGGAAACTAAAGAATTGAGATTTTTAGGCTTATGGGACGAATAGACCTAGCTTCTGACCAAAGAATATTTTCATGCTCAGATTGAATCAGTAGCCAATGATAAAATAAAAATAGACCAGTGGCAAGAGCCCATTGAAGAAGCCCATGTACTTGAGTTTCTAAATAAAATATCTCTCATGCAAGCTAAGGTAAAAGGGATTGCCATAAGATATCAATATCCTTCTTACAAAAAAGTTTATCATTTGAAACAGATACATGAGAGAGTCTGGGAACTTAAAAATCCTTCACAAAATATATGGACGATAGTTTGCTTAGTCCTTGAGAAAGTAGAATAAGAAGAGAATCCTGAGGCAAAGATTCCTCTAGAAGAAGCTATTGGAGAACAGGGTAAAAGTGACACCTTCAACACCACAGGGATAAGTACAAAACACAAAACTATCAAAAGGAGAATAACCCACCTAGAAGGTCTAAAAAGGTCAAATAAACTTTATTTCCATTATAAAAATTACAAGTCATCTGTATTTTTCATTATTTTTACATAAATAACTCATTCATCACATCTCATTCTTTTCAAAAGTCATTTTCGACCATAGTAAGCTTCGTTCACATTCCACCTCATCATCACTTTAACTCCACACCTAATGGAAATAGGCCTTCTAAGTTCTCAATTTTTGTAAGCAAAAATTCCTCGAAAGGTACCAAGAATGTAAGTTAGATATCATGGATATCATGACCTCATTTGCACAACAAGAGGAGAAGTCTTTTTTTGTCAAAAATTGGTTGTGAGTTGAAGACTAAATGCTTGCACAAATCTAGGATGTTCAAAACCAAGCTTATGTTAGCGTAATTCTTGCTTCACTCAAAAATACTTTAAGTCAAATGCATAAAGCTATGATTCTCAAAATCATTTTTTCCTCTATTGTGACGTCAACAAGCCCAAATCGAAGCTTAAGATCATGCAAAGGAGAAGAGTGAATGAATCCAGAATGCATAAATTTAGGTTGCCCGACCTGATGACATTAGCCAAAGAGAAAAGGAGTCCAAAATTGTGGAAGTCAAATGACTAAGACCAAATACACAAAACTGTGATGAACAAAATCGGGCTTCTCATGGCGATGATGTAAGCATTCTCAAAATAAATCTCAAAATCATGTAAGGAATACTAAGATGCACAAAGCAAGCAAAAGTGTACAAAGTTGGACCCACCGAGCAAATAACGTCAACATCTTTAGGTTAAATCCCACTATTGTACAAGGAAGGAAATTGATATACAAAATAAAGTGAACAAAGCCAAAACACGTCTGAGGGTGATGTCATCTCAGCAAAATCACAGTTTCATTCCAAAGAGCCTTTGCAAACAAAATGATGAGCCTGATTTTAGAATGAGCATCCATGAAACATCGCTTTCATACCTGTAATTGCATGGTACCTACTAGTTATTTCTAGTTGATAACACTAAGGTACGAAAGTGACAATTATGACATCGATTGCAATAATGCAGCCACTTGTAGAAGACAGTTGAAGATCGATGGATCATGTTAAACACAAATTCAAATTTAAATGTAGGATGAAGTCCAAAGCAACCACCCCAATATTCTAATATCTTGCCATACTGTTTCCTAACAGTCTTCTAGCTGTAAAATTTCAGCTGTAAATTCAAAATGTAGCATATAAATAATTCAAGAGACCATAATACAAGGGTCGACTCTATAATCCTTGCTTGGTATTGATGTAACATTGCTACTAACTAATGAAATGATAGTTGTTTGGTCTCCATTACTGTTCAATTACATATTTTTATGAAATTATGTTTTTTGATTGCTAATTGTTTAAGTTCTTGGAATGATTAAAGTAATTATTTTAAGTTGAATGAATTTGTAATTGTAATTGATAATGGATGGTCTGTTAAGTATCATGCAATTAATTGTGTTAGCATGTTATTTAGTAAGATCCAATGCTTTTACAATATGTCCCGTCAATTTTTTCTTAAATTTCTCTAACCCTTACTCCTTATCCCTTTTCTTTTTAAATATATAATCATTTCAAAGAGTCAACCTTCTCTGCAGGTTGAAATCGCGAGCAATCTCATTTCATCTAATACTAACTGTTGGCTAAAGTCTAGAATGCATTGCCTATCCACAGGTATAGCAAATTTTGATTCAAAATAATATAATATTATTTAAAATTTTAAATATAATTCCCCTTCCAACAATGAAGAGAAGGAAAATTGACGGTGATGTGATAAGATTACAATCACGTAAGTAATGGACGTTTAGCCGTATGGTAAGAAGATCAATAACGTCTAGCCGTATGGTTAGAAGATCAATAAAGTAAATCAACAAATGTGGAAGAGAGATGATGATTTACAAAATCGCAGAACCTAATTTATTTAATAATCGGCGATGTGATAGATACAAATATTACAACCACAGAAGTAATGGACGTCTACCCCCATGAAAAGTATGTATAAAGATCATTAAAGTAAATCAACAAATGTG